>CAWUFW010011642.1:0-599020 GCA_963921515.1 Calotriton arnoldi | reverse complement strand
AAAACTATTTCAATAATTTGTATAAAGTGATAAAATTTAAAAATCGCATAATAGAATGTTTTACTAGCAAAGGGTACTGTACCGATGATTAAATGGTAAATTGATCTTAATGTGCCAAAAAATGCTATGCGATATACAAATTAAATGCTTGCAATAAATTTAGGGGTACTATATCTAATATTGTGCGAAATAGAAAAGCGCTTACAAAGCAATGCCAAAGTCACCATGAATTTGTAAATATCCTGACATATGCGCAATTGTCCTTTTTGTAAATATGTATAGTTTTTTTTTTTTTAAATATACGCACTACGAATCCCATAATGCATCATTATGGCACAGATGGGTATTTAAGGCGTAATGAAAGAAGGACTCACTAACCGTGAAGAAAGCCGTGTGAGGGCTGAAACGCGTTGGTTGAGTGGTGTTGTGATAAAATAAATTCATAAGTATCCTGCTTTGGAGTGCCGCGTCATTTGTTGTTTGGAAATTGAATTCGGGCCAGGATCCGGCCCACACGCTGAGCACCCGCTGTTTGAGCGCTCTGGACTGATAGGAAGGATCACATTGTGGCAAATCATTGAGGAATTCAAAGGCGCCCGGATTGACTGCAAACAGAAGCTGCCTGGAATGTAAAATTCACCCCGGTAGAGCGCCGCGTGACGGAGTCGGAGGACGCCATCGAAACGGGAGTCTCCCAGCGAGGTGAGTGACAATTTGGTCTTTGAAAGTAGCAGCGATCCGAAGCGGCTGTTGTTTGTTTGGGGAAGCGTTTCAGGATTGTACACGATACATACTGGCATCCAAACAAACCGGCGAGAGCAGGAGAATTGTAATAAGGGACATACAAGTACCCTCCACAACACCAAGAGTGAGGCAGAGTCAGGAACAGATGGTGGAAGGAGTTAATAGATTAATTACTAAAATGGAAGCTCGTGCTGCGAAGCGAGCAACAAAAGCGGCAACAATGTTCAAACTTGGGGATGCAGATGAAAATAGAATGGAACATGTGGGGAATGCTCAAACCAGTATTAATACGTCACTGAGACAACAATTTAACAACATGGAGAGGTTGTACAAAAAGGAAATTAATAAAAGCTGGGAAATTATAGCATTGGAAAATTACATTGAGGTTAAACGTGTACCCAGAGGTCTACGTATCTTTACAATGCCGACGCACCCAGATACGAAAGTGGAATTGTTAGAAGAGTGGGTTGAAAATAATCTACAGTGCTCTCTTAACATGATGCGCATATTAATCAAACATGCTAAAATAGATGTCATAGACATTACAAAAAAATTGGAAGAAATGGAAGAATGTATTAAAAGGAATACAAATACAGAGGAAGTCTCCAAAATGCGCAAGGAAATGGATCTGAGACTGGAGAAATATGAAAATGAAATCCAGGAACGGAAACAAAGAAAATTCAAAAGAGATGAACGGGATTATTCAAAAGGCAGAATATTAACATTTGCCAGACGGTTTGATACTCTGAAAAAGAATTTCTCAATGCAACAATTAAAAGTCACAATGGAAAATACAAGTGAATCTGACTTAAGTGAAGGCGAACAATTGAGTGGTGCGCAAGGAACACCGAGGGTGTCTTTTTTAGAGGAAATGCGACTAATGAATTTAGACAAGTTCCTAACGAGAGGAGGGGGTCGAGGAAGGGCCATGAGCAGAGGCCGAGGAAAAGAAACAGGAGACACCTCGCTTGCACAAGGAAAATCAGAAGGGCAAAGCGAAAGAAGGCAATACCCATTACGCAACCGCAAATAATTAATACTAATTTGATAGTGAACCTCTCGAAGTATCAATTAACACCAAATGAAATTTCACTTTTAAATAAAGGGCTATCTTTCTGTCCAGAAAGCCATTACGATTACACACAAGTAAGGATTGACCTATACAAATATATCAGGAAGTTAAAATTGGCTAAGATTCATGCCAACAGACAAGGAAATAAACAGCCTGAGATCATAAGTCAAAAAGAAATTGATGAGGCTCCCATACCAACTATCACAATAGATCAAATGTCTGACCTGAAAAACATGTTTGACCTGTTATATGATTTGAACGAGGATCAGATGTCAGAGGAGCAAATTTTGGACTCATTGGAGATTCAAACAGACAAACGAATTGAAAGTGGATTAAAGAAAAAATCTAGATACTGTCCTGTTCTATCACCTGGAAATAGATTTGACCTTTTTTCAGATGCTATCATTGAAGAACTGTAAAAATTACCTAAGAAACGAAATCTAAACAAAAGAGAGAATTTAACCAGCAAAGAGAGGGAAGCAATAAAGAAATTGATGGAAAACAAAGAAATCATGGTGAAACCTGCTGATAAAGGGGGAAACATCATCATAATGGATACAAAGGATTATGTAAAAGAGGCCATGAGGCAATTGAATGATGAATCTAACTATCAGAGAATCAACCATAATCCTATAAACAAAATGGTGTTAGAATTAAATCGAAATCTGCAAGAATGGCACTCAAAAAACCTAATCAGTAATGATGAATTGAAATTTCTTACAAAAGATTTCCCTGTCATACCAACAATATATTTCCTGCCTAAAATTCATAAGACACTACAAAATCCACCAGGGAGACCAATAGTCTCTTCATGTGACTCCCTATATGAAAATCTCTCTCAATATGTGGATAAATTCTTGGCCCCAATTGCACAAAGTATGAGCTCATATATAAAAGATACGGGAGATTTCCTTAGAATTTTAACAGGAATCACATGGAGCAATCAATATCTCTTGGCAACAATAGACGTTGTGTCGTTATACACGTCAATACGGCACGAGGTAGGGCTGGAGGCATGCAGATTCTTCTTAAAACAGCGTAGCATCACAGAATTAAAACACTCAGAGATGCTATTAAAAATGATTGAGATATGCCTGACAAACAATATTTTTCTTTTCAAAAAGAACTTTTTAAACAATGTTGTGGTACAGCCATGGGTATTTCTTTTTCCCCGAATTTTGCAAATATAACCATGGGTTGGTGGGAGAGAGAGATAGCATGGAACTCAGAAAACCAAGAAGAGCTTGATCGGATTGTGTTATGGGTCCGAATCATTGACGATTTGTTTTTAATATGGAACGGCACTGAGCATGATTTTAATGAGTATTTTTTTTAATTGAATAACAATCAGATTGGTTTATCATTCACGTGCACCAAGAATAAAAAGGAAATTGAATTTTTGGACACCAAATCTATATTGAAAATGATCAAATCCAGTCCACGCTATTCAGGAAAAAAACTGCTACCAACAGCATTTTATATGGAACGAGTTTCCATCCGAAGCCCCTCCTGGAAAGTATCCCCTATGGTGAATTTATCCGCATGAAGCGTAATTGTTCGAAGAAGGAAGATGCAGAAGACAAGATTCAAGAGACAATGCAGAGATTAAAAGTGAGAGGTTATAATGACACCACATTAAGGAAATGCAAAAACGTGCTGATCAAAAATCAAGAGAAGACACATTGATCCCAAAATCAAAAATCCAAGAAGCAAGTGAACAGGGACCACCAAGGTTTATCACGACGTATAGTAAAGAAAGTGGCATGATAACGAACAAAATTAAAAAATACTGGCATCTAATTGCAGGAGACCCAGACATTGGGAAATTTTTAGGACCCCAACCAATTGTTACCTATAGGAAGACTAAGTCTCTAAAGGATATGTTGGTGAAAAGCCATTTTCAGGAGAGACCACAAACAAATTGGTTATTGGATCAACAAAAGGGTTTAAGAAATGCAATGTGTGTAAGGCCTGCAAAATTGGTAAGAACGTCAGGACAATTGTGGAACCAGATGGAAAGCAAATCACAATTGAGCAAAACATTTCCTGTACATCACAGTTTGTTATCTATGTGATAGAGTGCAATTGCGGAATGAAATATATTGGGAGTACAACATGCATGGTTAAAAAACGTATTCTTGAACATATCCGCGCAGTGAAAAATGGAAATATGACTTATGCCACAGCAAAACATATGTCACAATGTCAAAAGGGAGACTGGAGGGCAATGGTCTATTATGGAATTCACATGATCCCCCCAGAAGAACGGGGTGGGGACAGAGTAAGGAAATTACGACAAATGGAATCTAAGTACATTATAAGGTTGAGAACGAAATTCCCCAGAGGGATGAATAATGACGAAGAACTTTTTGTGCACCTGGAATAATAAGAACCCATTTAAGAATCTTTGGTACAGTGTTAAAAGTAAAGGAACAATTTGCCACACTATATATACTGGTGGTAAAAAATGTGGGTACTGTACCCGAGTTTGTGAAAACTATTTCAATAATTTGTATAAAGTGATAAAATTCAAAAATCACATAATAGAATGTTTTACTAGCAAAGGGTACTATACCGATGATTAACTGGTAAATTGATCTTAATGTGCCAAAAAATGCTATACGATATACAAATTAAATGCTTGCAATAAATTTAGGGGTACTATATCTAATATTGTGCGAAATAGAAATGCGCTTAAAAAGCAATGCCAAAGTCACCATGAATTTGTAAATATCCTGACATATGCGCAATTGTCCTTTTTGTAAATATGTATAAAGTTTTTTTTTTTTAAATATACGCACTACGAATCCCATAATGCATCATTATGGCAGAGATGGGTATTTAAGGCGTAATGAAAGAAGGACTCACTAACCGTGAAGAAAGCCGTGTGAGGGCTGAAACGCGTTGGTTGAGTGGTGTTGTGATAAAATAAATTCATAAGTATCCTGCTTTGGAGTGCCGCGTCATTTGTTGTTTGGAAATATATATATATATATAGATATATATATATATATATATATATATATATATATATATATATGAAACAACAGATACTCTATGGAAGAAGGCACGGACTCGAGGTGGTTCCGGATTCGGCATCTCTTTATTTAATCAGGTCGCCCTCAATCCCAAGCACAAGGAGAGACGCGTTTCAGCCTTTAAGAGGCCTTTGTCAATCTAGTTTGGCGCTGTTTTACACCTGTGTTAAGTAGCCCTTCCCACCGGACTGATGAATAAACACAGACAACATACTATAGCGTATGTGATCAACTAACGAATGAAATACATCATGTATATGCTGTCCATAGCTAACAAATCAGCATTAATGCAGGTAAGGCATAACTACATAAATATTACGCACAATGCATGCATTAAGTTTGCTTGAAATACCGAAAATGCTGACCGCATAAATAATTATACATGTAAGTCACCAAGATCGTTTATCACAGTGGGGTTGATATGGAGATTTGAAAAATGCAGCCAAACTCGTAATCCTGTGTTGCCTTAATAAAAATATATAACACATAATTTAAAAATGCCACTGCTGTCAAACATTATTATTCATGGCCGCTGTTATCAGCCAATGTCCCGAAAGCTCACCCCAGCTGATTACAAATCTGCAACATGACCTCTGACCTCACCTTCGAAATCGAAGTGTTTTCCTGCCATAATATCAATGTCACAATCCTGATATAAACCAGGCAATGGGACCGGATAACTGCAGTCTCATCTCGGGGTTGCATATTCAGACAATGAGTGTACTTGCAACTTTAAATCTACCGAGCACGTGCTCCCAAACCCTCCGGACTCCAAATACCATAATGCCACAGATTGGTGAATTGTTAGGTCGATGATGAACATTTAATATTGTTACTGCGGGGTCAGTGTCAAAGGCGTCTCAGACCTGGGCCAAGGGATTTATAGATTAAAAACAAACAAACGATGACAGCTGGCATGCGATAAGTCTCAATATGGCACAACCTCGGGGTTGAGGGGGACCCATCATCAAAATTGATAACGCCAAAACCACCTCACCACATCGGCGTTGGCGTCTGCGGTGCCCAGTCACCAGCTGGTGCCAGTCTTCCAGGCAAGGCCTTTCTTGCTGGTGAAAACAAAGATCCCATGCTGGCAGTCGCAAAAACCGCCCTGCTACGAGACCCTCATCCTCTGCCGCAGTCATCCTTGTTCCTCTTCCTGGCTACACAGCTGGGGACTCACCCATTAGCACTCCAGTACTCCTCCACAAAATCGGTCTGAAGCGAGAGCCACAATCAACTGGTGTTCCGTGAAAGCGTGACGACCGCTCACGCTGCATCAAATGAAACAAACAACCACCTCCCACAGATACTCTATGGAAGAAGGCACGGACTCGAGGTGGTTCCGGATTCGGCATCTCTTTATTTAATCAGGACGCCCTCAATCCCAAGCACAAGGAGAGATGCGTTTCAGCCTTCAAGAGGCCTTTGTCAATCTAGTTTGGCGCTGTTTTACACCTGTGTTAAGTAGCCCTTCTCACCGGACTGATGAATAAACACAGACAACATACTATAGCGTATGTGATCAACTAACGAATGAAATACATCATGTATATGCTGTCCACAGCTAACAAATCAGCATGAATGCAGGTAAGGCATAACTACATAAATATTACACACATGCATGCATTAAGTTTGCTTGAAATACCGAAAATGCTAACCGCATAAATAATTATACATGTAAGTCACCAAGATCGTTTATCACAGTGGGGTTGATATGGATATTTGAAAAATGCAGCCAAACTCGTAATCCTGTGTTGCGTTACTAAAAATATATAACACATAATTTAAAAATGCCACTGCTGTCAAACGTTATTATTCATGTCCGCTGTTATCAGCCAATATATATATTACCTACTGGCGGTCGCCAGTAGGTAGTTATAGTTAGGACCTATTTTCCATAGGAAAAGCATTTTTTGTTTTCCCAATAACTTTGGCGTCGTTTGACAAATCATCGCAAAATTTTCAAAACTAGTGGGGCGCTCCGGTCAGCTCCTGTCTTGAATGTTTCGGGGTGATTAACCAAGCGGGGGCCGAGACAAAAGCGGGGTCCCAAAACGTGTTTTCTCCATGTTATTTTCCATAGGAAAAGTTAGACACGGCGACAGCCCGAACTGCTGAACGGAATTACACCAAATTTTGCTTAAAGGTAGCCCTTGGTTCCGAAAGAGTCCTTTTTGTTAAATGGTGTAAATCTGTTCAGTAGTTCCTGAGAAATTCAAAAAATAGAGGTCGGAAAATCAGTTTCCCATAGGAAACTTTAGACACAGCTACAGCTCGAACTGCTGAACGGAATTACACCACATTTGGCAAAAAGGTAGTGCTTGGTTCAGAAAGCGTCTTTTTTAAAAATGGTGTAAATCCGTTCAGTAGTTTTTAAGATATTAAAGGAAAAAAATCTTTATATATCTGGGCGGACCTAACTACACAAGCACAAGCTTGGCTCTAATTGGCTGCCAACACTTCAATCCAGAAAGTGTTGGCAGCCACCTTGGTGCAATGCTTTTTAGGTCTCGCCTAGCGACGCAGCGCATGCGCTGCACACTACACAAACACCACTGCACTACCCTAAACCCTAAAACACTACCCCAGCACGACCCCCTACACTACCCAAACACCACTGCACTACCCTAAACACTAAAACACTACCCAAGCATGACCCTCTAGACTACCCAAACACCACTGCACTATCCTAAACCCTAAAACACCACCCCCAGCATGACCCCCTACACTACCCAAACACCACTGCACTACCCTAAACCCTAAAACACTGCCCCCAGCACGACCCCTACACTACACAAACACCACTGCACTACCCTAAACCCTAAAACACTACCCCCAGCACGACCCCTACACTACCCAAACACCACTGCACTACCCTAAACCCTAAATCTACCCCCAGCACGACCCCCTACACTACACAAACACCACTGTACTACCCTAAACCCTAAAACACTACCCCCAGCATGACCCCCTACACTACCCAAACACCACTGCACTACCCTAAACCCTAAAACACTACCCCCAGCACGACACCCTACACTACCCAAACACCACTGCACTACCCTAAACCCTAAAACACGACCCCCTACACTACACAAACACCACTGCACTACCCTAAACCCTAAAACACTACACCCAGCACGACCCCCTACACTACACAAACACCACTGCGCTACCCTAAACCCTAAAACACTACCCCCTACACTACACAAACACCACTGCACTACCCTAAACCCTATCAGGTGCATGCATCAACCATTTTTGCGAGCGCAAACAGTGCGATTCGCAAAAATCGGCCGTTTGCGCCTGCAAAAAGCGCATTTGCGATGCATGAAGGGTCAAGGCACTCGCAATTTGAGAAATCGCAATTAATTGCGAGTTCTCAAGTTGCGATGCATTAAGGAATCGCATTTTGCGATTCCTTAAATGCAATGCAAGAACCACTTTGAAGTAGCGATTTCGCTACTAGGGGGCGCAAATTACCATGAAGTTGAATTTCATAGTAATTTGCAAAAACTTTAAAAAATGCACTAAAGTGCATTTTTCAAAGTTGTAGGTTACACACACCCATGTCCTTTGGACATGTGTGTGCGCAACATTTGTGCACAGATCAATTTCAGGGGTGCAACAGGTTGTCCTTTTGACACCCTTGCACCCTTGAAATTGCATGCGCAATTTGCGAGTACCAATTGGTACTCGCAAATTGTGCATGCTATTCCCATTCATTCCTATGGGCCTGTAGGCCCATAGGAATGAATGGAAGCCATTCCTTATTTGCGACTCGCAATTTGCGACTCGCAAATAAGGAATATGTAGGAATCACTATTTTTATAGCGATTCCTACATGCATAGGCTTTTGCGAGTCCTTAATTGCAATTCCTTAATAATCGCAATTAAGGACTCGCAAAATTCTACCTTGATGCATGTGCCTGTAAAACACTACCCCCAGCACGACCCCCTACACTACACAAACACCACTGCACTACCCTAAACCCTAAATCTACCCCCAGCATGACCCCCTACACTACCCAAACACCACTCCACCACCCTAAACCCTAAAACACTACCCCCAGCATGACCCCCTACACTACACAAACACCACTGCACTACCCTAAACCCTAAAACACTACCCCCAGCACTACCCCCTAAACTACACAAACACCACTGCACTAGCCTAAACCCTACATCTACCCCCAGCACGACCCCCTACACTACCCAACCACAACTGCACTACCCTAAACCCTAAAACACTACCCCCAGCATGACCCCCTACACTACACAAACACCACTGCACTACCTAAACACTAAAACACTACCCCAGCACTACCCCTACACTACACAAACACCACTGCACTACCCTAAGCCTAAAACACTACCCCCAGCACTACCCCTACACTACACAAACACCACTGCACTACCCTAAACCCTAAAACACTACCCCCAGCACTACCCCCTACACTACACAAACACCACTGCACTACCCTAAACCCTAAAACACTACCCCCAGCACTACCCCTACACTACACAAACACCAGTGCACTACCCTAAACCCTAAAACACTACCCCCAGCATGACCCCTACACTACCCAAACACGACTGCACTACCCTAAACCCTAAAACACTATCCCCAGCACGACCCCCTACACTACCCAAACACCACTGCACTACCCTAAACCCTAAAACACGACCCCCTACACTACACAAACACCACTGCACTACCCTAAACACTAAAACACTACCCCCTACACTACACAAACACCACTGCACTACCCTAAACCCTAAAACACTACCCCCAGCATGACCCCTACACTACACAAACACCACTGCACTACCCTAAACCCTAAAACACTACCCCCAGCACTACCCCTACACTACACAAACACCACTGCACTAGCCTAAACCCTACATCTACCCCCAGCACGACCCCCTACACTACCCAAACACAACTGCACTACCCTAAACCCTAAAACACTACCCCCAGCATGACCCCCTACACTACACAAACACCACTGCACTACCCTAAACCCTAAAACACTACGCCAGCACTACCCCTACACTACACAAACACCACTGCACTACCCTAAACCCTAAAACACTACCGCCAGCACGACCCCTACACTACCCAAACACCACTGCACTACCCTAAACCCTAAAACACTACCCCCAGCACGACCCCTACCCTACCCAAACACCACTGCACTACCCTAAACCCTAAATCACGACCCCCTACACTACACAAACACCACTGCACTACCTTAAACGCTAAAACACTACCCCCAGCACGACCCCCTACACTACACAAAAAACATTGCGCTACCCTAAACCCTAAAACACTACCCCCTACACTACACAAACACCACTGCACTACCCTAAACCCTATCAGGTGCATGCATCAACCATTTTTGCGAGCGCAAACAGTGCGATTCGCAAAAATTGGCCGTTGAGCCCGCAAAGCGCATTTGCGATGCATGAAGGGTCAAGGCACTCGCAATTTGAGAAATCGCAATTAATTGCGAGTTCTCAAATTGCGATTGCATTTAAGGAATCGCATTTTGCGATTCCTTAAATGCAATACAAGAACCACTTTGAAGTAGCGATTTCGCTACTAGGGGCGCAAATTACCATGAAGTTGAACTTCATAGTAATTTGCAAAAACTTAAAAAAATGCACTAAAGTGCATTTTTCAAAGTTGTAGGTTACACAAACACATGTCCTTTGGACATGTGTGTGCGCAACATTTGTGCACAGATCAATTTCAGGGGTGCAACAGGTTGTCCTTTTCACACCCTTGCACCCTTGAAATTGCATGCGCAATTTGCGAGTACCAATTGGTACTCGCAAATTGCGCATGCAATTTCCCATTCATTCCTATGGGCCTCTAGGCCCATAGGAATGAATGGGAAGCCATTCCTTATTTGCGACTCGCAATTTGCGACGCGCAAATAAGGAATATGTAGGAATCACTATTTTTATAGCGATTCCTACATGCATAGGCTTTTGCGAGTCCTTAATTGCGATTCCTTAATAATCGCAATTAAGGACTCGCAAAATCCTACCTTGATGCATGTACCTGTAAAACACTACCCCCAGCACGACCCCTACACTACACAAACACCACTGCACTACCCTAAACCCTAAATCAACCCCCAGCATGACCCCCTACACTACCCAAACACCACTGCACTACCCTAAACCCTAAAACACAACCCCCAGCATGACCCCCTACACTACACAAACACCACTGCACTACCCTAAACCTAAAACACTACCCACAGCACTACCCCTACACTACACAAACACCACTGCACTAGCCTAAACCCTACATCTACCCCCAGCACGACCCCTACACTACCCAAACACAACTGCACTACCCTAAACCTAAAACACTACCCCAGCATGACCCCTACACTATACAAACACCACTGCACTAGCCTAAACCTAAAACACTACCCCAGCACTACCCCCTACACTACACAAACACCACTGCACTACCGTAAACCCTAAAACACTACCCCCAGCATGACCCCCTACACTACCCAAACACCACTGCACTACCGTAAACCCTAAAACACTACCCCCAGCACGACCCCCTACACTACACAAACACCACTGCACTACCCTAAACCCTAAATCTACCCCCAGCACGACCCCTACACTACCCAAACACCATTGCACTACCCTAAACCTAAACCACTACCCCCAGCATGACCCCCTACACTACACAAACACCACTGCACTACCCTAAACCCTAAAACACTACCCCCAGCACTACCCCCTACACTACACAAACACCACTGCACTACCCTAAACCCTAAAACACTACCCCCAGCACTACCCCTACACTACACAAACACCAGTGCACTACCCTAAACCCTAAAACACTACCCCCAGCACGACCCCCTACACTACCCAAACACCACTGCACTACCCTAAACCCTAAAACACTACCCCCAGCACGACCCCTACACTACCCAAACACCACTGCACTACCCGAAACCCTAAAACACGACCCCCTATACTACACAAACACCACTGCACTACTCTAAACACTAAAACACTACCCCCAGCAATACCCCTACACTACACAAACACCACTGCACTACCCTAAACCCTAAAACACTACCCCCTACACTACACAAACACCACTGCACTACCCTAAACCCTAAAACACTACCCCCAGCATGACCCCCTACACTACACAAACACCACTGCACTACCCTAAACCCTAAAACACTACCCCCAGCACTACCCCTACACTACACAAACACCACTGCACTAGCCTAAACCCTACATCTACCCCAGCACGACCCCCTACACTACCCAAACACAACTGCACTACCCTAAACCCTAAAACACTACCCCCAGCATGACCCCCTACACTACACAAACACCACTGCACTACCCTAAACCCTAAAACACTACCCCAGCACTACCCCCTACACTACATAAACACCACTGCACTACCCTAAACCTAAAACACTACCCCCAGCACGACCCCCTACACTACCCAAACACCACTGCACTACCCTAAACCCTAAAACACTACCCCAGCACGACCCCCTACACTACCCAAACACCACTGCACTACCCTACAACCTAAACCTAAAACACTACCCCCAGCACGACCCCCTACACTGCCCAAACACCAGTGCACTACCCTAAACCCTAAAACACTACCCCAGCACGACCCCCTACACTACCCAAACACCACTGCACTACCCTAAACTGTAAAACACTACCCCAGCACGACCCCCTACACTACCCAAACACCACTGCACTACCCAAAACCCTAAAACACTACCCACAGCACTACCCCCTACACTACACAAACACCACTGCACTAGCCTAAACCCTACATCTACCCCCAGCACGACCCCCTACACTACCCAAACACAACTGCACTACCCTAAACCCTAAAACACTACCCCAGCATGACCCCCTACACTACACAAATACCACTGCACTACCCTAAACCCTAAAACACTACGCCAGCACTACCCCCTACACTACACAAACACCACTGCACTACCCTAAACCCTAAAACACTACCGCCAGCACAACCCCCTACACTACCCAAACACCACTGCACTACCCTAAACCCTAAAACACTACCCCAGCACGACCCCCTACCCTACCCAAACACCACTGCACTACCCTAAACCCTAAAACACGACCCCCTACACTACACAAACACCACTGCGCTACCCTAAACCCTAAAACACTACCCCCAGCACGACCCCCTACACTACACAAACACCACTGTGCTACCCTAAAACCTAAAACACTACCCCTAAACTACACAAACACCACTGCACTACCCTAAACCCTATCAGGTGCATGCATCAACCATTTTTGCGAGCGCAAACAGTGCAATTCGCAAAAATTGGCCGTTTGAGACCGCAAAAAGCGCATTTGCGATGCATGAAGGGTCAAGGCACTCGCAATATGAGAAATCGCAATTAATTGCGAGCTCTCAAATTGCGATTGCATTTAAGGAATCGCATTTTGCGATTCCTTAAATGCAATGCAAGAACCACTTTGAAGTAGCAATTTCGCTACTAGGGGGCGCAAATTACCATGAAGTTGAACTTCATAGTAATTTGCAAAAACTTAAAAAAATGCACTAAAGTGCATTTTTCAAAGTTATAGGTTACACACACACATGTCCTTTGGACATGTGTGTGCTTAACTATTTGTGCACAGATCAATTTCAGGGGTGCAACAGGTTGTCCTTTTCACACCCTTGCACCCTTGAAATTGCATGCACAATTTGCAGTACCAATTGGTACTCGCAAATTGCGCATGCAATTTCCCATTCATTCCTATGGGCCTCTAGGCCCATAGGAATGAATGGGAAGCCATTCCTTATTTGCGACTCGCAATGTGCGACGCGCAAATAAGGAATATGTAGGAATCACTATTTTTATAGCGATTCCTACATGCATAAGCTTTGCGAGTCCTTAATTGCGATTCATTAATAATCGCAATTAAGGACTTCACAAAATCCTACCTTGATGCATGTGCCTGTAAAACACTACCCCCAGCAAAACCCCCTACACTACACAAACAACACTTCACTACCCTAAACCCTAAATCAACCCCCAGCATGACCCCCTACACTACCCAAACACCACTGCACTACCCTAAACCCTAAAACACTACCCCCAGCTTGACCCCCTACACTACACAAACACCACTGCACTACCCTAAACCCTAAAAGACTACCCCAGCACAACCCCTACACTACACAAGCACCACTGCACTACCTAAACCCTACATCTACCCCCAGCACGACCCCCTACACTACCCAAACACAACTGCACTACCCTAAACCCTAAAACACTACCCCCAGCATGACCCCCTACACTATACAAACACCACTGCACTAGCCTAAACCCTAAAACACTACCCCAGCACTACCCCCTACACTACACAAACACCACTGCACTACCATAAACCCTAAAACATTACCCCCAGCACGACCCCCTACACTACCCAAACACCACCGCACTACCGTAAACCCTAAAACACTACCCCCAGCACGACCCCCTACACTACACAAACACCACTGCACTACCCTAAACCCTAAATCTACCCCCAGCACGACCCCTACACTACCCAAACACCACTACACTACCCTAAACCCTAAAACACTACCCCCAGCATGACCCCCTACACTACACAAACACCACTGCACTACCCTAAACCCTAAAACACTACCCCCAGCATGACCCCCTACACTACACAAACACCACTGCACTACCCTAAACCCTAAAACACTACCCCCAGCATGACCCCCTACACTACACAAACACCACTGCACTACCCTAAACCCTAAAACACTACCCACAGCACTACCCCCTACACTACACAAACACCACTGCACTAGCCTAAACCCTACATCTACCCCCAGCACGACCCCCTACACTACCCAAACACAACTGCACTACCCTAAACCCTAAAACACTACCCCCAGCATGACCCCCTACACTATACAAACACCACTGCACTAGCCTAAACCCTAAAACACTACCCCAGCACTACCCCCACACTACACAAACACCACTGCACTACCGTAAACCCTAAAACACTACCCCCAGCACGACCCCCTACACTACCCAAACACCACTGCACTACCGTAAACCCTAAAACACTACCCCCAGCACGACCCCCTACACTACACAAACACCACTGCACTACCCTAAACCCTAAATCTACCCCCAGCATGACCCCTACACTACCCAAACACCACTGCACTACCCTAAACCCTAAAACACTACCCCCAGCAGGACCCCCTACACTACACAAACACCACTGCACTACCCTAAACCCTAAAACACTACCCCCAGCACTACCCCCTACACTACACAAACACCACTGCACTACCCTAAACCCTAAAACACTACCCGCAGCACTACCCCCTACACTACACAAACACCAGTGCACTACCCTAAACCCTAAAACACTACCCACAGCACGACCCCCTACACTACCCAAACACCACTGCACTACCCTAAACCTAAAACACTACCCCCAGCACGACCCCCTACACTACCCAAACACCACTGCACTACCCGAAACCCTAAAACACGACCCCCTATACTACACAAACACCACTGCACTACTCTAAACACTAAAACACTACCCCCAGCAATACACCCTACACTACACAAACACCACTGCACTACCCTAAACCCTAAAACACTACCCCCTACACTACACAAACACCACTGCACTACCCTAAACCCTAAAACACTACCCCCAGCATGACCCCCTACACTACACAAACACCACTGCACTACCCTAAACCCTAAAACACTACCCCCAGAACTACCCCTACACTACACAAACACCACTGCACTAGCCTAAACCCTACATCTACCCCCAGCACGACCCCCTACACTACCCAAACACCACTGCACTACCCTAAACCCTAAAACACTACCCCAGCACTACCCCTACACTACATAAACACCACTGCACTACCCTAAACCCTAAAACACTACCCCCAGCACGACCCCCTACACTACCCAAACACCACTGCACTACCCTAAACCCTAAAACACTACCCCTAGCACGACCCCCTACACTACCCAAACACCACTGCACTACCCTAAACCCTAAAACACGACCCCCTACACTACACAAACACCACTGCACTACCCTAAACCCTAAAACACTACCCCCAGCACGACCCCTACACTACACAAACACCACTGCACTAACCTAAACCCTAAAACACTACCCCCTACACTACACAAACACCACTGCGCTACCCTAAACCGTAAAACACTACCCCCTACACTACCAAAACACAACTGCACTACCCTAATCCCTAAACCCTACATCTACCCCCAGCACGACCCCCTACACTACCCAAACACCACTGCACTACCCTAAAACCTAAACCCTAAAACACTACCCCCAGCACGACCCCCTATACTACCCAAACACCACTGCACTACCCTAAACCCTAAAACACTACCCGCAGCACGATCCCCTACACTACACAAACACCACTGCACTACCCTAAACCCTAAAACACTACCCCAGCATGACCCCCTACACTACACAAACACCACTGCACTACCCTAAACCCTAAAACACTACCCCAGCACTACCCCCTACACTACACAAACACCACTGCACTACCCTAAACCCTAAAACACTACCACCAGCACGACCCCCTACACTACCCAAACACCACTGCACTACCCTAAACCCTAAAACACTACACCCAGCATGACCCCCTACACTTCACAAACACCACTGCACTACCCTAAACCCTAAATCTACCCCAGCACGACCCCCTACACTACCCAAACACCACTGCACTACCCTAAACCCTAAAACACTACCCCCAGCATGACCCCCTACACTACACAACACCACTGCACTACCCTAAACCCTAAAACACTACCCCCAGCACTACCCCCTACACTACACAAACACCACTGTACTACCCTAAACCCTAAAACACTACCCCCAGCACTACCCCCTACACTACACAAACACCACTGCACTACCCTAAACCCTAAAACACTACCCCCAGCACGACCCCCTACACTACTCAAACACCACTGCACTACCCTAAACCCTAAAACACTACCCCCAGCACGACCCCCTACACTACCCAAACACCACTGCACTATCCTAAACCCTAAAACACGACCCCCACACTACACAAACACCACTGCACTACCCTAAACCCTAAAACACTAACCCCAGCACGACCCCCTACACTACACAAACACCACTGCACTACCCTAAACCCTAAAACACTACCCCCAGCACTACCCCCTACACTACACAAACACCACTGCACTACCCTAAACCCTAAAACACTACCCCCAGCACGACCCCCTACACTACTCAAACACCACTGCACTACCCTAAACATTAAAACACTACCCCCAGCATGACCCCCTACACTTCCCAAACACCACTGCACTACCCTAAACCCTAAAACACTACCCACTACACTACACAAACACCACTGCACTACCCTAAACCCTAAAACACTAACCCCAGCACGACCCCCTACACTACACATACACCACTGCACTACCCTAAACCCTAAAACACTACCCCCAGCACGACCCCCTTCACTACACAAACACCACAGCACTATCCTAAACCCTAAAACACTACCCCCAGCATGGCTCCCTACACTACCCAAACACCACTGCACTACCCTAAACCCTAAATCTACCCCCAGCACGACCCCTACACTACACAATCACCACTGCACTACCCTAAACCCAAAAACACTACCCCCAGCACGACCCCCTACACTACCCAAACTCCACTGCACTACCCTAAACCCTAAACCCTAAAACACTACCCCCAGCACGACCCCCTACACTACCCAAACACCACTGCACTACCCTAAACCCTAAAACACTACCCGCACCACGACCCCCTACACTACACAAACACCACTGCACTACCCTAAACCCTAAAACACTACCCCCAGCATGACCCCCTACACTACACAAACACCACTGTATTACCCTAAACCCTAAAACACTACCCCCAGCATGACTCCCTACACTACCCAAACACCACTGCACTTCCCTAAATCTACCCCCAGCACGACCCCCTACACTACCCAAACACCACTGCACTACCCTAAACCCTAAAACACTGCCCCCAGCATGACCCCCTACACTACCCAAACACCACTGCACTACCCTAAACCCTAAAACACGACCCCCTACACTACACAAACACCACTGCACTACCCTAAACCCTAAAACACTACCTCCAGCACGACCCCTTCCATTACACAAACACCACTGCACTACCCTAAACCCTAAAACACTACCCCCTACACTACACAAACACCACTGCACTACCCTAAACCCTAAAACACTACCCCCAGCACGACCCCCTACACTACACAAACACCACTGCACTACCCTAAACCCTAAAACACTACCCCCAGCACGACCCCCTACACTACACAAACACCACTGCACTACCCTAAACCCTAAATCTACCCCCAGCACAACCCCCTACACTACCCAAACACCACTGCACTACCCTAAACCCTTAAATACCACCCCCAGCATGACCCCTACACTACCCAAACACCACTGCACTACCCTAAACCCTAAAACACTACCCCCAGCACAACCCCCTACACTACCCAAACACCACTGCACTACCCTAAACCCTAAAACACTACCCCCAGCAAGACCCCCTACACTACCCAAACACCACTGCACTACCCTAAACCCTAAATCTACCCCCAGCACGACCCCCTACACTACCCAAACACCACTGCACTACCCTAAACCCTTAAATACTACCCCCAGCACGACCCCCTACACTATCCAAACACCACTGCACTACCCTAAACCCTAGAAAAGTAACCCCCACCCCATGCCCAATCCCCCTTACCTCTCACTCCTCATGGTTCCTCTCGCCTCGTGGTTCCTGCTTCACGTCGTCTCTGAGGGGCGGTGCACGTCATTGTGAGGAAACGGAACAGCCTCTGTTTCCTTACAATGACGTGGATCGTCTACATTTTTTTAGAACGCATGGTCATTTACCATACATACCTTTACAACAAAATTCATTGTAAAGGCATGCGTGGTAAATGACCATGCGTTCTAAAAAAATGCGTGTCTTTGCGATGTACAACGCATGCGTGGTAATACATGCGTTGTAATGGTATTGCGAAGTAAAAAAGTCGTTGTAACGGCTGTTTACCGATCGAAGCTGGCCCCTGTTCTTCAGTGAGTGGTTTATTTGATAAATTAGGCGGAAGGAATGTGTTTTTTTACCGAAAAGTGCATTCCCGGCTGTTGTATTGTGAAAGTGTCCGCGTGGCCTGGTTTCACTTCCGGTGAGAGAGTGGAAGAGTCTGTTTGGATCTAAAGGAGTTCTGTTGTTGGACGGGGCCGCGCGACACGTCATCAGAAAACACAGCTAATGGAAAGCGTCCTCCCCGAAGTGTGGAGCAGTGCCATGAGAGGTCAACGAGTGTGCGTCCCACCGCAGTATGACCGTACCATGCCGTTCCAGGGTACGGGAGGCAGAAGCGGCATCCATCGCAGGTCCTCTTGTACACTAAAAAAGGACCAAACAATGCTTTCCTTTCTTTTCTTCTACTGCTGCACCATCTGTTCTTCCTCCTCTACTGCAAGTGGATCAACTTCGGCAAAACTAGAAGCCATAGTTGTATTAAAAATAAACAAACACACAAAAAAGGTATATCAATATAAAGAGAAGCAAGAAACAGGTCTTCTCTCTATCAAGGACAAAAAGTAAGGGAAATAGCAGAAGGATGGATCCTCCCTCTTTCACAATGAAATTGATTTCAACCAATCAGATTCCTTTTTTCTTTTGCTGACATGAAGTCGCGTAGGGTGCGCGCACTCGTCACGCACCCTTCGGCACCCACGAAAATCATATATATCATTATACACTATAAATAAACATTTCTATAAACTTTTAATAAGTATATTAGCAAAACTGTTCAGTCTAATATCATATTCAAACTTTCTATAGTCATTTTTTCAACTTCAAAAATACGCCGAAGTTGCGACTTCGGCACGGTCTCAGCGCGATCACGGCACGACCCCGGAAATACGCGCGGGGAGATGTCGCGCACATTAAGCGGCTACACCACGCATTTCGTAACTTTACATTTCGTCGAAATTATATTGAAAATAATACTTTTATTAATAAATTTAGACAAACACTTAAAGGAAAACTTTTATTTATAATTAATTTAAAGATATTTCATACTTTACAAATAACGCCGAAGTCGCGACCCCAGCGCAACTTTTCAAAATGGCTACCGGAATGCGCGCAGCCATCCTGTAGGATGCGCGAAGGGTGCGCGACTTCTGTATAATATTAAAAAAAAAAAAAGAATGAATATAGTTTTCCTAACTAAAAATTATTCACAATTTTTTTTAAATATATATATATGTATATATATATAGAAAATAAAAAAACATAGGATTGAGGTACATTAGACTTACAAATTTTCATTTAAAAAAGCTTTGAAATTCACTGAAAAAACCATAGGTTTCAGGCACGTTATAGTTAGAAATTAGCATTTAAAAAACCATAGAAATTCACTGAAAAAACCATAGGTTTCAGGCACGTTATAGTTAGAAATTAGCATTTAAAAAACCATAGAAATTCACTGAAAAAACCTGAGGTTTCAGGAACGTTATAGTCAGTTGGACATTTCACTCGTACAAAACCATAGAAATTCCGGCGTTATAGTTAGTTCAGCTAACTATAACTCGCGCCCCCGCAATGCACTGCTGATGACGTCACATATTACATCATTCATGACATGGTCAGTGACATCACTGATGATATCTCAATTGACATCACTGATGACATCATCTACGTGAAAATCTGATGCACCTCCTCACACCTGAATATAACCTTTGATACACCCACTCTGTGGCGAGAGGTGTGGTGCAGCGGCCAGGGCAGCTGACTTCGGAGCACAGTGTTCATGGTTCGATCCCCGGCTCCGGCGGCAGCTCAGCTCAGCACCATGTGACTCTGGGCAATAGCTCACTTAATTTCCACTACGGCCCCCAGCGCCTTGAGACCCGTAAGGGTGAGTAGCTGCGCTATATAAAAACGGACTTACTCTAAAATACAGACTACCATTTTCGAAAAAATAGACACATCAATACCAGTTACTAAATACGCACTTACTGATTCCTAGGTCTACACACACATCCACTCATTCACCCATACAGTCACTCATACATGCAGTCACTCATCAATACAACACTATCATATGCACTCATACACCTATACAGACACTCACACACTGCCACATATCCAGAGTTACTCACACACCTAGTCAGTCATGCAAATAATCAATCATACTTCCATTTACTCACCTATACAGTTATACAGACACCACCTCACTTATTCATACAGATACTAACACATAATTACTCTCTTATAGAATCACTGATACAAATACACACTCATCCATGCAGCCACTCTCACAATTACTGACTCTCACATATAGTTATTTATATACACCATCACTCACATATACTGCCTTTTACATATGTACTTACTTGCACATGTACCACTGAGACATCCATTCACTCACCAACACACCCATACACACACTCACCCACCCATACAGCTGTTTCCGGATGCACTCTTGAACCCATACACCCAGTGAATCAACCACTCACACATCTATGCACAGAGTCACACACCTCCCACCCGCCCACACACACACTCAGGCAGCCATACAAATACTCATGCAAGCAATCAATAACCCATATAGACACTCATGCAGCTACTCACCAACCCATGCAGCAGCTTACACAACAACAGACAGACTGATACAGACTTTCACACAGTTTAGTCACTAACCCATGCATTCAGAAAGACACATTTAATCACTCACTTATACAGTCAGTCACGTACCTACTAAATCCTCCATACAGACACTTATACACCCACTCATTCTTCAATACAGCTTGGCATATATATAAAACAAATTTAAACTTTACAGAAACACACAGTCACAGGATGATGCCATCAGTAATGTCATCAGTGATGTCATTTGAGATGTCATCAGTGATGTCACTGACCATGTCATGAATGATGTAATATGTGATGTCATCAGCAGTGCATTGCGGGGGCGCGAGTTATAGTTAGCTGAACTAACTATAAAGCCGGAATTTCTATGGTTTTGTACGAGTGAAATGTCCAGCTAACTATAACGTTCCTGAAACCTATGGTTTTTTCAGTGAATATATATATATATATATATATATATATATATATATATATATATGTGTGTTCATATATATATATAGAGAGAGATATATGTTTAATAAATTATACATTTTAAAATACATTTTTAAATATGTATGTATATATATATATATATTTTTTGTAACATGAACCAAGTAATCACGTTCTCTCAGGAAATTCCAATAGACTTTGATTTGATTTTTTGAAAATAAAATCAAAGTCTATTGGAATTTCCTGAGAGAGCGTGATTACTTGGTTCATGTTACAAAAAAAACTTTTACCCGGTAAGCTTCGCCGGGACACGCTCCATCTACCATGGGCGAGTGGGGCGGAAGAAGCAATGTGATGCATGATATATATATATATATATATATATATATATATATATATATATATATATATATATATAGTAACATATATGTGTGTTTAGTACAATATTTTTCATTTGTATAATAATAGTGTTACATTTTAAAATATTTAATGTTTAATCTTTTATATTTATATATTTTAAAAAATGATATTTTTTACAAGAATGTTAATGACTACGATATTTTCAAATCAATATTTTTGTCATTTACATTAATAAAAATAGCATGATGATATTTTTGACAACGTTATTTATGTGACGATATTTTGGAATTGCGATATTTCCAGAAGCGATATTTTGTCAGTAAAATGCTCAGAAATAAAGACTAAGGGGTCGATTCCGATTCGGGCCGGAAATTTCTCCGACCGAGCCGGACCCGGAGAGATTTCCGACCGAATCGGACCCGTGCAGTCCGACCGAATGAGTACGATGCGGCCGTATGTTATCGGACTCGAGTCGGTCGGACTCCCATGGAAGTCAATGGGAGCCGGTCGTACAACGCGTACGCGGGCTCCCATTGACTCAATGGGTGCGAGTCGGACAAGGGCGCCCCCTACAGCGGGTACACGGCAAAGCGATTCGCGCCGTACACGCACAGGTAGGGGGACCCATGGGTCCCCCTGTGTGCGACTCGCGCGGCTACGCGTACAGAGGGGTCCGACACGGACCCCCAAAGTACGGCTCTGACAGCTCTTTCGAGCCGGAGTGCGCGGCTCGGTCGGACTGCTCGCGGCGCGCATCGTACTTACCCGGCCGGGAAACGTCTCCATTGCGCGGTGCGAGTCGAGTCCGAGCGAGTCGGTCGGAGCGGTTCGAGACGGGAGCGAGTCGGTCGGAGCGGTCGGGACGCCCGGACGAGTCGGTCGGCGATTTTGCATCGTACTCGCTCGGCCGGACCCGCGTACGGTTCGGTCGGGAAACAGGGCTCCGAATCGGATCCGGTAAAGCCGAATCCGATTCGGAGCACTACCGGCCGAGATCGGAATCGGCCCCTAAATAGCTGGGATGGCAAGAAGCACCCCTGCTGTCCCATGCCTATTCAGATCTACTTCCATCCAGTGCAGCTGCTGGATCATTATTAACAGATCTTCGGGTATATTATAACTCTCAGTCCTGCTGTCTGATCAGGCAGAGTGAAGATATCCAGTCTCTGTGTTTCTCGTTCTTATCCAATTCACCTTTCCCTGAGTATAGTTCTAACCAATGTTATCAATCTGCGGTTGGCAGTGGGTTCATGGACGTGTGGTAGTTCACATCACTACTGTTGGATCCAGATCTCAAGGATATTTCATGCCTCTCAAGTATTTACTCAACTGCAACATACTTTTGATTTTTAGGCGTATCATTTGCTTACAGTAGAATCTGCCATCGATCTACAGCAAATTACATTAATGCTCTTGAACCTGCGGTGTATAAAAGAAAAACAGCAGCAGCTCCACAGCCGAGCATTATTGTATACCCTTCAGAATTAAATTATAAGTTTAGGAAGTACTTTTGAAATAGGTTTAGTGTATCTAGAATTAAAGAACATTTTTTTAGATACTTGACTGTGTTGCAGAATTCACAATGTTGACTGTGCTTGCCATCATCAGAGTTCCTTTGGGATCGCAGGGTCAGCAGAAGACCCTACAGAGCATCTATGAGAGGTTTGCATAAAGTCCTACAAATTCTATTTCCAGCCTCTTAAATGGGTAAGGAAATCTCTGTCTGTTATGTAAAGATTCATATACGTCTTATCTTGCTACAAAGGAGTATACACATTTAATTTGATTCTAGTGCAAACTTTAAAGAAGTATAGTTTTCACTGTATTTTTAATCTACCATTTCAACTCACAATAACAACACCAAGGAATTTTTCAACAGGGCAAAATAGACATGATGGGGAAATTGCTGGAAAGTTTGGCAAAATTGACCAGGCTATAAATGCATTTTTCCATCTCCGTCTGAAACAATACATATATAACTGTAATTGTGCCTTCTAAAAAGTGACTGTTTGTATGTTTAAGCTTAATCAAATATCTAGTTCAGACAAAAAGGCTTCAGCAGTCAGTAGGTTCCATCCCTTTCCTCGCCAAGACATTTCCTAGAGGAGATTTCCTTGTGGACTACTGTAAGAAAATGGGTTATTAGTTGGGAAGGATATGAGTTCTTCCCAAGAAATAAGTCCGGAATCTTGTCGCGGCCAACATACAAGTTCAATAAATAAACCTCGATCAGCTTCTGGTAGCTATGAAATAGAGCGGGCAGACTTAACTTAAATAAAAAGTGTATAAAGTATGTAGTAGCACCAAAACAATTAGAATCAAAAAACACATAACAATAACAATCCCACATCCAAATTCTAAAAAAGCAAACGTTTTAAATATCCAAAAATGAAAAAAAATGCAACAAGAGGTACCAGAGAATTTAATTTCTAATCTTTTAGGGAAAAAGTACTAAGAAAAAGATATGATTTAATGCTGACTGCGATGGAGCATAGGTCAGACATTTCAAGAGGCTTATCCTAGTGAAAATTTCATCTGCAGACCTAGGGGCCGATTCCAATTCGGGCAGGAAATGTCTCCGACCGAGCTGGACCCGGAGAGATTTCTGACCGAATCGGACTCTAGCAGCCTGACCGAACGAGTACGATGCGTCCTTATGCTATCGGACTCGATTCGGTCGGACTCCCATTGAAGTCAATGGGAGCCGGTCGTACAACGCGTACGCGGGCTCCCATTGACTCCATGGGTACGTCGCGAACAAGGGCGCCCCCTACAGTGGGTACACGTCGATGCGACTCGCGCCGTACATGCACGGGTAGGGGGGACCAATGGGTCCCCCCTGTGTGGGACTCGCGTGGCTACGTGTGCAGGGGGGTCTGACACGGACCCCCAAAGTGCGGCTCCGACTGCTCTTTGGAGCCGGATGGCGCGAGTCAGTCGGACTGCTCGAGGCGCACATCGTACTTGCTCGGTCGGGGAACGTCTCCATTGCGCGGTGCGAGTCGTGTCCTTGCGAGTCGGTCGGAGCGGTTCGGACGCGCGAACGAGTCGGTCGGCGATTTCGTGTACGCTCGCATCGTACTCGCTCGCCCGGACGCATGCACGAATCGGTCGGAAACGAGGGCTCCGAATCGGATCCGGTAAAGCCGAATCCGATTCGGTGCCCTACCAGCCGAGATCGGAATCGGCCCCCTAGTCTGTGAAATGGGAGTTGAAATCCAGCGGGTCAATGATGCAGGCTGGCAAAGTCCATTAGAATTTGGATAGTCATTGCAAAGGGCCCTGCTCATGATGTTCATATTGGAGGGAAAAATACAAATAGGAAGATTTAATTTTCTCTCCTGCTGAGCTACTATGGGCGATTGGATACTTATTGTGCATTTTTCGGTAAAGATTTCTACCTCCTGACTATTTCTCTTTTTTGCAACTCAAAATTCTCCAGTGAGTCAAGCCTGGAAGCTGTATCTGAAGAAGTCCTCAAAACCAGACACCTTTGCCTCAAGGTCCTATTGAAGATCAAGAGATCTTGAAAATGCAAAAAACTTTTCTACGTCCAAACTTTTCAGACTGCCTGGAGCAGTTCCTCTTGGTCTTCTAAGGCTCCCAGGACCTTAGAGACAGCACTTAGAGTCAAGGACCTACTCCAGCAGAGGTCACCAACAGGATCCTGTCACAGTTCAGATCCAGATGCTATTGGTCAATTGGTCACTCCAGAAAGAATGTCTCCCCTTTTTGCTTTGTTCCAAAGGTGCCAGTGGTTGAGCCTATGTTTATTTATTGAATTTGAGTATTGGACTTGACAAGATTTTGGACGTAATACTTGGGAAGAACTCACATTGTCCGCAAATAATGAACAATTTTCATGCAACTACAGTTAAATCATAAACCATCTAATTGTTTGTCATTTCATTGTAAGTAATGCAATGAAAAAATATATAAGTAATACGTGGATCATATTTTTTTAGTACTGGGTTAGGGTGAAGGGTTTAGGATGAAGGGTAAGAAGTTTAAGGGTGAACGTTCCAAGGTTGAATGGTGAAGGGTTTGTGGGTGAAGAGTAAAATGTTTAGCGCTTGGGGATGAAACAGGAAGAATTCAGAGGTGAAGAGTTTAAAGTTGAAAACTGAAGGGTAAATGGCTCTAGACTGAAGGGTTTAGGGGTGATGGGTTTAATGAGGAAGCATTTACAAGTGAAGGTGTGAAGGGCTTATGGTGAATGATTCAAAAGTGAAGGGCAAAGGGCTTATGAGTGAAGGCTGAAATATTTGATGGTCAATGGTTTATTGGTGAAGAGGTAAAGAATAAACGGTTTAGGTGTGAAGGATTTTAGAGTGAAGCATTTAGGGGTGAAGGGTTTAGTATTCAAGGGAGAAGTGCTCAAGGGTACAGGGTGTAAAATTCAAGGGCAAAGGGTTTAAGGGTGATGGTGAAGAGCTTCGGGGACTGGTGATATAATTTGGAAGGAGGGTTTAAAGGTGACTGTTTTTTGGCAGTTTGATAAAGGTTACATAATTAAACATTAAACAAAAGAATAAACAATAACTTTAAAAAGAGTAAGGTAAAAGTTGCAAGCTGAATCTAACACCGATGAGAGGTGTGAATGAGATATTAATGGCAATGAAGTAAAAAGCTACATGAAGGTGTTAGACAAACAAACACCATGAAAGTCAATGATATATCTACAGCCAGTCAGTATATACTTTATGTATAGTGAGCGTGACACATGTAGGACCTTCAGGTGCAGCCATTGAGACTCTATGAGTTTTAGTGTCCTTAAAATGCTGCCTGTCTGAATATTGCTAGCACACTCTGTGAATTTCATAAAATCACTTCTTCGTTGTTGAATCTGAAGTCCAAGTTAAAAGCCTACTGGCCACAAATGGTTCTGTTACTCAAGATCGCAAACCCTTGGTCTAAACACTAGTTGCTAAGCAGGTGGTAGGCTCACATCATCACACATTGAATCTCACTTTCTGAAATTAATGCCAAATTAGTAGTTAACTAGCTCCTCGTTTTTTACCTCATCTACTTGCCCTAATCTATTTATCACAGGTCCATTTAGCAGTCACATTTACAATTTATCTTACATTCTCTTCCCAACCCAAGCAAAAATGCATCCAAGTGTCTTGAGAATATTTTGGTGATGCCTAAATAATGAATCCAACCCCATGTATTATATTGAGTGCGGTCAAGAGGCAAGAATTCATGGTGAATACATTTTAACTTATAGCAGCCCTTATTATCGCTTTATTCAACTAATTTCTAAAGTAATTAATGAAGCTAGATTCAAATATTGCACAAACAAGATTACAAATTGATGAATTATTTGTGAATTGTAAATGCTATCAATAAATGTGGCATCAATTCAGTTGACTTGTGTGTTTGAGTGGACAAGTCAGGCAGTAGCATTGATGTTATGGGTCTTCCTATCTAAATTATTTTTGCACTGTTAATACTTCACTTATTTTGTAGTGCATTCTGCTTTCTCTGATCAGGCTTCAGTCCTACTCTTCCTGATCTACAAAATGCTTTGAGCACATAGTTGCTGGATGGCTGCACAAAAAACTCCCTTAAATTCCACATCTTGAATAACAAGACTAGGATAAGGTGAATTTTAGCATTGCTACATGTGTAAAGGATGGTGGACAGGCTGCCAAGTGGGAATATTTTCACCATTCTGTGTTTAGGGTTGTAGAAGGTGAGACTGACAGAGAGTTAGGGTGGTGAGGTGACCATCTATAATAAGGAGAACACTAACAAGCAAGTGCATTTGTGGACATTCACAAACACTTTGCATTACACACAAGAAACAACTTTAAAGTTACTCTGAACATAGACCAAAGTAGCATGACCTTCAGGGTAGGAATTGGTATGTAATAACCTAAAAAGTATGGTTGGGTTACAGAAAAGGATATTTCTCAAGAAGGAAATATATTTCCTTTGTTCAGAAAAGATGAAATGTCCATTTTCACCTGATGTGTTCATGCTTACAGTAACTGGAAATTGGGCAAGTGGAAGCAATCCTTCAATTCTATGTCTGCCATTAACTTTCAAGAGTTTCGAGTCAGACATGTACTCTAACATGTAGAAGGAAGCCTAAAAGAGTAGATTTATGACTTTTTTAAACATGGCTTTGTGAATCAGTACCTGTAGGTTCACTTATTCTTTATCGAGTTGCTGATCCACTACCTTCTGCAAATTTACCTCTTTTCGTGGTTGACTTCTGCATCATTCTCACACTGTAGTAATGCTGGCTGCAGACTGCCTGTCTCTGCCCCCAGTGAAATGAGGAAGTTGCTGCAGATCACGGATTGTGTGAGGAAGAGTTTTGGCTGAATGCAGCGGATAATGTAAGTGGATGGAAACTAACATTAGGATTGCTTTACCGTAAAATATTACTGGGCCCCCAAGGATCCGATTATAGTTTTCTGATGAACCTACGGAGGACTTATACACAGGTCTGAAACACACATATTTAGAGACAAACAGATAGTTGAAAGAGTGCTATTCAATTTTTTTAAATTCATAAATGTTAAAATGGTATTGATTTCAGGCAGAGTCCAATGGCAGAGACAAAATGTGTAAAGAGAAGAGGTGCAGTCCTTGCTGGATGCAGAATGTAAAGACTTGAAGACTTACCCTGAGGAGCCATCTGACCAGGTCCATTTATTATAGACTTTTTTCAGACCAATCCAATATTCCTGTGACATCCCTTTTATGCAATCCTAAAATAGGGATACAGAAGACGTCATCATTACGTACTGAATGAGTAGGTTCATTGTCTGTTGCAGGGATGTTCAACACAAATGCAGAACACTTGGAAAGAGGAAAAAACTAGGAGAAATAAAAATATTTCTCCTCGGTATGCCTGCTTTAGGGAGGTGTAAGGTTTTGCCGCTGCCCCAGGTTCATGTGATTAAGTAAATCTGTGGCAGTGCCAAAATCCATGGATGTTGCATGGGAAAACCCACCGCAAGGCCCATGGAATGCCTCCTTGATGCAGAGTGAGGCATGGCAGTGACTTGCACTGCTTTGCCTTACTCCATATCCATGAGGCCATGTGAAGCCATGTAGAGTGGCTTTGCGTTGCCTCATAGATATGATTGAGAGACTTAAGCTGCCAGAGCATCAAAATAAGTGATGCTCAGGCAGTGCAAGCCTCTCATAAATAAGCCACTCCATGTACTGCATCCATATATAGGACACCATTTCTACAAAGCATACATTCCCAGATTTGTCAAATCCTCGGGCAATGACACAACACACACTCAAGGGGAAGGGATGGACCCAAGTTATAGGTGCTTAATGTATTTTAACCAGATCAGCCACCTTACCCAGCTAAAGAGGTTATCACCCTTTACACTAGATTGGAATCGTTAGCAATTCATATACTATATCAGGTGATAGGCAAGGATCACTCCCATTCCAGAAATACACCTTTTGGGGTGTTGAAGATGGCAAGAACACCATGAGAACAACACATGGTGAGCCCAAACATATAAAAAGGGGTAGGAGGAAGCATCTATGAGGTAAAGTACTGTTATGGACCCATTAAATATATCGGAGCCCTGGGGGCGTGGCTTCGCCACATAGCAGAATGGCCGCGTAGTGCGCGAGCTCTGCCAGCCAAGCACAGAATCCTGTTTTAACTATGGGCCCGATTCACAGAACTAACTTACGTCAAAAACGTAAAGTGAGTACTTTTTGGTATTCACAGAATACACTTACTCATTTTGGTATTCACAGAAGGCACTTACTCATTTTGGTATTCACAGAAGTTAGTAGTCCTAACTTTAGGACTCCTAAATGCCTTCTGTGAATACCCAAAGTCTTAAAGTTAGGATTTTCTCAGTTTAGGAGTAGTAAAGTTAGGACTCCTAAAGTTAGGACTCCTAAATGCCTTCTGTGAATACCGAAAATCTTAAAGTTAGGATTTTTCTCAGTTTAGGAGTAGTAAAGTTAGGACTCCTAACTTTAGGACTCCTAAATGCCTTCTGTGAATACCGAAAGTCTTAAAGTTAGGATTTTTCTCAGTTTAGGAGTAGTAAAGTTAGGACTCCTAACTTTACTACTCCTAAACTGAGAAAAATCCTAACTTTAAGACTTTCGGTATTCACAGAAGGCATTTAGGAGCCCTAAAGTTAGGACTCCTAACTTCTGTGAATACCGAAATGAGTAAGTGTCTTCTGTGAATACCAAAATGAGTAAGTGCCTTCTGTGAACACCAAAATGAGTAAGTGTATTCTGTGAATACCAAAAAGAACGAACTTTACGTTTTTGACGTAAGTTAGTTCTGTGAATCGGGCCCTATATGCCCCGGGAGCCCATTCAACTGCGACGAGGTGCACGATTACATCAGTACACAACTTGTAAGCCATCTGCCCGGGGGAGAAGCGCGCACCCGAGTTTGCAGGCGCCCTGGGGCTCTGTGAGCTGAATGCAGCATTGGGCGACCTGCTGAGACCTGCGGACAGCCCGGACCTGGGCGCAGTGGTGCACCAGGGCCCCACGGCGGAACTCTCTCGGCAGAATAGCCGCAGCTGGGACGGCTGGGACCGGTGGACACGGCGGGCGATCTCCCCCGCGGCCGACTACAGACAGAGACCCGGCGCCTAGACGTGATTCCCAGCGGCGGAAGGCCCGGCCCCAGGGGCTGAGGTAGGAATACCGCGCAGGCCGGGGAGCGGTGTGGTGCCCCACGGGGGGCCGGCGGTGCTGACGCGACCTGGCGGTACGGGGCCTAGGACGGACCCGGTATCACGAACTGAGCACACCCCCGGGCAGACAAAGAGGCAAAGTGGTGCGCAACGAGGTCGCTTGGGAGGGGACTCACAGGCGCGCCTCTGATCCCTGACCGGAGGCAATCCGACTGCAAGGCAGGGGAGAAAATCGTCTTTCACTCTTTGAGGAGGCTATACAGCTCGGGCCCACACATTCATTGTGCACCTCAAGCGATTAGCACAGAACTGTGGACCGCAACGCTAATAGTGCTGCAACCAGCGCATCACCAGACTGGGGTAAGGCCACAAGCGGCCATATTGTCCATTCTTCAGGCAACCAGTGGAGCGAGGAGTCTGCCCCCCCGGCACCACAGACACTGCTGGACAGCACCTGGCACCACATGAGGGTTCCCCCCTCCCACCCTCTGCTTCCACGATTGCCCCTGGGCTGCTCGCCGGGCGGGGTGGGGGAGTAGCGGACCAGCCCACAGTGGCGTGAGCCATAGCCTGAGGGGAAATGCACAGTTGAGGCCCGCACAATCACTGTGCCGACCACGCAGACACGCAGCCTGGGACCGCAAAGGCGACAGCGCCATAATCTACCTACCAACAGACTGGGAGACGATCACAGGCGGCCATCTTGCAGCATAATCCAGCATCTGGTGCAACTCGGGCCCTCCTGTCCCTCCATGTGGGGGAACTCAAGCACTCAGCACATACTTGGGGGTGGAACAGGGGGACCGTTAGCCGCGGGCCCCGCTTCTACTGTTAGAGGATATTGCACCACGCGCCGGCCCTCTTCCGCTCCATTCTCTCCCGGACTGTGGGCCTGCTGGTGACAACCACCCACCTACAACATGGGGAAACCGGAAGGGCGGCAATCGAAGCTCCCCTTCGAGAAAAAATGCGCCACCAAACAGACGGAATCCGAGGAAGATGCTGCGACCACCTCTCACCCTCCGGGGGAGTCTGGAGATCAAGACCATGACCTCAAAGAGATCATGTTAGAGGTCAAATCCAGCCTGAAAACCATTGATGCAAAACTGAACCTTCTCACAGTGCGCCTAGACAAGGTGAAGACCAGGGTGGACGCACATGACTCTCGCCTGGATCATCTGGAAATGAAAGTGAGTGAATCGGATGATACTCAAGCCGCCACATCTGAACACCTCCTGCGAATGGACAAGGTCCTGGATCTCATCAAACAGAAGAACGAAGACCTCGAAGCGTGCTCGAGAAGAAACAATCTTCGAATCGAGTCCACAGCCATTTCGCGGATGGAGGACTTTGTCGAAACATTATTGTGTGACCTTTTTGGTACAGAACTGTCCCCGGTCTTCATCGTTGAGAGAGCTCACAGGACACTGGGACTAAGTCCAGCCCCGGGGGCACCGTGGCCCACCGTGGCCCGGCTATTGAATTATAAAGACCGCAAAGCAGTTCTCCGCGCGACCAGGGAAAAGGGCCAAATCCAGCAAGGAGGAGACGTATATCCTTCTTCCCTGACTTCACCATGGCGGTACAAGCAGCCAGACTGGAGTTCCAGCCGGCCAAAAGACTGCTGCAGCAGGCAAACCTAAAGTATGCTATGATGTACCCTGCTAAACTGGGCATAACGCAAGGTGGTAAAATGCACCATTTCACAGACCCGAAACATGCCCTCAAGTTCGCCAAGTAGCAGGTACAGTCCAAACCAAAGCAAAACACGTCCTCGCATGATGAGTCTGATGCCCGGCTGAGTGACAATGATTAACAAAGTTTGCCATCAACCGAACTTCCTTTCTAGACATGCGGACATTGTCCAGTTTGGGAGGATATGTACTCCTTAGATTCACTGTTAATTAATAGCTCTAGTATATATAGGGCTTAAAATGCTGATTATCTACATGTTACAGAGAGAGCTCCCATAGTCTACCAAATTTAGTCTCCGCATATATTGGGTTCCCATACCTGTATATTTACGCTCGCCACCCAGCCTTCACTGGGGGGTTAGTATACGTGGCGTCTTCACTACCCCCAGGGATGATTCCCATGTGCTTAAGATGTGGGGGGAGGGGGGTTCTTTCTCAACCTGATTGGGGGGTTGGAGTGGGAGGGGGTATGGGGCGTTTTTTGTTATTGTTTTGGAAGTTATGTTGGCATGCCACAACACGGCTAATACGAAACTTTGCATCTACACAAGTTACACCAACGACTGTGCGTACACGCACATCAGAAGAGACATCTTACGCTCCGAGCACCACCCGCTTCTTCAGCATATCACGAACTCTAAATACACATATGGGTAGCCCAGCCTCGGTAAAGCTTACAACATGGAATGTCAGGGGCCTCAATGATAATAGAAAAATCCACCTGGTGCATGCCTATCTTCACAGGCATCAAATTGACATTTGCTTTCTTCATGAGACCCACTAGACGGGCCGGGCTCTCCTTCCGCTGCTCACGAAGGGATGGGGCAATACTTATTCTGCCACGTACTCCAACTACGCTAGAGGTACATGCATCCTCATTCACAGAGACTTGGCCTGGGTCACAACACAGTGTATCAGCGATACTGAGGGGCGCTACCTTATTCTGTCAGGCACACTCCATAATCACCCGGTCACACTTTCCACAATTTATGGCCCTAATGGAGACGACCCGGTCTTCTTTGCCAAGGTATGGCACCTGACCTCAAGTACCAGCCCACAGACAATGATCTGGTGTGGTGACTATAATGTCCAGCTCACAGATCCCATGGACAGGGAGGGCAGCTCTAGACGCCCACACCCACAAGCCGCCCTCGTTTTAAACACCATCATAGAAGACAACCACCTCGTGGACATCTGAAGGCACACCCACCCCAACACCCGTGCAGGCACATGTTTCTCCTTGCAACCCAGAGCGTGGTCCAGGATAGATTATTGGTTGATAACCAGAGATCTTCTATTATGGCAACCGGTGGGCACTCACTTACCACACACACTCTCAGATCACGCCCCCGTCCAGCTGACCATACAACCACCGGGCGCCCCCTCGAGGGTGTTCACCTGGTGCCTACCCACGGGAGCACTAAGGGACTCAGCCTTTAAAGAAGAGATCCGTATGGCAATTCAAACCTATTTTGACCAGAACACGGGCTCACCTGCTATGCTTTGGGATGCCTTTAAGGCAGTGATCCGGTCGAGTGCCTAGCCAGGCAACATGGCGTTTTGAAGTCCATTCGCACGACACTCAAGTCGCTCGACAAAGACATATCTGCACTGGAGGCTCAAATCCATAGCTCTGGGGAGGCTGCCGCTCTGGCAGATATCCGCGAGAAGCTATCAGAGTACCAAGAGGAGGCCATTAGGGAGACCCTGTTTTTGGGCAAAGAGGCCCAAGCACGTAGGTATGGGGAGGGAGGCCGCCCCGGCAAAATGCTAGCCAGACTGCTCAAAAACCGCACGCCACGTCATATATCACCAATCTACTAGACTCGGAGGGACAGCGACACTCTTCTGCGAAACTGATGCAGATTATGGTTGACTTCTATGCGGAGTTGTACTCTATGGCTCAGGCTACTGCCCCTCCCGACCTGCAAACATATTTCGACGAAATCGAATTGGTATGGCTATCAAATGCCCATTGGGAATTCCTGGACTCCCCGATAACCTTGGAGGAAATCCAACAGGCAATTGCTAGACTCTCCCCGAATAAGGCCCCAGGGCTGAACGGGCTGCCAGCTGCTTTCTATAAAGAGTACTCCGATATTTTAGCACCCAAGCTTCTGGACGTCTATCTTGACGCCCTGGAGGTGGGCCAGCTTCCCCCCTCGATGCAGGAGGCCGTAATATTCACCCTTCTTAAGCCAGATAAACCGGCCCACAACTGTAACTCCTACAGGCCGCTATCTCTCATCAATATCGACAACAAAATCTTTGCCACAGTCTTAGACAATAGGCTGCAACTCTTACTACCGGTTATGATTAGACCCAACCAATCGGGATCTATCCCAGGTCGCTCGACGTCGCACAATATCCGGACCATGTTCTCGGTGATGCACCACCTAAGTCCCCACCTTCCAGCTGTGGTGGCATTGCTCGATGCCACAAAAGCATTTGATACGCTGGAATGGAAGTACTTGTTTCCATTGCTTGGAAGGATGGGCCTGGGAAACATCTTTCTTGCGCAGATCCGTCTACTGTACGCCCTACCCACCGTTCGCATACGTATGAATGGCCAAACGTCGGACCCCTTCCCAGTTCGCAGAGGCACGAGGCAGGGGTGCCCATTATCCCCATTACTTTTCGCTATCGCAATGGAACCGCTGGCTGCACAAATCCGCCAGCACCATGCGGATCGCGGACTGGGCTTCTCTACCCACTGGCTGGTGGTGTCCCTATATGGGGACGATGTTACCCTGTATGTACAGCGTCCGGAGCAAAATCACCCACCGCTCATTCGTGAAATCATACGATTTGGTGGCATATCTGGGCTTCAGATAAACTGGGCCAAATCTACGCAACTTCCCCTAACAGAGGCGACCATCTCTTTCCCGGTGGAGTACCCATTCCAGTGGGCAAATGGCCCAGTCAAGTACCTGGGAATATACGTATGTAGTGGCATAGAAGAAATATGGAGGGCCAATCTGGGCAGTGCAATGACCTGGCTGGAAGAACGTATTCCTATTTGGACTAAACTCCCGTTATCCCTGGCGGGGCGGATGGACATCGCAAAGATGGTAGCACTCCCCAAATTCCTTTACATGTTCATTAACATCCCCATGCCAATCACACAAGTTTTTTTTAACAGACTCAGATCTAACCTCATAACACTAATCTGGGCCGGGAAACAGCCCTGCGTCAAATACAAACTCCTCACACTGCCACAGGCACAGGGCGGGATGGGGGCACCGGACTTACAGTTATATGTATTGTGCACACAGGCACAATTCTTACACTTTTGGACTCACCCTACACCCTTCCAACCTCACGTGGCGGTGGAGATAGACAAGGTCTCACCATGCCCCGTCTCAACGGCCCTGTTTCTCCCATATAAACGCCCTGGCCCTGAGATTGACACTCCGCAGTGCTTAAGGTGGGCATGGAGGGGGCCTGGGGAAGAGCGCAGGGCTTACGCACCTGTACGCCCCATCGGTCCCGGTGGCTGGACACCCTGAGCTGCCGCCACTATCGGATAGCAGCGCCTGCGCCCGAGCCCGAGCCCGCAAGCTTGGTATTGAAACCTTCGCCAATCTATTTCCAAACAACACTTTCCTCGGTCCTCCAGATCAAGACCCCACTAGAAATACCCCCTTGACATTTTTCTATATTACCAACTGCGCGCGACTTGCAGAGCGGCATTCGAAATGTTCCCGAACCCCCCACAGGCCCTTGCAGCACTGGAACACATTTATACAACTAATACTGCTAGGAAACCAATCACAATCAAAAATAGGGGGAGACAGAGGTATCAGTTAGGTCCACCCTCCTTGTTCAGTATAGGAACATAAAACCCGGAATACCGGAATAAGGACCTAACCATGGGAGAATACGAGGCTTCCACTATTATGAAGTAGAAAAACCAACTATCTAGAAGGAAAAATTTCTTTCTAGAGTCCCCTCACCCACCAGGGTTTCCCCTTAGTGGCATGCTTCATCATAGGGGTCCTCTCAACCCGCTGCGGATTGAGGCGTGCTGCGACTTGCGAAAACTACGTAGGAGCACTTATTTGGAGAAAATGTGTAGTGCAGTGTTGTGGAGTGGGGAAAAAAACCCACTCCACAACACTGCACTACACATTTTCTCCAAATAAGTGCTCCTACGTATTTTTCGCAAGTCGCAGCACGCCTCAATCCGCAGCGGATTGAGAGGACCCCTATGATGAAGCATGCCACTAAGGGGAAACCCTGGTAAGTGAGGGGACTCTAGAAATAAATGTTTCCTTCTAGATAGTTGTTTTTTCAGGAAACCAATCACATCATTATAGAACCGTACGCAGCAGTCAGCGCCAGCAGCGCTCACACCAGCTTGCGAAGCGTGGGATGCAGATCTCCAATCGCCTCTTACAGATAAACAGTGGGCATTCTGTTGCGGCCAGCTGGAATCCCTATCGCCCAACTACAGGTTGCGGCTAATCCATTTAAAATTTTTACACCGCATCTATAGTACATCTGTACAAACACATCGCATGGGGCTTACTCCAGATTCCCGTTGCAAGAGGTGCTGTTCGCCTGCTGCGCACTTTGTGCACCTGACATGGAACTGCCCAGCCATCTCCAGATACTGGGGGGAGGTATTTCACACCATTGGGACCATGATAGACACACCATTAAATCCTTCCCCGCTGCTGGGACTGTTGGGCCAAGTAGCGGAGGTGGACCGTGCAGTCCGCAGGCTTGTCGCGCTGATGCTGCTGCTTGCAAAGCGAAGCTCGCAATAAACTGGGGACGACTCCGGGCTCCACAGGTGCGGGATTGGCTCAGGGACGCCAAATACTGTCACGAGCAACTAGACAACTATTGGGAGCTGATGCCGCCGAGATCCCATCCTCACGATATCTGGGAACCATTCAGTGCCTACCTCCGACAGTCAGACACCACTGCAGGGACTCCTGCTGAACAGAGAGAGAGACCCTTAGCCCCTTGGAGCGCTGGCCTATCCGGCTGCTCATACACCACGCCCTTTCCTGCCATAGTCTTCACATCCACACACTAGACGGATGCAGCTACCACAATAGATTCACAATGGGCTGGGGCGGGTGGGACGTGCCGGGAGGCAGGGATCGGCAAGGCTACTTCCTGACCATGTGGGAATGTCTTCTATTCTATCCATTCAGGCTCTGATATTCTTGTATTATGGAGTAACAAACTGCTATGTTTACAACGGCACTAATGTAACTGCATAAATGTCTATGATGTACGCACAGTGTCACTGACAACGTTGTTTGAAATATGTCTGTATTCATTGCCAACATGGTTAAAAAAAGTAAATAAATAAATATATATATATATATATATATATATATATATATATATATATATATATATATATATATATATATATATATATATATATATATATATATAGAAACACAAAACAATCTCCTCAGCTTCCTTTCGGCGACGAGAGAGAGACAGACTCCAATCTGAGTGGCAAATCAGGTAAATTATTTCATAGAAAGCCAAATACGACGCGTTTCGGACAACGCAGTGTCCTTGTTCATATATTGTATATATATATATAGGAGCCCTGCTGTAACATGCTTCCCCTTCCCCATTTCTATTGACATCTCACAATGAGGACACCATATCAATGAACTAAGTAGGCACACTCTACTTTGCGAAAACATCTATCGCCTACCCTATAACGCATATTCACCGTCATTATCGCACAGAGATACTGTATCCCATATGTTTGCAGACTCATTGCCATGCACTCCTGAAGGAAAATCTATGCTCCAACCAACCACTTTTCTTCTGTCACCTCCCACCATATGCAGCCAAACCAATTTCAATCAAAATTCTTCTATAGACTACTGGGACCCAGCACAACTTGATCACAGAGATCCCAAACGTCAACACCACAGCTTTCATCAACTATATTATGTGATGTTAAAATATCTGTAGAACACACTACTACCCCAAACAGGGTATCCTGGTGCCAATATGCAGTTATTTACACATGACATAGAGTGACATTAAACTAGAGCTATTGAAAGAGCAAGAAATTGGCATCTTGTCTGAAGGAGACTACATCTTCACCAAAGACTTAGGGCCAGATGTACGACAATTATTTGCGGTCGCAAAGGGGATTTCGGCCCAATGTACTAACCCTATTTTAGCGCCTCGCGAGTCCTTACCCAATGTATGATTGTTTTGCAACCGCAATTGCGGTCACAAAACACTTGCAGTTTACCACCCTTCTCAGAAGGATAGTAAAGCACTCACAAAGAGAAAGGGGTCCCCAGGGGACCCCTTCCCCTTTGTGAACGGATGTGCAAATATTTTTAAGAGCAGGCAGTGGTCCCAGGGACCACTGCCTGCCCTTAACAAATGAAACTGAAAAGTTTCATTTTTCTTTTTTAAATGCATCCGGTTTTCCTTTAAGGAAAACCGGCTGCATTTGGAAAAAAAACTGCTTTATTGACAAAGCAGACCCAGACATGGTGGTCTGCTGACCCCAGCAGGCCACCATCCCTGGGAGTGCCAGCCATTCCCAATGGGGTCACAAATTGCGACAGCCTCATTAATATTCATGAAGCATGCAATTTGCGACCCCATTGGGAATCGCAAACAGTGTCTGAGACACTGTTGTACATTGCATTTTGCGATTTGCGATTTGCAAATTGCGATTCGCAATTTGTCGCAATTTGCGAGTCGCAAAATTCAATGGTAGTACATCTGGCCCATAATCCTTCAAGCAGACACCACAACCAAAACTGTAAAAGAGAGACATTTTCTGAGCATTGCAGAAAGGAAGGAATACATCTTTTGGGCAGGGCTGTGCCTGTATGGTAAACAGGCATGTGCTCTTACCCTGAGTGACCTGATTGCAAGTGAAACGAGTCTCTCTATTTTTTGTTGGCCCAGCTGACATGCTTATCTAGTGTGTGCATTGGGGCCTAGGCCTGAGGTCAATGGTGATTCCAAGATCCAGAACCTGTTTTTGACCTTGAGGGGTGCACTAAGCTTGCTTTCTTCACTGACATTGGGCTTCTGTTCATATCCTCAGCTGTTGACATGAATGTGGTGGTGGCAGCAAACTGTTTGTGGAATAACAGACTTGAGCAAACTTTTATTCAGTTATAGCGATAAGGAGTGTGGCTTACGGGTCCCTCTAATGTAAAGTCACACTCAGGTGTGACGCCCACACCCTTGTGCTGATATTCTGTATGCAATTATAAGTGAGTGTATGTATAGTGTAGATGGCAGCAAGACTCCACATTATCTAATTACTGGGAGCAGTGGGATCCATTTTGAATAGCACCTGATTTGGCATGGTTCACAATAGAGGATAAGATACAGCTCCCCCAGACAATGGAAGTGTATTGCCTGTATTGCTGAAACTGGGGAGAGGAGACCCAGACACTAAAGTGAGGGAGGATGGAGACTGTGATTCCCTTAGAAATCCTATAAGGACCTTTTCACAAGGGGTCATTTATTAGTCCTTCCTGAGCATGACCATTTGAATGATGTTGGAGGAGAGGGGTAGGTCAACAGATTATGCTTGAATAGGTGAGGACATTTGTAGACTGGGCTGCCCATTGCAGAAATTTCTAACTTCATTGTGCCCATGTTTTGGGATATGCCTGCTTGGATTCGGCATATGCACTACCTCTTGTGAGAGCCATCACCTTTCAAAAAGGCTGTGTGTGCTCTGCAGATAGATTATTACGTTAAAAAGGTAACTACCTCAAAATGGTTCAAGGGCCTTAGATGGTGGATCAACATCCCTTGTCTCTAAAATTAATATAAAGTTGGGGCCTAGCGCATAGTTCTTGTTGACTAAGTAAGTAAGTGCTCCACAGATTATTTGGAAAGGTGTTGTGTGACTAGGGCTGGTGCCTGCCTGGCTACCAGTGTCCCAGAAGGGAAGAGACATCACCCGAAGTGTGAACAACATGTTGAAGAAGCTGTGGGCACCAACAAACCTGCCTGCTAAGAGAGGAAATGAGAGTCCCAAGCCCTGCAGAAAGAGAGGCTGCCATAAGGAGAAACACAGTGGTGTTCCCAGCTTGTGGTGCATCGAGAAGAGCTGCTTTACACTGGGAGCATAATGGGCACGGACACAAATTGTAAGTGATCCCCCAGCCTTACTGTGTGGTTTATTTGATGAACTGGGTGAAATATCTACAAGCCTGAACAACAGCGTGCCCTCTGGCACCTCTGCAGCATGACCGAAGGGACTACTACTGCCTCTGCCTTGAAGTGAGGAGCAGCCTACAAGAATGACTTCGGTGCCATAGGGGAGGACCTGTCTCAAGGTCCGTAGTACCCAAATCTCAAATACAAGCACCAGTCAACCAGGCCTTCTGCTGTTCTGTTAGATCCCAATGATCTGAGTGAGGCATGACATCTCTGCTCATGGTATTGTGCCACTGATTAAGATGCTATCCATGCAATCTGGCCCAGTGCACCATTCAGTGTCTTACCAAGGCACATCCCGGTGAACAGGTAACATGGAGTATAAGATAAAAGGACTGAGAGACTGTATCTTGAACTCAGAAAGATAAGCTTATTGTTAGGAAGTTGACATTGGCCAGAGTGAACTCTCTCGCTCGAAATCTTAATGAACTGATCTATGGGTTACCCAGCATATTAGTTCCTTAGTAAACTCACACCTGAGCTTGATTGTTGCATATAACCTTTTCCTACCTGCTAAAACACTGTAACTATTGGGGCACCAGAGGAATTGGAATAGGTCACGTTAGTTGGTGTGCAGCTTGACTAGGGTCCTTAAATGGGATCATAGAACCCATTAGCTGAATGCCCCGATTAATGTGTGTGCAAAAAGAACAATTGATTGACAGAATACAGAACAATGTCATACATTCACCCCAGTACAGAGATCTGGGCCTAAATCCATTGTTGTTTTGCTCTCCATGCCATTCCAGTTTGAACCCAGCCATATGTAAATAAGTCTTGACCCTGCACCCAATGGGAACAGTCCAGCCCGAACTGCCAGGCCAGATCCTCCCTGGCCTGGAAACAAGCATCCTAGGACCGGTTCCGGTGTTTTACCCCTCATCAGCCAGGATAGCTTGACTCCAGTGGCATGGAGAGCACGGGACCCACGTCTGGGCATACCCGTCCCATTCGGGGTGACAAATGCAAAAAGAACAATTGATGGAATGTATGCAGAACAATGTCATACATTCACCCCAGTACAGAGATCTGGGCCTAAATCCATCATTTTTTTGCTCCCCATGCCATTCCAGTTTGAACCCAGCCATATGCAAATCAGTCTTGACCCTGCACCCAATGGGACCAGTCCAGCCCTACCTGCCAGGCCAGATCCTCACTGGACTGGAAACAAGCATCCTAGGACCGGTTTTGGGGTTTCAACCCTCATCGGCCAGGATAGCTTGACTCCAGTGGCATGGAGAGCATGGGATGTGTGTAGCATTTATTTTTTCTGTGATATTAAAGTACTTCTCTTTTTATCAAGACACACACTGGCTGGACAGTGAGTTATTTTGGTTGCTTTACTGCCTCATCTCTGAGTCTCAGCCATCTCTCACTATCTCCTTGAGAAGCCTTTGATTGCTCGCCCTCACAACCCTCACAGTCAAATGTAAAAAGGGTTTACTTGGCCCTGTCTGCAGAGCCATAGTAGAACAGTCTCCCGGACAGCAGATGCAAATGCCCCCCAACCACAACAGACGTGCATCAGTAGACCCTGCCTGTCCTTTTGCTCCCCAAATAAAGTCTGATAACATCACAAGTCCAGTAATGGCCTCTACATCGGAATCCCAGCTCATGTCCTACCCACCCAGAACACTGTCGTCGGACTCATCCTGAATATCCAGTGAAATAACCACATCTCTCCACACCTCAACAAACTCCACTGGCTCCCAGTCCAGGATAGATGTAAGTTCAACCCACTCACCCACGCCTACAAAGCTCTGTACAACACCAGTCCAGCATACCTCAACCACCGTTCACCAACCCACCAGATACCTTCGATCTGCATCCCAGGCAAGAGCACATCTCCCTCTCATCAAGAAGACCAGAAGCTGAGGACGCTCCTTCTTGTACCTCGCAGCCAAGACCTGGAATGGCCTCCTGAAACACATCAGAACCTCCCCTTCCCTCATGGACTTCCAAAGGAACCTCAAGACATGGCTCTTCAGAAGAAACAAGCATGATCTGCTTCTCACCCCTCATGCCTGCTTTACTCAGCACCTAGATACCCTCACAGGTGATTAGTTGCGCTCTACAAATTCCCATAACAGAACTATATAAAGATCATACCCTCTACCTGAGTTTGGAGGGTGTGGAAATTCCTGGCACAGAGGAAACTATTGCATGCCTGGAAGTAGGCTTGGCCCAACTTAAACTGACAATGAAGGGTCACAACTATCGGACTGAACCACTTATCTTGACTAGGATATGTGGGACAGTGCAGAACTCAGGATTATGCCCACATGAAACTGTACCAAATTACACAAAGGATGGTATTCACAACCCACACTTAAGCACTACTAAATGTTTGGAGCAACACAACAAAATCCGACATTTACAACATTGCATTCTAATACTTTTCACTATATATAACTGTTACATGATCTATTTAATTCCTCCATTTTGTATGCATGAGCTTTGCATCTCAAATATGAATTCTTCAAATACGCCATCTTGTTAGGATTGTTTTGATACACATTTCTGTGTGTAGGATATGCAATGTCAGCAAATTCCTTTCAGATATCAGGGAAATGTTGGCATGGGGATTTCCGTATGACAGGTTATCTATTTTAATTATAATGATGTCCTATGTTAAATTCCAAGATGACTATTCGCACAATATAGATTAGCAAAATGCGTAGATTAATATGAGTTTGAGATGTACAGACAAGATGTAAGACAAAGTTTAAAAATAATTTTGGCGATGGCCAGAAGTATGACTGTAAATTCGTAGATTAGTCTAGTTAGTGCGTCAAGGCAATACAATGCGGGCTGTTACAATGAGATAGGATGAGATAAGTTCTGGTCATATTCTCTATATAAGACTGGTCAGAATCTAAGTTAGGTAGAGAGAACTCCCTCAATCCAAGCAGATGTGTGAAACTGAGAAACTCAGGTGATTTGCTTGACTAGGCAGCCAGGTTGAGAGTAGCTGAGCCCTTCCTTTACAAGAGCCGGAGATAACAACTCAGTGTGGGACGCTTCAGTATAAGACCTCCCTTCACATTTCCACATTCCTGAAGTGCTTGAGGATCTTGGCATGAATCCCATGCCTGGCAGATGTTGGCAAGCGGTATGTGTTACGTTACTCCCAACGAAATTACAATAGCCTTTTAGAATGGCAGACGATAACAAACAGGCCTAGTAGTGAATGGGAATTAGAAAGCAGGATTGCCTAGTCTAGTGATCTAGGGAGCCTGGGGTAGTCTAGGGTAGACCTAGAGAGGGAGAGAGCCATCGTGGTTGGCTATATTGTTCAACTTTGACCAGGTGTCACGCGACTATATATGCACGCTTGGCACTTAGATCTATTAGGTGCAAGTTTTTACCTTAAACTTAAAAAATTCATAACACAGGTTCTACTGGTTGGATGTGTGTCATTTTGGTGTCAAATAATTTATTAAAAGTGTTTTTCTAAATTGCTGTAGGATTTTTCTTGTCTTGTGTTTTCACTTTCTTACTGTTTGTGTGCTGCAGAAATACTTTACACATTGCCTCTAAATTAAACCCAACTGCTTTAATACCAAGTTACCAGAGGATTAAGCTCAGTTTAATTTAGTGACTTTTGTGGTTCACCCTGACAGGGATTGTGGCTGTTGCTTGAGCAGGGTTAACACCCCACTCAACCAACAACCCAATTTCTCACACTTAAGAATCCAATTTCTCACTTTTATTTAATTCAACACATACTACGGTGCAGAAAGTCAAACAGAAGAAGTCCTCAACTCTGTTCATCGGGAAGAACATCAAAACACTTACAACATAGGCCATATCCCGAACCACATTCTTCCATCCAAATACACCAAGGGAGTAGCATGCTACCCATCTACAAATGCACTTCACACCTGTCACGGGTATGTAGCCCAGTGTAAATGCATCTTCAATGCATTACAATACAATGAACAGTAGAACCTTTCAGCTATGTAAAGCTGCTGTAAAGTTCAATTTTTTTCTCAGATTAGGAAGTCACCACCATTTTCCCGCACAATTGTCCAAGTGTAGTACATCCAGGAGCAGAAAAAGGTACTTGAAAGGATGTAGGCTCCAACAGAACATCAGGAGGTACCAGGGATGTCAGCCAAGAATCTGTAGGATAGGTGAGGCCCGTTAGATAAATGCTGCAAGCATGTGTGATGGTTGGATAGGCTTGGCCAGGTCAGGGGGCACAGTAGGCAGGTTTCTAGAACCAGAGACACACTCCTCTTGGATAACTATGCAACTGGCTGGATGTGTTTCTGGAGTAAATGGAGGATCCATAAAATATTTTTTCAGGTACTCATCAAATATTTTCCACTTTTAGAGGGACTCAGTCAAATATTTTACATTTTTCACAGGAAACCATGAAATATTTACATACTCTGCTGTGCATTTGGTGAGCTGAATTATGGTTTTATTGATATGGTGCGAGTTATGGTTTCTATACTTAACCATGATTAGTCAATATCTCTGGGATTTTGGTTTTATTTCATAACAAAAACATGACTTTAAGGAGATTTTTTAGTTATTTTTTTAACATATGTATGTGTTAATGTGTTATAAGCAGGAGTATATTTGGCATATTATATCAACCATAGAAATAACTAACTCCCACCTTCAATGTTATATGTTTGCATTGCCTGTCATGCAAAACACATCTGATATTTTCAATATCGTAGTAGGTGTAGGGCTGTATTGGAACCAGTATATGCAATGTATGCAGTGTTTTACATTGTTGCTGTCCTTTTTAGGTCGAGCCTAGCAGCGCATGCGTTGCTCTGCGAGGCTTCTTGTAGCTTCTCCAGTGACGTTAATTACACCTCTCACTCCCCATTAGCTCCTTTGTGTGGCTGTATAAATTCCTTTGCTTTTAATGGCTAAATTGTGCATTTGTCCCTCCTTTTAGTGGGTGGTTTCTGTCCTTGGCGACTGGCCCTCTTACAAGTATTATCCCCCCTCCCTCTACTTTGGTTCGTTTTCGCACTTTTTTTCTGTTTTCTAATGCTTTTGTAACAAAGAAAGGCTTGCTCTTAGCTGCACAGAAGACCAACGTGCAACTTTAGAATGTGTTTATTTTTTATTTAAACTTTGAAGGACGACTGGTTTTGGAGCGAAGAAAGCTTTGCTTATCATCTGTTAGGTGGCAGACGACCCACGGGCAAACTCTGGAATGTGTTTTTTTTAATTTAAACTTTGAAGGAGCCCCTCATTTTCTGTTTTCGACCGAGTGCCTTTGGGAGGAAGAAAGCTTTGCTAATTATCTGTTTGCTGCTGCGCAGAAGACCGACTGGCAAACTCTGGAATGTGTTTATTTTTTAAACTTTGAAGGAGTCGTCATCGCATCTATTTTATATGATAGGCACGGAGAAAATAGGTTTATGGAATGTTATTATTTCCTGTGTGTTGTGTGTTATTGCAATCATTACTATATGTTTATGTCTTAAAGGCTGGAGGGGCTGGTACGCTGTCACTAAAAGTCACATTGTTTGTGTTTTTCTTTTATATTTTACATTATGCCTAAAGCTCCTATCTATTCTTTGTACTGTCTGCAGGAGCCCCTCTGTTTTATATACTCTTTCCACAAAACCCTCACCATCTTTATTCACTCACTAAACCCGAACATGGGGTTTACTGACACTATCTCAGCCCTTCTAGTCTTTAAAACACAAACACTTGGTATCTCTTACTTTTAATACATAGTAATACATTTGAACTATTTTACATTCCTCAAGCAGTTTTACCAAAATTAGTACATACTACGTGACTGTGTCCTAAAGGCTGCAGGGGCTGGGACACTGTCTGTAAAAGACAAATCTTTCTTTTTTTTTTTTTTTATATTTCACATCAAACTCTCCTCTATATAATTCCTGCGGAAGACTCATCTCTCTACCATCTTCTACTTAAAGCAGCGCTCCCCGTTAATACTCCCTACAACAGTGCTTAATTTGCCACTGCGCAAACCTTTCCTCACAAGCGTACACCCTGTCCATCCACTTCATGCCTCATTAAACCGCAACCAAACACTCTCTATCCCTGGCTAACTTGTGCAAACTCCAGGATAACCTGTCCAAACTCCTGGATAACCTGTGCAGTCTCCAGGATAACATGTGCAAACTCCTCGATAACCTGTGCAAACTTCTGGATAACCTGTGCAAACTCCATGCTAACCTGTGCAAGCTCCAGGCTAACCAGGCTAACGTGTGCGATCTCCAGGATAACCTGTGCAAACTCCTGGATAACTTGTGCAAACTCCTGGATACTATGTGCAAGCTCCAGGCTAACCTGTGCAAACTACAGGATAACATGTGCAACTCCAGGATAACCTGTGCAAACTCCTGGATAACCTGTGCAAACTCCTGGATAACCTGTGCAATCTCCAGGATAACCCGTGCAAGCTCCAGGATAACCCATGCAAACTCCAGGCTAGCCTGTGCAAACTCTAGGCTGACCTGTGCAAACACTAGGCTGACCTGTGCAAACTTGAGGATAACCTGTGCAAACTCCCAGCTAATCCAGGCAAGCTCCTAGATAAACTCTGAAAAGTCCTTGATAATCTGTGCAAACTCCAGGCTGACCTGTGCATGCTCCTGGATAACCTGTGCAAACTGCAGACTAACCTGTGCAAACTCTTGGATAATCCGTGCAAACTTTTGACTCACCTGTGCAGACTCCATGCTAACCTGTGCAAACTCAGGAAGAACATTAATCACAAGAGTTAACCTTATCTTGACATTTTGTAGTTGCTTGAGAATTGCAGGAGGAAAGGACGGGGCAGCAGGTTCTTTAAGAACATGAAAAACGCTTGCAAAATGCAAACACGGCCCCCCAGAACACAATATAGTTGCAAGAAAGATCACCACAGCTCAGCTTGCCCAGAATCTGCCTGTTAGCCATTCCTTTTGTGTGGAAAACCAGGCATGTAGAAAACTATCAGGGAGAAATCAAAGCAGAGCAGTTTGACTCTTCAATAATTACCTTTCTCCTTTTATTCATTTACTTACTTGATGAGCAAGCAGCAGATACAAGTCTGGCTGCTGATTCCATCTCTGAGTCCCCACTCCCCACCCAGGAAATGCCTCACTGCCTGTAGCTGTTGGCCCCTGGAGTCTGGACACTGGTGGTGCTGGTGCAGCAAGCCTTTCAAGTAGCAGCAGCAGATTGGAGATCCATGCTCATGCACTGAATGGAAACTTCCTGAGCTGAAGACAGGTGTCATGCTGCACCTGGCTCCAAGGATGATTTCATTGTGGGCTGGGCTTGGCAGAGTCAAGCAAGGGTCAGGGTGGGCACGCCCCACAGCCCCTCCACTGTCTCCCTCTTGTTAATTTACTTTCATTCTAGGGGCCTCCCGGGCCTGGCCTAAATGCAAAGTTCAGGGAAAACAACCTAGGTGAATGGTTGCCCACCTCATGGAACCAAATGTTAAAGCAGAACTTCGGGTTAACTGACACTATCTCAGCGCTTCAAGCCTTTCAACAACAATAACATAGTATCTCTTCCTTTTAATAAATTGTTATAAATTATACATATTTATATATTGTTAGAGGTTGTTTTAGCAAAATAACTTGATGCTGACTGTATTTGTCTTAAAGGCTGCAGAGACTGGGGCGCTGTCAGTAAATACTTGCTTGTTTTCTCTTAGCCACGCAAAACATGCAAATGGTTTCTTTCACCAATTTATGCTATTTTAGTAGGGATGGACAAAACCAATGGGGCGAAAATTTGAGCACCTTATGTAGTTCTTTTCACAAAATAAGTAAATGCTATCTCTCTGTGTCTTAAAGGCTAGAGGGGCTGGGGCGCTGTCAGTAAATGCTTGCTCATTATCCCATAGCCACGCAAAAGCTAATAATGGTTTCTTTCACCAATTTACGCTATTTTTGTAGGGATGGACAAAACCAACACTGGGCGAACACTTGCCCACATTATGTACGCACACCTTTGGTTTTACTAACACTATCTCAGCCCTTCCAGCCTTTCAAAACCAGTAACATTGTATTTCTTTACTTTAATAAATGGTAATACATTTGACATATATATACATTCTCACAGATACTTTTACAACAATTATTAAATAACATAGTAGATACTAGCTGTCTGTACCTTAAATTCTGAAGGGGCTGGGGCGCTGTCAGTAAATGCTTTCTCATTATCTCATAGCCACGCAATAGCTAAAAATGTTTTTTTTCACCAATTTATGCTATTTTGGTAGAATCAACAAAACCAACACTGGGTGAACACTTGCCCACGTTATGTACGCACACCTTTGGTTTTACTGACACTATCTCGGCCCTTCTAGCCTCTTAAAACCAGTAACAAGGTATTTCTTTTTTAAATAAATCGTTATAATTTATACGTATTTACATTGTCACAGGTTGTTTTACCAAAATAAACAGATACTAGCTGTCTGTGTCCTAAACGCTGAAGGGGCTGGGGTGCTGTCAGTAAATGCTTGCTCATTATCTCTTAGCCACGCAAAAGCTGCAAATCGTTTCTTTCACCAAATTATGCTATTTTGGTAGAAATGCACAAAAACAAGCTGACCAAACACTTGCCCACATTATGTACGCACACCTTTAATTTTGCTGCCACAATCCCAGCCCTTCCAGCCTTTCAAAACCAGTAACGTGGTATTTCTTTTTTAAATAAATGGCTATACATTATACGTATTTACATTGACAGAGGTTGTTTTTCCAAAATAAGTAGATGCTAGCTGTCTGTGTCCTAAAGTCAGGAGGGGCTGGGGCGCTGTCAGTAAATGCTTGCTCATTATCTCTTAGTCACGCCAAAGCTGTAAATCGTTTCTTTCACCAAAAGATGAATATACAACATACACACCAGCAAAACACACTACACACATGCATCCCACCAACACACATCATATAACAACGCACCACTACATTACACACCATGCCACTGCCCCCGTGTCACTACACTAAGCACAACTTGCACACAAAGTTTACAGTATTAAGCACAGCAGCCACACGGCTCTACAACATACCTTTAAAACATTGCCAATAGCTCTGGCTAAACACTTATAAGGTCCCAAAGGCGAGACCTATTGGCTATGCCAATGCTTGCTTCAGATAGCAGTAGTTATTTGCGACCAAAGCATATCTGGGTGGAACAGTCTTTGTGGGAACCATATAGGTGAGGGAAGTTTGAGATGTTTATAATTAAAGAACTGGAAATACATACATCTTCAGTTCATTTAAAGACTTGGAAATGGCTGCATTATCAGAGAGGGTCTGACCAAGAAAGCACCATATTTCCTGCCTCAGACCCTCATTACTAGTGTTCCAATTTCACCCAGAGTTATAAGTACACTTGGCACTACACCAAACACAATTCCAGGTGTCTCTGGGCCCAGAATTATCGGGTCAGAAAAATCAAACCCAATCATTCCAGTTTCGTAGACACCAAACCTGTGAGGGTTGCTGCAGAGGCTGTGGGAGCCAACAGTGCCCCCGCCCACACCCCGACAGAAGCCAATCCGCTACTCCCCCTCCAACCTGCCCTCCCATCTTGCATGATAATCCAGGTGCAGATTTGCAGGATGCTCATATGCTCTTCCAGGAGGGAAGTCTTATGGCTCTTCCCTAATGTTTTGTAAGGGGTATAGCTTTGGGGGGAGAGGGGGTTTGGTCTGTTACACCCCCCTAATAGATGTATTTTCTCCTAAATAGTTGGGTACAGTTGCTTTCACTCAGGCATGTTGAGGTGCCTGTCGGATTTCTACAAGAATTTTTTCATAAACACCGACAAAAACACGCACAATGTTCCCTCTCTGTTTCGTCTTCAACAATGTTGGTTCTTTTACAAAATATTGTGTTTTCTCTTACTTAGTACCCCTACCAATCCATATTGGTCTCCCTTTCCATTGCCCTTTTAGCCTCTCACATGTGCCCTGCTTGTCATGGAATGTATTTTAACATTATATGCCAGGAGCCATTGTTGGAAAATCTGAAACTCACCACCCCACCCCCATCATCTTACTGGCCAAGCTACGCCCCGCGTGTTGTGATGGTAGGAGAAAGAGGCAGTGAGAGGGTAATGCCCAGATTCCTTACTGGCAATCTTCATTAACCTGAGTTTCTCCTTCCCTGCCTCTGTACTTACGTCCCGGCCACCATTCCAGTGTTTGCGTCAACCAACATTTCTATGTCCTGCCACATTGTTCATACACAGTAGGTTTCATTTAATAAGTGTGCCTTTGGGGAGGTGTCTCTGCCTGTGAGTACCTCGGAGTTATGAACATCACTGAAAAGTAACCCTTGCATTACAATCAGTGATTACTTTTGACAGAATGCATGGAAAGAGGCAGTGTATGGTGAAAGCTTTGCATTCAGGGAGCTGTATGGGCACTTGTTGCATTGTACTGAGTGGCATTGTGCAATCCTCCCAAATAGGTATTTTGCACTTGCAGATTCAAATCCAGGCTTCAATTCAAAGGATGTACTCGACCTGGCAAACTAACTATTGTGTTATATTATCTACTTTCTGTGTAGCATGCGCCTTCCAGCAATGTAGCAAAGTGTCTGAAGGCATTAAAGGTACACAGGATTGTTGGTTTGAAAGTGTGTGGTTGTTGTGTATCTGGGTTGGAGGCGTTGGGTGTGGTGTGCGAGGACCTAACATATGGTCTGGTCACAGCTCCTTGAATGCATGTCAATGTTTATAAGGTCTGTGAGATGTGCTTGACAGTGCTTCATACATTGTTTTTTCAGCCTAACTGGTGCCTGAGTATAGCCTGGTGGATTCCTTATGTCAGAGAATTAGATTTGCCACAGAGACTTCATCTGGGCTTCGTTTATAGTTCTGAATAGAGCTGTTTGGAGTGTCTACAGTATTACCTTTGCTAGTGCATGGCAGACGTTGAACAATGTTGGCTAAATGTGGGATTAAGGGTCACTTAGGGTTGTGAAACTTTGCGAGTTGCGTTTTTATCACTTTCCAGCAGACTAGGTGGTGATGCAATTTCCTTATCTGGGCTCTAAACATAGTAATTTAACGAGAAAGGGTGGGCTCCTAGTCTGGCCGTGCAGAAATAAGGCAGTTCAATTCATCAGAGTGTTTTAGCACTGAGTCTGGCTTCCAAGCAGGGGGTCTGAAATGATTCATTTGAGTGTTTCTGTCTTAAAAGCATTCTGCTGAGAGACTGTAAGCCAGAGGAAATGCACTAGGGCTGGTGTTATATGGTCTCGGGATTTGAGATACAAAATGGTCCTTGTTGCTGCTAATGGGGTGCAAGGATATCTACACAGCTGAGTTTGTGTGAGGTGGTCCCATTGTTTAAGATGCAAGACGATCCTTGCTGCTGATGTGTGTGTACTGTGGCCCCAGGGTTTAAGGTGCAAGAGGGTCTTTGCTGCTGATGTTTGTGTAATGTGGCCTCAGGGTTTAAGGTGCAAGATGATCCTTGCTGCTGATGTTTGTGTGATGGGGCCTCAGGGTTTAAGGTGCAAGACGATCCTTGCTGCTGATGTTTGTGTGATGGGGCCTCAGGGTTTATTTGTAAGAGGATCCTTTCTGCTGATGTTTTATTTGTAAGATGATCTTTGCTGCTGATGTTTGTGTGATGGGGCCTCAGGGTTTAAGGTGCAAGAGGGTCTTTGCTGCTGATGTTTGTGTAATGTGGCATCAGGGTTTAAGGTGCAAAATGATCCTTGCTGCTGATGCTTGTGTAATGTGGCCTCAGGGTTTAAGGTGCAAGATGATCCTTGCTGCTGATGTTTGTGTGATGGGGCCTCAGGGTTTAAGATGCAAGACGATCCTTTCTGCTGATGTTTGTATGATGGGGCCTCAGGGTTTAAGATGCAAGACGATCCTTGCTGCTGATGTTTGTGTGATGGGGCCTCAGGGTTTAAGGTGCAAGACGATCCTTGCTGCTGATGTTTGTGTGATGGGGCCTCAGGGTTTATTTGTAAGAGGATCCTTTCTGCTGATGTTTGTGTGATGTGGCCTCAGGGTTTAAGGTGCAAAATGATCCTTGCTGCTGATGCTTGTGTAATGTGGCCTCAGGGTTTAAGGTGCAAAATGATCCTTGCTGCTGATGCTTGTGTAATGTGGCCTCAGGGTTTAAGGTGCAAAATGATCCTTGCTGCTGATGCTTGTGTAATGTGGCCTCAGGGTTTAAGGTGCAAGAGTGTCTTTGCTGCTGATGTTTGTGTAATGCGGCCCCAGGGTTTAAGGTGGAAGAGTGTCTTTGCTGCTGATGTTTGTGTAATGTTGCCCCAGGGTTTAAGGTGCAAAATGATCCTTGCTGCTGATGCTTGTGTAATGTCGCCTCAGGGTTTAAGGTGCAAAATGATCCTTGCTGCTGATGCTTGTGTAATGTGGCCTCAGGGTTTATTTGTAAGAGGATCCTTTCTGCTGATGTTTTATTTGTAAGATGATCTTTGCTGCTGATGCTTGTGTAATGTGGCCCCAGGGTTTAAGGTGCAAAATAATTCTTGCTACTGATGTTTGTGTAATGTGGCCCCAGGGTTTAAGGTGCAAGAGGGTCTTTGCTGCTGATGTTTGTGTAATGTGGCCTCAGGGTTTAAGGTGCAAGATGATCCTTGCTGCTGATGTTTGTGTGATGGGGCCTCAGGGTTTAAGGTGCAAGACGATCCTTGCTGCTGATGTTTGTGTGATGGGGCCTCAGGGTTTATTTGTAAGAGGATCCTTTCTGCTGATGTTTTATTTGTAAGATGATCTTTGCTGCTGATGTTTGTGTGATGGGGCCTCAGGGTTTAAGGTGCAAGAGGGTCTTTGCTGCTGATGTTTGTGTAATGTGGCCTCAGGGTTTAAGGTGCAAAATGATCCTTGCTGCTGATGCTTGTGTAATGTGGCCTCAGGGTTTAAGGTGCAAGATGATCCTTGCTGCTGATGTTTGTGTGATGGGGCCTCAGGGTTTAAGATGCAAGACGATCCTTTCTGCTGATGTTTGTGTGATGTGGCCTCAGGGTTTAAGGTGCAAAATGATCCTTGCTGCTGATGCTTGTGTAATGTGGCCTCAGGGTTTAAGGTGCAAGATGATCCTTGCTGCTGATGTTTGTATGATGGGGCCTCAGGGTTTAAGATGCAAGACGATCCTTGCTGCTGATGTTTGTGTGATGGGGCCTCAGGGTTTAAGGTGCAAGACGATCCTTGCTGCTGATGTTTGTGTGATGGGGCCTCAGGGTTTATTTGTAAGAGGATCCTTTCTGCTGATGTTTGTGTGATGTGGCCTCAGGGTTTAAGGTGCAAAATGATCCGTGCTGCTGATGCTTGTGTAATGTGGCCTCAGGGTTTAAGGTGCAAAATGATCCTTGCTGCTGATGCTTGTGTAATGTGGCCTCAGGGTTTAAGGTGCAAAATGATCCTTGCTGCTGATGCTTGTGTAATGTGGCCTCAGGGTTTAAGGTGCAAGAGTGTCTTTGCTGCTGATGTTTGTGTAATGCGGCCCCAGGGTTTAAGGTGCAAGAGTGTCTTTGCTGCTGATGTTTGTGTAATGTTGCCCCAGGGTTTAAGGTGCAAAATGATCCTTGCTGCTGATGCTTGTGTAATGTGGCCTCAGGGTTTATTTGTAAGAGGATCCTTTCTGCTGATGTTTTATTTGTAAGATGATCTTTGCTGCTGATGCTTGTGTAATGTGGCCCCAGGGTTTAAGGTGCAAAATAATTCTTGCTACTGATGTTTGTGTAATGTGTCCCCAGGGTTTAAGGGGCAAGAGTGTCTTTGCTACTGATGCTTGTGTAATGTGGCCCCAGGGTTTAAGGTGCAAGAGTGTCTTTGCTGCTGATGTGTGTGTAATGTGGCCCAAGTGTTTAAGGTGCAAGAGTGTCTTTGCTGCTGATGTTTGTGTAATGCGGCCCCAGGGTTTAAGGTGCGAGAGGATCCTTGCGGCTGATGCTTGTGTAATGCGGCTCCAGGGTTTAAGGTGCAAGAGTGTCTTTGCTGCTGATGTTTATGTAATAGGGCCCCAGGGTTTAAGGTGCAAGAGTGTCTTTGCTGCTGATGTTTGTGTAATGTGGCCCCAGGGTTTAAGGTGCAAGAGTGTCTTTGCTGCTGATGTTTGTGTAATGCGGCCCCAGGGTTTAAGGTGCGAGAGGATCCTTGCGGCTGATGCTTGTGTAATGTGGCCCCAGGGTTTAAGGTGCAAGAGTGTCTTTGCTGCTGATGTTTGTGTAATGTGGCCCCAGGGTTTAAGGTGCAAGAGTGTCTTTGCTGCTGATGTTTGTGTAATGTGGCCCCAGGGTTTAAGGTGCAAGAGTGTGTTTGCTGCTAATGCTTTTGTAATGTGGCCCCAGGGTTTAAGGTGCGAGAGGATCCTTGCGGCTGATGCTTGTGTAATGCAGCCCCAGAATTTAAGGTGCAAGAGTGTCTTTGCTGCTGATGTTTGTGTAATGCGGCCCCAGGGTTTAAGGTGTAAGAGTGTCTTTGCTGCTGATGTTTGTGTAATGTTGCCCCAGGGTTTAAGGTGCAAGAGGATTTTTGCTGCTGATGTGTGTGTAATGCTGTCCAAGGGTTTAAGATGCAAGAGGATTCTTGCTGCTGATGTTTGTGTAATGAGGCCCAATGGTTTAAGGTGCAAGAGTGTCTTTGCTGCTGATGTTGGTGTAATGTGGCCCCAGGATTTCACATGCAAGAGGGTCCTTGCTGCTGAGTTTTGCATCTGATGTCATTTGTTTAGGAAGTCAGTTATTGCTTTTATGTAGAGTTACTTTGCATAACTGAGGCAAGACAGCAGCTGTGCTGATTCTGTGTGAAACCTATGTAAATGAAAGTCCCTGTTTGGATTCTGAGTGTGTTTGTAGACAATTTCACTATAGCATTTATTTGAGGGTTAAATGTGCAGCCTTAGTCTAAGATGGATCTAAGGCTTTTACTTTGTCAGTTGCAGGGTGTCTGCCTGGGATCTCTTTATGGGGCCTTAAAGACTGAAAACACATCCCTTAGCTCACTAGCTCATCAATTAGCACTGTAACACATTTTAACAATATACAAAACAAGAAAAAACAATGTTAATCTTCAAGATGACAATTACACTTCTCAGAAAGTGAAAATACAGTTTCATTCTCACTCTTTGTCTTTCAGTTCACACTACCACCTTAAACCTGCAGTTTCCATGCAATTACCTCTAAGAGCCAATCTTGTGATTTGACCACTGCGAGACTGGCGTGCCTTGACTTGCAGTCTTTGTCACTAGCGTCTCTGGTGCCCTCGTTTTCAGAAAAGAAGTAACATTTTCCACGAATCAGAACCCATCCTAAGGGGCAATATTTCAAATATCCTGTACCTTCTGTGGAACAAAACACAAACATATTAGGTACCAGTGTATGCGGACAGTGACCCCGCCCCCTCTTTATCTGTCAGTATGGAAGCCCCCCCTGTTACTGACTCAACGCTCCTGAAGTGGAAACTAAAGAAGCAAGGGGAAGCTGAACCCCTACTCTCTCCTTCTTCTGTTGCAGCAGGGCCTTCAGCAGACCTAAGACCCTGTTGCAGGAACAGCTGGGAGCGTGATTGACGCAAGCTCGGTGCAAGCATGCAGCAATTTCTGAGCCTGGAAGTTGGAAGTGTACAACTAAGGGAATCTGAGGGAAGGTCAAGTGTTCCCATATGACATCTGTCAATGGCTTACCAGTTGAGGCATGACACTTCCCCTAATTTAACTCACTGCCTTCCTGGACATCAGACCAGTTCCACAAAGTTCTTCAGCTGATTCAACTTCTGTCCACAGCCAACCTACAGGGCAAAAACACACTTCAAGAGAGCCGTCTCATTCAGTGCCGGACTGGGAACAGCAACCAGCCTTGGCAGTTTGCTGCTCGACTGGCCCTGGGAGCAGGGGTGGGTGGGGGGGGTTGGGCTGGGGGGGGCTAACAAGAAGTACCACTCCCGCTTTTGTAAAAGGGGGCCGATATTGCAGCACTGCTGCAAAACCGGCCCCCAGTGACAACACCGCCCCCCATGGGCACAAAACCGGCACCATCCCTACGGCCCACCAGGGAAATGCCCGGTGCCTGCTACGTCCAGTCCGGCCCTGGTCTCATTGAGACAGGAATGGTCACAACCAGTGTCCCACTTCTTTTGGTTTTGCTCACCCATGCTTGCCAGTGATACCTTCTTGAATAATCCAAGTCAATTGTGGGTGCAACAACAATATAAGGATTAGTGATATCAAGGGAAGAAAAGCCACAGTGTGGTATTTTGGACACCTCCTTCTCTTGTTGGCCAATACTATGCTATTTTGAGTCACGCTCTAAATATTGACCTGTCTTTTATAATATCAGTTGTGATGTAATATGTACTATCACACACAAAAGAGGCTGTAAGGGAGTAGTAATCAGTGTACAATCCCTCAATAAATAAACTTCACTACACACCAAGTACGCAGATATTCTCATTCTAGCCTACAACTAAGTCACAGGTATAAAAATAAATTGAAAGGGAACACCTCACTCATTGTTCCTTGTGGCACGCTACATCATTGGTGTTCCTTCCACATCTGAATAGGTCAATCATCTAGATGGACTGGACCACGATTGGGACTACAAAGATAGTTTGGCTGGATATAGTCAGGGATCCGGATAACTTAAAACTACACAGCGATGTACCCAAAGTATATAACTTTATTAGGTGGGTATCACTGGCAGTATTTAAAACTAAATTCAGCAGGATGTTTCCAGTAGGTAATGCATTTTGCATCCCCAATAAATGCCTACATGTTCCGGCCATTAGACTGGCCACAAGGGTTAACGACCTTGTCTAGGGCTATAGGATTCCTATTTAGCATGCTCCCACTGACATGAAACACCTATGATGAGGCAAAATTCTCTTAAACCTGTTACTATATTGATTCCATTGAGATGACCAATGACACGAGAACATAATGCAATAAAAATATATGAATCCAAGAGAAGTATTTTAGTGATGCTTAGCATTCACTAATTTTGGGAACTAAAGGTGCACCACCCTAATAGCAAACACAACCAAAAACACACACTTGTGTACCAAACCCCAGCTGTTTGTGTGGTCTTATGGCCTTAACATACCATATTGGAGTATCTCAGAGGAAATGCTGCTCCATGGGATCTGATTGATATTTATGAACAGAGGATCTTTTTACACTACCTTTAATTCCAGAAGGATTGCTTGTTAATAGCATGGAAGTGCCCAAGAGATTGGCTAGTGCTTATAAAAAACAGCCCAAAAAACTTTCAGATGCACTACTGATCAAGATTATGACTAGCAAATCTCGTCTCCAGAAACAAGTCTTGATCACCACATTTAAGAAGAAACTGGATGAGGTTAATACAGGTATTACTAAAGTTAAGGATTTTTTAACAGTCTAAAATAACAAAATAAAATTCCAAAAGGACTTGAAGAGATTCTCTTTAGAAGGCACATTTCCACCGAATATTAACTGTAGAGCAATACAAAATCACCTAGCTCGTCGGAAGACAGTAACTCATCTCAATCTGAATGGAGTAATAATGAAGGAACCATGCGTAACTCGAAAGTCAAAACATTTAGAATAGGAAGAAGGCAATACCATACCATCCATGGGCAACTAGATTTTAGAACCCCAAACCTTGGATGGAACCCCTACCACCTGTTACCCCCACCACGACCTGGACTTCCACCAACATTACCATGGTACCCAGTGTACCAGCTTAATAAAGTAATTGACTTTGGGAATACCGTTAGATAACTTGTGGTCAATCTATCTGGATCCCTTTCTATATACAGCCAAAAGTATTTCTGTACTCACGATTCTGGTTAAGTCCATGCAGATGGTATGAACCTACTGAGATGTGAAAGGAACACTGATGATAAAACATGCCACAAAGAACAGTGGGTGAGGTGTTCCTTTCCAATATATTGTTAAAACTGTGACTTAATTGTAGGCAGGAATTTGAATATCTGTGAACTTGGGGCCATGTTTATGACTCAGTTTTCCTCGCTCTAGCACCACGCAATGTGGTGCAAAGCAAAACAAACCTTAAGCCAGGTTTTTGAAGTCATGCAAAGCCACATTGTGCCAAATCTGGAGTAACGCAGCACATATCCCTGCGTGGCATTATTCTACCCTGGGAAGGCGTTCCAGGGGCGGTGTGTTGGTGCCCCCCCCTTGTAAAGCTGGAAATGCATCAAAATCTTACACCTTCCTATGGGAGACATAATGAGGAGAACTATCTCTAGTTCTCCTCATTTCTTCCTCTTTCTATGTGTGCTGCATTCTGCATTCTGCAGCACACATAGAAAGATGAATATGCCTCTCAGGATTGTTTTTGTGCAGGAAGGTGCCCCTTTCTGCACAAAAACAATCCTGAATGCAACGCAGGCACTCTTGCACCATGGTGCAAGAGTGCCTGCTCTGGTGCCAGGCTGCCAAAAGGGCGCCAGCGCAAGGAAAAGGACAGGAATATGTGGTACTCTATTAAATACAGTGCTGTCCTGCCCTTTCCCTGTCATGCAGTGCAGCGCAGGAAGGCAACAATGTCATGCATATGCTCCAAGGTGTGTAGCAATGTAAAATGCACCAGCCCACTCAAGTCGTAGGAAGCACCTGGGCCTCTTGAGCTGTTAGTGGCACCCCTTGGATGCTGCCATCTTCATCACCACGAAATATCAGAGCAGCACCAAGGTTTTTATGGGCAGTGCTCCCCAATGAGCATGGACCAATCACCTTTCCTGCTTGTGATGGCTGAGTAACTTAGGTGATATGAGTGAGCTGCAGGCTTCCAAACTAAGTCCTGGCTGTGCCAACAAATCCTGTTATCTTTCCGAAGTTATCCTCAAGTAGCATGACATCAGACTATGGTAATACTGGTTGTTAAAGCTTTGTAACGCTGGTTACAAAGCTGAAAACTGTACTACTAAGCACCATATTAAAACTGCATTTTATTATTTAATTATCTCATAAAATGTGCCCTTGCACTCATATACTGGGATTCCCCCATTTACAGGAGTTGCTGGAAGGAAGTCAGACTGGAACCCCTAAACTAAGCATTAGACCCAATGTCGACCTCTCTGTTGGCGAATGCTATCTAGTACGCCAACCAGGAAGAGAAAACATAGGGGAAATGGGGCCTTGATCAATATAGTCAAGGTGAATTACTGCTGCACACTAAGCAAAGCTACTCACTTATTAAAAACACAAATAAAACAACAGTGTACACAAAGAAATTACAGACTCCAATGCCTTCTGCCCCATGCCCGACACCGCCCCCCTCTCTCCCCAAGAAAAATGCCCCTTTTCAGTAAAAAGAAGAAATTAGGGCACCTAAGGATCCACACCCCAACATAACCTCCATTTGTTACTTTCCAGTTTCTGTACAGAAAGAATGAACCACAGTGGGCACAAAAATTAAGGCACTAGACGGACGCCTGCACCATGCCCTAATCACAGGAATAGTCTTGTCAAAATCCATTTTATTCTAAATATTTGCAATTGAATTGTATGAATTTGAATGTGTTTGGAACAATGACTACTTTATCAAATTTATCTCTAGAGAAGCAAATTGGAAGGAAACATGGTGACTATGGAGCATACGTGCAAGGAACAGGCACAACGCAGCATCGCAAGCCATCTTGCTGCGCTGCACCAAATGGAAAGTGACTTATTTACAAGGCAGCTTTAAGCCACTAAGTACAGAGTGAAAGAGGAGGGCATTGAGTTTTGCGGTGGGCGTTCCACCGCAACACCCACTGATCTTGACCCTGCCCCCTATTTACAAGGGCAGCATAAATAGGAGGCAGTGTCGAATTAAGACCTTGGAAAACCTGGTCTTAAACAGGCGAAATGTGGGGAAATGCTTTATTTCTCCACGTTTTTGCTGTTTCCTTGTGTGTGTGCAGGAAAGTGGCCTTTCCTGCACATAGTCGATCAAAAAAAAAAGACTTTTTTTGTGGTGTATTGGGCAGCACAAATAAAAGTTACAAAACATCATTTAAAGATTGTTTAATCTTGTTTAATGTTTGCACTATGGCAAAAGGGGGCCAGCATTGGCGCTAGGCTGCTAAGTTTACCAGCAGCGCAGGGGGAAACGCAGGACTGCACCATATTGTTGTAAATATGGTGCAGCCCTGCGTTTCTGAAGTGGCGGACTGAGGCATTAATCCAGGAAGGCTAACGCCGCACTCCGTCACTCCGTCCTTAAATATGCCCCCTAGTTTAGATCTATTGCTGTGCCTGGGATATTTTTGGCACACGCTACGATATTGATACAGTTGGAGATCAGGGGTGCTCGCCCTTTTATGTCTGGCTGTGCAAGATTTTCCGACTGGAGGTGCCCCGGGGTCTTTCTTATATTGCATGAACTGATGATTGACCCTGATGTAATGACAGGCATGATTTCTATGGGGTTGACTGGGGGTGAGTGTTTGATTTGCTCTAACGCTCCGTCCATCATCCCCTTTGGTATTGCTTTGTTCACCCTAAGTTGGCAGGGTATGCCCAGACGTGGGTCCCTTGCTCACTTTGCCACTGGATTCAAGATAGCCTGGCTGATGAGGGTTTTGAACCCGAAACCGGTCCCAGGATGCTTGTTTCCGGTCCATGGAAGACATGGCTTGGCAGTTCGGGCTGGACTGTTCCCATGAGGCACAGGGTCAGACTGATTTGCATATGGCCATGTCTGAACTGGGGTGGTGGAGTGAGCTAAAGAATGATGATGGATTAAACCCAGATCAGTTGACTGGGGGTGAGTGTTTGATTTGCTCTAACGCTCCGTCCATCATCCCCTTTGGTATCGCATCCTTCCCCGGCATCTTTTCCATGGTCCGTTGAGATATAGAATGTTTGCATATATTGTTTAGACTTGTTATGGTATGACTAGACTGAGGCTTCTGTACACAGTAGTGTTTATTTTTTAATGGATTTTCATTCCACATTTATGGCCATTTACGGATGGTACAGGCTTGTACTCAAGTGAATGCGATATTGTTTTCTGACCATTAAATGAAGTGGTTAGGGAGACATTACGTAATCTTAAATTTGAATATATTTTATATGAAATTTTTATTGTAACTATGTTGTGCTGTTATAGGTGCCTGTGAGGGACTTATATATATGTCCCACTCCCTGGTGAATATACCACCAAACTAGCGCATGGAGATAGGATTGACTCTATGAGGACTTTGATACTATTTAGAGAGATATACCCCATGATGGGAGGAAAACAGAATATTAAGCTTTTTTGCTTAGACCTACGATCTTTTTAGGTATGTGTTTCACCCTCTTATCATACACTTTCATCATCAATCGATGCCCTATCAACTTGGTCATTTAATAATAATTTTTGCATGTATTTTGACTTTTGCTCATATCAGTCACTGACAGATCTAGTTGTATTTGGACTATAAATGTGATATTCTCCGATAGTAATAAATTCTTCTCATCCCCTTCTCTTCATTCATAACATGATTCAGTATTTCAGATATAGTCAGTTGCCATCACCATACCATATCTCTGAACACAAATGAATATGAAAAAAGGCCTTGTCACTTTGGCATGTCTTTTGTTTGTTTAATTTTTAATTTTTGTATTGGTTTTAAAATTGTTATATATATTTGTTATATGTTTTTGTCAAAACAATATGTCGATTCATATTCATTATTCCCTTTTGGTCTTGCCTAGTTAGTATTAAGTTAATATGTTTGTTTACCATTGGTAATATTCAATTTGTGTTATGAGTATGTCATACTATATGTATGTGACATATATGTGATTTTATACATTTTTAACAGCCCTGACGAAGTTCACATGTTGTGAATGAAACGCGTTGGATGTCCTGTGTCATCAAGAAAAAATAAAGTTTTGGGAATTTATATGACTGATTGGACAGATATATACATTGGACTTTTGCCTTTGTGGTGCACTCCACGTGTTTCTGTTGGACTTGTCTGACCTCATGGTCCCACCTATGGAACAGCAGGTGCTGTGTTTGCGCACGTGGTAAAATATACCATTCAAGGATATTGGGAAAAAGAGGGAGGTGCGGTTATTGCTTTGGCTCACTGTTTCATCTTGTTTCTATGTTGACTATGTGTCACAAGGCCAAGGCCTGTGCTTATTGGGCAGTACAGAGACGGGCTAGGTTTGAGCTAGTATGTAGTCCAGGCTACAGAAAGGGCAACACTGTGAGTTCCTACTTGCAGAGGAAATTCTGCACAAGGTACAACTCTGGTGTAGCTCTACAAAGTTTGCTTTCCCACCCACAGATGAAGGGGGCATTGTGATAACAGTAGTCCTAGTTTGCTCTTCAGAGTATAATACACACAGTACTAAGAAGAACAGAGCATTTGAACTAATAGTATTTTTTACAACAGGGTGAATCTGTTTCTCAGTATCTAAAATAAGCATAAGGGATATGAGAGAATATGGTGCACTGCATACCTTGTTGACAGCTCGGGCTCTCGTTATCAGAAGGGCTGTGGAAGAAGTGTTCCCTGCAAAAGGCAAACACGTGCTGCAGAAGCAGCTCTCATTGGCTACTCAACTCTTATCAGCTTCAGGCAAGATGTATCAGCTTCTTTAAACGCCGGCAAGGACCAAGGTCATCTTTGGACGGTATCTTGCAGGATCATCTGGGATGAAGGATCTATCTACCTAAGAAGCTGAGTGTTGGTCATTGAATACTAAACGTTACCAGGGGTGAAAACATTTGGCATAGTTTTAACAATCTGGTGTATAGATTACAGGCACCAGAGAAAGCGTTCTAGTCATATCTCAGAGAAAATGCTAGCCAAGTGGACGTCAGATTGAACTACACCTCTTTGATAAGTTATCTAGAGAGGGTTCTTGGTGGCCTTCACACAATGATTAAGGAACACTTGTTCCCAGCTAAGGGCCACATGTATGAAACAATTTTGCATTTGCAAATGGGAAAAATCCGGCCGTTTGAGAATGCAAAATAGCATTTCATGATGTATGAAAAGCTTTGTATTCACAATTTTAGGTAATTGCAAAAATTGCGATTTCTGAAAATTGGAACTACAAATAGGGAATCGCAAATTGTGATTGCCTTAGCACATGTACAAAGCATTTTTCAAATGGAAATATTATTACTCCAAGTTGACAGTAGCCATTAAAAAATGCACCCAAAATGCATTTTTATAGAACCACGTAGCGCACACATGCCCCAAGGGCATGTGTGCGCTTTACATGTGTAAGATTTTTTTGGGGGTTCTTCAGGGGGGCTTTAGCACCCTGGGTACCCTTGGGTTTGCATTGCCAATTAGATAATCGCAAATTAGGTAAAGCAAAACGATTTGCACCTATTGGCCTTTAGGCCCACAGGAACAAATGGAGTAGGATTACCTAATAGCGATTACCTAATTGCAATTGCCAATCTTAAGGAAAAGCTATTAGGTAATAGCTATTTTCTTACATTCCATTTTGCATTCCTTAAATAGCAATTTCTTAAAATTTGCTATTTAGGGAATGCAAAATGTAATTTTGATAAATATGGCACTTTCTGTCCCTTACTTAGGTTGAAAAATGATAATCCGGGCTGAATGCGTGGTATTATAGTGAATGACAGATATGGGCAAACTTGGAGGGAAAGTGATCTGGGGTGGATCCTAGGATCTGCCAGGAAAGGAGTCGAACCTTAAGGACTTTCCGTCAGAAATAGCATGCATGGGGGGCGTGGCTTGGACGCCGAAGCAAGATGGCGGACTTCATGTGAGCTCCGCTCGGACGCGGAGACTCTCTGGGCTATCCTGCCTCAAACTATGGAGTTTTTTGACCGTGAGTAGTGGCCCTGCAATCTGGGAATGGCGGTGAGTCGAAGGTCCGCTCCTAGTTCAGGGCTATTGCGGAACGAAGCCTGGAAGCTGCGGCGGTGATTTCCCCTCATCGAGTCACGAGCGGCCGCCATTTTAAATTACGGCGCTCGCGCTCCGTTTTTTTTTAGTCAGAAAGTGCCGCCCGAGTAAAATTCCTTAATGCTGCCGATGTGGAGGTGGAGAGGAAGAGTAGCATGCCTCACCATTTTCTGGGATATCTATGCATGTGAGGTGCAGGGGATGGAGGAGGCTTCCTAATAGTAACCTGCTGTTCCTTCCTACTCTATGGCAGTCATGTGGATTATGCAAGAGGGAGAACACCTTGATTTTCTCACGTCCTCACTTGGAATTTGATATTCCAGTTTGTGGTCGCTGTTGGGAACTTTTTCTTCACGGTTTACAGTCACTTCATCCAAAACCGGTTCTTCTTGCTCACCTTTGGAAGATCGCTGTTTCTTCTGCCTCCTTCTTTGGTGTATGGGTCCAATTCGCCCGTTTTTAGTTACTACTCGTCGATATCCACCACAATTCAAGATGGCGAATGACCCGCACACCTCCTCTAGATCATCATCCTCAGGTGCTAAACCAAAGAGACATAAGAATGATCCCCCGTCACCTATTCATACCTCACAAAATCCTGTTCTGGACTCTATTCTGGAGGAAGTACGTGGTCTCCAGCCCTTTATGTCTACTACCAACGAAAAGCTCAAACAAATTGAAGACCGCTGGATAATTATGGAGGGCAAGGTAACGGAGCTTGAACAACGTGTTGGGGATCTGCAAGATATATCTAATAAAATTCCACTGTTAGAACAAGAGATCCACAAACTCAAACTTCATACTGAAGACTTGGAAAATCGTAATCGACGGAATAATCTCCGCATTTACGGCCTGCCGGAAAATATTGAGGGACCGGATATGGTATCCTTTCTGAAGAAGTTTCTGACGGACCTCCTAGAGCTTCAATCCTCTCCTGCTCTCAACATACAACGGGCGCACCGTCTGGGTCGTCTTCAACCTAACTCAATCAAGCCACGTGGTATCATAATGCTTTTTTGGAATTTACTGAACTAATGCATGTTTTGAGAGCGGTTAAGACCAAACGTCACCTCACTTGGTCAGGTCATAATATTTTTATTTCTCAAGATGTTTCTAATGCAACGAATGCTCGTCGTAAGGAATTTTTGGCTCTTCGTCCCCAGATGAGACACTTGAACATTCAATATGGCATTCTTCACCCGTGCCTATGTAAAGTTACTCATGAAGGAAGATCACGTTCCTTCGACGATCCTGATAAATTGAAACTCTTTCTCAACAATATTCCTTCACAGAATATGGAAAACTAATGTTCTAACACTGTTTCAGGTTTATTAGTTAATTGGTTAATTGGTTAATTGGTTATTGTTGATTTTACAGCTGTACCTCTACCTTCCTTGGTTGATGTATTCTTCCCCTATAATGCTTTTGTTCCTTTCAAATCTCTTCCTTTCTTTCTTTATCTCCTACTAATTAGTATTCTTTTATTTTATAATGAGGCGTATCAGTATCTATTTACTCGTACCGCTGTCCTTGCTTTATCGTCACCTTGCTCCCCTCTTCCTTTTTGCTGGTTTATCTTCAGACCGGGATTAATTTCCTTGATCTGTTTACTCTCCCTATTTCTCTGTATTTCTCTCTTCATTATCTTCTCATTCTCTCCTATCCTTCTATTTACCTTCTTGTCTTTCATGGTGTGCTTTGTCTATCTATTTTTTGTATATCTGAGTGTTTTTCACTATATTTACTTAAGGGTTTTATCTTTCCTTTTTTTGTGTGAAAATGATTGGTTTCTTTTTTCTCCCATTGGTCTTGCAATTTGTTGCTCCTGTTTCTTTATTTATTCCTTGCACCACTTTTATTATCTGCTTCCTTACTCGATGTTTTTCTCTCATCATTCTTTTATATACATGATTGTTTCTTCCTATTTCTACTCTTTCTGTAAATCCACCATCCCATGTTTTGTGTTTATATCTAATTCTAGTTACTTTTTATTATGTTCAACTTTTGCAGTTTGTTATACCCGTGTCCAATTGTATCTCCCCACCTCTCATCATGGTTAACGTTGTCTCGTGGAATGTACGTGGTCTAGGTCATCCTGTCAAGCGTCAGAAGGTATTGTCCCATCTTTCCAAACTTAATGTTCATGTTGCTTTCTTACAAGAAACTCACTGTAATGATGCAGAATCGCTTAAACTAAAACGACAATGGGTTAGTCAAATTGTTTTTTCACCTGCAATTGATCGGCATGGTGGGGTTGCTATCTTATTTCATAAATCTATTAATGCACAGATATTATCAACTGAATGTGATTCGGATGGGCGATGGGTCATGGTAGATGCCACTATTCATAAAAAACAAATTACTTTTTTAAATATCTATGGCCCTGTAAAACCTGATCCACAATTTTGGGAATGTATTAAATTGAAATTAGCCTCAATTTCTAACCCCAATATAATTGTTGGTGGCGATTTCAATAATTGGTTAGATCCTTTTTCTGACAGAAAATCCAATTGTAAATTTAAGCCTGACAAAACCCACAAATCCTTTCAAGCTGCTATTGCCTCCCGCCCATTTTATGATGTATGGAGGACATGTAACCCAGATTTTAATGAATACACATTTTTCTCCAATGTACATCATACTATGTCTCGCATTGACTATATTTTGACCTCTAAGGCCTTGCTCCCATGTATTCATTCCTCTGAAATTGGGTCTATTTTTATTTCTGATCATGCCCCCATGTCCGCCTCTTTTGATTTCTCAGTTAACACTTGCAAACAAGGTCGTTGGCGTTTTAACAACTACCTGCTCTCAGACAAAACATTTATTGCAGAAACTACTTCCTTTATAAAGGAATTTTTTCTAATAAACCAACCTTTGGATACCTCAATTACTAATAATTGGGATGCCTTTAAAGCTTCATTTAGAGCCTTTACAATTGCTTACTCTGCAAGAAAAAAGAAACTACTCAATGCTGAGTATCATGACACCCTTCAGAAAATAAAAATTTTGGAGCATAAGTATTTTTCGTCTAAATCCCCCTCTGCTTTGCAAGAACTGATTAAGGCCAAAGCTAATTTAAATAAAATTGCCACTGTGGACGCATGTAATATTCTGCTTAAGATAAAATCCAAATTCCATGGAGGCCAAAATAAGGCAGGGAAAATGTTAGCCAATTATTTAAAGATAAAAACAGAACGGAAAACTATTGGACCTATCCACTCAGAAACAACTAATAAACTCCTATCCTCTGATTCAGATATTATAAGTACCTTCCAATCCTATTATGAACTCTTGTATACTGATGATTCATCTCCCTCTGAACATGATTTCGATACTTTTTTCCAAGGTATCCCTAAACCCTCCTCTCTACCCGATATTTTTTCCCTCTTGAAAAAGATATATCTCTCCAAGAAATTATTGATGCCCTCAAATCCCTAAAAAAGGCCAAAGCTCCGGGTCCAGACGGATTCTCAGTTGAATTACTTTCAACCTTTTCCACAATTCTTGCCCCAAAATTATTGGAACTTTTTAAATCATTTTTATCCAACTCAAAAGCAGATGGGTCTTTTTAGAAGCCCTTATTGTTGTCATTCCCAAACCGGACAAAGACTCCTCTTTTGTAAAAACTTTAGACCTATTTCTCTGATTAATTATGATTGTAAAATTTTTGCAAAAATTTTAGCATCTCGCTTAGACAAGCTTATCCCATCCCTTATTAAACCTGAACAAGTTGGCTTTATTAAAGGCCGCCTTGCCTCTGATAACGCTAGAATGTTTTCTAATATTCTTGCCCTTGGAAAGAAGTATTCGTCTCCTTTAGCTGCCCTTTCACTTGATGCTGAAAAGGCCTTTGACCGCATAAACTGGCAATACATGTTCCATACTCTTAAGTGGTTTGGCTTTGGTCAAAGGTTTATTTCTCATATCAAATTATTATATACTGCCCCACGTGCATGTGTTTTTGTGAATGGCCTCTACTCCTCGTACTTTAGATTGCAAAGAGGTACTCGCCAAGGCTGCCCCCTATCCCCATTACTTTTTCTCCTTTGTTTAGAACCATTTCTGGAACGTATTAGGCATAATCCTGACATTACAGGTTTTCAATTTAAATCTCATGAAATTAAACTTTCTGCTTATGCAGATGATGTTCTTATTTATATGGCTAACCCATCCAAATCCCTTCCAAATTTTTTACAAGAGATTGACTTATTCTCAACTGTTTCTGGATACAAACTTAACTTTTCCAAAACTGAAGTCCTACCTATGAATGATTTATGTTATCGTTACATGTTTAATACAACTAAATTTAACTGGTGCCCCCAAAAGATTAAATATCTGGGAACATGGTTTTCCTCTACTATTCCTGAAACCTTATCCTATAATTTCTCTGCTCTAAAACTAAAACTCACAAAATTATTATCTTCCTGGTCCCCATTATTTTTATCTTGGTGGGGTAGACTAGACACAATTAAGATGATGATTGTTCCCCAAGTTCTTTTTATACTCTCAATGTTACCCTTCAAAATACCTAATTATTACTTTTCCCAAATCAACTCAATATGTACCAAATTTTTATGGAATAACAAACGTACTAGAATTGCTTTATCTAAACTAATACGTCCAAAGTCTGAAGGTGGTGTCCGATTTCCGAACTTTAAATTGTATCATACTGCATTTTTGATTCGTCAGTTCTATGCGTTGACCAAAGATTATCAAGACTCCTTAATGCCAACATGGATTACAGTTGAAAGATCATTGTTAAACGATTTTTCATTTCAAAATGTTGTATTTATGACTAATTGTACTTTCATTTCTAAGTTTCCTATCCTAAAATACTCCCACCATATAATTCACACCCTTTTTTTCCAAGATTTTGACCCCTACCAATCCTTTCTAGCTTCTTCTCTATGGTACAATATACACATCAAGTTTAGACACAAGTCCTTTTACTACAAACACTGGAAGGAAAAGGGCATCTTTTATGTACACCAATTGTTTGCCAACAATTCGATTTTGCCTTTTTCTCAACTTCAAAGAAAATTCAACCTTCCAGATTCCTATCTTCAGCAATACAATACATTAACAACCAGTCTCAACACACATCTACAAAAACTCCAATCTAACCCTGTATCTACTTCCTTTTCTCCTACTACTCCCCTATTCCATGTCCCCCTTGACCCTACTCCTAATGCCTCTTTTATTTATAAAACGCTCTCTTCATCTATAACCACACGGAGTAAATCGCCTATTGAATTACTTTGGGAACTAGATTTATCTCAAACGTTATCAGTTTATCAGTGGGATAAAGTGTGGCAGAAAATTTCTAAAACATCTAAAGCGGCCAACATTACACAGTCCCTATACTTTATCTACAACAGGGTCGTTGTTACTCCCCTCTTCTTACATAAAATTGACCACTCTAAATCTCCATCATGCTGGTCATGTCTCTCTGCTGAAGGCTCTCTATTGCACTTACTCTTTTACTGCCCAAGGGTACAGGATTTTTGGAAAGCTATCTGGTCGAAGTGTCTATTAATCTTTTCTTGCAATGTACCATTTGCTATCCACAATATCTTTCTAGGTACCCTATCTAAAGACTTCCATTATATCCCCTCCAAAACTATACTACTTGACCTTTTTATCGCCGTTGCTTTTAAAGTCATACTAATCTGCTGGAAAGATAACTCTAAATTATCCTTTTTGTTTTGGTGGAACCTAATTTGTGACGAACACAGAATTTCCTCTGTTTCTCACTCATCAACTTACCTAAAAATTAAAGCAGATCTTCTTTGGTTACCCTTTACTACCTTTCTTTCTTCACACTCATCACTCTTATAACACCCACTTTTCTTTCTCCCTCTCTTTCTCCCTCTCTTCTTCCTTTGTCTATTTTCATCCTTTCCTTTCTTTTACTCCACTCCTAAAACACACAAGCCCTACTATCTTTTCTCATAAGAACACACTTATCTACACTATTGATATTTCTACTTTAACTCAGTACATATCTTTTTCTAATGAATATATTTAATTTATAATACCTACCAATGTTACTATCCCTTTTTGCTTATTCAAATGATTATTTTACTTGTTGATATGGCTGAGGATGTCTTTATCTATTTCTAGTTTGTACTACTTATGTTAATTTTGTGTTGATCTTCTCAATAAAAATTATTGAACAAAAAAAAAAGAAATAGCATGCATAATTAGTTCTATCTAAACTTGCAATTAATTATTGTCAATTACAGTAGATACATCCTCCCAGCCCTATCCTTTTCGTACATTTTCACCCCATCAGCACCTCCCACATCCCAACCAATCGTTACCTCGGGTTCAGCTCTCACCTGAGAAATGCTGGATCCACGTCTGTTTGTTTATGCCTGCAAAATAGATAAACACAGAATGAGTCTTCTCTTTACCTGTGAGTTTGTGACATAACTGGTATATTTTCGAGAGTCTGAGCAGATGTTCAAAAAAGAACAATAGGAACAAGCATTGACAAAGCCATGAGATGAGGTATGGCTGCAGTATAATGGCTACTTCGAGTTTGTATATGTGTATGTGTTGATTGGGCCCTGCATGAAAAAAATGAACTAAAGGCTGCATGTATGTATGTATATGGTACTTGTAGAGAGCAAACCTGTCCTGATGGCAGCAGGCAATCATAAACTCAACGAGGGAAAAGCCTCTGGGTATTGATTGTTAATGCACTGTGATTCTTGAATGGGAGCAGAATTGTGGCGGTCCGTGTTGTTCCAGATCATGAATGCATAGACATGTGAACTGAAGAACGGGTGCGTGCATGAATGTATGAAAGGTTTAATGACCGACTGCCTGGATGAAAATGTGAGTGAGTGCATGCATGGGTTATTGAATGGGAGCATGAGTGCATGGATGGATGTTGGATCTATGGGTCTGTGTGTGGAATGATGAATGGATGTGCTATCCATCCATCAACACTATGCATTCATCTCCAAACTTATCTGTCTACCCCCACACTGAAACACTCATCCATCCTTCAACCCACACACTCATCCATTCATCCTTGCATACATGTACACCCCTACAATCTTCATCTAAGCAGTCATGTATCCAGTCACACTCATGCATCCACTGATCACCCTCCCACACAGTCATGTAATCCCCATTTACCCGGATTAAGGTCCAACTTTATAGTAAAATAACTTGTATAAACTTGTTGGAAAGAGTGGTATCCATCGTACATACTCCAGACCATCCATACAGTCTGACAGAACCCGCAGCCAGACATGCCTTACATTAGTTCCACTTGAAACGCGGACATTTGATGTGTCAACCCTGTTTGTTGGGATTTTAGGGAGAGTTTTACCATTTCCAAAACTAAGAATGAGTATCTTACTCTCTTGTTGGATAAGAAACAGTAGTGAGTAGCAAAAGGCTAGTAACAGTGATAGTAAAATTTGGTTTGCAAAACGATGAAGAGACCGGGGCATTCCCTTGGAAGTCGCAAGACAGACATCGACTCACCTACTGTGTTTTTAGTCTCCTAAAAATGTGAAGAGAAGGATGCTAAAGTAACTAGGTAGGGTAAATGAAAAAAAAAGTTGATGATCCTTAAACTCCGAGACTGCAAAGGTTCTTAAAATCAATACTTCAACTTTGAGAAACTTGGACTCCAATGTTCACACAACTAACTTTACTGGGGCTTGAAACAGATCTTTGTAAAATGAAACGGAAAAGAATGAACTATAATTAGAATAAACAGTATAAGACTGGGTAACAGGCCAGAGTGTCAAATACTGTAGTGATCCTCACTGAAAGTTTACGGGGTGACAAATCCCATGTCATGTAATCGCTCTGTGGCACTACCATATCTTTCTGTCAGGGGTGTACAAAAGGATGTTCTGAATCTGCCCTCCACCCTCCCCCCAGTGTAGTCAACTGGAGGAGGTTCAATTAAATGTTTGCACGTGACCTGAAGACTCCGTTAGGCATGTTTGTAGGGTTCAATTCACAAAGGGGAAAGCCTGCACTTGGTCAAAGCACACACGTCCAGCTCCTGCTGTAGGATCTGCACTCATCCCCAAGTGCCACAAGACAATGTGGAATTAGCATCACCTACAGCCACCATGGTCAACATCATTCCACGCAGGAGCAAGACAAGCTTCACTGACCTGGAGAAATAACTTGAAATTAATAAGGTGGTGCATTATTCCAAGGGTACGGCGAGCGATATAAAAGAACTTGCAGGACAAGCGGAGACGGATGAATGACAACTTTGGTAGCATAGGTGATAAGGCTCTGCTTGGCAGCTGACAGAGATCAGATCATGTCTCCATCTCACTCCCCTTGATGAGTACACCCTCTCCATCATGCGCCATCAGGCCAGATTAGATGGACAAACCTCTATGTTATTGCTACCTGCTGACTCCAAACTTATGTCACACTGTCCACAACCAGCAGACATCTCCCCCTTCACACATAGGCACTCCTTTCACACATCACATTCTCGCAGTAGTTGTCATGACACGAATGATCAATCACTACGTAACAGTGACATGTTCCCACACCCATCTGGTGTTTGTTTTCTGCTACTTCCATAGGGCCTCATATACAAACTTTTTATGCAGGGTAGGGTATCTACAAGATACAGCACATTCCTGTCCTCCTCCCATACGCCGGAGCACAAACAGCAGGTGCAAGGGTGCCTGTGTTGCGGGGATTATTGTTTATGTGCAGGAAATGCCACCTTCCTGCACAAAAACAATAATTGATGTATATCTTCTCTTTCTATGTGTGCTGCAGAATGTAGCACACATAGAAAGAGGCAAAAAGGAGGCGAAATAAAAGTATTTCTCATCGCTGCGCCACTCCTATGCCTCCCCTGGGAGGCGTAGGAATCTGACGCATTCCCAGGTTTGCGAATCCTCATAAATGCTACAGATTCCATGGGTGTTGCATTGGGAGCACGCACAGCAACACCGATTGAACGCCTCCTAAATGCAGTGTTCTGCATGAAAGGAGCACATATTTACAAGGCCATCAAAAGCCACGTAAAGTGACTTTGCCTGGCCTTGTAAATATGCTGCGGCATGTTGCGCCACCGGAGTGTCAAAAAAAGAGCTGCTAGGGCCTTGTAGATGAGGCCCATCGTCTGTATGTGTCTCTCTCCATTGCTGCATTTACACACCCATCAGCCCACATCCTTGGGCAACCTTTATGCAGCAATTCGGCCCTCTGCCAACCATCAACCTGGTACTTCTGTAACCCTAATCCATTTAGTGCAATATATATGCATTGGCATCTTATTGACCCCCTTTGTCCTTGCAAACAGATGTATGTCAAATAATCGACTTGTCCATATGTAATGAATAGGCCATATCCCCCTTTGCCATTTATCAGTATGGACCTGGGATGTCAGACCTATCACAGTTGTCCTGACTCACACTGACATAACGCTAACGTCTTTCACTATTCTTTTCTGCAGCTTCAGCATCAACAGACACAAGTCAACAGTCACCTTCAAGAAGAGTTGTTCAGCAGCTGATGTCATGGGGTTCATGCTTGCACAACCCTTTCTCATGTCCATGGGCCTATACCAAGCACGGGGCCCCCACGTATGCCAATCATACGTCTCATCTACCTATGTCAAAATGCTAGCTGTGCTTTCGAGCTACATTACAACATATCTTGCGGTTGCGACTGTGTGCATCTCCACTCTTTCAATTGGCTGACATAGCAACGCATAGGCAGGCCTCGAAAAATCATAAAAATTTTACTAGACCTGCGGCTCTAGTCACTTGAATACTCCACCTAACTGTAATGTACTTGACCCACATACTGGCCTCAAATTGTGTGATGCTAGGCAAATATTTTATTTTACAGAGCCAAAGCACCTTCAAATATGTGAGTTCAGCATTTATGCTGTACAAAAAACCTCTTTTGTTTGATTAAATAGCCTAAACGTTTGCTCCATATATAATTAGAATCTAGCCCACATATAGGGTACACATTATCCCTGATTCGTCTCTTAGTTCACTAATAGCATTGCCATCAGGGACAAGAGTGTTTCTTAGCTCTTGTTTAAAAACTTACTTTTAATAAATATGTGGCCATAAGTAGAGAATTCAGGGATTCCAATTTCCTAATTGCGATTTGCAATTAGGAAATCCCAATTCCTAATGTACAAAAACCTAGAAGTTGGAAATAGCAATTCCTAATGAGGTTACAATCAATCTACCTCATGAATATTAATGAGTTAGGTTGCAGTTTGAAACACATTAGAAATTGCAGCAATCAAAGGAATAGTGGCCTGCTGGGGTCAGCAGACCAACAAGTCTGGGATTGATTTTTAATAAAGCACTCTTTTTTTTTTAAATACATCCAGTGTTCCTTAAAGGAAAACAGTATATTTTTAAAAAGAAAAAAATGTCTAAGTTTAATTTTTTAAGAGTAGACAGTGGTCCATTGGTCCACTGCCTGCTCTTAAAAAATATTTGTATCATGATTCACAAAGGGGATTGTACATATGACCCTGTATTACTAAAGCATGATGTGGTAGCACACAGTCATTTAAAGACAGTAAATTTCCTATTTAAATGGCCAAAAATCTTCCCTCTAGCATGCAACTTTACTGATAAAACCATATAGTGTATGAACAATAATCTGTGAAAATTTTGTTTCAGTTAATATATTTGTCATTTGCACATCACCAAGTAAAATGTTCAGATTTATTTTTATCCCCTATAAAAAACAAATCCACTTTCAGAATTACACAGTATTGGCTTTCAGAACTATGGAAATACATTTTGAAATGTTTTTTTTACAGTTCACCTATTAGCTATTTAAATGTTGTGTAGAAAATAAACCTGACACCCTAAAGCCTTTCATTCCACACTCTCTGTACAGAACGTCAAACAGTTCACTTTACAAAATACTGGAACTCTGCAGTCAGAGAAAGAAAAGCAATTGTAATAAGAGATAAACTGACCTCTGACCTGTCTCTGAACACAGAGCAAATGTGACAAGATAAAAACAAGATTTAAAGGTAGCTCTATCACTCCTTCACTTTCTGAGTGAACAGAACACCTATTCTTTTTCAGCTCACCAGAACCAGTGAGTAGGCCTCAAATATAGCTTGCCCTGATAAAATCTGACTCACCATACCGAGTACATTGCTCGAGGCCTGGTAGGGACAATTAGCCTGGCAATATAATAATTCCACCAATGATTAGAACACATTGTGCAATTCAGGGAGAAAATCCCTAGCTGCCTCAAGTTCTCATCTCAACAGCCAAATGCAAGTCAGAAGAGATTGACGGCCCAACCCCTCACACCTTATTGACCACCTCATGCCGACCAGCAATCCCCCTCATTGGGCAGTCCTCCATATTGCAAGTCTGCAGATGCTAATCCTGCCTACACTCAACCAAACTGTGATCTTTTCTTGATCTTCTAATGGAAACACCGGAAACCCCAGGTGAGTCTAGTTTCTCTCCAACTCATCACAACCTCCCAAGTGTCAACCCTCAATCTGGAAGATAAGGAAGCTGAGTCAGGCGGCCATGTATGCTGGGGTGGCATGGGCAAGAGCTGCTGTCTGGGAGTATAGGTTCTTTGAACAACAGTCCTCAGCATGTGGAACACCTACCAGCATTACTTTTCTAGCTTGAGGAAGAGATAGATCAGGGCCTTGGAGAATCTACAGAAAAACATCCATGACCTCATTAAGTTGCACCGGGGACATCTTTGGGTGTTGAGTGAGAAGGATACAAGGCACCATGCCAAGGTCATTTAGCACATATATGTCCTTGCTCATGAGGGCTAGTCTCTAGCTGCAAAGCCAAGGCAAGTGCCTCAGGCCATAAAAATGCAATGACCATTCCATTCCTATCTCACGCAGCACCCTATATGTGTGCCAACCCATCTCACCAATGTAAACTGTGTTGAGCAATAAACAGAATTTGTACCTATCTTTGGCCTGAATCTTATTTCATCTTTCACCTGTATCCCATCATGTCTAAAGATTAGTGCACATTATTACAAACACAATGTAATGTTTCGGCCAGTCTTGGTCGTGTACTATGCTCACTCAAGTCATCACACATGAGCATCATTAGGCATGCTCATACAATTTGCTCACATTGCAAACAGACTTGAATTAGATTTTTGTTATATTAGAAGGAATGTGAAATTTAGGGGGCATGGGATCTGGGGGCAGGTGGTAGGGTCTGTATGAAAACCATACATGAGGATGGAGATACCTAAAAATAATAAGTTGGAGGGTGGGGAAACAAATATAAATGTAGTCATGGAAAAGTCTATCTAAAATGTCTAAAGGAGAAGTGTAAGAAAAAAAATCTAAAATGTCCAAAGAACAGTCCAAACAGAGGTCCAAATTTTCAGAATCTGGAATCAATGTAAATGTAACATCTAAAAAGATCCAAGAAAAATGTACAATTGTTTCTCAAATCCACACATGTTGACCTCCTGGCTGTCATGCCATGTCCTATGTCATGTCCACATGGACACCCCCTTGGGCACCTCCTTGTGATGGCTCACGGGGCATACCAGACACCACCTGAGATTGGGATACACTGGGCAAGACAAAGAAATTGAGAAAATTCATGAATTTGGACTCAAAATGAAAGATGATGGGGAGGCAGTGGGTTGGTGATAGGGAGGGCAAGGTGATAGTTCAGGAGAACAGCGAGTTAGTTTTTTACAGGTGATGGTCAACTAGGACAACACTCAGGTTTTTGAAGCCCTGACAGCTCATTGTAAAGGCCCCTATAATGACCTGTTTGATAGTATGTCGATCGACATTTAGGGGCCGATTACGTTGTCGGGCAGAAAGCCTCTGACAGACAGTCGGATTCCCCTAAACCGTGTCGGAACCCATCTGCCCAACTCAGTCGGAAACAATTCCGACCGACCAATTACAATGCTCGCGGTCGGAGGGGAAACCATTCGGTCATTCTGACTCGCTTCTGACCAGCATTCGGAGGCTCCGAGTTGGTCGGAGCCGATTCATACAGCTCTATGGACAGCATTCCGACCGACCAAATACGATGTCGGATTCTGAGAGCCCTTCTGACTCGGTCTGCCCAATGCGAAAAGGCTGTCTGAAACTGACTTTGGGGGCCCCTCCTAGCAGGCCCCCCTTCATCCTGAAGCCTCCAGTTGGGACCGTGGGGGCACCCAAGGACCCCCCTGTAAGACCATGCACTGTGTGGCAGGCACCATGTGGTGCCCGCGACAGGGTCCAAGGTTTTCCGCAGACACCCATTTTCCCCATGGAGGAGGAGGAATACTAGTATGGAACCTCAGGGCCCCCTGGGGGAACACCTTCAGAATGTCCAAGGACATGTCCTCAATGTCTTTAGGCACAGTGTCATCCTGGCTAGGAGGGCTGTCAGTGTCTACCTGGCTTGTGGTGTTGAGACTGACAACCTACTGTCTGCCTGAGGACTCCATCCAGAGAGGTTTCATATGAGAGCATGTCTGCCTCTGAATAGACACGCTCTGCCCCTTATTGATGGTGTCATTGTTCTCCTCTTCCATGAAGGTGGTCCTTGGTGACTGCCTGCAGACAAGGTCCTCCTATGCTTTCACCTCTTGTCCCATTGCTCTTCATCTGCTTCCTGGTTGCCCAATTAAGGGGAAGAGGGAGAGTTGCAAAGGATCATGAGTGTATCTTCTCACAGCTTCATATCCAACACAGAAAAACAGTTTAATGTCTCTCTGTGGAATTCATGTTCTAAGGCCCTGTGCTGCAGTGGGTTGTGTTTAGGGTATCTGTCGTGTGGCCAAGGGACTGAACTAGAATATTCTGAGACTTGCTGTAGACATCATGCTCAGATTAGACTGCCAGGTGTGTAGTGTTGTGCAACTGAATGTTTGGTCCCCCACACAGCTGAGGGTGTTATTAGAGGATGCTCTCATGATGATGTCTAAAGCAAAATTGGGGGCCCTCTAGGTCTGTTCCCTTTGCAGTTACATTTGACAAATGCTGCAGCAGGATGGAGGTGGATGATGTTCAGGTGGAAAAATGGATCAAGAATGGCTTTATTTGCACTTTAATTATATAACTTCCTGTTTGTCATGTTTGGTTAATATATTTGCCTCCCCTACATAGTTTACAAAGTGGGGACAGAAGAAATGGTGAAAAATGACAGAAAGAGAATGAGACAACATGTCTGTGATGATGTCTAGAACCATATTTGGGCCCAAATCACTTTGCAGTGAAATATCACTAAGGGGAAAATATAAGTATGAAAGATGTAAGCTAAGACATAATCCTACATGCAATAGGTGTATTTTCCCTCAAACAACGCTTATCGGATGGGAGATTGCAAGTGTGGGTGAGTGGTGTATCTAGGTGCAAGATGGAATAAGTGCATGAATAAATGAACAATATGTATGTAGATGCATATTATATAACAACATCAAGTTTGGTTGTGGCATCATGGTAGTGAAACAGTGGCTTCACAGGATAGTATGTGTAGATGGTGTCTTTTTCACTTTCCATCATTAAGTCAACATTGTCCAACTGCTGCGATGCAGCAACCAAACTAGAGGTTAAGGTGAAATGTGAGGCCAAAAAGTGGTTGACAACATGTAGGCCCTTACCTCTGGGCTGGGGGGGGGGGTCAACCTGATATCTGGATGAATTCATACATCAGGGGTAAGGCCTATGTGTAAGCCCACTCACATGAACATTATGTACAAAAGGTTACTGTGCTATTCTAATCTATGACTGGAGGCATCTATGGCATCATATCAAGATCAAAATATCGAGACACAAAAATATTGCATAAAAAAGTTTGAGAACACAAATAACGACATCGTATACATAAAAACACAAATGGCGACAACAAAAATATAGACAATTACTAACCCTGCGGCCAATTAAATTAAACATAAAAACAAAAAAAAAAACATGTTTCCAATAAAAACACAATGCAAACGGAAACAAAGGCATGCAACTAACTGCTGGTGAAGAATCCAGCACTGCTTGAAAATGTCACTCTACCCGACTGAAACTACAGATAGAAAGGCTGCAACACTATCCATAATAAAGCCCCTACAATTAAAAAGTTCTGAATTACAACATGGTTTAAACTTAACTACAAAAATACTTAACATTCACTATTAGACATAAAATAAGCTAATAATTATTAGAACATTTTATCCCCGAAATACAGGTACCTGGAATGCAGATAATTATACCAAGCAATGCCAAAGGAATTTATATTATTGAAAAATGTTATTGCAAATTCATATTGCAGAAAAGACAAAATGAAATGGAGGTATAGTAAATAAAACTAAAAATACAGCAAAACCTCTGAAAGAAATTATTCACAAAACTTTTTTATAGAAAAAAACCCTAAAATCAAAGAAAGAATATGCAAAATAAGAAACAGAAAAACAGTTCAATAACACAAACATACCCACTTGAAAAAAATGAAGAAATGCAAATGTAAGTAAATAATGTAAAACCTCTTATAAAAATGTAATTTTACTTTTTTATCAAATAAAATATACATAAATATGACATGAATTTTAATAATTCTGTAATCCACAGATAAAATGTCAGACACTTCAACATATATCAGATCACAAAAGTAGAAACAACTATTACGTGGGATTCACCTATAGTTAAGAAAGCCCTTCTGGTGTAAGTAGACATTGGAAATGGACAAAATATTAGTCCAATGGTGCTATGGTATGGCCACCACCACATAAGACATTTTTGAAAGTGTAAGCAAATCCAATCACCCTCCAAATGTAACTGAAATTCAATTTAGGAGTATCCCACAGGACTTATGAGAAGTGAGCACAATTTAGAAGAGCCCTCAGGATCCATAATAAAAATACATTTCCCCACATTAGTAAAGGAACAACTTGACTAATTCCTGCCTTAGAAAACCTTAAAAGATAAATAACTAGAACAAGGAGAGCAGCTAGGGAAACAACAAGAGCACCCAGAATATACCATCAAGCATACAAAAATTTGAAATCCACCAAAAATGTAATAATAACATGTACTAACCATGATGTCATATAACATGACAATAAAAATACAGAAAAAAAATCATTACTTATATACCTTGCAATACCTATTTCTAATACAATGCAACACAAGAATGATAAATAGCACATTTAAATCATGCCCTGCACCATTTACCCAATTATACCCTTTTCAGGGTCAATATGATAAAACAAAAGTCCCTTTGATATATGTCCTACTGCCACAAAAGCAAAGTGCACCCTGGAACTGTTAACATCCAATCAAACATAAAACAAATAATTACTATTCCAAAAAATCATTATTGATTTTGAACAAGCTATGATTTCAAAAATTCTAAAAGTACGCCAACACAGCACTAAAAAGTGCTAATACCATTTTAATCAAGGAACATAGAGGCACCTAATAAAATCAACATTGAGTATAGAATACGCCTCAAATAAACGAAATGCTAGAAAGAAAAGTAAATTTATTTACTAATATCCAAGGCCTATCCTACCCCAAAACAATAACCAAAACACTACTATAAAAATATCACCAGAAAATAACTCAAATTGAAACTGACTTAAAAAATAGAGACAACCTAAACAAATTTATAAATGATAAAATGTTACTTCATTTTTATCACTCAGAAAATCTAAAAAGTGAGAAACTCTTAATTCAGAGTGATAACAATAAATGATAACAGATATTAATAAACAAAATAATCAAAATAATGCAATACATTGAAAATAATGAACACCCTTTTAAAGTTAATTCATTCAATTGATTCACTCTAAAAAAATTCAACAAAAAATAAAAAAAAACAATGTCAGAAAATTAAAACAAAAAATATACATTTTGAAACCGATTCTTCAAAATATAAAATTAAAAACATGTTAGGAAATATATACTTAAATATTAAACAAAGACAAAAAAATAAGCAAAAACAAAATAAAACATACACTTCAAATATAACATTGAAAATATTTGATAAAAGTACTAAAGAAGTTGTAAAACGTTTTCTACCCTATACCCTTAAAAACTCTACAAACTGCTTCCAAAATATTAACTAAATATCAACACACATAATACATATTACATTAAAAATAATTAGAAAATGAATTAAAAAATAATAAACATAGCAAAACAATATTATTTACAATATTTAAAAAACTCAGGTCAATTAGGATACTATGAAGGAAAACATGATATTCTTACCTGCTATATAATATCACACAATATTTTTGACACCGCAATGTTAGAGCAACAATAATAATGACTGACAAAGCTTTTGAAACAAATACTGAAGCACACCCTGAGCAATCTAGGCATTTTAAGTAGGACTGGAAGATAACAAAAGTGCGCTCAATTATGCGTTGCATGCATCTGTGTGGCCTGCTGCACCTCTGTTCAGGCAAGATGGTTGGAATTCGGAAGGGGTGTGGAAATTGGGAAAAAAGTCACACCTGACATCTGCAATAATGACATTTGTTATTTTGGAAACAGTTGGTACCATGAGAATGATCCAGACATTCCATACATGCATGCAATCAAAGTTATTATCATAGGTAATTTAAGATAAGGTAGAGTATGAATGAATCTCTTTGTGATGCCATTCTCCAGGTGCACAGGCTGTGAGGGTGTAAGTTAGGTTAATTTACCTAGTAGCCATGTCATTTACATCCCCACTGTCCCACTGACTTGCAATAGTTGTCTGAAAATGGAATATGCACCCATGAGAGACAACATGCACATCAGTGAAGCAGCATCACAACCAACCTGCATGTTGATGGACAGGCAGTAGAGTATGTTGCGGAAATGCTGCTCCATATGATGAGGTTGCTGAGTGCTGGATGGTTGCAACTGATTGCACCTAACACCCTTGAGAACTGGGCAATGACACAGAATTGTCATGACATCCATTGCCTTTCCAGGAGTGGCATGCAGTTTATTTGTGCACTCACCTGATGGTGCATCTCAGTCCCTTTCACAAGGTTGGCTTGCCTGTGAGATGACCATCAGAGGTCTACTTGGAAAAGTCAGTGGCCAGGAAGTGGAGTGCAACCAGTCTTCGTACACTTGCAGAGATGGTCTGTGAGTTGGTTGTAGGTGAATTGCCACTACACTACAGTTGTCAAGGATTAAACATGGCTTAACTGTATGTTGGCAAGAATGCATCTCTGAACACATCAAAAGTAGTGATGCGTTGTCTGTAGATTGGCTCTCTACTGCTCAAATTGAGGGTTAAAGCACTATACTCATTCACCAACAGGTGCCTTCTTATTTGCCTAAGGGGCCGATTCCGATTCGGGCCGGAAATCACTCCGACCGAGCCGGACCCGGAGAGATTTCCGACCGAATCGGACCCGTGCAGCCCGACCGAACGAGTACGATGCGTCCGTATGCTATCGGACTCGATTCGGTCGGACTCCCATTGAAGTCAATGGGAGCCTGTTGTACGACGCGTACACGGGCTCCCATTGACTCAATGGGTGCGATGCGGACAAGGGCGCCCCCCACAGCGTGTACGCGGCGAAGCGATTCGCCCCGTACACGCACAGGTAGGGGGACCCATGGGTCCCCCCTGTGTGCGACTCGCGCGGCTACGCGTTCAGGGGGTCCAACACGGACCCCGAAGCACGGCTCCGACAGCTCTTCTGAGCCGGAGTGTGCGGCTCGGTCGGACTGCTCGCGGCGCGCATCGTACTCACCCGGCCGGGAAACGTCTCCATTGCGCGGTGCGAGTCGAGTCCGAGCGAGTCGGTCGGTGCGGTTCGAGCCGGGAACGAGTCGGTTGGAGCGGTCGGGATGCCCGGACGAGTCGGTCGGCGATTTCGCATCGTACTCGCTCGTCTGGACGCGCGTACGGATCGGTCGGGAAACAGGGCTCCGAATCGGATCCGGTAAAGCCGAATCCGATTCGGAGCCCTACCGGCCGAGATCGGAATCGACCCCTATGTGTGATTAGTTGATTATAAAGTGCAAGAAGTACAGTGAATGCACTACCTCAATATTTTTATTTGTTAGTTAGTGCTTTATTTTTTAAAGTACAGCTCGGAAACAGTGAGGAAGGTTTGCCTCTTTTTGTTTCTGAGCTGTGCTGTCTGAAAATAAAGCACTAATTATGAGAAATTTCTGGTTACATGAATTTACTTTATGCCCTGAAGGTGCATAATACAGGGTCTGCATCAGAAAAGCCCATCATGATGTGGCCCCTGGTACACCCGACTCGGTCATGAGTGTGAATCTACTCATGTGAGCAACGTTTGTGATTTGGCCTTGCCAGGTGCCACGGCCTTAGGTTAATGTCATTCTTGAATGATTAGCTGGTTGAGGTTTATTATGGACTGTGACTTGGATATCTTTCCCAAAGCATGGATAAAAGATAAATCCAGCCCAGACATCCACCTTGCAGTCCTCTGAGGCTACCAGATATTAGATTTTGACACTAAAGGTAATTTGGGAAGGAGGTTAGACTTTATCCATCAAAGGGATGGGACGTAGTAAATGCCCCAAATTTGAGTGATTGAAGTAAGTGAGCCTAACTTATTTTAGGGGGTTTGGAGTGATGGGTCAAATAGTATGCATAATTTTCATATACTTTCACTAAACCACATGATCATATAATTTCATGGTGTGCCAGAGAAGTCTGAAACTTAATTTAAATTAAAAAAAATGTCAAGGGAATGATTGAACTGCAAAATATTTGATGCCTAAGTAGATCATTTCCATCATGTTGCTTGAGAATTATCGATTGACAAGGGATTACTTCATAGATTTAAAGACCTCATAGACTTTGGTTGTGCCAATGGCCATGAGGTCGAACTTTTAGAGTTAGCTCACAAAGGACTCATTGGAATGCAAGCTATGAAGAAAAGAGAAAGGGAACTCTTTTGGTATCCACGAATAAATAAACAAGTGGAACAATTTGTGAGGCAGTGGTGGTACTGTATTGCCAGTGATAAAACACAGTCAGTATTGTTCCTGTCCCAGATAAAGCTTGATCCAAACTGGCTGCTATATAATTGGACCTTTAAATTTGGTTAGTCAAGTAAAGTATGGAATTGTGGTGATGGATTATTATTGTAGGTGGCAGGAAGTAAATTCTATGAGCGGCACATCCACAACCAAGGTAAAAGTTTTTACAGAGAACCTGTTTTTCCAGGAGGGAATGCCAAACGAGATAGTCACTGATAATGTGTCACAGATTATTTCCCATGAGTTTGAGGTGTTCCTTAAAGACTTAGAGGCCGATGTCGTCCGCATTCCCATCGAATCGGGTTAGGAATACTTTCCGAATGATTCGTATTTGGGGAGTCCTACTGACCGATTACGATGTGTCCGGAGGGTTGCGGACTCGGTTCGGTCGAACTCCCATTGACTTCAATGGGAGCCTGTGTTCCGAACGAGAATACAGGCTCCCATTGAAAAAAGGGATGGTTGGGGAATACATTGCACCCTGTGGCGGCAACCCCATGGTGCCTGCCACACTGTGCATGGTTGGGAAGGCGGGGTCCCTTGGGTACCCCCCACAGGTCCCATCCCAACGCCTACGGGTCAAGTGGGACCTGCTATGCACCCCCAAAGTCCAATTCCCACAGCCATTTCATCTCGGCCAAACCGATTCAGAATGGCTGTACGAATAGGTCATCGTACTCGCTCATTCGGAAACCGTCTCCGTTGGGCTGTACAACTCTGCTCTGAACGTCTCGGGCTTCCTGAATCCCGTTCAGAACTCATTCGGACAGCCCAGACAGCTTCCTTGCATCGTAATCGTTCAGAGCCTTTCCTGAAGACATCGTAATCGGCCCTTAGGTGTTAAGCATGTGTTTAATTCATTGTACTATCCAAGGAGAAATGGTCTAATGGAAAGGTGCAATAGGATGATAAAAGAAAATATTCAGTTATCACTTGTGGGTGGACTGGATTGGTTGCAGGAGGTGAAAAACTATTGTGGGCTATTCACACCACTCTTAATGTAAATACTAAGGTTTCACCTTTTGTTATATTCAAAGGAAGGCTGCCAGATTAAAACATTCACAGATTGTGGATGGAGAATAAGTTGCCACATGTGGATTTGTTGCAAGGTGTGTGTGAGAAAAGGAGGATGGAGCAAGAGAAGTGTGATGAAGGTAGTTGTTCGCGATTGAAGGTGGAAGTAGGTGATGTGGTGAGGATGAGGAAACCCTTCAAGTACGGTATGGGAGATTCTCTGAGCCCAGAAGGGTGATTAAGGTGCATGACCATTCTGTAAAATTGGAAGTGTTGGAATAAAGAAAGGGTGTCGAAGATGCATGGTGAAATTTATAAACAAGAAGTTGGTCATTACAGGAAATAGTATAATAATCAACTGGAAACCTAAGAAGATCAATAAGAAAGAAGTTTCTTCCAGCAAACCTTTAGGATTATGCATCAACTAAGTGAATGTGTTTTGGTCTGTAATAGCTAAGGCAATCTGTTATGTCTTTTATGTTTTATTATTATTGAAGGGGGAAGATGTGTTCGGACTTAAAGTCTAGTGATGTAAGCATTAGTGATGGAGCACACTTAGAAAGAAGAGAAATTGAGGAGAAATGAAGATATTTCTCCTGGTTGCGCCTCTATCGGGAAGGTGTACAATTTGTACACATTCCCAGGTTTTTTGTCTTAGTAAATCTGTGAATACATCAACATCCATGGGTGACTGCGGGATCACCCGCTCTTCACCCATGGAACCCCCTCCTGATGCAGACTTATGTAAGGCAACAACTTATGCTGCCTTGCCTTATTCCAGATTTAACAAGCAATGCAGGACCTTTTGTGATACAAGGGCGATGCAATTCCTTGATAAATCTGGCCCCCGCTTCTTTCGGATCTTTTCATCCAGCTTCTGCATCACGTTTCTCAGCGCCTTGACGACTTTTCTGGTAATCATGCACCTTAGAAACTGCATAAATAACTAGATGCAAAATAAATATCTGATATACTACTTTAGATCGCTAATCAAAGCAATCTGTTCTTGAATTAGAAAATAAGCCAGTTAGGTTTGTGCACCCCGCTACATTAAGTCGATCTTAACTGCAAAACACTATATCAACTTGCTAAGATGGTCAGACCACTGCAGCACCAAAAAGTAAAAAACTAAATTGGTTGTAAGAGTTAATCAAAGTGGAAAATAAATGTAGCAAATTACATTATCTAATGAAATAAAAAAATAAAAAGAATAAGAGTGTCTGGGGTCTTTAACCCTTCGATTTATAGTATTTACATATTTATGTTTACTTTCATTTAAATTAATTTAAAACAAAGCAAAAGTAGGACAATCCAGGGTAATGAACAATGAAAAAATGTACACTTAAAAGGTTTATATAAAAAGGGTGTTTTTTGAGGGATTGTTCCCCAAGATATGTTAAATAAAAGTACATTAATGAACAACTAATGTTAGTATATGAGAAAAGATGTTCACCTTTCATAAATTAACTAAAACGAAATTAAGAGTTAGGGTTAGTATTGGGCTTTGGAATAGAATTTATAAAATGGAAGATCAAAATATAAAAAATACATATAGAAGCAAGGTGAGGAATGCTATTAGTGTTAGGTTTACTACTAGGATACAGAAAATAAAATACAAACAAAATAAGAGCGTTGGATGCCGGGAAAGGTAGGGCCGATGTAGTGGGAAAATACATGTCAAACGTACGTTGACGTTGTGGTACATTTATTGTCAGAGCTGATATAGTTCTAGTAGGTGCCGCGGCAGCGATGCAGTTGAAGGTAGGTGTAGTGATAGGGGATGTAGTAACTCACTACTGTTACATTAGCAAAACTTACTTTGCATATGCTGCCAAGATGGTGGCTTAGAGGTACCACACTCTGAAGAGTATTGAATAAATTAACTATTAGCTCAAGTGATAGAAAAACCTAGGCTGGGGGCGTGGTCGGTTGAGGTTGGACATAAGCTGACCTAATTTAATTTCTGAATGAATGCAGTGAGTTGTCAACTTTTTTCACTCATACTATAATATGTGTCACCTCCTTAGATATGAGGAGAAATATGCACAGCCTAACTTCTGGGTGACAAGGTTTTAATAAAAGGTGGAGGAATGATAGTTAAAAAGGTTAACAGCATGAAGAATGATATACTGATAATGATATGCTTATAATTATATATATTATGGAACTTGAATCCACTACTAAAATAAAGAACAAAAGTAAAAAAACAAAAAAAAAACTTGTTTCAGAAATCAAACTTAGATCAACTGGGATGCAAACCAATGTTGCAAATTAAAGCCCAGAAGATAATGTGAAAAAAATTCTAACTATTTAAGACATAAGATGGGAAGATGGCAAGCATGTATGCTGTTTAAAGGACAAGGCAGACAATAGGGATTCCTGCTTGGCCCAATATTTATCACTTCCATTTGACAGACGAAATTACCAATTTAGGGAAGCAGGGACGATGCCACCTTTGTTCAACCAATACGGATTAACTGGTTCAATTTCTTCAACAAGTTAGAACTGTGCAAACTTATATAGATCAGTGACAAAGACACTGAGGCTATGAATGGCAAAGGGTGGAGCAAAGGGGAAGTCAATGCATGCAGAGGAGTAGGGACAAGTGTGGCTACCTCTGAAGACTAAAACCAGGAGAGACAGTACAACATATGTGTTCTACAGCATGTTACATAGATTTTGAGTACCATTGAGTTGGGTAACGATACACATCTGTTATTCAGTGCCAACAGGCCCTTCTGGGTGAAAGTGCGCTTTACAAATACACGTTATGTTATTTTATTACACTCAGGAGCAGTTAAAAAGATCTGATCACTCTGTTCAAGGAGTACCACACATGATCTTGCCCATTTGTTTGGGAGTGTCCAGCATAGAGTGCTTGTTAAGAAGATGTTTTCGAACAAACGACTCTGGTTTGATCACACACCAATTGGAAGGGCTAACAGCTTATTGTTTATTAATTGCCTTATTTTGCCTAAAAATGGATCCCCTTCAATTAAACTCCTTGGACACCCCAACTGCAGCATGTAAAATATACTTATGTGTATAAACGTTGGAGTTCATAACAAGTCGGCACTAATAAATGATGCTGTGTGTCCTGGAGCTTATGATTGATAAATTGTACTCAATGACTTTTGAGTTGTCAATGTCTCTCCTCTTGCTCGACCATCCGTGGTTCAATGGATTAAGGAGTGTGGGAATGAGTGTGAGGGAATGCGCCACTGAGTGCAACAGGCATCGCTGATGCCTAGGACAGTAAATGGTTGTCTTACAGGTTAGACCCAGTTTCAGATGCAAGAAAGCATTTTCTGCTATTAGGGCAATTATGGGTTAATTAAGGTAGTTAGTTTATAACCCAGAAGTAATCTGAGATTTTATTAATTTTGCATGTTTTATCGAAGGCATGTGATGAGAAGATGCACAAGAAATGTTATGTTATGCAGGTTGCAGAGCGCACTATCACCTTGGAGGGTATCCTGGTGCTTAGCAGTTGTGCATTAAGGCACACCAAGCGCCTAGTGGGACTACTCGAAAAGCCAGGTCTTCAGCTTCCTGCGGAATTGAAGAAGTGAGGGGAGGCTCTTATGAGCACGGGAGGTCGTCCCACGGATCTGGTTTTCCGTACATGTCAGATTTGTGCTAATAGGAATCTGGACGAGTTAGAAATGATGTGTAAAGGTGTGGCTATTGACAAAAATAAAAACAAGCTTCCTAACCACTCAAAAGAGCCCCACAAGAGATTGCCTCCTTGTCACCACCTCCTCCCTTCACCAGTATCCTATTCTTATCATTTTTTGAGTCAGTAGATGCCTCTCCACTTCTGAAATCTATTTAAACTTTGAAACGTATTTAGTGAAGGGTGGTAACTTTTCACTTATTTATTAAAGTGTTGTACGCGTGCTCGTGCAATCTGACGCAAAACAAAGTGTTCATTCGCTAAAATGTACTGGACAGTTTCAAAGGCCTACGGGCACAGTGCTACATTGTGTTTTGTTGTGCGAATGAACGCGCAACCTTCAGTAAATTATCACCTCTGTGTCTTTCCCATTAGTGTATATATAAGTCTGTGTCCCCATATGTTTAGATCGGTTCAAGTTGCCCAGTCTGAGTCATCCCCAGGGACTTACATAGAGTAGAGATGAGGTTTTTCTTGGCATTCAGTTGCTCTTCCGCTTGTCTCAGTGCTGTCTCTTTGCTCTTTAACAACTCTTTCGCTCTGTTTAAACTGGTGTCTGAGGTTGCAGCACGTGACTCCGCGGCAGCCACGTCAGATGTGCACGTGTTCAAGTCTGCCTCTGTTCCTCTGCACTTCTCGTTGAGAGCATTCCAAGAACCGCGCTCTTGGTTTAAAGCATTTTGACTTTGGGTAAGCTCGTCTTCTCTCTTCCTCAGACTGCTTTCAGTGTCGCTCAGGGCCTGCTCGGTGGTACGTACGGACTCTTCGGCTTCTCTTAGCCTATTTATAGTGATTTGCAACTGTTGCTGTGTTTCTTTCCAGGAATCCCTGTCTTGATTACATTGCCTCTGGATCTCTGTGAGTCTGTCTTCTGTGTCCATCAAGGCTCTGTCACTTTCCCTCATGCGCTGATGCATGCTGTCATTCAGGGTCTTGTGATGCTGTCCGAGCCGTTGCAGGTGCTGCTGTGTCTCCTTTAGCTGCAGGGAATTCTGGGAATCTACAATTATGCAAAACAATATAATTTTAAAGGTACATCAACATCTTCTAGGTGCTTTTCTATAGTAATATTTCACTTCAAATGGACGTATCGCACTGTTGGTTTCATGGGTTAATTTCACTGTATATATTGAGTCTATTTTCTGTAATTGTAAAGTACTCTGTCAGCAATACAATATTTGGATACTCCAGAGACATATATAGAATGATCTTTAGATCTTCAGTGGGATTAATAGTAGCCAACTGTATGTACCAGTCAAGGTCATTCTACATAGACCACTTAAATTCACATAGTAGTGCCAGGGAGATTTCATCTAATTCTATTTAAAACTTTAAGGGGTCGATTTCCATGCCGTTCGGAAGGGCTCCGAACCGGATTCGGGTTTGCCATTTCCATGGTATTGAAATTAAGAATGCTCAGAGTTTTCATGGTGACTGAAGGAAAATGAAAGAAAGAAGGCAGAAGAAGGGAGGATGAGAGATAGTATGAGTGAGCAAGGAAAAAGGAACGCAGAAAATGGAGGGCAACACGCAGAAAGAGGAAGTATGTGTAAAAGAGGGCAAAAGATGAGTAGAGGGAGGCAGCATCCCCAAAAGCATGGAAAAGAAATAGAGAAACAGATTGAGAGACAGAGAGAAGTGGGAGACAGAGAAAGAGCATGAGAGATAGAGAGAGGGAAATTTCATGGATTTTCTTTTTCACAACTACCGACGTTAGTTTTTAGATGTTTTATTTTTGTGGCAAAAGTTTTGAATGTAAAAATAAATTAATATCAATAAAATGTAATGGTATGCTCTAAACACAATGGGCGTGATCGACTAAGGTAAGTATCAGCTTCGAGATCTTCGCATGCAGAGATCTCTACCAATCATTAGGCAAAGATCTCCGGCCAAATGAAATTCATGAATTCTGAGCAGATATTCATGTGTGTGGCGGTGATCTCTTCCACTGAGGCCAAGAGCCCAGTCTCAAAACTGGACATCTGGAAGGCACAGAATAGGTAAAGACTAATCATGCACACCTCCACCCATACATACATTCAGCTTACACTCTAGGCTCTCTTCCCTTCCCTTTACAATGCTTGGATTTCTGGATGCCACAAATCCTTTTGTCTCCAGCAAAATGCAGCCAAATACCCTCAAGAGGAAGTGAAGATAGACTTTATAGATTGCTTTTTGTATATCACTACACGGAACTACATAGGTTGTGTCCATACCATCTCAGCGGGAGAGAGAAGATGGCGATGTGGCAGGAGATGACAAATTCTGTCAATACATTGGGGCACACACCGTAGGGGACATTCTAAGTAAATATCAGGGTGAGAGTAGGTGGGTGAAGGAGAACTTCACCAGGATACAGGTGGCCAAAGCTATTCCTGGTTGGACCTGGATTCCATCTTCATCTCAGCCTTCTCAATGAGTGTGGCCTTTCCACAAGGTGCCTTGACCTTGTATATGGTCTGTCTGTTCCTGAGAACCCCGTTAGGCCAGGTATGAAAACAACACCCTTTTGTCACAACGATTTCAGCTATAACTACTCCACTAGTGTCTGAAATAAAGAGGCCACCAGTCAATCAAGCCACTGCATACCCTGGCCTTTGTAATGTGCACCACCCTAGGAACCATGTGGGGATTTAGTGTAGGGATATGTTTACAAGCAAGCCCCACACTGTACACACACAACAGGCTACTATCATCTGGCACACAATTTCAGTGGAGCCCAAGAGCTCTCTTCTCCCCTGTGTCGAAACATCAGAAGTGTGATTTAATGATACTAAAAGAGCATTCAGTGTTGGCTCGTGTATGCCTGTGTGTGAACAACCAAAATATTTTTTTTTTAAAGATTGTGGTGCAACAATATCATGTCAAAAATATTGTCTTGTCAAGTATATGATGGAACAGAATGTTGAAGGTGGGAATATCAATAATTCTTTATATATGAAATATGTTCGAGTTTTGCACTTGTTTGGAACAATAAATATGCTACTGCGGCCGGCAGTATCAGCATAGAAGCAGTTGTCCGTCTCTCCTTTCGGTGCCGGAATGCACCTTTGAGTGGTAATTGGATTTTACCTGAGGAAGATTGGCTTGATTTTCCCGCGTCGGACCCCTCTCCCAGAAGTTGGATGTCCATCCTTCAAGCCACACGGATTGGTAGCTTTACGGAAGCTTTTACATGGACAGCCCCCTGCAGGATTGTGATTGACGTTTCCCGTTTGTGATACCGGAGGTGCTCGCATCGCGTCGGAGGACTCGTGGGGACGCCTAGGCTGTCACAGTAAGTCGGGAGTATATACTATCACATTGCAGGTGGGGAGGTGCTGTGAACTGCAGAGCCAGTGGGTATAAACTTTACAGATTGCCCAATTTGCATCACAATTACCATTAATCGCAAGTGCAATGTCGGACGAGGCGTTGCAAGAGAGAGAGAAGGCAGCAGATGAGTTGTTCAACAATTTACCCAAATTCACTGACAACAGCAACCGGAGATCAAAGGAACCGGAGCAGGCCTCCGATGTGAAAAGTCTACTAAAGGCTTTAGAGAAAAATAACCGTAGCGAACTCACTAAGTGGTGGGAAATTAAAAGCTTGGAAAAATATCATGAGGCTGGACGAGTGCCGAGAGGGCTCAGAATTATGTTGGCCCCCAGCTTCGAAAGTCCGAATCCACTTCTCTTGAAAGACTGGGCTGATAGCAATCTGGAAGCCTCAATGCGTCTTGTTTGTCTTCTAGTTAAATATGCCAAAATAGACAGAGCTGTGAATATTCAAGAAATTGCACGCATTAAAAATGAAATAGAACTGCTCACGACGCCCAACAACAAGGAGTTGATTGATAAAAGCATCAAGGAAATGTCGGACCGAATTAAGAAACAAGAGGAAGTAATTAAAGCCAGAAAAGCTTTTAAATTCGCCCGTGACAAAAATGACTATGAGCAAGGACAAGTATTCACGTTTGCACGAAAGTATGATTTTGTCAAAAAACGTAAAGGGATTATTCAGACACAACAGCAATCCCAAGTGAATTTTAATGCATCAGAAACCGCCATGGCCTCCATTTCAGATGTCAGTTCTATACCCAGTGATACTGAATCAGATCCCAGTGGAAGTATAGAAGGAAATACGACAACAATGGGCCCTTTATCCTATGCAGAGGAAATGTATTTTATCAGAGAACAGAGAAAAATGTCACTACGACCGAGGAATTCAAATCCACAATCCACAAGAACAGAAACCAACGGAGGAGGCAAAGGCGTAAATGCGCCAAACTCAAGAGGCAGAGGTCAGCAGAGAAAGAAGAAAAACTGGCAATGACACCCTGCACAATTGATAAAACAATTGTGAACCTCACTGATATTCAACTCAATGCAGCGGAAAAACAACTCCTAGCGTTGGGATTAAGCTTTTGTCCTGAAAGCAATTTTAATTATGTGGAAACAAGAGTCGACGTTTATAAATTTATTCGTAAACTCAAGTTGACAAAATTTTTTACCATCAAAAATCATGGGAAGACCACACAAGACAAGCCTCCAAGGGCCACACATTCTGGACTTACTGTGGATCAAATTCCGTTGCTTTCCACACTACATGCTTTGCAAAATGAATCCACAGACAACAGTGAACCTATGCCCAATACACAGGAAGTGGCGGACGCAGAGGATGTTATTATTTCGGCCCCCGGAAATAGTCCATTCAAGGCACCATCTTCGTTTGTGCCTATCATGCCCCGGGATGCGCTGGATATTTTCCATGAACGTGTCACAGATGAACTTAAAGCACTATACCGCAGAACCAAAAACGTGAAATCCAAATCAAAGCAAAAAAGTACCCAGCAATATTTTCAACTAATGGACAAACTAAAAAATAATGCATCAGTCGTGATCAATAACTCCGACAAAGGAGGCAATATTGTCCTATGGGATGAGACAAAATATAAGATGGAAGCATTCAGACACATCAATGACTTGGAGTGTTATGAACTTTCCAATGCGGCCTACGTTAGAAAGATCAGTAAGGAATACAAAGACGACCTTAACATCTGGAAAAGGGAAGGGCTTATCACGAAAGATGAACTTAGTTTTTTATACAAAGAATTTCCTATTCTGCCCACTTTTTATCTAATTCCCAAAATCCACAAAGAAATGGACCCTGTTCCAGGACGTCCTATCATATCAGCTAAAGATAGTATTTTTGAGAACACATCCAGATATGTGGATCATTTTTTGCAAGAACATGTTGTCAATTTACCTTCGTATCTAAGGGACTCCAAGGATTTTTTGGTTAAAATAAATGCTCTACAGTGGTCCAGTGAATTTATGCTTTTGACTCTTGACATTACTGCCCTATATATGAGCATAAGACACAGTGATGGTTTAAATGCAGTTAATTATTTTTTGAAGAGACGATGCATTTCCATGTACAAACACAATATTATGTTATTGAAAATGATACACTGGTGTTTACACAATAATTTGTTTATGTTTGACGACAAAATTTACAGGCAGAAACAGGGAGTGGCCATGGGGGCATGTTTCTCCCCTAGCTATGCGTGCTTGCACGTAGGCTGGTGGGAGGAGCATGTCCTCAGGGCGAACCACAGAGCATTATATGATGAACACGTTATACAAATGTGGAGGTATATTGATGACGTGTTCATTATATGGAAAGGAACATCTTCTCAGGCAGAAAGGTTTGTGGAGGCAATTAATTGCAACAATTTAAACTTGAAATTTACCGCACACATTGATCCTACTACAGCTAACTTTCTAGATAGCTCTGTGTATATACAAAACGGAGTCATAGAGACATGTTTGTATAGAAAACCGACGGCTGGTAATGTTTTATTGCACGCCACCAGCTTTCATCCCCAACATACCATCTCCAGCCTTCCATATGGGGAATTTTTGCGTATCCGCAGAGCATGTAGCACCAGTGAGACATTAGCAGTAGCTCAAGAAGCAGCTAGAACTAGGTTTCTGGAGAGAGGATACAATGCCAAGAAACTCGATATAGCCCTTAAAAAGGCCAACAATAAGGACAGACAGTCACTACTGCAAACGAGATCAGGAACAACTGCTAATACTATCTTGTTTCCAGACAACTCAGAAGATACAGAGAGCCTGGGTAATTCGAGGAAGGGCACCTGTAGATTTATATCAACTTATAGCAGGCAAGCCAATGCCATAAAAAGCATTATTAACTCACAGTGGCCTATAGTTCTCACGGATGCGACGCTTCTGCAGATACTACCCAACAAGCCGAACTTTACATATCGCAAAGCACATTCAATGCGCAGCGATCTAGTTAAAACTAGCCCTGAAGTGGAGACGAAAAGTAGGTGGCTTTCCCCCAAGAAAGGTTTCTTCAAATGCAGCACATGTCGTGCATGCAAATTTGGGGTGAACACGAAAACTTATTCCACCATCTTTTCAGATGTTCCTGTTAATCTCAAGGGACATTACACTTGTCGCACAGATTACGCTGTATATATTCTACAGTGCATCTGTGGACTTCGCTATGTAGGGAGTACGAAGCTGCAGGTTTATGTGCGAATCCTGCAGCATCTACGTGCGACAGTCAATTCTGACCCCTCATATCCAGTCGCCCGTCATATAAAGTTGGAACACGGTAATAACTTAAATGTGCTCCAATATTATGTCATAGACAGTGTTTCTGTGAACAAACGAGGGGGCAACCGTGAAAAACTACTGAGACAATTAGAGACCAAATACATAGTAGAGCTGGACACTAAGGCCCGAGGGGATTGAACATTTGTGAAGATTTACATTATTATCTTTAAATATACATCCAGCCTCCACACAGTAGTCTCCCATCTCCCCTTTTATAAATTAGGATCGAGTTTGATGTAGATTTTGATTCTAGTGGGGATGATTCTCTGGGTCCAGTGCATCTCAGTACTGTGCAGGATTTAGAAGGTTATATTCTATATTCTATATTCTATACAGTGTGGTCTCCACTTGAGCAGTCTCTTCCTTTGTTCGCCAATCTGTTTATATATAGTCCTTTGCATACAGTCAGTTGTGTATATATATATTTTTTGACATTAGAATGAATCTGTTTGCATCCTTCTCTCTATAGGTTCTTTTTTAAGTTTATTCATTGCACTTTTTGCACTTTTCTAGCGATTTTTTGCACATGTGTACAGTCTATTGAATTTTGTGGGTAGTATTTTAAGAAGATATGAGTGAGGATAATATGTTTTTTTATTGCACCTTAGATTAACTAATATCTATTCAACAATTTAGATTCATTGATTAAAATTAGATATGGGTTTTTGTTTATCAGTATGTGTATAATGAAATGAATTTTACATATTACGATGGCAAGTCCTTTAAATCATGAACCCGTAATTCTAACTTCATTTTGGTCCATTGTGCTAATTGTTTCGTAGGATCTTGATGCATTTGTGTATTCATGAACATATAAGTTAAGTTATTATCCTACGATATACGAGGAGTAAGATTTAATTACTCAAATATCTCCACATTGCCAATTAGGACCGGATATTTTTATAAGGGTCTAAAATAGTAACAGTATTTTATTTGGACTTTGATCTAAACAGAACAAAATTTCATATTAATCATCATTATATCTTTTGTTTTTATGTGTATATTTCACCTGTAAATAAGATGTCTATATTTCTATTGAGGTGTGTATTATTATTTGTATTTATTTATTTATTGCAAATCAGTATGATTTGTTAATCTAGGTGCTATCTAACGCATGTAGGCTCTGTTTATAATGTAGAGTATTCTCTCTATGTCTATGCAGGTAGTAAACACTAAGGGCCATATGTATCAAGCCCATTTCCCGTTCGCAAACGGGCCGATTCTCAGAATCGGCCCGTTTGCGAACGGGAACAAGCCTTTTGGGATGTATCATCCAAAAAGGCATTCGCAAAATAGAGAATCGCAAAAATTGCGATTCTCTATTTTGCGAATGCATTTAAGGAATAGCAAATTGCGATTCCTTAAATGAAATGTATGAAGCACCTAAGTTGTGCGATTATGGCTTAAGGAATCGCAAATTACCACCAACTACAGGTTGGTGGTAACTTACGATTTCTTTGAGAAATGCATTTTTTGCATTTTCCAAAGTGGCATGTGGCGCACATACATGCCCTTAGGGCATGTATGTGCGCCACATGTGCACCCATACTCATTTCAGGGGTGCAACAGGGTGTCCTTTGGACACCCTTGCAACCTTGAAATTGCATTCTCAATTTGCGATTCTCTAATTGCTAATCGCAAATTGAGAATGTCCTCCCATTCATTCCTATGGGCCTCTAGGCCCATAGAAATTAATGGGGAGGGTTTCCTTAACTGCGATTCGCAATTTGCGAATCGCAATTAAGGAATATGTAGGATTCGCAAATTTTCTTGCGAATCCTACATACATCTCGTTTGCGATTCTCAAATAGCAATTCTCAAAAATTCGCTATTTGAGAATCGCAAACACAAACTTTGATACATATGGCCCTAAGTCACATGGTCAATCAATCACTGTATATATACGTCACTGTCTTGCGACGCATTTATGTGATCAAGGCCACTCTGTTGGCCGAAACGCGTCATGTTCGAGTTTTGCACTTGTTTGGAACAATAAATATGCTACTGCGGCCGGCAGTATCAGCATAGAAGCAGTTGTCCGTCTCTCCTTTCGGTGCCGGAATGCACCTTTGAGTGGTAATTGGATATATATATATATATATATATATATATATATATATATATATATATATATATATATATATATATATATATATATGTATATATGTATATATATATATATATATATATATATTAACCAGCCGGTTTATTAGCAAAAGGAAAACAGCACTGCAATCCAGTAATTTTTCGCCCAACGCGTTTCGAGGCTCCAGCCTCTTAGTCAAGGGCAGCTTTCCATATGAATGTTCGACGGAGAGCTCTTAATTGATTAACTGCATGCAGTCCCCCCATGGGTCACGTTCAGTGCGTGATTTACTTTTTCTGCATGCTGGAACTTGTGGTTCATAGAGCAAATCATACCCTCCAGTGGGTTCCGTTTACTTGTTCATATTATTTCAAATGATTTCAGCAAGTTATTTTACCTTAGTAGGTCCCGGAAAAACAGCGCTGATTTATAGTTTCCACATTTGATGTGCTGCTCATTTGGTATGGCTCAGTTCCAACCAGCAGCCTCTTCAAGTTTTTAGATGGTGCAGCCCTTCAAGGCAAGGCAGCCGTGTAATTTTATGTCCAACAAAAGGCCCAAAGCTTCAAGGACGCACTCACACCAAATGTTAACCAGACGGTTTATTAACAAAAGGAAAACAGCACTGCAATCCAGTAATTTTTTGCCCAACGCGTTTCGAGGTTCCAGCCTACCAGACCCTACCAAGGGAACAATATCGCTCCACACATAGACTACATGTCCCATCATGCCTTAAACAACGTTCGTACTACACGTGAACCCAATCATGGTAATGCATGGTTATAAAAAGTGAAAGGGGAGCTTTCTGTGCACATTCCAAGCTGCCCAAGACGAAGAGGCTTGTTGCCTCGAAACGCGTCGGCGAAGGACATTAAAATATTTACACTGGAATGAATACTGGCCGCCTTGTGCAATTAATTCACCTGTCGAGTGCGCCTTTGAAAAGTTTTGGGCATTTGGAGAAAAAATGATAACACGGCCGTCCTGACCGTGGAAGACTGTACCATCGTGCAAATTAAAATGCGAGGCTGCGTGGCAGGAACTGTGTCCAAGTCCCGTAAAGCAGCACAGGAGATGCGGCAAAATGGGTCAATATTCATTCCGGAGACCTACTAAAGGAGAGAAATGCTTTTTAATTGAGGATGTACCAGAACCTACCATGGGAACAATAACGCTCCACAAATGGACTACATGTCCCATCATGCCTTAAACAACGTTCGTACTACACGTGAACCCAATCAGGGTAATGCATGGTTATAAAAAGTGAAAGGGGAGCTTTCTGTGCACATTCCAAGCTGCCCAAGACGAAGAGGCTTGTTGCCTCGAAACGTGTCGGCGAAGGACATTAAAATATTTACACTGGAATGAATACTGGCCGCCTTGTGTAATTAATTCACCTGTCGAGTGCGCCTTTGAAAAGCTTTGGGCATTTGGAGAAAAAATGATAACACGGCCGTCCTGACCGTGGAAGGCTGCACCATAGTGCAAATTGAAATGCGAGGCTGCGTGGCAGGAACTGTGTCCAATGCCCCTAAAGCAGCACAGGAGATGCGGAGAAATGGGTCAATATTCATTCCGGAGACCTACTAAAGGAGAGAAATGCTTTTTAATTGAGGATGTACCAGAACCTACCAAGGGAACAATAACGCTCCACAAATGGACTACATGTCCCATCATGCCTTAAACAACGTTCGTACTACACGTGAACCCAATCAGGGTAATGCATGGTTATAAAAAGTGAAAGGGGAGCTTTCTGTGCACATTCCAAGCTGCCCAAGATGAAGAGGCTTGTTGCCTCGAAACGTGTCGGCGAAGGACATTAAAATATTTACACTGGAATGAATACTGGCCACCTTGTGCAATTAATTCACCTGTCGAGTGCGCCTTTGAAAAGCTTTGGGCATTTGGAGAAAAAATGATAACATGGCCGTCCTGACCGTGGAAGGCTGCACCATCGTGCAAATTGAAATGCGAGGCTGCGTAGCAGGAACTGTGTCCAATGCCCGTAAAGCAGCACAGGAGATGCGGCGAAATGGGTCAATATTCATTCCGGAGACCTACTAAAGGAGAGAAATGCTTTTTAATTGAGGATGTACCAGAACCTACCAAGGGAACACTAACGCTCCACAAACGGACTACATGTCCCATCATGCCTTAAACAACGTTCGTACTACACGTGAACCCAATCAGGGTAATGCATGGTTATAAAAAGTGAAAGGAGAGCTTTCTGTGCACATTCCAAGCTGCCCAAGACGAAGAGGCTTGTTGCCTCGAAACGCGTCGGCGAAGGACATTAAAATATTTACACTGGAATGAATACTGGCCGCCTTGTGCAATTAATTCACCTGTCGAGCGCGCCTTTGAAAAGCTTTGGGCATTTGGAGAAAAAAATATATATATGAGGTCACGACGAGTGAAGCCTGTCTGCCCCCGGAGCAGTAAATAATTATCAAAGGACCGAGAAGAGGGTTAAGGTCTCGCTGGAAAAGCACCTGACATCAGAGACTGACCCTGGTTTGAAAGACCGAGAACTGCTTCGGAGCTGGGCACAAACTAAGCATTCAGCTAAGTAGTGCAATGGGGAGCTAAAATTGTTTGTTTTTAAAGACATTTAATCGAACTGCCAGCAGAAAGGGGTGCTGCATCTATAAATGATGGAACATTTACATGCACAGTGCGTGCTGTTACTTGCCTGGTTCCCTGTTTTAAATATTTGGACACTTGTCAGATACTTTCTACTCTTGTTACAGGGAGCTGGTGCTTTGAAAACAACCACATGGTTTTTATTAGCGCACGTGCATGCATTTAAAAAGAATCATGGTGCGCCTTACAGTTGATAAAGGCTTGGTGTAAGAAGCTGAAACGCGTCCTGAATGCTGCTGGCTTGATAAATAAAAACGGATAATTATTCCCCCATTGGAGTGCAGACAGTTCTCTTTATTCACAGAGGATGTTGTGTGTAATATATATATATATATATATAGACACATATATTTGTATTTTGTTAAATATCACTGCATAAAATAGCCTTTACTTTAATGTAGTTTTATTACATAATTATATAATTTAAAATATACACTATTTATTTTAGCATTTTTAGATATTATTGTAAATATGATAATTATTTTTTTCTTTTAGTATACTTTGTAATTTTTAATGAGTAAATAGTGTTTTTCAATTTAATTCTAGTTGTGGGTTGCTGGGTTTGTAAGGGATTAAAGTGGGAAGTTATTTTAGATACAGACTATAATTTTGTTTTGGAACTATTTTATTTTTTAGTTTTAAGTAATTAAATATTTAATGATAATTAATTGTGCACATTGTTTAATTGCTTCATTGTTATGTTCATTATTTTAATATAGTTTTTAATGTTAAAAGTGAAATGTAACTTATTTTATTTTGTATGAAATTTTCCAGCCATTAGCATGTTGTTGATTTTTAGGGGATTAGGGTGGGAAGCTATTTTAAATATAAATTAGTGCTGTATATTTTTTATTATTTTCATGTAAAATAAATAATTACCTGTAATTAAGCATTCAAAATATTTATTGCTTAATTGTTATTTTAAATATTTTAATATAGTTTCTACATTTTAATTTGCAATTTATTTTTGTAATTAATTAGTAATTTTCAAAATAGTAGCGGTTTGTTGGATTTTTCAGGGATTAGAGTGGGAAGTTATTTTAAATATAATTTATTGTTTATTTTACATAAATAATTTATCATTACTTTAGATAACTATTTAATTAATTAATATTTATGTTAATTGTTTTGTATCTTTTACATTTTTTTAACATTTCTACAATATAATGTGATTTTATAATTTAGCAGCAGGTTTTTGGGTTTGTCAAGGATTAGCATGTAAAGGTATTGTAAATATTAATTAATTTTATTTATAAATATTTGTTCAGGTTAATTAAACTAATAACTGAGAATTATGAAAATTAATTAATTGATTAAATTGTATGTTAAATATTTGTTGTTTTTAATTAATTGTTATATGATCAGTGTATGCAATCCTACATTTTTAATATTAAAAATGATTTAGGCCCTTATTATGAGTTTTGTTGAGTGGCAGTGGGCTGCCACACCAGCACCCCGCTGCCACACCACCAAACCCGCACACTCACTGCCTACCGGATTATAAATTGTAATCCTGGGGGCCTTAAAAAGGGACCACAATGGGTGCGCCAAAGCGCGTTCCTGCACAACATGGACTGTGAACTCCATGCCATGCACGAACAGGGGGTGCATACAGACAGGGGCACATCATGTGCCCCCTGCATGTACCCCCAGGCCCTGAGGCAACAGTGTGTGCTGTAGGGCCCCCTTAGTTTCCTCAACCGCCATACTTTCATGGCAGGCTCACCATATGCTTGGTGGTGCTGCAGCAGCACAGCCAGCAAATTGCGGCCTCATACTGCTGCAACACCGCCGTGGTAACACAGATCCCCGGCAATTGAATTGCAGAGGTCTTTTGGCGGTCCAACTGCCAAAATTCTAATAAAGCAAATTAATCCCTTAGCTATATAAATATATATATATATATATATATATATATATATATATATATATATATATATATATATATATATATATATATTCACTGAAAAAAACACAGGTTTCAGGGACGTTATAGTTAGTTGGACATTTCACTCATACAAAACTAGAGAAATTCGACCGTTATAGTTAGTAGAGATAACTATAACTCGCGCCCCCGCAATGCACTGCTGATGACGTCACATATTACATCATTCATGACATGGTCAGTGACATCACTGATGACATCACTGACGACATCACTGAGGACATCACTGATGAGCTGTGTGGCCCCCCTTTTTTAACTTTTTGGGTGCCCTGGGGACCCAATCCCCCAGGGCCTTACCCCTATTTTTTTTTTAAACGGGAAGTGGGCCGCGTAGCCCCCCTCCCGAGGCCAATTTTTGTTTTTTTATTTTTTTATTTATATTTGGAGGGGGCCGCTTGGCCCCCCTCCTAAGGCCAATTATGGCCCCGGGGACCCCATCCCCCGGGGCCGGCCTTTCTTTTTTTTTTTTATTATTGGGGAGGGGGCCGCGTGGCCCCCTCCCAGGCCACCTCTGGCCCCGGGGACCCCATCCCCCGGGGTCTGGCCTCTCTGTTGGGGACCGTGGGGGGAGCCCCAATGCCCCCACGGTCCGTGCCGGCTCCCCGCCTCCTGCGGGAGCCGGCATTGCTTTTGAGCAAGGGGAGCTGCTGACATGCAGCTCCCTTGCTCAAAGCAATTCTGCTTTGCTTCATTGAAGCGAGAGCAGGTTTCCTGCTCTCGCTTCAATGAAGCAAAGCAGAGTTTGCTATGACAGGTCGGGAGTGCACGGCTCCTGCCCGGCCATAGCAAACAGCAGTGTCCCGGGGTGGGCACCCGGGACACTGCAGGAGCCGGCCCTGGGGGTGGCGGTCCCCAGGGCCATCAAGGGGTCCTGGACGGGGCCGCGTGGCCCCCTCCCAACTATTTAAACCCCCGGAGAGGTGGTGGTCCCTGGGGCCCGGGGGTCACCTATAGACCCCCGCATTGGTAATAAGTTTATGCCCCGGGGAGGTGGTGGTCCCTGGGGCATGTGGGGGGATTGGGACCCCCCACGCATTTTTTTTACAGCCCAGGAGAGGTGGCAGTCCCCTGGGCTGCGGGGGGCTGCAGTGCCCCCTCGTACAATTAAATAAGCCCTGGGGAGGTGGCGGTCCCCGGGGCTGTGGGGGCCCCCACAAATTAATTGGCGATTGCCCCCGGGACCTGGCCCACCCGGGGGCTTTTAAGAAAACGAAGCGCGGGAGACCGCGCTTTGTTTTTTTTTTATTTTTGGCAGGATTCGCGACCCCAACGCGAATTCTGCCATTTTTTGTTTTTTTTAAATGCTTTTTTTGGGAGTGGGGGTCCTTGTGGGACCCCCTGAGCAGGCCTAGGGGGTCAGGGGGTTTCTACCCTGCCCCCTTTTCTTCTTTTTTATCTCTGTTTTACTGTTTTAAGATGGCTGCCAACACTTCCTGGTTTGGAGTGTTGGCAGCCAATCAGAATGAAGCTCGTGCTCGGGAGGGTTCGCGAACCCACCGCGCCCACAGATATCGAAACTTTTTCTTTTTCTAATTTCTCAGGAACTACTGAACGGATTAACACCATTTAACAAAAAGGCTCTTTCTGAACCAAGACCTACCTTTTTTGCCAAATTTGGTGTAATTCCGTTCAGCAGTTTGGGCTGTAGCTTTGTCTAAAGTTTCCTAAGGAAATTAACATGGAGAAAACACGTTTTGGGACCCTCTTTTTTTCTCGGCCCCCGCTTGTCGAATCACCCCAGAACTTTCAAGACAGGAGCTGACCGGAGCGCCCCACTAGTTTTGAAAATTTCACGAAGATTCATCATCCGGCGCCAAAGTTATTGGGAAAAGAAAAAAAGCTTTTTGAATAGAAACGAGGTCCTAACTATAACTACCTACTGGCGACCGCCTGTAGGTAATATTTATATATATATATATTCATTTTTTTTTTTATTTGGGTATTTCTTTGCTATTTATTTACATTTTATTTATTTTTATTTATTTATAATGCATTTATTTTTATTTAAATATGTCATTTTGATTTTATGTATGTAAAAGTTTTTTTTAATGTTTAGTAATTGAAATAGATATCTATTCCCTTCAATGTCGAAATCTACTGTTGCTTAGGTTGGAGTGGTACTAGTAAATCTAATCCCTGGAAAGTCAAACACTTGCTCTGCTATTGCTTATATAGGAGTTGGAATAGCAAATTTGACCCCTCCATAGTCCAACATTTTCCCTATTACTGCTTAGAATGGAGTGGCAAAATGCAATCTAACCCATCCAAAGTCCAATGCTTTCCCACTTTTTAGTAGATTGGAGAGGGAATAGTAAACCTAACCCCTCGAAAAGCCCAATATATTCTTTCCTTTTGCTTAAGCTGAATTGGGGAAAGTAAGTCTGTCCCCTCCAAAGTCCAACACTTTTCATACTTTTGCTTAGCTCCTTCTATCCCAAGGTCTCTCCTTGTAAAATAACTCTTCAAACAAACAATTCTCCACACCCTGCTTTTAAGGCTTCTGCAGCATTTGCAAATAACTCATGGACGGTCTTGGTATATAGTTAAATCAGTGTTTCTACTGAAAAGAGGATTGTTTGTTTTAAGAGTTACTGTGCAAGAGGAAACTTGCAAGAGGAAACGTTGGGATGGAGTACTGAAACAGTGGAAGACATTACTCATGTATTGAAAATTTGAAATTGACTAAAGAGTGCATTCATGTTTTGTGCTATCTAACTAAAGGAAGAGCTTTTCCTCGGCACATTTCTTGGAGGATATTGAAATGGAGTGAGTGATCACATTGAACAAGAGAGAGGATAGAAATTTGTCGCTTTCTGGACTAGCCATGAAAAATTGACAGGAAGTCGTGAAACACATGTTGGCAAATGTTTAATTTGGTTCATTAACATTTATGAAATCTGTGCTAGTCAAGGGTTAAAGAAGTTGCTTTATTACAAGCAAAAGTTCTCAATTAATTAAAATGTTAAAATTGATTTATTAACATTTATTGTCAAACTCAAGAACAATCACCGGTTGGTGTCTTTTTAAGGTGTTTCCTTCTTTATGGCATTTTAGCGTGGGGCAGTGCAGCAAGGCACCTTGCTGTGCCACCCTATGCCAAAGTGAAAGGGCAGTAATGCACCATATTTAAGCAATATGGTGCATCCCTGTTTTTTCTGCCTGCGCTGGTGCTGTTTTTGCAGCCTAGCCCCAACTTAGGCTAGCTTGCACAATGGTGCAAGAGTGCCTCCATTTCAGGCAGGATTGTTTTTCTGCAGGAGATCACATTCCTGCACAAAAATATTCCTATCAGGCGTTTTCCTCTTTCTATGTGTGCTACAGAATGCAATACTATTGGTGTTGTATGGGTAATACCACTGCGACACCCAGGGAATGCTTTCCAGATGCAGAGTAAGGTGACTCAGGGATTTGCACTGAGTCGCCTTACTCATGATTTATCATGCCTCTCAAAGACACGCCGGGTGACTTTGCGTGGTTTCATAAATATTTTACATGGGGCAAAAGTGACACAGAGCTCTCACACATAAGCCCCTTAATTTCTTGTTGTACTCTATTTGACACTTGTTGCATAAAAGGTTTGATCCTCTAATTTAATGATCATGAGAAATTTCAAGACTCCAAAATATACAAAATAATTCTGTTTTTAGATACCGCTTGTGTGGATGAGGATTAAAATATAAACATCTTCCTGTCATACACAGTGGAGCAATAGTTACATATCTGAAGACAGAGATAAAAACGTGCATTTTGGGTGTGTTGTAGAGAGATAGTGGAGTTAATTCAATAGAAGTTCTATGTGAGGATAGTAGTGAGAGTTGAAATGCAACACTAGTAATTTATGATGCTTTAAATTTTCTGACTGCAGATATTTTTGGTCTGAAAGTGAGACAAGTTAAAACACAGATAAGTGCTTGACTTCAGATATTTAGGGCCGGATTACAATGTTGGTAGGAGTTGCCTCCAACCGACACAGTTTCGAGGAAGGAACCGCCCGACCTTTGGTCGGCAGTTCTAACTGCAGAATTTGGATGTGACCGTACATAGTGCACTCGGAAACATCCATTTTTCAATGGGAGCTTGAGCGGTGGTAGGAAACCGCCCGCAGCACAAGCTCCCATTGAAACGTGGAAGTTTGTAAACATCCTTGTTTAAGGGGGCAGCATAGGTGCTCCCGAGGCCCAAATGCAGAGGCCATGGGTGGAAGGGGGAGCTTTCCAACAGCCATTCCATGTCGGAAAGGCCGACATGGAATGGCTGTTGGAAACTGATGTCATAATCCCGATGGCGGAAACCATGGTACATTTGGTGAGAGTCAATTATAGATATTGAAATATGATATATTTGTATTTGTATTATTGTAGCAGCATTCTCTCTGGGCAAATCACTCCAATATGGAGTCTTTTACTAAATCTGGCCACATTACCACTTTAGGAAAGGGAAGTATTTTGAGGAAGGGAGCAATTTTGAAATATGTATTTCTTGAGAAATACTCCATACTAAAGAACAAAAATGAAATGCACAAATGTGTTACATATTGAAAGCTAGATGGTCTATTTTTGGATCACTGACTTAATATCGATCACAACAATATATTGTGATACAGAAATATTGTGTCACAAATATTGAATACAAAAATATAATTTCCCTATACTTGTAACACAAAATTAACCAAAAAAATATAGTTTCGCACTAATATCCTTAAAAAACATACAAAAATATCATTTTTAATATATAAATATTTCAAAATAATAAATCGTAAAAATTGTAATATATAACATTAATATAACGTACATTAACTACATTAAGTAGCATTTAACGCTATATATAGATATATATTTACATAAACATAAACACATAAATATATATGTGTGTATGTTAACATATACATATATATCATATAACTCTACTATATATTTTACATTATATTAAGGGGTTTATTACGAGTATAGCGGTTCTTGGACCGCCAAACTCACAGTGGCGGTCTGACCACCGCCACCTCTGCGGGCCCACCCACCGTATTCCGAGGGTTGAGGTCGGACTGCCACCCGATCGCCCCCTCTGCCAGGATCCAGGATCCTACGGTGGTGACAGTGTGCAAAGGGGAAGGTATATGCTGCTGCCAATGCCAGCACCGCCAAGCATATTCCTCTATGAAAAGAGTGGGAGACATGCAGTTAATGGGCCCTAATAGGGCTCCGGGTGAATTTGCCCATGGGGGTGCATGCGGGGGGCACATGTTGTGCCCCCCTGTATTTGCAACTTTGTTACTGCACTGTGTGGCATGCAGAACATGGTGCATGCAGCACCGTGCAGGAATGTGCTGTAGGCACAGTCACTGCGGCGGTCTGCTGGTTAGGCTCCTATGAGCCTAACAGACCGCCGCTGTACCACCCGTCCGACCTGGATTCAACTTGGAATCATGCAGGTGAGTGCACCACCGACTTGGCGGGCCTCCTGGGAGTGTAGCAGTGGCGGTCCTACAGGAGGAACACCAAACTCATAATCAGGCCATTATGTTTGGTGTTTTCAATTAACTACTATAAAAGCACACATATATATATATATATATATATATATATATATATATATATATATATATATATATTCACAGAAAAAACCATAGGTTTCAGGGACGTTATAGTTAGAAATTAGCATTTAAAAACCTTAGAAATTCACTGAAAAAACCATAGGTTTCAGGGACGTTATAGTTAGTTAGACATTTCACTCGTACAAAACCAGAGAAATTCCGCCGTTATAGTTAGTTCAGCTAACTATAACTCGCGCCCCGCATTGCACTGCTGATGACATCACATATTACATCATTCATGACATGGTCAGTGACATCACTGATGACATCACTGATGACATCTCAAATGACATCACTGATGACATCACTGATGGCATCATCCAGTGACTGTGTGTTTCTATAAAGTTTAAATATGTTTTAAAAAGATATACCAAGGTGTATTAAAGAATGAGTGGGTGTATAAGTGTCTGGATGGAGGGTTTAGTAGGTGCGTGACTGACTGTATAAGTGAGTTATTAAATGTGTCTTACTGAATGCATGGGTTAGTGACTAAACTGTGTGAATGTCTGTATCAGTCTGTCTCTTGTGTAAGCTGCTGCATGGGTTGGTGAGTAGCTACATGACTGTCTATACAGGTTATTGATTGCTTGCCTGAGTATTTGTATGGGTGCCTGAGTGTGTGTGTGGGTAGGTGGGAGGTATGTGACTCTTTGCATAGATGTGTGAGTGGTTGATTCACTGGGTGTATGGGTTCAAGCGTGCATGTGGAAACAGCTGTATGGGTGGGTGAGTGTGTGTATGGGTGTGTTGGTGAGTGAATGGATGTCTCAGTGGTACATGTGTGAGTAACTACATATGTAAAAGACAGTATATGTGAGTGATGGTGTATATAAATAACTATATGTGAGAGTGAGTGATTGTGAGAGTGGCTGTATTGATGAGTGTGTACTTGTATCAGTGATTGTATAAGAGAGTAAGTATGCGTTAGTATCTGTATGAATAAGTGAGGTGGTGTGTGTATAACTGTATAGGTGAGTAAATGGAAGTGTGATTGATTCTTTGCATGACTGACTAGGTGTGTGAGTAACTCTGGATGAGTGGCGGTGTGTGAGTGTCTGTATAGGTGTATGAGTGCATATGATAGTTTTGTATTGATGAGTGACTGCATGTATGAGTGACTGTATGGGTGAATGAGTGGATGTGTGTGTAGACCTAGGAATCAGTGAGTGCGTATGTAGTAACTGGTATTGGTGTGTCTATAATTTCAAAAATGGTAGTCTGTATTTTAGAGTGGGTGTATCAAAGGTTATATTAGGGTGTGAGGAGGTGCATCAGATTTTCACTTGGATGATGTCATCAGTGATGTCATCAGTGATGTCACTGACAATGTCATGAATGATATAATATGTGACGTCATCAGCAGTGCATTGCGGGGGCGCGAGTTATAGTTAGCTGAACTAACTATAACGGCAGAATTTCTCTAGTTTTGTACGAGTGAAATGTCTAACTAACTATAACGTCCCTGAAACCTATGGTTTTTTCAGTGAATTTCTAAGGTTTTTTAAATGCTAATTTCTAACTATAACGTCCCTGAAACCTATGGTTTTTTTCAGTGAATTTCAAAGGTTTTTTAAATGCTCATTTCTAACTATAACGTACCTGAAACCTATGGTTTTTTCAGTGAATTTCAAAGGTTTTTTAAATGCTAATTTCTAACTATAACATACCAGTCGCGTTTCCAGAGTGGTGGAGAAAGGTGAGCGTGGCCTCCGAAACACCTCTTAGCAATCCCACTGTGTGGGATTTACTGGAGGTAACAGGAGGAGTAGTTAGCCCCCAACGTCAACCTTGGGGGCCAACTACCCCTTTTATTACCACCAGTAAGTCCCACACAGCAGGATTGCTAACTTCTTATATCAGCCCCCGCCCCCTCCCTGCACCACTGTGCAAATGCGCCCCCTAGCACGTTGTAAGTTGGGGGATTAAGTCCCCTTGAATCCTGAGGGTCCCTGGGGGCCAACTAGCCCACCAGGTACCTCCAGTAAGCGCCACAGAGCTGCTTTGCAGAGAGGTGGTCCAAGGCCACACCCCTTTTTACACCTCTCTGCAACGCAGCTCTGTGGTGCTTACTGGAGGTACCTGGTGGGCTAGTTGGACCCCAGGGACCCTCAGAATTCAAAGGGACTTAATCCCCCAAATTACAACACACCACAGGGCCCGTTTGCACAGTGTTGAAGGGAGGGGGTGGGGCCTGATGTGACAAGTGTGCAAACACGCCCCTTGAATCCTGAGGGTCCCTGGGGTCCAACTAGCCCACAAGGTACCTCCAGTAAGTGCCACAGAGCTGCGTTGCAGAGAGGTGTAAAAAGGGGCGTGGCCTCGGACCACCTCTCTGCAACGCAGCTCCCTGGGACACTGCAGGAGCAGGCCCTGGGGGGTGGCGGTCCCCAGGGCCATCAAGGGCTCCAGGAGGGGGGACGCACGGCCCCCCTCCCTACCAGTGCAAAGTCCCGGGAAGGTGGTGGTCCCCGGGGCTTGGGAGTCCATAACAAACCCCCGCATTTCCATATTTAGTGCCCCGGGGAGGTGGTGGTCCCTGGAGCATGTGGGGGGGCTCGAGCCCCCCCACACAGGTTTAAAAAAAAAAAAAATAGAGCCCCGGGGAGGTGGTGGTCCCCGGGACTGCGGGGGGGGCTGCGTGCCCTCCCTCAAAACATAAATAAAGCCTCGGGGAGGTGGCGGTCCCCGGGGCTGCGGGGCCCCCCGCGGCCCCTGCTATTAAATTTGTGCATGCCCCCGGGACCTGTCCCACCCGGGGGCTCAATAATAATGAGGCGTGCTTTTTTTTGGCCCTGGGGGTAAGGGTGTTTCTACCCTGCCCCCTTTTCTTGTTTTGTAACCTCTTTTTTCTGTTTTCTTGTGACTCGGTTCTACCGAGTCACAAGATGGCTACCAACACTTCCTGGTTTGGAGTGTTGGCAGCCAATGAGAATGAAGCTCGTGCTCGGGAGGGTTCGCAAACTTTTTCTTTTTTTAATTTCTCAGGAACTACTGAACGGATTTACATCATTTAAAAAAAGGTCGCTTTCTGAACCAAGCGCTACCTTTTTGCCAAATTTGGTGTAATTCCGTTCAGCAGTTCGGGCTGTAGCTTTGTCTAAAGTTTCCTATGGAAATGAACATGGGAAAACGTGTTTGGGACCCCCTTTTTCTCAGCCCCGTTTGACGAATCACCCCGAAACTTTCACGACAGGAGCTGACCGGAGCGCCCCACTAGTTTTGAAACTTTCGCGAAGATTCGTCAACCGGCGCCAAAGTTAATGGCAAATCAAAAAACGCTTTTCCTAAGGAAACTAGGTCTTAACTATAACTACCTACTGGCGACCGCCAAATATATATATATATATATATATATATATATATATATATATATATATATATATATATTTATATATATTATCTACTGGCGGTCGCCAGTAGATAGTTATAGTTACAACCTATTATCCATAGGAAATCCGCGACATTCTATTTGAAATAACTCTCTTGCCGGTTGACGTATCTTCGCAAAATTTTCAAACTTTATGGCCCGCTCCGGTCCGCTCCTACCCTGAAAGTCTCGGGGATTCGTCAAGCGGGGCCGAGGAAAGGGGGTCCCAAAACGCGTTTCCCCATGCAATTTTCCATAGGAAACTTTAGACACGGCTACAGCCCGAACTGCTGAACGGAATTACACCAAATTTGGCAAAGAGGTAGTTCTTGGTTCAGAAAGAACCCTTTTGTTAAATGGTGTAAATCCGTTCAGTAGTTGCTGAGAAAATCAAAAGTAAAAAGATAGTGATATCTATGGCCGAGTAGGGTCCGCGTACCCTCAGCGCACCCTGCGCGCACCGTCCCGATCACGAGCTGCATGTTAATTGGCTGTCAGCTGGCTGTCAACATTCCGATTCAGGAAATGTTGGCAGCCATTTTGTCCCTCGGTAGAACCGAGGGACAGAAACAAGTGCGCAAAGCGCACAAAGGGGGCAGGGTAGAAACACCCTGACCCCTAGGTTTGCTCAGGGGGTCCCACAAGGACCCCCTGGGCAAAAAAAAAAAAAAATTTTTAAAAATCGGCAGGATGCGCTCAGGGTGCGCGAATCCTGCCGAAAAAAATCGAAGCGCGGTCTCCCGCGCTCGATGTTAATTGGCCCCGGGTGGGCCAAGTCCCGGGGGCATGCTGGGGGGGGTTAATTTTCTGTATGGGGGACCTCAAAGGGCCCCCCAAGCCCTGGAGACCGCCACCCCTCGGGGCTTTCTTTTGAAAATGGTGCGGGAGGGCTCTGAGCCTCCCGCAGCCCCGGGACCACCACCTCCCGGGGCTTCTTTTTTGCCATTTAAAAACCTGTGTGGGGGCTCCAGCCCCCACACGCCCGGGGACCGCCACCTCCGCGGGGCACTAACAAATTAAAATGGGGGTCCGTTTGGACCCCCGAAGCCCGGGGACCACCACCTCCCCGGGGCTGTGCTGATGTAGGGAGGGGGCCGCGCGGCCCCCTCCTGGAGCCCTTGATGGCCCTGGGGACCGCCACCCCCAGGGCCAGCTCCTGCAGTGTCCCGGGGTGCCTACCCCGGGACACTGTAGTTTGCTATGGCAGGACGGGAGCCTCGCGGCTCCCGTCCTGTCATTGCAAACTGCTTTGGATATTGGAAGAGAGAGCAGGGAAACCTGCTCTCTCTTCCAATATCCAAAGCTGATTGCTTTTCCACATGGGGAGCTGCATCTTAGCAGCTCCCCATGTGGAAAAGCAATGCCGGCTCCCAAGGAACGCGGGGAGCCGGCGGGACTGTGGGGGGATTGGGGACCCCCCCACAGTCCCCAACGGAGAGGGCCAGCCCAGGGGATGGGGTCCCCGGGGCAAGTAGTGGCCCGGGAGGGGGGCCACGCGGCCCCCCTCCCCAAAAAATAATTAAAAAAAAAAAACGGAAAGGCCGGCCCTGGGGGATGGGGTCCCCGGGGCCATAAATGGCCTGAGGAGGGGGCCACGCAGCCCCCCTCCAAAGAAAAAAAAAAAAAAACCGAGGCCATGCCCCGGGGGATGGGGTCCCCGGGGCCAATACAGGCCCAGGGAAGGGGGGCCACGCGGCCCCCTTCCCGTTTTTTTAAAAATATTTAATTTAAAAAAAGGGGTAAGGCCCTGGGGGATGGGGTCCCCAGGGCATAAAAACTGGAAAAAGGAAGGGGGGCCACAGAGCCCCCCTTCAGGGGACAAAAAAAAAATTTTTTTTTAAAAACGATTGGGCCCGCAGGCCCCGCCCCCTTCCTTCACCACTCTGCAAACGCGCCCCCTGGCGCGTTTGCAGATGGGGAAGTAATTCCCGTTCAATACTGGGGGTCCCTGGGGGCCAACTAGCCCACCAGGAACCTCCAGTATGCGCCAGAGGCTGCCTTGCATAGAGGTGTACAGAGGCCACGCCCCTTTTACACCTCTCTGCAACGCAGCTCTGTGGCGCTTAATGGAGGTAGCTGGTGGGCTAGTTGCACCCCAGGGACCCTCAGGATTTAAGGGGACTTAATCCCCGACTTAAAACGTGCCACGGGGCGCGTTTGCACAGTGGTGAAGGGAGGGGCGGGGCTTCAGGTGACATGTGTGCAAACAGGCCCCGTGGCACGTTTTAAGATGGGAATTAAATCCCCTTCAATCCTGAGGGTCTCTGGGGGCCAACTAGCCCAACAGGTACATCCAGAAAGCGCCACAGAGCTGCGTTGCAGAGAGGTGTAAAAGGGGTGTGGCCTCTGTACATGTCTCTGCAACGCAGCCCCTGGCGCATACTGGAGGTTCCTGGTGGGCTGAGCTGGCCCGTAGGGACCCACATGATTCAAGGGGACTTAATCCCCCAACTTAAAACGCGCCACGGGCGCGTTTGCACAGCTGTCACCTCAGGCCCCGCCCTCCCTTCACCATTGTGCAAATATTCTTCTAAAATCATCCGAAATACGAATTCCGATTTACTCACCTGTTATCAGGAGAGACCTCAGTGCTGCATCTTTCAGCCCAGTACTAATCCTGAAAAGTAATTTTAACCGTACTTACCAGTAACTTGAATTTCCTTCCATAGGATATCATTGCCTGCTTTTTGCTGAAAAAGTTTCTAAGTCTTGATTTTTGAAACATACAAATATTCCTCTAAAATCAGCCGTAATCCGAATTCCGATTTACTCACCTGTTATAAGGAGAGACCTCAGTGCTGCATCTTTTAGCCCAGTACTGGTCCTGAAAAGTAATTTTAACCGTACTTACCAGTAACTTGAATTTCCTTCCATAGGCTAACATTGACTGGTTTCACTTGGAAATTCTTCTAAGTGTGGAGTTTTGGAACTTTAAAATATTCATCTAAAATCAGCCAAAATACGAATTCCGATTTACTCACCTGTTATCAGGAGAGACCTCAGTGCTGCATCTTTCAGCCCAGTACTAATCCTGAAAAGTAATTTTAACCGTACTTACCAGTAACTTGAATTTCCTTCATAGGCTAACATTGACTGGTTTCACTTGGAAATTCTTCTAAGTGTGGAGTTTTGGAACTTTATAATATTCCTCTAAAATCAACCAAGGTACGAATTCCAATTTACTCACCTGTTATCAGGAGAGAACCCAGTGCTGCATCTTTTAGCCCAGCACTGACCCTGAAAAGTAATTTTAACCGTACTTACCAGTAACTTATATTTTCTTCCATAGGAATCCATTGTCTGGTTTTCAGCAGAAAAGTTTCAAAGTGTCGATTTTCACAAACTACAAATATTCCTAAAAAATCGCCTGTATGACTTAAACGCATTCTTTCAACTGTTTACAGGAGATGCACCAGTGCTGGATCCAGGATCCAACACTGAGTAAGAAAAAGTAACGATAACAGTTTTTAACTTCTAAGTGAATTTCCTTCCATAGGATAACATTGGTGATTCTATGAGAAAAGTTTCTAAGTGTGAACTTTTAAAGTACAATAATATTCCTTAAAAATCACGACTGTAACCAAAACGCTTTTACTCAACTGTTTACAGGAGATGTCCCAGGACTGAATCTAGGATCCAGTCCTGTGGTTAGAAAAGTAATCCATAAAGTAACTAATTGCATTTAACTAGAAATTCACATTGAGCTGAATGTTGCATTGTGTTTGAAAATGTGTTGCCCATTGCAACAACTGTAACTACTGTACTTAAAAGTCTATTGCCTATGTGCAAAGTATTTAAACTAAAGTAATTCATTCTGAGAAAGTATTTTTTGTAATGTAATGTATAATGTAATTACAATGTAATTTAAAAAATAAAATATGTAAAAAAAAATTGTTTCTAAAAATGTAGTAAATCAGTATGAAAAAAATGTATATAACAATTAATACATTTAAAAATTGACATTTACAAAACCTTTGAAATTCACTGAAAAAACCGTAGGTTTCAGACATGTTATAGTTACAAATTAGCATTTAAAAACCTTTGAAATTCACTGAAAAAACCATAGGTTTCATGGACGTTATAGTTACAAATTAGCATTTAAAAAACCTTTGAAATTCACTGAAAAAACCATAGGTTTTAGGGACAGTTATAGTTAGTTGGACATTGCACTCGTACAAAACCCGTGAAATTCCCCCGTTATAGTTAGTTCAGCTAACTATAACTCGCGCCCCGCAATGCACTGCTGATGACGTCACATATTACATCACTCATGACATGGTCAGTGACATCACTGATGACATCACTGATGACATTTCAAATGACATCACTGATGACATCATCCAGGGACTGTGTGTTTCTGTAAAGTTTAAATATGTTTAATATATATAGGGAAAGGCGTATTGAAGAATGAGTGGGTGTGTAAGTGTCTGTATGAATGATTTAGTAGGTACGTGACTGACTGTATAAGTGAGTGATTTAACGTATCTTACTGAATGCATGGGTTAGTGACTAAACTGTGTGAATGTCTGTATCCATCTGTCTGTTGCTGTGTAAGTGGCTGCATGTGTTTGTGAATAGCTACATGAGTGTCTATATGAGTTATTGAATGCTTGTGTGAGTATCTGTATGGGTGCCTGAGTGTTTGTGTGGGAGGGGTGTGTGCGACTCTGTGCATAGATGTGTGAGTGGGTGATTCACTGGGTGGATGGTTTCAAGAGTGCATCTGTGATAGACTGTATGGGTGGGTAAGTGTGTGTAAGAGTGTGTTAGTGAGTGAATGTATGTCCCAGTGGTACATGTGTGAGTAACTACATATGTGAAAGGCAGTATATATGTGTATTGGAGTATATAAATAGCTATAAGCGAGAGTGAGTGATTGTGATAGTGGCTGTATGGATGAGTGTGTGCTTGTATCAGTGATTGTATAAGAGCATAACAATGTGCTAGTATTTGTATGATTAAGTGAGCTGGTGTGTGTATAACTGTATAGGTGAGTAAATGGCAGTGTGTTTAATTATTTGCATGACTGACTAGGTGTGTGAGTACCTCTATGGATGAGTGGCGGTGTTTGAGTGTCTATATAGGAGTAAGAGTGCATATGATTGTCCTGTACTGAGTGACCATAAGTATGAGTGACTGTACGGGTGAGTGAGTGGATGTGTGTGTGTAGACCTAAGAATCAGTGAGTGGGTATGTAGTTATTGGTGTTGGAGTGTCTATGGTTTTGCGAATGGCAGTCTGTAATTTAGATTGGGTGTATCAAAGGTTATATTAGGGTGTGAGGAGGTGCATCAGATTATCACGTGGATGATGTCATCAGTGATGTCATTTGAGATGTCATCAGTGATGTCATCAGTGATGTCACTGACCATGTCATGAGTGATGTAATATGTGACGTCATCAGCAGTGCATTGCGGGCGCGAGTTATAGTTAGCTGAACTAACTATAACGGGGAATTTCACGGGTTTTGTACGAGTGCAATGTCCAACTAACTATAACTGTCCCTAAAACCTATGGTTTTTTCAGTGAATATATATATATATATATATATATATATATATATATGGACTTCGGAGGGGTTACATTGACTCTTTCCACTCCAGTCTGTACAACAGCAGGGAAAACATTGTACTCCAGAGGGTTAACATTTACTATTCCCACTCCAGTCTTTATAACAGTAGGGAAAGCATTGGACTCCTGAGGGGAGACATTTACTATTCCCACTCCAGTCTGCACAAGAGCAGGGAAAGCACTGGACTGCAGAGGAGTAAAATGTGCTATTTACACCACAGTCTGTGCAACAGTAGGGAAAGTGTTGAACTCCAGAGGGGTAAAATTTACTATTCCCACTCCAGTCTCTGGAACAGTAAGGAAAGTGTTGAACTACGGAGCGCTAACATTTACTATTCCAATTTCAGTTTTTTTAACAGTAGGGAAAGTCTTGGATTTCGGAGAAGGTTCGCAAACTTTTTCTTTTTTTAATTTCTCAGGAACTACTGAACGGATTTACATCATTTAAAAAAAAGGTCGCTTTCTGAACCAAGCGCTACCTTTTTGCCAAATTTGGTGTAATTCCGTTCAGCAGTTCGGGCTGTAGCTTTGTCTAAAGTTTCCTATGGAAATGAACATGGGGAAAACACGTTTTGGGACCCCCCTTTTTTATCAGCCCCCGCTTGACGAATCACCCCGAAACTTTCACGACAGGAGCTGACCGGAGCGCCCCACTAGTTTTGAAACTTTCGCGAAGATTCGTCAACCGGCGCCAAAGTTATTGGCAAATCAAAAACGCTTTTCCTAAGGAAACTAGGTCCTAACTATAACTACCTACTGGCGACCGCCAAATATATATATATATATATATATATATATATATGGACTTCGGAGGGGTTACATTTACTCTTTCCACTCCAGTCTGTACAACAGCAGGGAAAACGTTGTACTCCAGAGGGCTAACATTTACTATTCCCACTCCAGTCTTTATAACAGTAGGGAAAGCATTGGACTCCTGAGGGGAGACATTTACTATTCCCACTCCAGTCTGCACAAGAGCAGGGAAAGCACTGGACTGCAGAGGAGTAAAATGTGCTATTTACACCACAGTCTGTGCAACAGTAGGGAAAGTGTTGAACTCCAGAGGGGTAAAATTTACTATTCCCACTCCAGTCTCTGGAACAGTAAGGAAAGTGTTGAACTACGGAGCGCTAACATTTACTATTCCAATTTCAGTTTTTTTAACAGTAGGGAAAGTCTTGGATTTCGGAGAAGGTTCGCAAACTTTTTCTTTTTTAATTTCTCAGGAACTACTGAACGGATTTACATCATTTAAAAAAAGGTCGCTTTCTGAACCAAGCGCTACCTTTTTGCCAAATTTGGTGTAATTCCGTTCAGCAGTTCGGGCTGTAGCTTTGTCTAAAGTTTCCTATGGAAATGAACATGGGGAAAACACGTTTTGGGACCCCCCTTTTTTATCAGCCCCCGCTTGACGAATCACCCCGAAACTTTCACGACAGGAGCTGACCGGAGCGCCCCACTAGTTTTGAAACTTTCGCGAAGATTCGTCAACCGGCGCCAAAGTTATTGGCAAATCAAAAAACGCTTTTCCTAAGGAAACTAGGTCCTAACTATAACTACCTACTGGCGACCGCCAAATATATATATATATATATATATATATATATATATATATATATATATATATATGGACTTCGGAGGGGTTACATTTACTCTTTCCACTCCAGTCTGTACAACAGCAGGGAAAACGTTGTACTCCAGAGGGCTAACATTTACTATTCCCACTCCAGTCTTTATAACAGTAGGGAAAGCATTGGACTCCTGAGGGGAGACATTTACTATTCCCACTCCAGTCTGCACAAGAGCAGGGAAAGCACTGGACTGCAGAGGAGTAAAATGTGCTATTTACACCACAGTCTGTGCAACAGTAGGGAAAGTGTTGAACTCCAGAGGGGTAAAATTTACTATTCCCACTCCAGTCTCTGGAACAGTAGGGAAAGTGTTGAACTACGGAGCGCTAACATTTACTATTCCAATTTCAGTTTTTTTAACAGTCGGGAAAGCCTTGGATTTCGGAGAGTTAAAGTTCACTATTCCCACTCCAGTCTGTGCAACAGTATGGAAAGTGTTGGACTTTAGTGGGGTAACAATTGTTATTCCCACTCCAATCTGTGCAGCGATAGGTAAACTGCTTCACTTTAAACATATAACATATATGAAACACAACCCAATAAATGTATAACAAATATAGAACTCTTAATATGAACTTCATTCATTAACTTAAATATACATATATATATATATATATATATACATATATACATTTATATATATAAATTACATGATAAGTAAACAAATTAACAATTAATTATCAATTTAAAAAAATGTCCCTTTATGTATTACTTAATTAACTTACCACACTATACCCCAACACACCCTCCAGCCCGTAATTAAAATATACCTAAAATAAATAAATGCAGCACAATTAACATAATTGATAATCATTTAAATCATTAATTTAATTGATAATAATTAATTCATTAATTAATTATGAACATCCCACCCTATACCCCTACAAACCCAGCAGCCCGCATCTAATAGATAACTTAAAAAATACAGTTATTACACAATATACATAATTAATAATCAATTAAATAATTAATAATAAATTATTGATTAAATGTTAATTAAATATGTGTTAATTAACTTACCACCCTATACCCCTACAAACCCAGCAGCCCACACCTAATAAAGAACTTAGAAAATACAATTAGTACACAATTTACATCATTAATAATCAAATAATAGGAGAGGATGTTGCTTAACCAGGTTCAAGTCTCTGCAGGCACGCTCAAAATCCTGTAATTCTGGGCAAATCACTTAAGGCCTGATTTCGAGTTTGGCAGTCCATGGACTACCAAACGCGTGGTGGCTCAGCGGTGATGGTCCAGCCACCGCTGCTCTGGCGGTCCGACTGCAGGAATACAACTTGGGCAGTCAGACCGCCCTGGGACCTGCACAACTGCCAGGGATCAGGGATCCCGGGCAGTGCCACAGCAATCTTGAGGCTTCAATATGCTTGGTGGTGCCCTGCGGCACCACCAAGCATATTACGACTTTCCTCACCGCCAGTAGTCTAATGGAGGTTCTTACTCCCTGAAATTGCTGGCGGTGAGTAAAGAAAGGGGGCCTGTGCATGGGGGTGCATGAAAGAGGGCACATGCTGTGCCCCCCTGTGTGTATGCACCCCATTCCTGCATGGCATGGACTTAAAAGTCAGTCCATGACATGCAGGAACGTGCAGAGGCAGTCCGGCAGAGGTGCAGTTTAAGGTTCACATATGAGCCTTTAAACTGCACTGCCATGGGACCGCCACGCTGCCCACCCGCCAGACCACAAACATACTAGTAATCTGGCAGGAGGTTAGTGGTGCGGTTTGCCGGTACTGAAGCGGGCGGTGGGGTGGCGGCCCACTACAAAATCAGGCACTTATTCTCCCCATGCCTAATAAAATGAATGTGTCCGTCTGTAACGCAACTGGTGCCCATGTAAAGCACTATGATACCTTTGGGTCGAGTTTGTACTATATAAAACTCTAAAATAAATAATAAATGTTTGATTAATTATTATTCAATTAACTTCCTACCCTATACCCCTACAAACCCAACATCTAGCACCTAATGTATATCTTAAAAAATATTATTATTACACAATTTACATATTTATCAATCAATTAAATAATTAATAATACATCAATCATTAATTGTTAATTAATTATTTCTTAATTAAAATGTCTACCATATACCCCTAGAGACTCAACAGCCCACACCTAATATATACCTTAGAAAAATCATTATTACACAATTTACATATTTATTAATCAATTAAATGTTTATTAATGAATTATTAATTAATTGTAATTAATTAACTTCCTACTCTACAAACCTAGCAACCTACTACAACAATATAAATTACTATTAACAATTAAATTGGAAAATTACGAATCACTTAAATAATCAAACTATATTTCAAAATATTATTAACAATTATACATACAATTAACATGTGAACTAACACACCTAAAGATAATTAAAAAACAATATTATTGAGAATGATGTTAACAACAATATTATTGAAAATAATATTACTTACATGAAAAATCGATATTCTTGACAATGGTATTTCTGCATCTTGATATTTTTGTATCACAATATTCTTTTTCTGATATTTCTTCAACTCAATATTTCTAATCCGATATATTGTCCAAATACCCTATTTTTAACAGAAACCTGGCTGCATAATATTTCAGCAGATGCTATTCCAGAGAGCTACAAAATTATTTGTATAGATAGCCCCCACAAAAGAGGAGTAGGTCTGGCTTTGATCTTTAGAATCTCTCCCAACTTTAGAAACCATTGATTGGGCTGAACTTTACAATATATTCAGGTCTTATGGTAAATTCCTCATGCTGGGTTACTTTCATATCTGGATGGATTGCCCTTAATGTCTAGACTGAACAAACCTGATGAAGAAATGAGATTTGTTAGGTTTCACACATTTTAACTCAGGATGGTGGTCATATTTTTAAATTTATTTTCTCTTATATTAACCTTATCTTATCTTTAGATAAAAGAGCAATCTTTTTTTGATTGGGCCATGCATGAGAGACAATTAAAACTCAGCTCACATTATAATCAGCCTGCAACAAAATCCCTAAAGAGAATTTCGATCAGATTCTTACAACTCCAGGGTCTTTTAATAAATCACCTGATCCTTAAATCGCAATAGAGAAATTGGATTTCTGACAGTCTAAAAGTACTCAGTCCAGTCAAATATTTTATCGCCCATCATTGAAGATCGTCTAGCCACTGGATTACAGGGAATCAGCTAAAACCAAATGTGAATGTGATTGGTGTTGGGAAAGTGATTGGTGTAGGGAATGCTTATTCTGAAGTTCAAGGTTGGTGATTTTGAATAAAAAAATAACTAACGTCTACATCATTAGGAGAACTGTTTAGAATTGTGAAATCTCCATTGCATTCCACATGTAAACATCTATCTCATCCTTCTTCGCAGGAGCAGTGCAATTCTATAACTGATTTTTTTCTTAATAAAATCTCACTAATCTGCCTATCGTTTACTATCTTTTAAGTTTTATTCTCAGTCCCAGGATACTTAGAATCCAGAAATCGGTTTGGGTGAGCTTGACTCGTGAGAAAATTAGACACATCCTTTCTTCAACAAAATGGAGATTTCCTTTTGAAGCCTGTCTTGCACAGATTCTGCACTTAGGACTCAGCTCCGACTCATCTGTGTAATGCTTTTGTAGCCATAGCATGAGTCCCTCTGACCTCGAAGCAAGCAGCAGTTACCCATCTCTTATCAAAACACATTGGATCCTATAGTCTTGACTAAATACATTGGATGCTAGACGAAGGCAACGGAACAACACTGATTCTATTAGATCTGTCCACAGGCATCAATACAATTTCATAGGATATGCTTTTAAATTGATTACAAGAGGCTAGTATCAAAAGTGAAGCCTTGATCTAGATTAAATCCCCAAATCCTACCTGGAAGATGGGTGCCAAGCAGTGACAATGCCTAATTTTCAGTCCACATGTGAGGCAGTGAAGCAGGGTGTTCCTCAGTAATCACCATTCAGCATTACATTATTTTATATTTATGTCACTCCCACAGCCCCTCCAATTAGATTCTTTGACTTCAGCTGTGTATTTTCTTGGTTCAAAACTGTCACACAGTTGTGGCTTATTATGGGAGGCCTTTAGAGATATGGCTGAGAGATTGGTGTTGGAGCAGCTTGGGAGCTTCCATAGTCCAGTCTTGGAAGCCAAAACACTGGTGTCGTTGTTCTTTTAAATCATAAATCAACAGAATGTTCTCTTCTGATTCTATTTTTTGAAGCTATTTGCAAACATCTGCTGTTTTCTAATTTGATCTAGCTGTAAATATTAGTCCAGGTAGACATCCTTCTCAGATTGGATTATTGCAATGCCCTGGTTTTAGGGCTGCCCAAATATCTCTTTGCCAGATTACAACTACTTCAAACTGGCAGACCAGGCATTTTTCCTACCTAAAAGGCCGTACATGTTCATTTCTCTTAGGATCTTTCAATGGCTACCAATGTGTAGAAGAATTATTTTTATGAGCCTCTGTATTACTCACAGAGCCCTGACTCAGCAGGGACCTGTCTATTCACGAAAGCCATCCTTCACACACTCTTCATTCATCTATTGGTCCTGAAGTCTTGTTCTAAATGGTACAGAGCAGAAGGTTGCTTCTTTAGTGTACTGTCAGCCAAGCAGTGGAACCTACTGCTACTAAATCTATGAAAAGGTCTAAATATATGGATCTTTCTTAAATGCTGGTTCCTGTACTTTTCATATTGGTTACTCTCCAGTTCAATGATTACTTAGTGCCAGGACACCTTAGTGTAACAGAGCACTTGCCTTATCACTTAACATAGCATACCATAGCATAACATGACTTAAACTAGTGCATGTTGCTGGTGATGCATCTCAGTACCTGTTGCAAGCATTGACATTGGCTTGCTGGGAGCTGCCTACATTGCATCAAGTCAGTGGCCAGTAAATTGGAGTGCAGTCAGTATTTTGAGATGGACAGGCATGGCTTTGGAACAAGCTGTAGGTGAATCAAGCTCCTGCTTCCATCTCCAACCATGTCAAGGTTTACTTCTTTGGAGAAGTGGCATCTGGCAATGACTGCTTAACTGGACATGCCACAAAGTGTAATCCTTTGCTTGTAAATCTTCTCTCGCCTCCAAATGGTTGGAGATGGAAGCCCTAAGTTGGCAGGGTATGCCCAGACCTGGGTCCCTTGCTCATTTTGCCACTGCATTCAAGCTAACCTGGCTGATGAGGAGTGTTACCCCAAAACCGGTCCCAGGATGCTTGTTTCAGGTCCAGGGAAGACCTTGGTTGGCAGTTCGGGCTGGACTGTTCCCATGAGGCACAGGGTCAAGACTGATTTGCATATGGCTGGGTTCAAACTGGGGTGGCGAAGTGAGAGAAAGAATGATGATGGATTCAACCCCGATCTGTGAGTGGGGGTGAGTGTCTGAAAAGTTTCAGTGCTCCATCCATCATTTCCTTGTGTTTGCTTTGTTCACCCTAAGTTGGCAGGGTATGCCCAGACGTGGGTCCCTTGCTCACTATGCCACTGGATTCAAGATAGTCTGGCTGATGCGGGTGCTACTACGAAACCAGTCCCAGGAGGCTTGTTAATGGTCCATGTTAGACCTGGCTTGGTAGTTTGGGCTGGACTGTTCCCTTGAGGCACAGGGACAAGACTGATTTGCATATAGCTGGGTCTGAACTGGGGTGGCAAAGTGAGCTAAAGAACAATGATGGATTCAACCCAGATCTGTGACTCGGGGTGAGTGTCTGAAAAGTTTCAGTGCTCCATCCATTATCTCCTTGTGTTTGCCCTAAGTTGGCAGGGTATGCCCAGACCTGGGTCCCTTGCTCATTTTGCCACTGTATTCAAGCTAACCCATCTGATGAGGGGTGTCACCCCAAAACCGGTCCCAGGATACTAGTTTCCGGTCCAGGGAAGACCTTGGTTGGCAGTTCGGGCTGGACTGTTCCCATGAGGCACAGGGTCAAGACTGATTTGCATATGGCTGGGTTCAAACTGGGGTGGCGAAGTGAGCGAAAGAACAATGATGGATTCAACCCAGATCTGTGACTGGGGGTGAGTGTCTGAAAAGTTTCAGTGCTCCATCCATCATTTCCTTGTGTTTGCTTTGTTCACCCTAAGTTGGCAGGGTATGCCCAGACATAGGTTCCTTGCTCACTATGCCACTGGATACCAGTTAGTCTGGCTGATGCTGAGTGCTACTACGAAACCAGTCCCAGGATGCTTGCTTACGGTCCATGGAAGATCTGGCTTGGTAGGTTGGGCTGGACTGTTCCCTTGAGGCACAGGGACAAGACTGATTTGCATATAGCTGGGTCTGAACTGGGGTGGCGAAGTGAGCTAAAGAACAATGATGGATTCAACCCAGATCTGTGACTCGGGTGAGTGTCTGAAAAGTTTCAGTGCTCCATCCATTATCTCCTTGTGTTTGCCCTAAGTTGGCAGCGTATGCCCAGACCTGGGTCCCTTGCTCATTTTGCCACTGCATTCAAGCTAACCTGGCTGATGAGGGGTGTTACCCCAAAACCAGTCCCAGGATCCTAGTTTCCGGTCCAGGGAAGACCTTGGTTGGCAGTTCGGGCTGGACTGTTCCCATGAGGCACAGGGTCAAGACTGAATTGCATATGGCTGGGTTCAAACTGGGGTGGCGAAGTGAGCGAAAGAACGATGAAGGATTCAACATGGATCTGTGACTGGGGGTGAGTGTCTGAAAAGTTTCAGTGCTCCATCCATCATTTCCTTGCGTTTGCTTTGTTCACCCTAAGTTGGCAGGGTATGCCCAGACTTGGGTCCCTTGCACACTATGCCACTGGATTTAAGCTAGTCTGGCTGATGCGGGGTTCTACTACAAAACCAGTCCCAGGATGCTTGTTTACGGTCCATGGAAGACCTGGCTTGGTAGTTTGGGCTGGACTGTTCCCTTGAGGCACAGGGACAAGACTGATTTGCATATAGCTGGGTCTGAACTGGGGTGGCGAAGTGAGCTAAAGAACAATTATGGATTCAACCCAGATATGTGACTCGGGGTGAGTGTCTGAAAAGTTTCAGTGCTCCATCCTTTATCTCCTTGTGTTTGCTTTGTTCGCCCTAAGTTGGCAGGGTATGCCCAGACATGGGTCCCTTGCTCACTTTGCCACTGGATTCAAGCTAGTCTAGCTGATGAGGGGTGTTACCCCGTAATTGGTCCCAGGATGCTTGTTTCTGGTCAAGGGAAGACCTGGCTTGGCAGTTCAGGCTGGACTGCTCCCATGAGACACAGGGTCAAGACTGATATGCATATAGCTGGGTCTGAACTGGGGTGGCGAAGTGAGCTAAGAACGATGGTGGATTCAACCCAGATCAGTGACTGGGGGTGAGTGTCTGAAAAGTTTCAATGCTCCGTCCATCATGCCCTTGTGTTTGCTTCGCTACCCAATGCATTAGCAGGTGTATTCCATGTCCTGTAAGCCTTGTCGATATTTCATTACTAGTTTTCTTATTATAAGAAGGAATCTATCTGAAAAAAATGCATTTGACACGTTTATAAAAATTGTTGACGACTTTACAAAACTCAATTATTTTTCTGTTTTACCTAATTTTATTGGCTGCCTCTATTGACTCCTATGAGAGTGTGCTGCAGTAACAACGTTCGGCCATGTGTGTTGCTTGACTTATTCCAAGCCTTTGCTGGGGTATATTTAAACCAATTTTGTCACCAGTACATTTGTGGCTGCTTTAGAAGTTCATTTATGAATTGCAGTTGTCTTACTCTTTTATGGAGCATGTACATCCATAGACTCTTTCATAACTTTAACTACAGCCAATCCATTTTTGAATAATTATTTTGGAGGTTGTGATCTCCAGCTGGAGGTTTGTGAATAGCATCTTGGAGCATGACAAGAAGTACTACTTTTCTTACTCCAATATTTAGTTTATGAATAGAATAAAATGTGTTCACTTTATTTAGGAACCAAAGAAATGTAGTATAGCTCCTTTCTACTTTTCAACAACAGCATGTTGTATATCCTCTTTCTCATTAATAATAATAATAATAATTTTAATGGGGTTGTTATATTCCATATAGGTACCCCAATATAGGTCCGGGTATTATCCCAACCTTTCACCTATATTCGTCCCTACACTACATACATAACGGGCTGTTAGGACTGATGCTTTACCTAGTTACAGTACTGCCTATAGAACGTGGGGTTTTTCCTGAACAATAGCCTCATACAATATGCATGAGGATCCTTGAATTCTTGGAAACTCAGCAGGACTACCATCTCCTGCTTAATAACTATCTACAAGGTTCATTCCTGATGTCATCCTAGGTGCGACAGTGGCACGGCAAGGTACAACCCCTGGGGATACCTTCGGGTATATAAACATCACATCTTGCTGAGCTAGGCAGAGGAGATCACGACTTCCATGCCGACACACTGACGCGAGACGCTGAGGTTCCTGCATGCAGACACTCCAGCTCGCAGTGGTCTGAACATCCCTTGCAGGGTGTCCAACTCGAGGCCAAGACGGGGTCCCACAGTCTCTCACTTCAGGTAATGGGGTTGACTTTATCCTAGAGGGATTCTTGGCTTAATACCTACATACATGCTAGGTACACTTAGGTACATTTAGTTAGGGTAGCATCGTAGGAGGACGCATTTTATTTTCATGTTTTTATATACTTGCCTGTATTCATGGTTATTGCAAGATGGTAGATACCTACCATCCTTTTACCTTTTTAGTGCTTCTAATCATTTATATCTGTTTCTGTCTAGTGGTTGTTTCAGCACACCTATTTTACACTAGAATGACGAATGTTCAATAAATACTTATTGAAAAACATCCATATCGTTTATTCTGTGTATCTCTCTGAGATCGAGTGAGCACGAGTGACTGAGCGAAAAGTATTACACTGTTTCCACGATTCTGAGGGATCAGGGTTGTCATGTTCGATAGTTGCCAAGAACTATTCTCTCCTTGGGAAGAGGAGTTTCTAGTGGCACTGTGAGCTAGCTGGTATACATGCATCTAGAATCAGTCTGGACACCAGCCGGCAGTGTATGTTGTCCAAATGCGCAGATCCTGTATAGGTTTTATAGGAGCTACACAACTGGGTTATATTTAGCTCTGAGATCCTTCTCTGATTAATAAATGTTCTTTAGTTAAAAAGTTCTTCTTCAACTCAATGCTCATTTTTATATTCATAAACTCTAAATTGTTTGATTTCACTTTCATATTTCGCTAGTTCGGTTAGTCCAACATTCTGTGTTATTGTTTCCTTTATGTTGTAATGAACCTTGCACAGGTAGGCAGTGCTGGAAAACTTCCAAACCACAATTTGTAACAGCCATATGACTGAAAAGAAATGTTTTTAATTATTTCATGAATCATAGTCATTTTTTTCTGACATCCATAATATGCCCCCAGCATGTCTTGTGCCCCACATTACATGTTTCTTTTCTTTAAATCTTTTGAGGCTGACCAGGGGGGCGGGGGGGGCACAATGCAGGTTTGCAAGAAATTGGGTTATTGGTTGAGGGATGTGTGAGCCTTTGTCAAGCAACAACCACAATCCTTGTCAGGGTAAACCACAACAGTCACTAAACAGTTCTTAACCCTCCAGTAGCTTGGCACAAAACAGTCAGGCATAACCTAGAGGCAAAGTGCAAAGTAGTTAAGCAGCACTCAAACATAACATGAAAGCACAGCACAAGAAAAATTCCAAACTAATTTAGTACAATAGAGTACAATTTAATTTTAAAAAGTGACACCAAATCCAGAAATATCCAATTAGTGGAACTTGAGATATGCAGTTTCAAAGATTTAGGTAAGTATAGCAGCTAAAAGCACAAAGCGCCACTCATTGTCATCTGGTAGGGCAAGACCAGGGGAAAGTCACAAGTTAAGGCCGATGGCAATGGAGCACGCACAGGATACAGGGACCAGGTAAGTCCCGCAGAAAAAGTTTCCTTCTAAAGTCCAGCATGAAGAATTTCGTTTGCGGTGGGGGATGCTATGATGAGCAGGCCTTGAATCCCAGAGGGTCGTCTCTGTAGCACAAAGATCCGGTCGGGCACCATGGGTGGTCATTGCTGGAGCTTATTTAGGCGGTCACCATGGGCTGTTGCTGTAGAGCGAAGTGCAGATCTTGTGTTGATGGTCATCGCTGGTGGTCACTGTTGTGCAAAGAGTTAGGTTCACTGGAGCTTCGAATTGGCAGTCATCACGGGTGGTAAGATCTTGTCGCAAATAGGCCGATTTGTGGTAGCAAAGAGCCAAAACTTCAAGATTTGCCCCTTTTCTTCAGAGGAGTGCACTCTAATGCCAGCCAAGGACCCAGGACCTGGGGAGGTACCTCAATGGGATCAGGCACTCACTTCAGCAGGTGACACCACGGCTCAGGCAGGTCCAGTTGCCGGTCCAGGTGCTACAGGTCATTCGGGCAGCTGCAAGGAGGTCTCTGGAGCTTGTTGTGTTCCTGTAGCTCAGCAGAGGAGGTAAGCCAACTGACAATTGGAGTCGCTCTGGTAGTCCTGGGTTTAAGGAGCTGGCCCTCTCTCCTTCAGGCATCAAGGCAGGCCTCAAGCAGAAAGGCAAGCCTCAAGCAGCAAGGCAGTCCTCTGAAGAACAAGGTAGGCCTCAAGCAGCTGGGCAGTCCTCTGGTGGCAGCAGGGAAATCCCCTAAGAAACAAGGCAAGTCTCAAGCATCAGGGCAGTGTTCTGAGTACAAGGTGGCCCTTCCGAAGTTTTCCGCAGGTCTAGGAGTAAACTGCAAAGTTGGTCGGAGGGCCTAATGTTTTAAGGTGATGCCAGCCTTTAAAGTGAGAGAAACTTCTAGGCCTTTCTATATCTGGTTCTGGAAATTTCGCCCCCCCACCCAGGCTCAAAGAGTTTCAGGGTAACAAAAGAATGGTGTCAGGTTATTTGTGAGTGTGCTGGAAGTAGTCTGTTGAAATGTATTTGTGGTTGGGAAAAATTCCACCTCTCCCATCCTGGCAGGATAGCCCATCCTAACAACATCTAGTTACACTTTGTCTCACAGTCTGGGAGGAATACACAAAGGTCAACTGCTAACTACACATGGTCATGTGACCCAGGATACAGGCTGCAGTCACCAAATAGTAAGTGCATAAAAATGTACATTTTCTAAAAATTGAATATTTGGAATTGTGACTGAAAATCTGACTTTGACATTAAAGGGGGGTTTAAATTACAATTCATTTGAGTGTAAACATGACATTTGTACCTGCTCCCATTCAAATATTATCATTTATTATATTTAATAAGGTAACCCATTGGTATGCTATGGGAGAGGTAGGCCTTGCAGTAGTGAAAAATTAATTTAAGAGTTTTTCACTACTGGGACATATAAAACCTAAAAGTACAAAAGTACAAATTCAAAAACAGGGTGCTACTTTTGTGGGTGTGGTATCAGAATATCATTGTCATAACATTGTCTGCCATAAATATTGTGTGGGGCTATTCAATAAATACATATTATAGCAAGTAAAGTAGTGGTACGGAGCACTGCTTAAGTACTAAACCATTGGTGCTGATGGCCTTTAAAAGTGGTAGGGAGTATACTCATCTCAAATTCCAATGAAGGAATTTTCACTAAGGCTTACTCTCTCACTAATCCTCACTCAGTCTCATTTAAGTAGGGAGGGGATGTAGCCTAACGGCTAGAGCGGTCGACCTCGAAGTTGGGGTACCGGGTTCAAGTACCAGCAAGGGACGCTCAACATCCTGTGATTCTGTGAAAATCACTTATGGCCTCATTACGATGGCGGACCGACTTAAGTCTGTCCGCCATTGTCTTGGAATGGGGACCGGCAGCCCACGAGGCGGCCAACCCACACTCCAAATTACCATGCGACCGCCACCACAGCGGTCGCATTGCCTATACATTGTATTGCGTGAGGGATGCAGTCAGCAGCCCCCGCCGCAATACTAAAAAATAGGGTGTTTACATATCCCTGCACTACGTGGCAGGCACCACACGGTGCCTGCCACATGGCACAGGGATAGGTAGGGGGCACCATAGGTGCCTCCCAGGGCCCATGTACCAGCCCCGAGGTGTAAGGGGGGCCTTCTACGGGCCCCCAAATCCATTTCCGCCAGTCGTTTCACCGCAGCCTGACTGCCACAGAATGACCAGCAGAAAGGGATATTGTAATCCCCACTGCTGTGCCTGACAGGCGCCGCCACCATTCTGGGGATGGAGAGCGGTCCGCCAGGCAATCAGAATCATTCCGACTGTCGGACCCGTCGTGGTCGATCAGTCTGACCGCCACACATCCAGCCGCATTGTAATAGGGCGGGCGGTAAACTTGGTTACGATGGCGGGGAGACCGTCACGATAACCTGTTGATGGCAGTCTCCCCGCCATCGTAATCAGGCCCTTAATATCCATGTGCTTAGCAAAATGAATGGGTCCGTCTGTAATTCAACAGGTGTTCATGTAAAGTGCTCTGATACCTTCGGGTCAAGTTTGCGCTATATAAATCTCAGGATTTTTTTTTTACTTACGCTCATTCATCTTTGCACTCACTTGTTCCTACTCTGACTCTCCAGTCTCGCTTGATCTCACAACTCATACCGTTTAACTCATTCTGACTGTGACTCACTCAGTCTCGGTCATTCATATGTACTTAAGAACACTTTGATCCACTCATATTCACTCAATCTCACTCATTCTCACCCATTCTCACTGATATTGACTCACTCAGTCTCACTTAGCCTCACTCAATCTCACTCGCTCAATCTCAGTTTGACTCATATATTCTCACTCAGTTACACTGACTCTGATGTTCACACTGACTCAAACAGTCTCACAGATGCTCACTCTGACTCACCCTGTCTCATTCATTCTCAAAATAAGACTCACGCAGACAGTGCCTCACTCAGTTATACACACAGTAACATTCAGTTACACTCACTGTCATTCTCCCTCACTCTCATTCATTCACACTCATATTCACTCTTCCTATTACTCTTTTTCATTCACTGATACACTCATTCACTGACTCGCTCTTAGTTTCACTCATACATACAGACATTCAGACATACTCACATGCTATCTCAGAGACACACACTCTCACCCACATACACTCTTTGAAAGGTTTCATTTTTACTTGTCTTCCTGCCTCACCACACCCTTTTCCAATTAAGTGACGAGATGGGAAAGGGTGGGATGACTGGCTGATTGGCATGTAGCCAACAGCATAGGCCTGCAACACCCATCACTACCTGTAGGAAGCTGGGTTTCTGTTGCAGTAACCCCCCCCACTCTTTGACTACTGATGCACTTTGACTTGATGTGCCCTGGGTCCCTGCCAATCAAGTTCCCACGGCCTGTGTTCTTTCCCAAAACTGTACATTGTACCACCAATTGGCACCTCTCTGGCCACATGTCAGTCCCTTGTAAAAGGTACCATGGGTACCAAGGGCACTGTGGCCAGGGAAGGCCTCTAAGGGCTGCAGCACTTTTTGTGACACCCTTAGAGGCTCTGCACCTTTACACACACACACTGCCATTGCAGGCTGCATGTTTTGGTGCAGAACAAAGTGAAGAGTCAACATGACACACATCCCTGTGCGCCATGCCCACAAGCCACTGCCCTGTCATAGGTTAGCCACTTCTCTAACTGGGTGCACTATACCAGTGGTGAGGGTACAGGTGCATGAGCCCTGTACCCTACAGTATCTAGACCAATTCTTAGACATTGTAAGTGCAGTAATGCCATTAAGAGTATATGGTGCTGGGAGTTTGTCATTACGAACTCCACAGGACCATAATGGCTTTACTGAAAACTGGAAAGTTTGGTATCAAACTTCTCAGCACCTTAAACCCACACTGATGCCAGTGTGGGATTTAATGAACAATGCACTCAGAGGGTATTGTAGAGATGCCCCCTGAAAAACGACCAGCTTCTGGTGGGTTCCCTGACTGGTACACACCAGCCTGCTACCACAAGACATGTTTCTGGACCCCGGGGGTGCGAGCCTGCGCTCCCTGAGCCCAGAAACAAAGCCTTTCCTGGGCAGAGGTGGTCACACCTCCCCCAGGCCAGGAAGAGCCATATGTGGCAGTGGAGCTTCAAAGGCCTGTCCGCCTTTGTAATGCGACCCCCAGCCTCTCCTGCTATCAGGAGCAGGTCCCCTCAACTGTCTCCCCTCCTTTTTGGCAGGAAGACAGGCAGGAAAAATTAGCACAGCCCAAAAGGTGTGCCCACCTCTGCCAACCCCACTCCACGTGGGGTGAGCACACAAAGGGTGTAGTCACCCTAAGGTCAGTAGTCCATTGGATACTGACCTCGAGACTCCTAAAATGCCACCTAAATACAGTATTTAGGGGGCAATTCTGAACCAAGAAGACAGATTCCCGCAACCTACGAAGAAGAAAGACAAAAGAAGACGCCCAGCAGAGGAAACTGCAGAGAACAACTAACTTGGCCCCAGCCCTACCGGCCTGTCTGCAGTTTCCAGAGATCCTGCACCAGAAGTCGCCCTGTCCTGCAGTCAGTGACCAACAGAACCCTGGGAGGACTGACTGCCTTCAACAAAGACCAGATCTCCTATGAACAGCAGCTCTGTTCAAAAGAAACTCCCAAGACAGACTCCGAGCCAGGCAAAGAATCCTGACGCCTGGAACCACCACTGCACCCGACGCCTACAGCCCAAATCCAGGCGGCCCACCGGTCCCAGCAAGGTCCCCCAGCACTCCAGAGTCTGAGTCCACCATGGGTTGACCCCTCCAGGACTCCCCGACGTCGCCTGCAGCCTCTGCACGGAGACCCCCCCAACCGCGAGTGGCCCGGTAAGGTGAAATCCGACCTCAAAAGACATCCCTGCATCTAGCCGCCCTGTGTCCTGGAGAAAAGAACCAGAGGTGCACCTACGTCCCCGAGCCCTCCACCTTACCTGCCAAGCTGTTGGTTCCTGCCAGACGTCTTCCTGGACCGAGCCTGCAGATAAAAACTAAAACCGAAAATCCCCATTGAAAACAACAGGGCACCCGACGCCAAAACAGTACCCTGCACCCGGCCACCCCTGTGCCGCTGTGGGTGCACTTTGTGTGCTAAACCGGATCCCCCTTTGCCCTGAGCCTAACACCAGGAGCTTTGCTCCAACAACCGTGTGGCCAGCTCGTGAGCAGCTACCAACCGGAGGCTCCCTATCCCCTTTGGATAACATTGGGCCTCAGCACTCTGCACCCGGCTGCCCTAGAGCTGCTGAGGGTGCTTTGAGAGTGCCTCCCTCACCGTGGGGGAACCCTGGTTCTTACCCCAGAAAACCAACTCCAACAACAAAGTACTTACCTGTTAACCGATAACTCCATTTCCTCCCGTAGGATAACATTGACTGTTTTCTAGTGAAAAAGTTTCTAAGTATGGAGTTGGAACATCTATGAAAACCTATACAATTGTGTTCTAACAACCAAACTGCATTTACTTACCCTTATTCAAGAAATGTCACAGTGTAGTCTCAAGGTATACCACCCTGTGTAAGAAAAGTACTCTGCTAAGCAATATAACCAATACTGCCAAAGTAATTACAAAGTATATGTACATTATTTCAAAGTATTGCATTACAAGTGATTTATCTGTATCCAAATCCAAGTATACACAACTGCATTCAACTGTACTGTTTACTGCAAAGTATACATCCACTTACCTGTGCCAGGTTGACTTGGTTCTAGAAATAAAATAACTTAATAATATTTTTGACACAAACAAAATTGGTCTGAGTTCAGTCTTTGAGTGTGTGACATAATTTCTTGCCTGAGTGTGTACAACAAATGCTTAACACTGTCCTCTGATACTGCCTTACTGCTCGCCCACACTACCACAAATAGAGAGTAAGGTTCTATCTAACTTTACCTCTGCCTACCTTTGGGGTTCCACTGGACTCTGTGCACACTATACCTCACGTTGGTATAGTATATACAGAGCCAGCTTCCTAAACTACCTTCAGCTATGATGCTTTCCATCACAGATGGGGGAGCCACCGGGGCATGCTAGGGCCCTCTGTCCAGGGCTGGCATTTTGCATGCCCTGGATACTTTCTCTGATAGGTGGGCAGGCGACTTCATGCGCCAGCCATCAGGCAGTGTCACTTGTTGCCTCAAAGTGTGTGGTACAGCAGTTTTTTATTTAACCACGAGTGCATAATAGATTATAATTCACCTTGGTATAATAAAAACAGCTGATACAACAAGGAGGGCATAGCCCTGGAGGCCATTAGGGAGAGCCGCCACTGTTTACACAGTGCTATTTCTAACTTATGCGCCGAGACTTCAGCCCTCTCTTCTCTTATCTCTTCTATGCAGAGATCTTCTGCACATGTACACCTACTTTTTTAGTCATAACTGTGGGAGGAGAAAGGGAATGACAGAAATGGGGAACACATACTACAAAATGGGAGGACAATTTAAGGATTGGTGTGAGAAGGAACAGTCTGGTACAAACACCCGCCCACAAAAGAAAGTCTATTGCTTTTCACAAACTACACATCACTTCTAAACCTTTCCCCACTTGGAAAAGTAGAAATGTCATTCCTAAACAGCCCATTTTATTAGGGAAGCTACAGTGTCTTACAGAATGTTTCCGCTGCATTCCAGGAGGGAATGTCCTTGCTCTGCATTGAATGTTTGTTCTAATTCCATTCATTATGAATAGAATTAGGTATTGATTTTAGAAGGTGGAACCATGAAGAATGTTGTTGTGAAATAAGCTGGATATGAAATGTTTTAATAGACAGCAAGAACAAAATCCATGAAGATTGTCTATGCATCATCCTTCATTTACTGAATTAGTGAATTCCCCCATGACAGTACAATGTATAGTGCCTAATGCACAAATGATGGTAAACAACCATGCAGAGGTCTGCCAGATCCATGTGCTGGTGGAGGATTTTCAACTTTCAAATAAATGTCATGGAGGGCATTGCTGTATCACATTTACTGAGAACATGTACCCCTGGCTCACTCAATCATTTATATAGCGCGGCGGATCGTCAGTGAGGGCCTCAAGGCGCTGGAGAAGCTGGCTGCCGTGCAATGGTTTGCTCATTCGAAGATCCAGGTCTTGAGTTCCTTCCTGGATGGCTGGATCGAAGGGGCGGTCCTGAGGTGTAGGGAGGTTGCTCCTGACCAGCCCGGAGTCGGCTCTAAGCCTCCTTTTCGGATATTCTGGGGCAGTTTGATGGGTCCATGAAAGATCTTTGGAGTCATTCCTGATTTCTACTGGAGCGAGAGAAGTTGATGAAGCGCCAGGGTGAATGGAATCTGTAGGACAGATTTGGTTTCGATAGCATGTTCTAATACATATTACAGAGTTAATAAAATATGGCATTTATTATATCAGACAAAAAGCGTGCAGAAGAAGCTGGCGGGAAAACGTGAGATCTAAAGTCACCAGTGTCTTATAAATAGATGGGTCGATTGTATGCTGCAGTCCTGCTTTTTAAAACTGTATTCTATGCATGGAACCAGCAGGAAGAAGGTTACTCATGAGAGTGACAGCTGTGTGAACCTGGAAACAAAATGTCTCTTCTTTTAGGGGAGAGCACTTATGGCTGCGCCTGCTCCACCGGCGTCAGCCTCCTATGAGGTCCTGGTGTAGAAGGTGCTTTAGATTTTTAAAGCCAGCTCAGAAGACTTTGTAAATCCAAAGTATGTAACGCTCCGTTCATAATTACCGCTGTGAATTGTAGTGCAGAGACGGCAGTCCCCTGCAAGCTTCGAGGGGGGGTGGGGGGGGGACAGGGGACTGTGGCAAAGGGGGGTTCCCCCTCCTTGCAGCTCTCAAGGTAAAGAGCCCATGCTTGTCAAGGACAGAGCGCGAGCAGTAACAGAACACATGTGTGACCCGTTAACATAAGACACATCGCAATGCACCTGTGCAGGCTGTGGCCAGCAGGGGGAGCACGGGGGTCACAGAGACAGCTGCATGCTTATCGCCAGCAGCACTTCTGCACTGTGCCACTTGTGGACCAGGGGTTGCAGCAGGAGGGGGGGGGCCCAGCAAAGAGAGAGCTTCTTTTCCTAGGCCGAATGACTTACTAAGTAATCTGTAAAGCGGAGATGCTGGGCCTCTGATACTGCAGGACAGCCTGCGCATCCCAGGGTGCATCTCTGACTCCGCCTCCTCCTAGTGTAGGAACCCGGAGAGAATGGTCTGTTGGGAGCATGGATTCATGGGTATGTAAGAAAGAAAAGACTTGTGAATGCCTGAGGGCGTCTTGGCGCTAGCGGCAGACCACAAGCCCAGAGGAGAGACCTAATGCCCTGAAGAGCCTGGGAAGAGCCACGCGTTCGTTTCGCTGCTTCCTAATTTGTTGTATTGCAGATCTTGCCCTGGTTGTGATTAGACCTGACCCCCCCCCCCCCCTCACCCAGGCTGGACTCCATACCTTGTTTTCAGCCGCGGTCGGTGGTAGGAGTGCTGCCGGGCGGTGACGTGGGGAGGGGCAGGGGCAGGTTGGGGGGTAGTAAACTATGGATTCCGGAGGTTTACAGGTAAGTAAACATATAAATAAATAAAACGAATTTCGTTGCGTGCACTGCATCGCATTTGGGGATGCAGCGCTCACAACGAAATTCGTTTTATTTATTTATATGTTTACTTACCTGTAAACCTCCGGAATCCATAGTTTACTACCCCCCACCCTGCCCCTGCCCCTCCCCCTCCCCACGTCACCGCCCGGCAGCACTCCTACCACCGACCGCGGCTGCTTGTTTTTGGTGGGAACTTCAGAAGGAAGCCTTGGGCCGGAGGGAAGGTGCTGGGTGCAGTGGCGTAGCTAGGCACTCTGCCGCCCGTGGCGGTCCCTGCCTTTTGCCGCCGCCGCCGCGCGCCTAAGCGCGGGGGGGGGGGGGGCTGGCGATAAATTTACCTGCCGCCCCCAAATCTCGTGCCACCCGGGGCGTACCGCCCCCTCCGCCCCCCCCTTGCTACGCCAGTGGCTGGGTGTGCTCAGAAGGTGAGGAGCTTGACTGCCGAATGTGGAGAGGAGCTGCCATGACCAGGAGAGCCGCCCCTCTGAGGACCCTCTCAAGGAGAGCGCCCTGCCCTACGCACGGGCACCTGCAGCCCCTCTGCCCTGAGTAAAACTCTAAAGACACCTACATCCCCTGGGGATGTCAGCTGAGACCACGCTGCACACCGCAACAGACTCCCTATGCTTATGGTACAGAACTGCCCCTTCAACCTGCCCTATGTAGTGTGCGCCTTGATCTGTGACGCACAGGAGGACACAGAGGCCCTCGTTCATGGATTTTGGCAAAGGGCAGCGCAGTAAGGCACCTTGCTGCGCTGCTCTACGCAAAAGTGAAAGGGCAGGAATGCACCGTATTTACGCAATATGATCCATTCATGCCCTTTCTCCCTGTGCTGGCACCATTTCGGCAATACAAAAGGGGATGATGGACGGAACGTTTGAGCCAATCAAACACTCACCCCCAGTCAACTGATCTGGGTTTAATCCATCATCATTCTTTAGCTCACTCCACCACCCCAGTTCAGACATGGCCATATGCAAATCAGTCTGACCCTGTGCCTCATGGGAACAGTCCAGCCCGAACTGCCAAGCCATGTCTTCCCTGGACCGGAAACAAGCATCCTAGGACCGGTTACTGGCATTCCAGCCGTCATCAGCCAGGCTTGCTTGAATCCAGTGGCAAAGTGAGCAAGGGACCCACGTCTGGGCATACCCCCGCCAACTTAGGGCGAACAAAGCGATACAAAAGGGGATGATGGACGGAACGTTTGAGCCAATCAAACACTCACCCCCAGTCAACTGATCTGGGTTTAATCCATCATCATTCTTTAGCTCACTCCACCACCCCAGTTCAGACATGGCCATATGCAAATCAGTCTGACCCTGTGCCTCATGGGAACAGTCCAGCCCGAACTGCCAAGCCATGTCTTCCCTGGACCGGAAACAAGCATCCTAGGACCGGTTTCTGGCATTCCAGCCGTCATCAGCCAGGCTTGCTTGAATCCAGTGGCAAAGTGAGCAAGGGACCCATGTCTGGGCATACCCCCGCCAACTTAGGGCGAACAAAGCGATACAAAAGGGGATGATGGACGGAACGTTTGAGCCAATCAAACACTCACCCCCAGTCAACTGATCTGGGTTTAATCCATCATCATTCTTTAGCTCACTCCACCACCCCAGTTCAGACATGGCCATATGCAAATCAGTCTGACCCTGTGCCTCATGGGAACAGTCCAGCCCGAACTGCCAAGCCATGTCTTCCCTGGACCGGAAACAAGCATCCTAGGACCGGTTTCTGGCATTCCAGCCGTCATCAGCCAGGCTTGCTTGAATCCAGTGGCAAAGTGAGCAAGGGACCCACGTCTGGGCATACCCCCGCCAACTTAGGGCGAACAAAGCGATACAAAAGGGGATGATGGACGGAAAGTTTGAGCCAATCAAACACTCACCCCCAGTCAACTGATCTGGGTTTAATCCATCATCATTCTTTAGCTCACTCCACCACCCCAGTTCAGACATGGCCATATGCAAATCAGTCTGACCCTGTGCCTCATGGGAACAGTCCAGCCCGAACTGCCAAGCCATGTCTTCCCTGGACCGGAAACAAGCATCCTAGGACCGGTTTCTGGCATTCCAGCCGTCATCAGCCAGGCTTGCTTGAATCCAGTGGCAAAGTGAGCAAGGGACCAACGTCTGGGCATACCCCCGCCAACTTAGGGCGAACAAAGCGATACAAAGGGGATGATGGACGGAACGTTTGAGCCAATCAAACACTCACCCCCAGTCAACTGATCTGGGTTTAATCCATCATCATTCTTTAGCTCACTCCACCACCCCAGTTCAGACATGGCCATATGCAAATCAGTCTGACCCTGTGCCTCATGGGAACAGTCCAGCCCGAACTGCCAAGCCATGTCTTCCCTGGACCGGAAACAAGCATCCTAGGACCGGTTTCTGGCATTCCAGCCGTCATCAGCCAGGCTTGCTTGAATCCAGTGGCAAAGTGAGCAAGGGACCCACGTCTGGGCATACCCCCGCCAACTTAGGGTGAACAAAGCGATACAAAAGGGGATGATGGACGGAACGTTTGAGCCAATCAAACACTCACCCCCAGTCAACTGATCTGGGTTTAATCCATCATCATTCTTTAGCTCACTCCGCCACCCCAGTTCAGACATGGCCATATGCAAATCAGTCTGACCCTGTGCCTCATGGGAACAGTCCAGCCCGAACTGCCAAGCCATGTCTTCCCTGGACCGGAAACAAGCATCCTAGGACCGGTTTCTGGCATTCCAGCCGTCATCAGCCAGGCTTGCTTGAATCCAGTGGCAAAGTGAGCAAGGGACCCACGTCTGGGCATGCCCCCGCCAACTTAGGGCGAACAAAGCGATACAAAAGGGGATGATGGACGGAACGTGCCAACATGGGCACCCTTGCACCATGGTGCAAGGGTGCCTCCGTTGTAGGCAGGATTGTTTTTGTGCAGGAAGGGACACCTTCCTGCACAATAACAATCCTAAGATGCGATTTCCTCGTTCTATGTGTGCTGCAGAATGCAGAACACATTGAAAGAGGAAATAACGAGGAAAAATAAAGATATTTCTCCAAATTACACCTCACCTCAGAGACGTGTACGCATTTGGCGCTTCCGCATGTTTACATCAGTTTGTAAATCTGGGACAGCGACAAAATTCATGGCAGTTGCATGGAAAATCCACCGCAACGCCCATGGAACGCCTCCCGGGTGCAGAGGGTGGCTTTGCCTGGCTTCATAAATCAAAATGGGAGCCCGGCTTCACGCATGCACCACTTTACATGGTGCAAAAGTGACACAATATATGCTTCCTGTGTTGTAGAGTTTACACATTTTGCTGGCTTTAGTTGCCTCCTAACACCTTTGTAGGGCACCGCTGCTCCCGGTGGGTCCCTTCTGGTCCAAGGAGCAGCTAGTCTCTCACAGGGAGCTTCCGGCAGCCTCGTCCCCAGCCTCTGACAGGGAGCTTCCGGCAGCCTCGTCCCCAGCCTCTGACAGGGAGCTCCCGACAGCCTCGTCCCCAGCCTCCGACAGGGAGCTCCCGGCAGCCTCGTCCCCAGCCTCCGACAGGGAGCTTCCGGCAGCCTCGTTCCCAGCCTCTGACAGGGAGCTTCCGGCAGCCTCGTCCCCAGCCTCTGACAGGGAGCTTCCGGCAGCCTCGTCCCCAGCCTCTGACAGGGAGCTTCCGGCAGCCTCGTCCCCAGCCTCTGACAGGCAGCTTCTGGCAGCCTCGTCCCCAGCCTCTGACAGGGAGCTTCCGGCAGCCTCGTTCCCCTAAGTTCTCCACTTCCTCTCTGCCGGACTCTGGGGCACTCTCACTTCAACATTCCTGAGTAACAATTCCCAACCTGGCGGCGGCATCCGGGCTCTCCATCAGGAGTTTCTATTTTCAACACAGTTGTTTTCTGACCGATTCCCTTCTAACATTAGGGCCAGTTTTAAGGAAGTTCTCGCAAGTCTGGCACCCACAGCTCTTGTTATTGTCTATGTTATCTTTTCTTGGTAGTGGTGGGCCTGAGAATGCATCGTAATTAAGGTGAATGGAAGGATTATCTTTAAATTTAGGCTGCAAAATACATTTTATCCTACATGTTAATAGAATATAAATGTATTGCTCTTCAGTGTTGTGGTCATTTTTTTATTTTTATTTGCAGATTTTTCATATTTTTCAAAATCCTCCTCGAGAAAAGTCTTTATAAATGTGCATGCCTACCCAATCACGACACACTGACTCTAAACATGACTTCTTTCTTCTGTTTACTTTGTGACATTTTCCCATGACGTGTGTTCTCTGAATTATGTAACTCTCTCAATCTCTGCAGGGGAGAGTTCATCAGACTGGGCTCCTTTTTCGGAAGGGGGGTGCATGGGGGGGGGGGGTTGTCACTGCTTTCAGTGTGAATCATAAACTTCCTCAATGCGAAGCAGATGTCAAGGCGGAAACAGACCGGTCCCAGATGCAAATTCACAGGTTCTAAAACAGTGCAAGGCTGTAGTGCTTGGGTACCTACACTCGCTGTAGTGCTTGTGTACCTACACTCTCTATAATGCTCGGGTCCCTAACATTAGCTGTTGTACTCGGGTACCTAACGTTGGCTGTAGTGCTCGTGTACCTATACTGGCCGTAGTACCAGGTGCCTAACACTGGCTGTAGAGCTCGGGTACCTAACACTGGCTGTAGTGATCGGGTACCTCACACTGGCAGTAGTGATCGGGTACCTATACTGGCAGTAGTACCCGGTGCCTAACACTGGCTGTAGAGCTCGGGTACCTAACACTGGCTGTAGTGATTGGGTACCTCACACTGGCAGTAGTGATCGGGTACCTAACACTAGCTGTAGTGATCGGGTACCTCACACTGGCAGTAGTGCTCGGGTACCTAACACTGGCTGTAGTGCTCAGGTACCTAACACTGGCTGTAGTGATCGGGTACCTCACACTGGCAGTAGTGATCGGGTACCTATACTGGCCATAGTACCCGGTGCCTAACACTGGCTGTAGAGCTCGGGTACCTAACACTGGCTGTAGTGATTGGGTACCTCACACTGGCAGTAGTGATCGGGTACCTAACACTAGCTGTAGTGATCGGGTACCTCACACTGGCAGTAGTGCTCGGGTACCTAACACTGGCTGTAGTGCTCAGGTACCTAACACTGGCTGTAGTGCTCGGGTACCTCACACTGACTGTACTACACAGGTCCCTAAAACTGTCTATAATGCTCGGGTACCTAACACTGTCTATACTGTTCGGGTGCCTTACACTGGCTGTAGTGCTCGGGTACCTAACACTAGCTGTAGTGCTCGGGTACCTCACACTGACTGTACTGCACAGGTCCCTAACACTGTCTATAATGCTCGGGTACCTAACACTGGCTGTAGTGATCGGGTACCTCACACTGGCAGTAGTGCTCGGGTACGTAACACTGGCTGTAGTGATCGGGCACTTCACACTGGCAGTAGTGCTCGGGTACCTAACACTGGCTGTAGTGCTCGGGTACCTAACACTGGCTGTAGTGATCGGGCACCTCACACTCGCAGTAGTGCTCGGTTACCTAACACTGGCTGTAGTGCTCGGGTACCTAACACTGGCTGTAGTGATCGGGTACCTAACACTGGCTGTAGTGATCGGGTACCTAACACTGGCTGTAGTGCTCGGGTACCTCACACTGACTGTACTACACAGGTCCCTAACACTGTCTATAATGCTCGGGTACCTAACACTTGCTGTAGTGATCGGGTACCTCACACTGGCTGTAGTGCTCAGGTACCTAACACTGGCTGTAGTGATCGTGTACCTCACACTGGCAGTAGTGATCGGGTACCTATACTGGCCGTAGTACCCGGTGCCTAACACTGGCTGTAGAGCTCGGGTACCTAACACTGGCTGTAGTGATTGGGTACCTCACACTGGCAGTAGTGATCGGGTACCTAACACTAGCTGTAGTGATCAGGTACCTCACACTGGCAGTAGTGCTCGGGTACCTAACACTGGCTGTAGTGCTCAGGTACCTAACACTGGCTGTAGTGCTCGGGTACCTCACACTGACTGTACTACACAGGTCCCTAAAACTGTCTATAATGCTCGGGTACCTAACACTGTCTATACTGTTCGGGTGCCTTACACTGGCTGTAGTGCTCGGGTACCTAACACTAGCTGTAGTGCTCGGGTACCTCACACTGACTGTACTACACAGGTCCCTAACACTGTCTATAATGCTCGGGTACCTAACATTGGCTGTAGTGATCGGGTACCTCACACTGGCAGTAGTGCTCGGGTACGTAACACTGGCTGTAGTGATCGGGCACTTCACACTGGCAGTAGTGCTCGGGTACCTAACACTGGCTGTAGTGCTCGGGTACCTAACACTGGCTGTAGTGATCGGGCACCTCACACTCGCAGTAGTGCTCGGTTACCTAACACTGGCTGTAGTGCTCGGGTACCTAACACTGGCTGTAGTGATCGGGTACCTAACACTGGCTGTAGTGATCGGGTACCTAACACTGGCTGTAGTGCTCGGGTACCTCACACTGACTGTACTACACAGGTCCCTAACACTGTCTATAATGCTCGGGTACCTAACACTTGCTGTAGTGATCGGGTACCTCACACTGGCTGTAGTGCTCAGGTACCTAACACTGGCTGTAGTGATCGGGTACCTCACACTGGCAGTAGTGATCAGGTACCTATACTGGCCGTAGTACCCGGTGCCTAACACTGGCTGTAGAGCTCGGGTACCTAACACTGGCTGTAGTGATTGGGTACCTCACACTGGCAGTAGTGATCGGGTACCTAACACTAGCTGTAGTGATCGGGTACCTCACACTGGCAGTAGTGCTCGGGTACCTAACACTGGCTGTAGTGCTCAGGTACCTAACACTGGCTGTAGTGCTCGGGTACCTCACACTGACTGTACTACACAGGTCCCTAAAACTGTCTATAATGCTCGGGTACCTAACACTGTCTATACTGTTCGGGTGCCTTACACTGGCTGTAGTGCTCGGGTACCTAACACTAGCTGTAGTGCTCGGGTACCTCACACTGACTGTACTACACAGGTCCCTAACACTGTCTATAATGCTCGGGTACCTAACACTGGCTGTAGTGATCGGGTACCTCACACTGGCAGTAGTGCTCGGGTACGTAACACTGGCTGTAGTGATCGGGCACTTCACACTGGCAGTAGTGCTCGGGTACCTAACACTGGCTGTAGTGCTCGGGTACCTAACACTGGCTGTAGTGATCGGGCACCTCACACTCGCAGTAGTGCTCGGTTACCTAACACTGGCTGTAGTGCTCGGGTACCTAACACTGGCTGTAGTGATCGGGTACCTAACACTGGCTGTAGTGCTCGGGTACCTCACACTGACTGTACTACACAGGTCCCTAACACTGTCTATAATGCTCGGGTACCTAACACTTGCTGTAGTGATCGGGTACCTCACACTGGCTGTAGTGCTCAGGTACCTAACACTGGCTGTAGTGATCGGGTACCTCACACTGGCAGTAGTGATCGGGTACCTCACACTGGCTGTAGTGATCGGGTACCTCACACTGGCTGTAGTGATCGGGTACCTCACACTGGCTGTAGTGATCGGGTACCTCACACTGGCAGTAGTGCTCGGGTACCTAACACTGGCTGTAGTGCTTGGGTACCTAACACTGGCTGTAGTGATCGGGTACCTCACACTGGCTGTAGTGCTCGGGTACCTAACACTGGCTGTAGTGATCGGGTACCTCACACTGGCAGTAGTGCTCGGGTACCTAACACTGGCTGTAGTGCTTGGGTACCTCACACTGGCAGTAGTGCTCGGGTACCTAACACTGGCTGTAGTGCTCGGGTACCTAACACTGGCTGTAGTGATCGGGTACCTAACACTGGCTGTAGTGCTCGGGTACCTAACACTGGCTGTAGTGCTCGGGTACCTAACACTGGCTGTAGTGCTCGGGTACCTAACACTGGCTGTAGTGCTCGGGTACCTAACACTGGCTGTAGTGCTCGGTTACCTCACTCTGGCTGTAGTGATCGGGTACCTAACACTGGCAGTAGTGCTCGGGTACGTAACACTGGCTGTAGTGATCGGGCACTTCACACTGGCAGTAGTGCTCGGGTACCTAACACTGGCTGTAGTGCTCGGGTACCTAACACTGGCTGTAGTGATCGGGCACCTCACACTCGCAGTAGTGCTCGGTTACCTAACACTGGCTGTAGTGCTCGGGTACCTAACACTGGCTGTAGTGATCGGGTACCTAACACTGGCTGTAGTGATCGGGTACCTAACACTGGCTGTAGTGCTCGGGTACCTCACACTGACTGTACTACACAGGTCCCTAACACTGTCTATAATGCTCGGGTACCTAACACTTGCTGTAGTGATCGGGTACCTCACACTGGCTGTAGTGCTCAGGTACCTAACACTGGCTGTAGTGATCGGGTACCTCACACTGGCAGTAGTGATCGGGTACCTCACACTGGCTGTAGTGATCGGGTACCTCACACTGGCTGTAGTGATCGGGTACCTCACACTGGCTGTAGTGATCGGGTACCTCACACTGGCTGTAGTGATCGGGTACCTCACACTGGCTGTAGTGCTAGGGTACCTAACACTGGCTGTAGTGATCGGGTACCTCACACTGGCTGTAGTGATCGGGTACCTCACACTGGCTGTAGTGCTCGGGTACCTAACACTGGCTGTAGTGATCGGGTACCTAACACTGGCTGTAGTGCTTGGGTACCTCACACTGGCTGTAGTGCTCGGGTACCTAACACTGGCTGTAGTGCTCGGGTACCTAACACTGGCTGTAGTGCTCGGGTACCTAACACTGGCTGTAGTGATCGGGTACCTAACACTGGCTGTAGTGCTCGGGTACCTAACACTGGCTGTAGTGCTCGGGTACCTAACACTGGCTGTAGTGCTCGGGTACCTAACACTGGCTGTAGTGCTCGGGTACCTAACACTGGCTGTAGTGCTCGGTTACCTCACTCTGGCTGTAGTGATCGGGTACCTAACACTGGCAGTAGTGCTCGGGTACCTAACACTGGCTGTAGTGCTTGGGTACCTTACACTGGCAGTAGTGCTCGGGTACCTAACACTAGCTGTAGTGATTGGGTACCTCACACTGGCAGTAGTGCTCGGGTACCTAACACTGGCTGCAGTGCTCGGGTACCTAACACTGGCTGTAGTGATCGGGTACCTCACACTGGCTGTAGTGCTCGGGTACCTAACTCTGGCTGTAGTGATCGGGTACCTCACACTGGCAGTAGTGCTCGGGTACCTTACACTGGCAGTAGTGCTCGGGTACCTCACACTGGCAGTAGTGCTCGGTTACCTAACACTGGCTGTAGTGCTTGGGTACCTAACCTAACACTGGCTGTAGTGCTCGGGTACCTAAAACAGGCAGTAGCGAATTGGTACCTAACACTGGCTGTAGCGCTTGGGTACCTAACACTGGCTGAGTGCGTGGGTGTCTGCACACTTCACTCGTCAGAGACGGATTTGTCTAGAGATGCTGTATGGCACGTGTTTCTTTAGTGTTTGCGTACATTTTTCTGCCAAATGTATTTCAGTCAAAATGCATGCCTTGTGGTGTGCGCAGTGTAAGGTTTTGTTGACATTATGAAACGGGTGGACAGGTCTGTAATGAGGTGTGAGATACGGGAACACTCTACACAATATGTTTATAGACATACTTACCACAAATAAGCTCTCCTGCACAGCTGTCACAACCTGGAACCTTAGTCTTCCAGGCCTCTATAGATTCCACCCAGAACTGGAATGCAGAGCACCTTCTCTCGACCAGGACACAAGAAGTTGTAAATTCATCGGATCAATGTTCAAGTGTGCTGATTACACATGGGGGGCAGATTTACAAACCACTTGAGACACTTCTGCGCCGCTGTTGCGTCCCTTTTGTGACGCAGCGGCGCCATAAACAATGCGGCCAATTTACAACGTAACGCACCTAGGGAGATGCACCATGTTTTAAAGCCCTGCGTCACATTATACCTGCGTCAGGTATAATGTATGCAGGGTGGGCTTCCCATGCAGGAAAGCCTCGTAGAAGTGACGCAGCGAAATCTAAAAAATTTCACTGCGCCACTTCTAGGACGACACTGCGTCAAAACATTACTCCTGCTTGAAGGAGGCAGATGCGTCAGTTTCTTGTAAATCTGCCCCAGGGTTTTCTGTGGACAAGGACCCATCTTCTCTGACTGCGGTGGTAGCCCAGACAACGTTCAACAGGTCAGGCACCTCTCCCATCTATTTGGACAATGGGTTAAACAGGCTTTTCTCAGAGGCATAGCCTTATCTATGTGGGTGCAGAGCTCTGGAATTAGCTGACAGAAGCACGGCGTACACACTGAAACAGGCTCAGTTTCAGAATACCGTTTTCACTTTATTTCACCATTAACACCAGCGGCCGCCCCTCCATTAGAGAGGAGGAGCACTGCCCTCCCCGCCACCAACTGCAAATAAAACAATAATAAAACAGGTTTTAAACCTATTTCATTATTTTTTTTTTTAACCCCCTGGACCCGCCCACCAGGACTCTGATGAGTCTTGGGGGCGGGTCATGGGGTTGACACTGCAGGTGGGGGAGTGGTAGTGCACTCTCTTCACTGCGCATGAGGGTTTGGCCAGCCATCTCAGGCCGGCCCTTTGCTCCCCACATCCCTCCTACGGCCTGCCCCGCCACTTTGGCAGGGGACGGGCCACTACTGATTAACACAATACTAACATGGGGCTCTTATAGTTGTTTGTTCAGTCTTATATTCCTTCTGTATATTTTGCTGCATCACTTTCTAGTGCCATGATGCCTCTAGGTGAATGCAGTGCTCAAAACATCCCTCACCGACATGCTCCCTGCTTCAGCTGTAGATCCCTAAAGAGTTTGGCTCTTTGAGCTAATAACTCTCTTGTAGTCATTCACAAACCTTCCCAGTGCATTTTTACATCCCTTCCCACTTCAATTTTGTGCACAAATACCTGGTGTTTACAGAAAAATTGGGTGGAAAATAAACCCCCTAAAGGTCCCAAATGTTCTCAGAAAACAGGGGAAGGGATTTTTCTCCTAGAAAAAAGAGGAGCTAAGAAGGCAACTCACAAGTGTTCATTTGTGCAATAGCAGCATGCATGCAGGCACAGGTTATCACTGAGTGTGCTGCTCACCTTTGCTGGTGCCTTATGGTGATGGGAACTATGGGTCAGATGTATGAAGCTTGTTTGTGACCACAAAAAATGCTTTTCCTTATGTACCAACATCAAACTGCGATTCAGTAACACGTTACCGAATCACAATTTCTGTTTGCAAGCAAATACCAATTCGGTATTTGAAGGGGCCTCCCTTCCGAATATCTAACCGGAATGGCATGTATTAAAGTTTAGCAACCATACTTCAGACTACAAACCTGTAGTGGTAACACACTTGCAAATAGGAAGGGGTCCCCTTTCGTCCCCGTCCCCTTGGTGAACGTAAATAAAAGCAGGAGGCAGTGGTCCTCTGTGTCTCCTTAAACAAACAAAAAAAGTAGAAAGCTTTTCTTTTTAAATGCAGTCCTGTTTCCTTTAAGGGAAAGTGAGCTACCTTTGAAAAAAAGGATTGCTTCATTAAAAAGCAATCACAAACATCGTGGTCTGCTGACCCAAGCAGGCCACCGTCCCTATGATGGCAGCGATTCCTAGTGGGTTGCAAATTGCAACTTACCTGATTAATATTCATGAGGTAAGTCGATTTGCGGCCCACTAGGAATCACTATTTTAAAATTAAAAGTTTCATACATTAGGAATAGCCATATCCTAATTGTGATTCAGAGATCAACGCAATTGGGAAATGGTAATTCCCAATGTTAGTGCATCTGGCCCTGTGAGTGCGCACCTGGAATGGTGCCGTAAGTGAAGCATGAGTGTTCGCACTTCGTAATGCAAACAGTACTGAACAGGCAGGTGTCAGACGGTGACATGCATCACACATGAAGGTGCATTGTATGTGTTTCTATGGCCAGCCACCAGAGGGCAGCACACAATCCATGAGTGGGGCTAGTGCGCCTGCGTGAAGGGTGCCAAAAAGGTTGCAAATGCTGATTGAGAGTGTGTGTATGTTTGCGCTGACTGGTGTCAGAGGATGATGTACACAAGGGTAGAGTGTGTATGTGTAGGATACCCTAAGAGGTCAAAAGTAGATATACTGTTATATAATGCCTAGGTATTGTTTCATTGGGAGTTGGCTGAATTTAGGTATTGCGGTGATATGGGGGCCCCCTAAACATGAGTTACAGTTGTCCAATTATTCCCTGCATGTTTTCCTCCGTTTCGCAGACTCCTCTGCTCATATATGTCACTTGCTCTGAACAAGTGGTAAATGTCAGTGTGTGGGAGGAATCGCACGGCTCGCGATGAGGGGCCTCTGCAAACACTTCCTTACCTAGTGTGTGCAATTTTTAGTGGTGCAATACACATAAATTGCACCCTGTAATTATTCGGTGCCATACGGTTTGCATCCCCTGTTATGTTTTTGCAAGTGAAAGTTAACGGGGAATAAGATCCAGGCCCAGATTTATTTAAACGTCATGTGACGCAGCGAGTAAAGCTGCTGTGCTGCGTTCCATGAACAGGAGAGAGCGGAACAGCACCATATCTGCTAAGAAGTGCCTCTGTTCTCTCTTCCTACGCTGGCGCGCTTTTGACTGCCATGAACACAATGTAGGCACGCTTGCCCAGGGCCAGCTTTAGGGTGGTGAGAGTGGTCTGGCCGCACTGGGTGCTGACCTTGGGGGGCACTGTGTTTAGCAATAACTTATGATTTAAAAAAACAACTGCGGCAATGTTCCTTGTGCATCCAGCTTTCAGGCAGCAATAAAAATGTCAAGATAACTCTTGTGGTTAATTTTCCTGCTAGAGATAGAGATGGGAACTTTGTCTAGTGGCAGTTTCGACTGCTCACAAAGTAGCACTGGGGGTTAATATGCCAGTAGAACAGTAACTGTTAAGAACTGTCTTCAAAGAGCTGCATGCAAACTGCATAAAATATGTCATGACGTTATGTTTTTTCCCTGTCCTTTACTAACTATGCATGTATTGATAAAAAGGATTTGTTTGGGTAGATGATACACATTCTTATCAGTAAAGTTAGCCTTTGCCAGTGCTTTAAAACAAATGAAATGTATGTGAGAGAGGGGCTAAAAAGAGATATGGGGTAATTTTCTTTGGTGGTAGGGAGGGAATCTGAGGAGGGTGGTCATGGGTGGGGGGGGCACCAGAAAATGTTTTCGCACCTGGAGCCACCAGCGCTGAAGCTGGCCCTGTGCTGGCCTCATAGTGCAAGGGTGTCTGCGCTGGGGTAAATATAGTTGTTGTAGAGCAAGTGGCGTCTTCCAGTATGAAAAGTAAGCTTGAAGGTGTTTCTCCTTTTTTGAAATGAAAAAAATCCTTATAGTTAAGGATTTGCATCAAAACCCGTGGGTGGTTGCATGAGAACACCCATGTCCCACCCTTGCAATGCCCCGCAAAGTAATTTAAGGAAGTGCACTGCACAGCTTTGCATTACTTTTGGTTACAATTGAACGCAAATTGTGATTTGCGTCGGCTTGTAAATCCCACCACTTCACTTTGTGTTAAAAAAGTAGCACAAACTCGACTCAAAGTTCCTGTAAATCTGGGCCTCAATATTCAGCGAGGCGTGCAGATTTTGAAGGTTGTTCCCCACTAAAGAGAAAATACTCTGAAGAGGGGGTATTTATCACAACTGAGTAATCAGGCCCTTAGAAGGTAATGAATATCTTCAAGAAGAGACATTCATATCTATTCAGATTGAGAAGGACACTTCCTCATTTTTATTGCTGTCTCGCAATTTGCAAATCATATTTTTCAAGGAAGCTTTTATTTTGGTTTAGGTGCTTTCTGCAACTTTAGCATATCCTGCTGTTGTCTCACTTTTCTGGCACTTTCAAACCGTACAACCCTGTTTATCTTCTTGTGGATGTACATTTACGCATGAGTACTGTGTATATGTATATATATATATATATATGTTGTAAAGTCATCCTGTGCCCTGGGCACCCCCCAACTTTTTTGCTGACAGGAACTGGTGGTAACTGACTCTGACTGACCCTGGGCTCTGTCTAACTAGGCCCAGGGCCAGTGCCAAGCTGAAAGGAACACCTTAGAATACAGTTAAGACACCCAACATACACTAGGGTACACTATGGGATGGTGGGGTACCCCTGTAATTGGCATGACCTACCCCATAAGCCCCTAGTATATAATAGGGCACGGGATTGAAACTACCTAGAAGTCCCCAGTATCCTGGGGCATGGCAGTTTAGAGGCCAGCAGCCTTTTTGCACTTGCATGTGTGCGCTGCTGAAGCCTGTGGTCAGTTTAAAAGCAGCTCTGTGCGCCAGGATTGCTCTTAAACATGTAAATTGTGGCCAAACTCGACTTTGGGGTTTGGGGCACTTAAAACTGGTCAACCTAAAATGTTTTGGCATAATAATGACCCCCAGGGTCTCCCCTAGGTATCCCAGGGGTGGGGGGTCAGGTATCTATAAGGTAGACCCTTATAAAATGAGTTTCTATATGCCTTGGGTTAAGTGAAATTCACATTTCACTCTCCCCATTGTGTAAAGTGCTGCCCAAATTCGACTTTGATGCTGGGGGCACTGGGCATGGAGGATCTGCAATATTTTTACAGATTCAGCACCCCTAGGGTCTCCCTAGGTGACCTATGGGGTGGGGGTCCTGTGAAAATAAGCCAAGTACTTATAAAATATGTTTTTGTAAGTCCTGGTGCTGAAAAAATGGCCCAAGTCATTTTTCCCATTGCAAACCCCATGCCCCATAGGTTAACATGGGGGAAAGTTATTAAACAATAACTCCTGATAGGAGAGGGATAAAAATTCCATTCAAAGACTCACTAGAATGGTATTGATAAATCCTACAATATGATGTTATTGAATTTTTCCCAAAGTGAACAGACAAGAAGTTATAACACTTTCTTAGTTTTGGTTCCAAATCCAGCCTTCCAGTGCTCTGCCCTGATTGGTCAGAGTTAAGGGGATTAGCCAGCCTGCCTGAAGAGGTGATAAAGATCCCCTGGGGCCAGCCAGATGGACTGGGAGGGCAGTGAGCTGTTCTGCAGGAATGCCAGGCCAGGGGAGGGGTCGTAAACAATGAGCTTCAAAGGGGCAGAGCCCAGAGCAGTGTCATTTACAACTTTGAACCCCCACCTCAGCCAGATGGCAGGATTAAGGAAGATATGTGCAGATGTAGGGAGGAGAGGCTAGGTTAATTAGCCAACTCAGTGGGAGTGTTTAGCCAGCTCTTACCTCCTTGCTGGAAAATCAGCCATTATGGATTTGGAAGCTTTGTTGCACTCTTGGATAGAATAATGCCACACTCTGCAGGAAGGAGTCACTCAAGTGGGAGGGTACCCTACTCCTACTGGTGAAGCTTGACCTCCTGGATGACCCAGAGACTGTGGAATAAGTATCTGAGAGAGGCCCAGCCCCTCAGATCTGCTGCTTGAAACTGAAGAAAGTAAGACTGGCCCTGCTGAAAAGTTCTGCTGTGCAAAGACTTCTAAGGCCTGACATCTGCAGACTGCACCACCTGAAACTACAGCTTTGTGGACTAACTGTGCTGAGTAAAAGAAGCCAAGAGTGGACTCCCTGCAAGCTACAGGTTAACAGAGCTCATTTGGACCCTCACCACCAAGAATCATCAACCTGGGGAGCTACCAGTGGATTTGTAAGGGTGACGTCCTGTGCATTGTGGGAATTGAAGTCCTCAACTTTCAAAGACCATCTTGGAGCTTCCAGACCCTTGGAGTAAGTTTGAGACACTTTGGGACCCTTTGAGGAACTTCAGGAAGAAGTTCAAGAAGTTTGGGGAACTTTGGAAGAACTTTGGAAAAAAGCTCCATAGGGGGACCGATTCAACCTGGTCAGCCAAGCCGCCTGCCTTCAACCGCGAGTCAGCCAAGCCCACCAGGTTCGTCCCGCTAAAAGCTCCATTGCATCGACTTCCATAGATTGACCGGGACTAGAGAAAATCGGAAGCCGGCGAACACTCACCGGATCCGGCTACATGAGGAGCATCGAGAGACCCCGCGAGAAAAAGCTCCAGAAAAGCTTCTAAGTCCGCTCGTAGAAAAGTCGACCGGGAGCAACCGCGAGCGCCAATCCGCCTGCCTTCCATCGCGTGTGGGCCTGGGCGCCTGGGTTGCCCCGCTGAAGCGCTAAAGAAAAAGTTTCTAAGTCCGCTCCAGGGAAGTTCACCGGGAGATCGTCGAAAGGCTATCCGGCAAAGCCGCACCGGATCCGGACTGACTGAGAGCGTCGAGGGGCCTCGAGGAGAAAAGCTCCAGAAAAGTTTCTAAGTGTGAAGGTAAAAACTTTGACCGGGACCTTCCGCGTGGGGTATCCGCTCCGGGCTCCATCGCGGTCGGCCTTAAACTTTGACTTTGGCCCGGTCTATCGCGAGCCTATGTCCCAATATGGTGCTATATGCTTCTAAGTGCTGTATTTTATTTAAACTTTGAAAATTCATATCTCCGGTTCCCTACATTGGATTTTTGTCGTTTTGGTGTCATTTTAAAGATAAAAATATTTCCTATTTTTATAAATTGGTGTTGGATTTTTATTATGAGGTGTGTCTTAATTATTTACTGAATTGGTGTTTTTAAATGCTTTACATACCTGTCTTTGAAGTTAAGCCTGCCTGCTCGCAGCCAAGCTACCAAGGGTTGAGCATAGGATTATATTTCTAAGACCTATGCTGGGTCCTATCAAGTGTTTGTGGTCTTATTACTAGTGGCAGACCTACGTTTGCCCCTACCAATAACCCACTTTCCAACAATATATATATATGTATATATATATATTCATACACAAGTCTGTAAAGTGAATGTGTGTTCACATGTGTGCATGTCTGTAAAGGTGTATGTATGCCTGTGTTCTGTTTGTGTTCCTTGCATGAATCTGGGCGTATGCATGTTTGTGCTAGATCGACAGATTGATGGATAGATAGATAGATAGATAGATAGATAGATAGATAGATAGATAGATAGATAGATAGATAGATAGATAGATAGGATTCACTGAAGAAAGTAGTTAAAGTGACATTATGATTTTTGCTTGAACAACTGTGAAATTTGACTATAACATTTACCCATTTATCTGTTCATGAGTTCTGACATCATTGGTGACATCATATATGGCTACTATTACTATGGATACACACAATCGTTTGCAAATGTCTTTTGTTTATTCCAGTTGTGTTGCTATGTATAGTTATTTTATTGATATGAGGTATTATTTCACCTTCCACAAACATCAGGTCTCCTGCAATGTGGACGTACCTACAGCATGTGGTGTTGTGTTGCACATCAGAGGTTGGCTGTAAGGCCTTGAAAGAGATCTCGTCCTGCTCTGAAGTACTGTTAGAAATTGGGTTTCTGGTTGGCCGAGGTATGAACCCTGTCCAAGCAAGAACCACAATCGTAGTCAGATAGACACCCTAAATTAACACATGCTCACCCTCTGGTAGCTTGGCACAGATCAGACAACCTTAACTTAAGAGGCAATGTGTAAAGTATTTGTGCAACACTTAAAACAGTGAAAACACCACTTAAAAGAATACCACTTCTGGTTAGAAATTAGAGCTTAATTTAATGAACAAATCAAGACCACAATGTCAAAAAACCAATATGTAGAACCAAAGTTATTAATTGTTAAAGAATATCTGTAAATATAGTGCTTAAAAGAATAAAGCTCCAACAGGGGCTACTTGGTTGCACTTGACTGGGTCAAATCCAAAAGTTCAGGCCGACCGCGATTGGGAATGAGTCAGATACAGGGGCCAAACTTCTCCTGCTGAAAAAAGTACCTTGCTGCGCCATCGAAGAGGCCCGAAATGTGGCGAGGAGGAGGTAATGCATCGTTGTGGATCCCTTTGGATGTAGGCAATGCATCGATTCTGATCCAGGCAAATCTAGAAGCGGGGGCAGTGGCTTCTTCCCATGTAGGCGATGCATCATCATTGAGCCACAAAGCCAGCGATGCAATGTCCTCGAAGCAGGCAATGCGTTGGCGCCGAAGGAGATGCGTTGTTCTGACTTTTGGGCTGAACTGCGCTCGTAATCTAGTCATACCACCTAAAGGTCAACACCAATCAGTGTTGCAGAGTCTATGACTCATGCGTGACATGATTTTTTACAGATTCTGGTGCACAAATAAATGCCAGCCCTTCGTCTTAGAATGCCACCTAATTGATGATTAAATGGAGTACACCACCCAGAAGCACATGCAAAGCCAGAAACAACCACAAAATGATATATCATTGTTTGTAGATAAAATTGACCTCAACCTGGAAACTCCAGCATTTGCCGTTCAGTTAAAACAAGCAACAACGAGGGGGTGTGATATGGGCAAGCAATAATAGATGGAGGGGGCAAGCAGCAATGAGGGAGGGGTTGGGGGGACAGGTCAAGCAACGAAGCAGGAGTGGGTTGGGGACAGGCAAGCAACACCTGGGCATTAACTTTTTTTAAAACTCTCACTTTGAAGTCAGAGAAAGAAAAGTAAACAGGTGCACCAGAAAACAGCATCTGACATTTGACCTTGGCCTTTGAATGCACAGTAAATGTGACGAGATAAGAACAAGATTTACAGGCCTGTCTACAGAAACGGAGCTCGGAGTAAGTGAAAATACGAGTGCTTGGGTGCAGTGCTCTTAAACAAAGAAAAAAGTAGTTCCTTAAACAGTTTCTGAAATGGGAGCAGTGGATGGATAGTAGTAATTGGTCCATGCTCTCAGAGAGGACTAAACACAGGAAGAGGAATGATGCATGCATGCCATGGACAAATGGGAATATGAAAGTGATAATGGAGCCAGTACATGGAAAGCCTATGTGTGGACTGAAGCACACATATTGAATACAACAGTCTTTTCGAAACAGCGCATGTCCTGTCTAGCTGAGACCTAAAAAAGGAAGGTTTAGGTCTGGCAAGAGGGTTAATTTGCCGGGTTGACCTGGCAGTTTAACACTGCACACACAGGCTTTGGAATGAGATGCTGTGTTTTATATCAGAGTTTTCTTTTGTTGGTAAGGAGTTAGTCTGCCTCGGCCATCCACAGAGATCTCATTGATGACGTGATTGGCGTGGTGCTATATGATGTCAGCAGCGATTTCAAGTATTGTTTAATCTAGGATTTCATCTGTGTGAGGTTATGATGAGGGTATTAGGGGAGAACTGTGGTTAACGTTAACAGGAAAATTTCAGTGGATTGTTAACTGAAAATGGTAAACATAATATTGCTGTAGCTGTATGCTTTTTCAGCGAATTTCCCTCGGTGTTTAAAAAAAAAAACATTAGTGTCATTTGAGTAACATTGACCTAAAAAAAAATTATGTCACACCTACAAAAAGGTGTGTCTGTCTGTCAGCGACCTCATGTCACCATTACACACACATATACATAATACATGTTGACATTTGAGACCCTCACGGGTGAGTAGCTGTATTGACCACTTCTCGACTCATGCTGCCGCATGTTGCTTTCAATGAACATAAGCATGAAAATCTCACTAAAAATGCATTTTTTCTGCTTACCTAAATGCATTGTGGTGCCACGTAAATGTATGTTTAAATGACACTGCTTTCATTTACTAGTGACCATGACTCAATTCAGCTTTCGCGACTATTGTACCTGGAGTTTTGTGCCTTTTATTAATTTGGAAGGATGCAAAGAATCACCGGCTCAATTTTCTTTATGCTGTCTTCTTATTCCAACTGCAGTTAGGATGTTTTATGCAAAGCTATTGCTGCTTTCAGGGCAGGTAAGTTTAACAGGTGCAAGATAGCTCGCTTATATGCACTTGTGCCATAGAATCTCTGACTATCCAACCAGGGCCCTCATTCTTAACGAAAAATATAGAGTAAAGTGGTATGCACAGTTCTGCTGATTGTGCAGTTTTGATGGTTTTCCAGGCTAGTTACATCAGAGGACTGTGCGAGGTATGAGTTTGGCGAGCATGGATTTAGGGCCAGATTTACTACAACACTGGTCGTAAATTGTGCACCTGCTTTTTGAGACCAGTCTTAAATTTTGAGATGCGACTTACCTATTATTAGTTTGCATGCTAAAACGTCAGTCATGGGGGAGGGGTGGGTTGCAGAATAGCCTGCCTAATGAATATTAAGTAGAAAGGTTGTTCTTTGTGATACCATGAGAATGGCTACAAACACAGACATGGCGGACTGCAAGGAACAGCAGACCAACATCTCTTTACATCTGTCGCGGCTCGTATTACTCGTGGTTGGGGGAGCGCGCAGGGGTTTGCGCATGAGGTTAAAAAATAAATGTAAAAAACGTACCATACCGAGTCCCGCGCCGCTCATGGCCGGGTCTCGCGTTTGGTGTTTTTCTGCTGCTTTCCAGGAACAGGCATTCAATCAGTACATTTGTAGAGCGCACTACTCACCCGTGAGGGTCTCAAGGCGCTGGGGGGGGCGGGGGTGCTGCTACTGCATCATCTCTCCTCTCCCCTAAGCCAATCACAATGCTGCAATGGCAGCATTGTGATTGGTGTGGAATGTGCCCAGCCGGGCACCTGTAGGGAGGCCATTTTCTCTATGTAGGCTGCATGCAGCCTACATAGAGAAAATGTAGAGTGCGCATGACTGGTTTGGTCGGCCCCAGAGGGCCGACCAAACAGTCAGGGCCCACAACAGTGGGCAGGCCACTCCTCCCCGACCCACTCGCCCCCAACCAGGCATATCTCCCACCCGCCCCCAACCAGGCATACCCTGCCTTCTGCTTTCTCGCAGCGGGAGAAGCAGAAACATAAAATGGTATTTAAAATACCATTTTATGTTTCTGCTTCTCGCACTGCGAGAAAGCAGTGGGGCAACGCTCCTCCGCTCTAATGGAGGAGCCGCCCCCTGCTTTACATTCCCAAATAGAGACACATGTACCTTATAAGAACCAGAATCACAATTAGAAGGGAACTCTTTGTTTACATCCCTTCCTAACTGAGATTCTGCATGGGTTGGTAAGCCCATTTTGCTACTCAGAAAGGATTTCCAAAAAGCCATTTTCCAGTCATACATTTTGTGATTTTGTAAATCACATGGTATAAATCGGAGAATACCTTTGAAAATCTGGTATTTAATATTTTAAACTAGTAATTTCATTTTCCCTTTGTGAGAAAGTGAATTCTTAAATGGGGTGGATGGTAGTCTACCACAAGTCAGAAGGTTAATATCTTGTTAGCCTTAGTTAAAGGTTTCAGTAAGTTAAACCTGAGTTCTCCCCTAGTAGCTATGGCACAGAATAGACAAGCTTAATTTAAGAGAATGTGCAAAGCTTTCAGAAGTACGAAAACAATTAAAAGGTCAAAAACACAACACAATAACCACCCCACTCAAAATAATAAAACTAGCGATTAATTTAATGAACAAAATAACACCAAAATGACAAACAGCCAGAAAAGGCAAAGAGATATAATCTTTTAATGTTTTAAATAAAATGATCCCCAATAGGTACTGAAAGCCAATGCAAGTCACCAGCTTATGGTAGACTGGGACCTAGGCGGGATTTCAGGCCTATGACAATGGGGCACAGGTCGGCTACACCAACCAAGTTTGACCCTGTTGGAGGTTTTATCTTGGGACTGAGGCTTTCATTTATGGGAATTTGGTGTAGGGCAGCGCTGCAAGTCTCCTTGCTGCGCTGCCCTACTCCAAAGTGAAAGGGCAGGTAGGCACCCTATTTATGCAATACGGTGCATTCCCATCCTTTCCCCCTGTGCTGGAGCCATTTAGGCAGCCTAGTGGCAATGCAGGCACCCTTGCACCATGGGGGAAGGGTGCCTGTGTTGTTGGCAGGATTGTTTTTGTGCAGGAAGGAGCACTTTCCTGCACAAAAACAATCCTAAGAGGTTTTTCCTCTCTCTATGTCTGCTGCATAATGCAGCACACATAGAAAGAGGACAAAACAAGGAGAAAAAAACATTTTTTCCTCGTTATGCCTCACCTTGGGAGGCGTAAGATTTTGATTCTTTTTCAGGTTTACATGCTCTCGTAAATCTGGGGAAGTGTCAGAATCCATGGGTATTGCGTGGGAAAACCCACCACAATGCCCATGGAACGCCTCCTGAGTTCAGAGTAAGGCAACGCAGTGATTTGCAATGCCTTGCCTTACTCCATATCTCTGAAGCCATTCAAATCCATGCATAGTTGCTTTGCGTGGCCTCATAGAAATAATTTTGTGATTTGCGCTGCCAGAGAATCACAAAAGGTGAAGCTCTGGTGGTGCAATGGGCTCGTATATATGTCCCTTAGTCTCAACAATTTTCAAAATCCTTCAGCAGGGCAAGGAGCTGGCTGTGTCCGAGGAGGACTCCACAAAGTCAGATAGACATTAGGTGAGGTACAGGTGAAGCCCTTGGTTTAGGTGGGATAATTAGAATTTTGCACCCTGGGAATTCATCTTGCCGGTTGGATATTTTCTGGTAACGATTTCTATGTTTGGACTTAGTCTCTTTTTTGGAGCTTTGAATTCACACACACAGCCTGGCTGTTGGCTCTATCCAATGAGGGCTTCATGAAGCCGGATACCTTCTCAACAAGGTATCCCTCAATTGGATTTGCTGCAACTGAAAAGCTCTGAGCTGGATAATCCTATTTCTTCGGCCCTGTGGCAACACGCCCTGAGTGGTACAGCTTGGCAGGTTTGTCCCAGCCGTCCAGAGATCGAAGAAGCCCAAAAAGGGGTTTTAGGAGAAATCAGGTTGGACACAGCTAAAGGGTCCCAGGACCTAGGGAACAGTGCCAGGGTTTTACGGGTCACTCCAGCTGGGGCCACCAGAAATGTCTAGGGCAGATCCAGTTAGAATTGGTCAGCTGGTATCTTTAGGAAAAGGCCTCTTGTAGCCTGTTTTGGCTGTACAGCTTACACAGGATGTCACCCAACTGGCCCTTAGAGTCTAATTCTTTGTCCTGGGTACAAGTGGTAGCAGGTCCAGCACATCAGGTATCCTGACAGGTCTCAAACAACAAATGCAGTCCTTCTGTTCCTCCACAGGTCCAGAGGTGTTTTGAAGAAGGTGACTGAGGCTGCCGCATTTAGAACTGACACTAGCTTGGGGGTAAGGGTGACTCCTAGCTCCTACCTAGCAATAAGGGTTAAAGTTCCCAGGGATAACCCTACCCTTTTATGCAACAGTTCCTGTGTGCCATGCTGAAAGCAATCCCACAGTGACTCTCTCTCACTAAATACAAGAAAGAGAAATCCTTCTCCCCTTGTGCAAAGCAGGTGTGCCTACCCAGAGGTGTTGTCACTGTAATTATCAATCCCCTCCTTCTTGATCACTCCAAACCAGTTTTGGGGGCATCTTTCCCATCTCTTTGTGTGTGTTTCCTGCTTGACTGGTAGGACAAAAGAAGGGTCCTTTGCAGATGTCATCTAACATCTGCTTGTGGCTGGGGAGGCACATTTGAAGTTAGTTAAGTTCCTGGGCACAGCCCTACTGGCCTTCCTAATAGAAGAACAACATCTCCCCTTCCCAAGTCCTTGTCTCTGTTTTGTGAGCAGTTTTTACACCTACTCAGGGCCATTGGCTAGCTGGGTGACAGTTGGAAGCTAATGCAAATTAGCCTTTAGGAACCTCAGGCCAAGCAAAAGTAACTTTCTAAAAGTCCCTTTACCTTAATATTTATTAAGCATCTGACTTCATCATTAAGTTGGGCTTCTAATAAATATAAAAAATAGTTGTTTATTCATTTTAATAGCTGGTCCCTTGCCTGAGAAAGCAGAATTAATATTTAATCTTGCTTCCCAGTGTTTTGCTGTGGACCCGCCAGCCTTTCTACAGTGAAAATAGCTTTTGAGTCCTAGTCACTGTAAGGACTTGTTAACTTTAAATTTTCTACATGTGTCACTTTTAAAGGTCATGCACACTGTCTTGTGGACTACATGGCCTACATAGGGATTATTTATTAACATTTAAACAAGAGGTTTTCTTTTGCCAGAGGGTTTATTTTGATAGGTAGGGCTGTAGTTATAGAACTGCTACACCTACTGAACAGTGGTATGCCTGGAGTAATGTTTGTCTTGGTACAATAGTGGACGGCACACTAGTGCTTTAGTCCATATGTGACATTTAACTTTCCATGTCATGGGTGTACTTTAGACACCATATACTCTGGCCTTATGGGAAAGCTAAGTATTCCAGTCAGAGTTTAAGCCAATTTTGACATGTTTTCTCATAAAGGGCACATGCACTGGGACCTGATTGGTAGTTTCAGAGTCAAGAAACCAGCAGCATTAGTCCACAAAAAATGGGAGGGGTCACAGAAAAAGAGGCCCTTTCTTACGCTTTTTATTCCTCTGACTTTTTTCCATGCATTGCTTGCAGTAGTAGAAATGTAACACGACCGGGAAGGATTCTGAAAGCTGGCATATAATTCCATCTTGTGTCGTTGAATTTGTCTCAATGTGACCGATGAGGCTGTACGGTGCATTTAAAGTGATTTAAAATCTGTAAAAAAGGCAGTTACATGGTGCACAGCTTCAACTTTGTGCCAGCGCTGCTTGTCGTGTCTGCAAACGTCTGCTTTAGCATAAAGCATGCAATTATGTCTGTTATAATTAATATAAATAATAATATAATCAGGCTCTGCTCCTTCTTCCTTGTATTCATGTTGACCAGCTTCATTCCCTGTACAGCACTTTAACAAAGTATGAAGCACTACTGACCGAAAACACATATTACAGGTATGTCTGCATCAGTAACATTTCCATTATAGGTACAATAATTGAAACTGTTTTAAAATGACAAGTGATGAGAAGAATGACATTTAAGGTAATCACATACAATTCAACTTCTCTCAATGACTGCCTAGTCACCACGAAGATAAAAAAAACAAATAAAGCAACATTTTATGTGCCATATTTACCTATTTTTGCTTTATGTTCATCAGCAATGAGTTGCCTTATTGCATTGAACTGGAGTTCCTAATGGCAACCAATATAATGTTATCCTCCAATAAAGATTAGGTTTTGGAGTACAGTTGAGGATTAAAAAGCACAAATGCAGCATATGTGATCATCTTAATTTGGAAATGCTCTTATGTGTCAGCCACTCCCTAAGGAACCTCCCTGGGGCCGCTCAGACGTCCTTGTGCTTTTAGAGAGGGGGGGTTACAATCTAACCATCTTTTTACTCTCACTTCCATCATCTCAGGAGTGAGACCTAAAGACTGCAGAGTGTCTGCCACCTGAGATTGAACACTTGCCTGGCAGTCCCTACTTTCCACTGTGGACACACAACCCATTTTTATGGTGACCCGTTGTGTGTAATACAGGTATCTGCTGATCCAGGGCTCCTGTCATCTGCTGCTGAGAAGTAGCACCTCCAGAACATAAGTGGCCTCACCGTTGCCAGCATTTGGGTCATCCACTGTGAGAGCAGGTAACCCCTGGCACACTCGTCCTCCCACTACGGATGGTACCCACCTCCTACCACTTACTTTCCTTTTGGGTATCTGCCAACCTAAGTCTAGATGGCAGCAACTTATACTTCTTCATACAAAGACAAAACAAGTGTGGGGGGGTGTGGCCTAGCACCTAAGATGGCAGACGCACACTGAGGGCGCTCCGCATCCTATCCCCTAATTATCCTGATCATCCTGCATACAAAGGGCCTAAAATGACATCACCGACACGGATGTCGTGCGCTAGAGTCTAGTGCACCCTTTGCTGTGCTCCCTGTGATTGCTCTGTGTTTGGTGGTGGAGCCTCTGGAGACGTGGCCTGCTGCCCCGAGGGGGCCTGACTCTGGCCTACCTGCTCGTATCTTCGCTGCCCTTTTCGGGACTGTGGGTCCTGCTCTGTTGCCCTCACACTGGCCAGGAGCCTACATGACCGGTGGTCTTGCTGCTATTACAGGGCTCCGCCTCAGGAATTGACCGACAACGCCGCTTGGCCCTGCATATTGCAGTGTTCTTGGACTCCCCATCCGGGAGGCCTCATGCTCGCCTGCGACCGGGTCGGGGCTGGTAGTCGGGGCCCCGCTTGCGGCTACACATCGTGAGGCCCGGCTGGCTGGCGCTGGGCTGGCTGGAAGCAGAGCTACCCTGGGGCTGCTGTGAACTGATGCAGTGGTACGAGCCGGGCTTGTGTGGGCAGTAGAGGTGCCGTGGATCCGGGCCTGGCCTGCTGTGCAGCGACTCCACGCCGACTGCTGAGAATCCTGAAGGCGGGCTCATCCCTTGGCTGTGTTCAGCGGATGACGCAGAGGACGCTCTGGTGAGTGGAGAGACCTGCCCTCCGCGCAGACTGACTCCCAATTGGGCTCTGATCTGCCGCTTGGCTCCTGGGGCTTGTGGGGGGCCGTGGATTAGCCCGGAATCTTGTCGGCTCTGCTGCCTCTTACTGAGGCTGCTGCTGGGGCCCCTTGTTGCCTTGTGGTGGTGACGTGTCATGGCCCCCCTCTCTTACCCCCCCTTTTATTTTGGACCAGGAGCGGCGGTCTCCACGCAGGGTGCTGCGTGCAGTGGACTCTCATGAAGAGCACGGGGTATGCTCAGACCGGGACAGCCCCAGAAGTTAGTAGAGTGGGCCTGCTGGAGCTTGGCGGGCGAGGCTCCTTCCCAGCGGTGGGCCCGGTGACGCTCCTTGCGGTGCCGGTGCAGTACGTGTGCCTGGCGATCGTGCCCCTCTGGACATAGGTGGGCTGCTACTGTCGAAGCTGAGCCTCATTATCGCATCCCCAACAATTTTTTCTCTGACAGTGAGGTCACGGTACTCGTCTGGCCCGAGGAACGGTGGCGAGAGGCTCTGGGACATGTGACCAAGCTGGTGTTATTGTTGGCCTCTCCTAACTGCAGTTGGGTTGCTGGACTGTTGAAAGTGTGCTGTCTATTTAAGGTAGGACTGTGGAGTACGCCATTGGCATTCATCCTGGGCGGGGGAGGGGCACAGAGGTCCTTCGGACCTAAGCCCCCTGTGCGATGCAACGCAAAGGAGACAGCAGCACTCACACCTCCAGCAATTTAATGTTGGACAGCACAGGGGTCAGTTTGGGCCTAGGCTGTCCAACCCCCCTCTACCGTGACCGTGTTGTATCGGCATTGGAGTGACCAGTCGGCACCAAATAATGTGTGTTGAGTGCGCTGAGACAGCGGTCAGTGCTGGTTAGAGCCCCCTGGGGGCCCTCCTCCCCCTCGTGACTGTACATTGCAAGTCTATTGTGCCACCAGACCAATATGCCCAGTGCACAGAAGCTGGCCATGGGCCACCTTCGCTTGACCTCTACCCAGGGTGGTCCCCCTCAGGGTGCGGCCGAAGATGCACCAGGGAGTGCGGGGAAATCTGCTGTGCCTGGCCAAGCGGACCTCTCTGCTAAAGTAGACTCAGTACTAGCTGCGGTGGAGCAGATTGGCACAGTTTTAGATCAAACTTGGACCTCTCTTGAAGGCAGAATAGACAATGTCACCTCTGACTTCATGATCCTCCATGCCGATCACCAGAAATTGTCCGAGCGCGTGCAAGGAGCGGAAACTGCACTGGCAGAACTTCAGCCCAAAACCTGCAATCACACTGGGACTCCACAAGATCTGCTAGACCGAGTCTGCACCATCAAAGAAAAACTGGACGATGCAGAAGGTCGCTCGCGCTGCAACAATGTGCGGGTGATTGGCCTCCCGGAGGGGGCTGAGGGGCCGATGTGGTTGGTTATGCTGAGTCCTGGCTTAAGGAACTGCTCCCTCCTGGAACACTCAGTATGTTGTGGTGCGGATGCACAGGGTACCTGCACATAAACCTCCTACCGGGGCTCGTGCTCGCCCTATCCTAATTCGTCTGTTGAACTTTCGTGACCGCAATGCGATATTGAGAGAAGTCGGGTGCCACCCACGGCCCAAGGTGCAGAATGGCTTGGTCTCTTTCTTCCCAGACTATACTGCTCAAGTGCAGAGGAGACATCCTAACTTCGGATCAGTGAAGCAACAACTGAGAGCCAAGGACATATGCTACTCTCTTCTATTCCCAGCCCGCCTCCGGGTGATTCACAGTGGCACAGCGCGGTACTTGGACTCTCCATCTGACGCTTGGGACTGGCTCGAAGAGAATAGTTTGGTGATGGTCCCTAGGCCACGAGAAGATGCCACATCACAGAGGCGATACAGGGGAAGATGTCAGAGGGGTAGAGGTGGAGGGTCGCAGCGTTGTATCTCGCCTGGCAGTGCCCCAGACCCGGAGCAGATTCAGAACGCCAAGACGCCTTGCACATTGCTTCATCCCTCCATTCGACCAGATGGATGCCTGAGTCCATTTCATCACCGTCCAGTTCCGGGGGAGACACTGACTTTCTACAGGCCTGGTCTGCTGATCCAGACGCTCCCCACCCACCAGTGGTCACGCCTCAAACATCGGACAATATTGTCTAGTGTATTAGTCAATCTCATTTGTCTCTATAGTATGTATCTGTAGCCTACTAAAGACCTGTCACTGATCCCCACGCCCACAATCCGACACACTAAACCGCACAATCGCGACACAATCCACGCCTGTAGGAACGCCCTTGGAAGCCAGTTCTTAGGGTTATGTAATCAGGGGATGAGTCATTAGCAGCTACCTCCCTCTCACTCACACCCCTTTGTAGTCTAATTCTGACTTCATGTTAATCGCCATGTTTGGGCCATTAAGTTTGTGTCAATCCCCGTTCGGGGTTCGCTCTTTTGCAGTTCTTACACCTGGATTAAATATTATCAATTTTCTCCCCATATATGTTGCCCTACACAGTGACCTGCGGCCGATTCTTCTACATCAACACACACTTGCTGCTGCGCTGTCCAGGTTCTCTAAGCATACATCACACACATGACGGATATCAAAATCATTCCAAGGAATGTTAGGGGCATTCACACCCCAGTGCGCAGGTATGCCATATACGCTTACTTGCGGCACAGATCTGCCGGGATTGCACTCCTACAGGAGACGCACTTGACCAGTTTAGAAGCAGGCAGACTCCGGCACCGCTGGCGCAGCCATGTATATAACACTAGCTACTCATCACAGGCCAGGGGCGCCCTGATATGGGTGAAGGCGGGGACCCCGTGGGAGGAGGAGGAGGAGGTTGTGGTCGACCTGGCGGGGTGCTATGTGTGTGTCAGGGGCAGGCTCAATGGCCAAATCCTCCTGTTGGGTTCCATATATGCTCCTAATTCCAACCAGAACACGTTCCTTGGTAGCCTCTCCACCATGCTAATTAGATGGGGGTATCCCTTGGTTGCTAGGTGGGGACTTCAACTCGGTCCTCGATGTCTCACTTGACCGCGCCTTCCCCCCCTTACCCGAACCAATGCTTCCTCTAATGCGCAAGCCCTACAAGCCTGGCTAGAACACTGGTCCCTTATAGATGTTTGGCATGCACGACATCCTGACTTGAGAATATACTCCTTCTACTCGCCAGTTCATGACCTCCATGTGCGCCTTGACCGGATCCTGGCAACACCGGCCCTACTCCCCTTGATTAGTGACACTAGCTATCTAGGCCGTACTCATTTGGATCATAATCCCCAGATCATGTCACTTAGCTGAGAGGCTAGGTCCCCTTCACTCCCTACCTGGCGGTTGCAGACGACAGCACTGGAAGACCAGTCCTTCCGCTACTCCTTGGAAACCGCAGTTGTCGGATATTTTGCACAAAACATAGACTCCGCAGGGTCCCCCCTGGTAGAATGGGAGGCCTTTAAGGCCAATCAACAAGAGGGGGACTGAGGGGCTTTTTATAGAGGTCCAGCATACATGCCCTATCATGCAGTAAGATAAGAAGGTATGCAGTTCCTCAGGTGATCGGACAAGGGGGAGGAAGGTCTGAAAGCCACTGACTATGTGCTTTGTCAAAGACGAAGGGGAAAGGGAGGAAGGGAATTCCTCCTGTCGGAACTAGGGCCCTCACACACCCAGCCAGCTGGGTGTCATGCTTCATCATATGGGCCTGCTCCTCGTCGGGTCGGCGCTGCAATACCCGATGGGCACCCATAAAGGGGCTCTTTAGCGGAGTTCTTCTGTTCCTCGCCATTTGGTGCAGTGGGTGTGAGGGGCCTAGGTAGTGTAGATGTGGTAAAAAAGTGATTAAAACAGGTCAGATAGTCCAAAGGACTTTTATTCAGACTGGCTATCCACCTGATTAAAAGCAGGAAAAAGAGTGGCAGCTATCTGACGTGATGGTTCAGTTTAGCTATGCTCAACTCTACAGGGCAACATGTTTCATGCCTATTGGTCAGGGAGATCCATGGCAATTCATCAGGACCTAGTGGGTGAACTATCTACACAGGGTGGTGGGTGTAAGTTCTACGTACCAGCACTGCGAGTAAAAGTACCCGCAGTATCTCGGAACGACCTATCAGTGGATAAGGTCTCGCTCCATTCAGTGTCCGGCAGGGTATCGGGACACCTAAAACATGGTGTCCATTCCGCTTCAGGAAGTGGGCCAAGTCACCTACCCCTCTCCGCCGGCACCGGGAAGTCTAACCTGGATCATCTGCAAGCAATTGGATACCTCGCTTGCCTCCATTGAACGGAAGCTCCTCCACTGGGAGACTCTGTCAGTCACTCACCCGGAGGCACAGGCTCGGCTCTAGGCCCTGCAGGCAGACCGGCTAGCTCTACTGGAAAAGTTGCGTTGTCACAATTACCTAGCTCACTCTACCCGCACACACGCAATATCAGACAGGGCAGGGAAACTGCTTGCGTACCTGATTAGACAGAAGCACCCACATCTTCACATACAAGCAATAAATGACGAGCTCGGTCAGATGATGAGATATACCCACAGGGACATACACGAGGCCATGACCCGACATTATACCACATTGTATGCATCTAGCACGCATGGCCACGCCCAGCAAATAAGTTCCTTCCTTGATTCTGTACAACTACCTTCCCTATCTGTTGCCCAATTCCTAGAGCTGGACTCCCCTTATCTGTGGAGGAGATTAGGGAGGTACTAACGTCCCTTCCATCGGGGAAGACCCCTCGCCCTGATGGGTTCCCCGCTGAGTTTTTCAAGTCCTATGTGGAGATGCTGGTGCCCCGTTTACATGCACTCTTCATAGCAGCGCTTGACGGCGCAGCTCCTCCTCCCTCTCTTTGTACAGCCAATGTTGTTTCCCTGTTGAAGCCGAGCAGGGATCCCACAGCCCTAGGATCCTACAGACCACTAGCGATTCTCAATATCGACTGCAAAGTTCTTGCGAAATCCCTTGCCAATCAACTTGCTCCACATGTGCCCTTCCTGGTACACTCAGACCAAAATGCCTTCGTTCCTGCCCGGAACACCGCACTCAATCTCCGTCACTACTTTAGAGTAGCCGAGTATGCCCCCCTTAACTGGCCCCACTCAGGATGCCTTGTGCTGGGCCTTGAGAGGGCGTTCGATTCTCTGGAATGGGACTATCTCTTTGCTGTGTTGCCAAGGTTTGGCAAGGGCTCCTATTTCCTCAGCTTGGTTTGGCTGTTATGTAGACATCCAGTGATCCGAGTCAAGACAGGACCCTACATATTGGACGCTGTCCGGGTGGGTCGTGGGACCCGTCACTGCTGCCCACTCTCCCCACTCCTCTTCTCCCTGGCTGTGGAGCCTCTGGCGATGTTCATACGTGGCAGGGTAGACATGGACATCCCCTTAGGCAATGACACACACACAATCTCGTTATATGCCGATGACCTTTTATTGTATGCCAGAGATCTTCATGATATCCCCTATACACTGGACACAGCACTGTCGCAATACGCCACAGTTTCAGGCCTCAGGGTTAGTGCAGCAAAATCCACTATCTTCCCGTTCACACTGTCCACTTGAAACTCAGTGTACTCATTGGGAGAGATTCTGGTGTCTTGGTGCACTGGTACCTTCCGATATTTAGGTATCCATATATATCGCACCAAAGCCGACCTATTTGACGGCAACGTCACTAGAGCCACCTCCTCTATCTACTCACAGATGACATTCTGGAGGTCTCTCCCTCTGTCTATCTCGGGCAGAGTGGCTCTGGTGAAGGTGGTGGTTCTTTCACGTCTGCTTTACTATTTTGCCACCCTGCCAATTTACATTCCCCCTCTCCTATTTCAGCAAACTAGAAATTAAGGTTAGGGATTTCATTTGGGGCACCTCTAGGCACAGGGTCTCCATCAGGAAGTTGTATCTGCCAGCGGGACAGGGCAGATTAGCAGTGCCTAACCTTGAGCATTACTACTTAGTGGCCCAGTTACTATGGGTTGCCAGATCGTTGGCCTCGCAGCACTTACCAGACTCCCCCACACTGCGCCCTCCGCTGACGCTTCATGCTTTTCTACGTATGTTTCACCCCTGCGCTAAGCCCAGTAGAGTAGATTCCTTGCTGCTCTCCATAGCATATAAGTGCTACCATAGAAGTTTATATATCACTCGCGCTACCACACCACATGCCCCTGCAATTCCACTGCTGGGGTCACCAAAAGGCAGTTCATCAATAACAGCGGCAGAGTTGCGTGGTTGGGAAGCGGCCGACATTCATGACACAGGCGACCTATTTAGAGACAGAGCCCTGATCCCCTATACAGATTTAATCTCAGAAGATGGCCTACCCCCGGGACACTTTCTACTACACCGTGCACTCATAGCCTCACTTTCATCCAAGTGGGGTAATTTAACAGCAGAGCCGCCCACACATCACCTCTTGCAATATCTCCACATAATGGGCACAGGAGGGCGCTTGATACGCTGGTTCGCCTCCTCCCTTCGTCAACACACAGCGAGTCCACTGACCTCCCTGAGACACCACTGGGAAGAAGACATAGGACGGGCCCTGTCCGAGAAGGAATGGGTGACAATACTAGAAAGCCCAACACATATCCCTCCCAATCAGTGCTTCAGGCAGATACAATATTGTATTCTCCACTGCGCCTATCTCTCCCCAGCCCTGATAAGTTCTTCCACCGAGATGACACTGAATGCCCCAGATGCTGCTCGCCCAATGCGGACATTGCCCTGCCCTGGGGGAGTACTGGATGGGCGTAGTAGCCACTCTGTCCCGCTGCACTAAACGTGAATTTCCCTTTCAATGGGAGGTGTACATCTTGCATCTCTTCACGAGGAGCAGGAAACACAAGGCTGCCTCACGATTTTTAAACCTAGGCCTAAATACGGCGAAACGCCTGATTACTAAAAGGTGGAAGAGCACCACGGCACCCCACATAATAGCCTGGCGCCGCTCGTTGCTAAACTGGGCCAGGGCAGAGGGCATGGCCTTGCAGAGGGAGGATCTGCTGGGGCTTCGTAAGTTCCCCCTAGCTAGCGATTGGGGGACTATTGTGGAAGAATTGCAAAAACTGTCTGTGCACACCGAAGACACACAGGAAGGGGCGGTGACCTCAGTAGCTCCGAATTGACAATACATTACCACTAATGGATCCCCACAAGTGAGATAGCGCTTTAAAACCCCATTCGTCCTGTCAGTTCATAGTATCCTAAACCGCGTCACATTTCTGGGCCTTAGGTCACGGGCAATCTCCCTATCCTTCATTCAAGTTATTTTGTCCTCATTTTGTTGTAACCTCCTCCCAATGTTCATTGTTACTTCAAATAGCACATATTAATGGCCACATACACAACACATTAGTGCTGAAACTATCTACTCCTTTACCTAGGTGGTCCAATATGGTTCTTATTTGTGCGATGTAATATTAGCCTCATTCTGCTTTCGCCATAATGGATATTAACGATGGTTATGTTAGACTAATGCATGACAGCTAGCCACTTGAACTGGTCTTTTGATTGTTGTGCTGTAATGTTTGAAAATATAAATTCCAATAAAAAAGATTTAAACAAAAAAAAAGACAAAACAAGTGTAGGTGCACCTGCAGGTGAAGTGTGGATATTAGCATCCCATATATACGTAAAAGCATCATTGCCGCACTTACATCTGACTCCCAGCGCTATGGTAGTCACCAACAGCAAGAGGCAGGTCACCATCAGGATGTGGGTGGTATGAGCAGCAAGTGCCCTTCTCCAGAGCTGAGAAGCTAATAATAAGAAGAGATCATCTTTGATTACAAATCACTGTTAAATAGCTGAAACGTCAAACAAGATGCTTGGAAAAACAGTTTAATGTGAATGACTTTGCATCTGTTATCCTTCATCATATAACATAGTCTGAACTGACCAAAGAAAATAAGAATTATCAATCATTAAAGGTGTCACTATTTTTCTAGTTCCAGGTAAACAATTCAATACATATTAAAAGATAAAAGGTTGATATGTCCTAATACCCAGCATTGCATCCACATCTCTACCGAGAGTGGATGCTGAAGTAGATGTGTGGAACCCCTGCCTTCTGACCACGAGTTCACAAACTCACCTGATAATACCTGCCGAGAGCACCTTCCCTCAAACTAAATTGATTTTACACATTTATTTTAAATTTCTACAATCCACTTACCTACCAATAGCTTAGAAGTCTTTCTTCCCCTCTCCGTGTCATATCTCCTCCTGCACAGTAATCTTGTAGCAACCTCATCCACCCCTGTCTTTAATCCAATGACATGGATTCAGGCTTCCACAATCAACCAGACAAAAGGTTACACTTCCAATATTTGTTCAGCTGATGAACTCCTCTGCTGTAGGTAACTAGAACTCTTCCCTTCTGCACAACTAACCCTTTCCATAGGCAGGTCTCAAATTTCTTCAAGAGATTCTGCATAATGACAGATGTTGTCTCTGTGCTAAATGCCTTCCTTACAATCTTAATTACAGGGACCTTACCAATATCATCAATATCCTAGACCAATATTCAATTCAAGAAATTATCTAACATGACCAAAATGTAAGTACTACTTCATCCAACAGCAACACTGTGTTGAAGACTTCTAACACCAGTTTTGTTTGTGGCCTTGATGGAACCAGCAATGTATGTCATATAACTACCTGCACGTAGCAGCTCATAGCACTCACTGCACACTTCTTTACATCGCCATGGAACAATACATATAAGTTGAGTTTTATAGAGTGCACAAATGTCCAGCGGCGTCTTGGTGCTAGTGAGCAGTCACAAGCAAGAAACTCAAACTGATCAATTAGCAAAAAGCTGTGTTTTAAGCCCTTTCCTATAGAGTAACAGGTTAAACTATGTCTTTAAATGCATGGGGTGCCAAGCAGCCAGCAGGTCTACAAACTCCGAATTGATGATCTATGCCACAATCATTTCAATGCCACCATCATGTCACTATTACTATAATGTCTTCTAGCTGTGACAAATCCTTTCACTCCTGGTTATTAAACCCTACACCACCACACCCATGCCTTCAACTACACATGTCTCTTTCATCAGCTAGGATCCCAGCGTATTTCAGAGACAATCCTGACCACATCGTGGAGATCTTCAAATCCAACACCCAGTATCCTGGTAGCAACACAACATATAAATCTGTTCTTATCATTAAATGCAATCCCCACAGGTTAAATTTAAATTTTTAGATTAAACACCAGCATCACAAAACATCCCTTTCCACCACGGAATACTTGCACTTCTACTCTTCACAGATTTTCAAAGCAAAACCTTATATCTATGAAGGAACTGTGTCTAAAACACTTATCTTAAAAATTGTTGTGTAATTCACACGTAGATTACCTAGGTTTCTGAAGTCGGTCACAAATGAAGGGTCAGATGTATGAACGTTTTTAGCAATAGTTAAAGGAGAATCGGGCTGTTAGCAACCTCTCTAAAATACCGTTTGGCCATGTACCAACCCAATTTTGCAAGTCAGTAACCTATTACTGACTTGTAAAATAGGGTTTGTGAGTTGGTATTAGGACGGGGCATGCCAATAGCATCCCTTCCGAATAGGAAGTAGCAGGGGGATGTTGGAATGTTTTGCGACTGGAATGCAGTCACAAAACATTCATATTTTACTGATTCCATGAAGGAGGTGGTAACCCATTCGCAAATGGGAAGGGGTTCGTTTAGGATCCCTTCCCATTTGTGAATGTGGGCACCAACATTTTTTAAGAGCTGGAAGTGGTCCCACGGACCAGTGCCTACTCTTAAAAAATGAAAAGGTAGGTTTTAATTTTCATTTCTGAAATGCATCCCATTTTCTTTTAAGGAAAATGGGTTGCGTTTCAATAAGAAATAGCTTTATTTAAAAGCAGTGACAAAGATAGTGGTCTGCTGACCCCAGCAGGCCACCATCCATGTGATTACAGGCCATTCCCAGTGGGTTGCAAATTGCTACCTACCTCATGAAAATTGATAAGTAGGCCAGTTGCAACCCCATTGGGAATCGCTAAATGTGTCTGAGACACTGTAGTACATCGCATTTTTCGAGTCCCTAATTGCGAATCGCAAAAAATCGCTATTACAGAATCACAAAATGAAATGGTTGTGCATCTGACCCATAGCAATTTGGAATGAAACTAACTCTGACTATACCCTGGACACATAAAGGTATCTCTTCTTCATAGATGGCTTGAAATGGACTATAGTCTTCTCAAGAAACAAAGAGCAATAGCCCATATCCTTAAGAAACTTTTAAGAAATTCAACTACAATATTACACCTTCCTTAGAAATTTCATGACTAAGGTAGGTGATTCTATCTACCCTAAATGAAGATATTCCTCATTGTCTAGCAGAACACTGTCTTCCAACATCGTCTTTTCTTTACAAAAGGCCTGCATTTCTCATCAGCATGAAGAACCTGGAAGTACAACTCCTTGACCTTTCCATCATGATGATTTATTGGAGATTGAGGCCTCTTTGCACAAGTCTGGCTATGCAGGTGGTGGAGTTATTTAACCCCCTCCATAACATTCCTTATTGAGTAAGAACACGGGGCGCAGACACTGTGGTGGCTCTACAATAATCGCACCACCTCCAAAGGCCCTCTGATAACGAAGGACTTCAGACACTCCGTGTGTGATATCCATGCATATCCTTTCTTTACTACATTTTTCAGTAAAAACACTTCTCCAGACCTGAGTTATATAAGATCTTTTTTGCATGCATCTAACTCCCTGCAAATATTTTGCGTTTCTGGCTCTATGACATTGGGATCTATATTGTAACTCATGTTGGTGTCAGCAACATACGCAGTCCCTTCAATCACATTGCATTAAATCCATTGGCCATGCTCTTCATAAGCCACTAACCTAATTGTTTTGGATCCATACATGCCTGCGCCAATATCAGGAGCTTTCGATGGGTTCCTCATCTCCACTGAAGCTGCCAGTGTGGATGCCACCTAGATTGACACCACAGATGCCCTTGGACTACTGGGATGAACTTCATACTATTAAATCCCTGTATGTGGATCATAAGATATATCTCAATCAATGTATATCATCAAGGAACACCTCAATGACCAAACATGTTACCCGGAGCATATATATGTTTACGAATGGACATGATTTCAGAAAGACTAAAGTGAGCAAGAGCAAGCTCACTTTTAATCTTTGGCCTCACGACTAATGAGTTTTATGACCAGGAACCAATTATCATGACGTTCAACCATTGGTAAATATCGTTTATCAAAAAGCAACACAAACATTTTCCCTGTTTATAAGTATTATTATCAGTGCAATGCGTCATCAGGTCAAGACAAGTCAATGATGCTTATTTTCGACCGTCCTATTTCATAAACATACATGTAAATTCAGTTTTTGAGAGCTTTGAAGCATGTTATTAGGATTATATAGGAGACCTGTGTAAAGTGCAGTGGAATAGTCTAAATGCTGCATGACAAGAGATATTTTAGCTCAGCCTTATTGGAGGGTTGCAGAAGTGAAGGATCCTCTAAACCGTGACAATTTGCACGTTAACATCCTTAACACTGCCACATATTTTAGCTGAAGTGAAAGATTTCAGTCAACTATTTTCTGCCTTTGTTAAGTTTGTGAATTTTGGAGGGAGCAGATCCCAAGCTAGAAGTCTGAATAGATGGAAAAAGGAGTTTAAGGTTCAGTCCTCCCTAGGACTGATATTCCCGACTTTTCCCCGTTTAAACTAAAGGTAGATTTCATTCATACAAAGTTGATTATAATCCAAGCAGTTAGAATAACACCGAGAAGTCTTTTTTCAGCCAGTGCTAGATTTGTGTGTCAACAGTGTCAAGTGGCCCATAGGGACATTGCAATTTTTCACTAACTTAGCATAAGCACGTTGCAGCTTGCCTGCTGCTTTGCACACGCTACTACACGTCTTTATTTTTTGCAATAATTTCTAGGACTGCTTTCACATGAGAACTCATCGCTGTGTTCACTCTCTGCATGTTCCTGGGATTTTGACTGAACATTATGTGCAAGGTCGAACAACAATGCCCCTTGTTATTTTGTTCTGACCAGTCTTTAGCCCTTAGACAAAACATACCGATGCAGCTGTTGTTTGGACAGCGTACTTGGGTTTTTAGTTGGGTGCACGATTAGGTGACACACACTTGGAGAGGGACCTTTCCAGGGAGAAGAGCAAGACAGCGTCTATGATGTAGATCTATGATCTATAGTCTAAGGTGTGGGGTCTGCTGACAAAGCCCAGAGATCTACTATTATAACACAATACTTCTTCTTAGCAAGGGTAGGGAGGTTAGGCACTATAGTCCTTTCTCCATTGTCTTTCTATGAGGACATCTCCCTTCATGATATATGGACTAGCTGCTATGCTGACAATATTTGTACTATGCATTTTCCTGCTTGTTGTGGCATGTATACTGCATGTTAGGGCACGTTAGTTGAAATAAATATTTTAAACTATTTCATGACTCTGTCAGATCTTATTGTGGACGAGTACAAGAGTGTCAGCGAAAGAGTGTGTCTTGTTAACCTGATTTCTGAGAGATCTGGGAGTGTTGTGTTCTGGGGTGTATAATCATTTGCTTCTCTGTGAGTGAGTAGGAGAGCAAGTGAGACACTATAGCTAGTCGGTCCTGGGTTTGAGGGTACTAAGGTGGTAGGAAGACCCAGTCCCTATAACCAAGGTCCCACATTCCTGCGCATAGTTCTGTATTTGTGAAGAATCCCTGCAACAACAGCACTCATCTGGATGAGGATCCTGCAGATGATGAGGTGTGTGTAGCGGTGAGACCACAGAGAGAAGAAGGCGGCCACTTGGCTCGCACCCCTCAGTGATTCACAAGAGAGTATTCTGATGGTCCCATACTTATGTAGTGAGTGCAATGACAAACAAATGGTCTATTTGAGTGTAGGCTTGGGTTAGGGTCTGGACAGCAATGTGTGATGGACGATAGTGCTATGAGCAACCACGAGATATTAAAATTAAATTAACGCTTCTCGCAGGCCTTATCAAGCTTGACATTGAGCTCTACTTTGATACTAACTTGAGCTGATCTCGTCCTTCTCAGTCATGAGACACTTGCCTGGATGTTGTTACAGTTCTTTCCAGAATTCTGCTTCGGTGCAATAGATTGGAAAGACATCATTGGTTTTGGCTGCTACTCACTCACAAATAAAGCAGCAGCACCATTTAAATAAATGAATATAAGAATGTTGAGAGAATGGGAAATTATGAGATGGATACATAGAAACCTCAGTTTACTTAAGCCTCTTATGTAGATCATTAATGTGGATATTCCCAAATTCACAGAAAGGGATATAAGAACTTAGAAATTGTTTGCAAGTCCAAGAAAGGCTGGATTCAGTGATTCAAGGTGTAAGACATTGTACACCAAGATCAGGAGGAAAATCAGCACATGGCACACTTTTAGGGAACTTGCAGTAGGGGAACCATGGTTTACAGTTCACTCCTCGTCGCTGTGATTTTTAGGTTACTGCCAGGTTAATGTGAGATGCTTAGTGAAGGAGGATAAGACCTTAGTGAAAGCTCAGCCAATTGGGTAGGTAGAGGGAGGATGCACCATCCAGCCCCTTAAATGCCCTTTGCTGGAATTTACAGTAAGGATCAGCTTGCTATTTGCAGGTTTTAATTCTTCTGTATCCTTACCCTTCTTACAGTGGTTGAGAAAATGGAGTTGTAGTACTTGGAATGGTGCGGTTTTGTGAGTGAGTGTATTGGCGACGCGGAACTGGTGCAGCAAGGGCACTGTTGATGGTGGCAGCAGGCTATGTGGGGAAAGGTTCATGAGGGTTCATCACTTCTGCAGACCTGTATAGCCAATTCCTTCTTGGTGCCTCTCCTCATCTCTACATGGGCTTGACATTCAGTGTCTCACATCTTCCTTCAGTCATTCTTTCACAGCAGAACCTGCAAAAAGCCTACTCCCAGTAAGGATCTTCACTTCGCAGCGGCACAAGTTAATCTGTTGCACAGAAATGAAGGCCGCCTGAAAGGCCGAACATGTGGAAGAGGAAAAGATTGAGATGACAGAACTGATCCTGTGGCTGCCACCTTCTTCTGTAATGTCCCATCTACCCACCCTCCTGTCCATGGCCTTCTCACTGCTGAATGTCCTTGTGGAGGAGGTCAGAGCCGGAGAGAGATTACGGTATGTTCTTAGTGGCGAGAGATGATACCCGTTGACAGAGGCAGAGCTCCACTAGCAGATTAGATGATCTTGGAAGCTAGTTAGGTATGCAGTCCATGAGAGCAGCTCTGAAGGTGGTAAAGGATGCCTGCACAGGTGGGGGTGAGCGAGTCTGCAAGGAGACAACTGAGGGTTGTTTAGAACTGTGTCTTGGATTGTCTTTATTTTTGCTAAAAAAGATAGCGATAAAACCCAGAAGTGTATTGGTCTTGAGTAAGGGGTGCTATTTAGTACTTCTGAATTGGCCCGTACCTAGGAAATATCATATCTATTGTTTGGTTTGGGCAGTCATTGATGCATTCAAAAAACGTTCTGCTTGTCTTATAGGAAATGTTGTGGTTTTTGGACTGAGATGTACTCCACCACCATTCCAGATTTCAGCCCTGTATTTTCCTTATGTGTTACTGGTAGACATTTCCTGAGCCATGAGAGTTTTTTCCTACCCACCAATTTCCATTCCTAGCATATAAAACAGCAGAGCAATATGTAGCCCCTCAGGGCCCTTCATTTGTTACTTCTTAGGTTGTTTGATGGCTGTATTTTGCGCTCTTCTGCACATGGGGTTTTACAACAGAATGTAAGAGAATAGGAAGGGATTGTGGATTAGTACACCTAAACCAGATGTGAGGAATGAACCTCATTTGTATCCTATATAACACAAAATCCAGTCCATGCAGCAGTTTGAATTAGGCTGAAATATGTTTCTCTGATACGTCTTCAAACTGCTTTCTCTCAGTGTGGTTAGAAAATATGAATATATAATATTCTATCATTTCCCTCTTGCACTCAGTAGCATTCAAGGGGTGGTAGGGATCAGGCATGACAAAAAGCATCTTTTGTGTGTTTTATTTTTCATACAGTATTATATGGTGTCATAGCATGCATGGCTGCCTATCCACCATGCCTAAGTTCACCTTCCATATAGCATGCTCTGTGCCTCTATGTGTGCTTGGTCTTCAGTAGTCCATGTATGATAGCAGCTTTAAGCTGAGGGAACAATGTAATTACAAACCTTTACTTGAAGTCCATGAAGAGCCAGAAATAACATTGCCTCCAACAGTCTGAGTGACCTTAACTTCGGCATACGTGATCTCTCCGTTTCCGCCATATGCCTGGCAGCCTGTCACCATGAGACAAAAGAAAACCTACAGTCAGATAATAAAACATTCACTTGTTTGGCTGTATTGTGCTCTGAGACATGTTGTCTCTCCCTATCTAGTGATTTTGCTAGTTGAAGATAATGAACTGCTGTGGCACCACTACATTTGGCCTATATGTTTCGGCCATCATCTGCCAACCTGGTAAATCGGTCTTCCTTAGGACCCGGAACAAAGTCTCAAATGACTTTAAGTGTAAACAGAGGTGTGGGACATGCAGGGGCAAGGACCCGGGCTGGCATAACTGCCGGCCATGTCTTTTATGAAAGATTGACTTCGGCCCCTATGGGCGATAAGTAAACTCATTTGGAGATGTTACCGGACTTATTGGAGTTCAACCATATGTATGTGTGATTTTGTGCATGCACGTATATGATTGATGATCTTTTGCATGCGCTAGGGTTGGGTTCACACCTAACATCATTAAGCACCTTGTTCTGGGTCCTGAGGAAGGCAGATTGACCAGGTTGAAGGATGATGGCCGTAACTTGTAGACCAGCTGCAGTATCACTAGAGCACTTAATTATCAACAAGTGCCAACATGCACTCCTTGCACTCCTGTGGGCCCCGCAGCTGGCATACTCCTAGCAGTTGCAGTAGAGTGCAGAGGGAGAGCTACTCAGTGGTGGAGGGACTTGTAGGCGATAGATTCAGGAGATCCGCGAGGGAGCACCTGCCCTTCCAACGTCATACTATCTCTGAAATGCCTGCACACATGTAACATAGCATACACCTATTGTAAAATCAACACTCCAGTCAAATCCTCCTTTTCATTACATGCTGACTGCATTTTTAATATGAATAGGTGTCTTGAGAAAATTAGATATTATTATTCCTCCACATATTTTTAGTTATTCTGTGTAATGTTTCCTAATCCTTCTCCCGAGAAGAGGTTTGGATTACAAAGGGCAAAATGACAGAAAGGTATAGATTAACTTGTGTTGTCTCATATATTCAATTAATAATCTTTTCAGGAAGAGTATTAATGTATTACAACTAATTTCCTACTTTATGTGGCATTTAAGGGATTTGTGAGGTAGATGTTAGATGCAGAGATCTTGAAACATGCTCCTGCTGGCTGGTTGATGTGCTCTGCTTTGCAGGCAGTATTCTCAGTATCATGATGATTTAAGTATTCAGGCAGAGACATGATGTTCTTGAAAAATATAATTGTATATTAAACATATTGGCTTGTCATTTTGGTAGAATCTATTTGCTAAATTAAACTGTGCCCATTCTACCATTTTAATACGCATTTGGATCAACCCATTATGGACTTTCAAATAATTGAAGGGAATTGAAAGAAGGTGTTTCCATTTGTAGGCACATGCTATGCTCTATCTGCCAACCTTGGTCTGCAGTTTGACCCACAATTCTTTAACTAAATTAATGTAACTAAATGTATCTTACCATATACGTTTTCTAGTAATGTTATTTTTCTAAATGCCAATAAAACTATAAAAATGTTGGAATTAGGTATGCTTTTCAAATTTTCATAATCCTATTCTTAAATTACAATTAACAATGCTGTATGTAGAGTGTGAGTAAATAGATTCTTGAAACTTGATCACTCGATGGCCGCTGAGTAGAGCAGCATAAACACATTGTGGGAGTGTGACACTACAAGATTATATCGCTGGTATATCCCTTGAAGTATATTCACATCTAATCAAGATCATGATAGACTCTATTAATGTGGCATTGAAGAGTACACATGGTGGGCCTTCCAAGATGGAGGGGATGTTGGTGTTGAGTGACATCAGGAGTACACGTGATGGGCCATTCAAGATGGAGGAGATGCTGGGATTCAGTGATGTGGACATGAGTAGACCTAGCAGTGTCTCGCCAATGCATTCTGCATTACCTGGAGTTTATATTGCACGGTCTTATTAGAGTCCAGGTAAAGCAAGTTACAACTGTCCAATCTGGATATCCCTAAGGCAAGAGCTATCTGTATACGTGCAGGCCTTTGGATTAGAGGGAATATTTTTTTTAGCATCCTTATAATCCAGGTGCAAGTAGAGATGGTATGATTCGTTTGAGCATTAAGGTCCAATTGCATGCCCAGTATAACTCCAAGATTCTTGGCCTTCTTGCCCGGCATAGGACACAGCCCTAAGGACTGTGGCCAGCAATTGCTGTTCCAGCTAGATGACCCTGAGCCGAAGATCATAACTTCAGTCTTGTCCCCATTCAGCTTCAGGAAGTTACCTGACATCAACTCTGCCACTTTGGTCATGCAGCCGAGAATATTCTCCGATGCTGAACTGGAGCCCTTGGGAATTGACACCAAGATCTACGTGTCATCAGCATATGACACGACCTCCAGTCTGAAAGAGTGAATCACGGCCGACAAGAGAGCCACATAAAGATTGAAAAGAGTGGGGCTCAGCGATGAGCCCTGCGGGACTCCACATGGTAACACAAAGGATTCTGAATAGAAGTGCTGTAATTTCACCCTTTGAGATCTTTCACTCAGAAATTAGGACAAAAGGGGTAGTGCTTTATGGGTGATACCAAAACTCTGGAGTCTGTCCAACAGCAGCGTAGGCGAGTTGGTATCAATGCTGCTGACAGATCCAGGAGTATAAGCACCACCCCCTGACCATCATCCATAGTACGCCTGATGTGGTCCATAGCTGTTATGAGGGCGGTTTCCGTACCATGGTATCTCCTGAAGCCGAAATGTGAGTCATTGAGCCAAAGTTGCTGTTCCGCAGTTTCCATCAGCTGGCTATTAAGATGCATCTCAAGAATTTTAGCAGGAACTGGGAGCAGGGAAATAGGTCGATAGTTCTTGCATTCCCGGGGTCTAGGTTGTTTTTTTTTAGGAGAGACCTAATAATAGCCTGCTTCCATCTACGAGGATAGGATCCAGATATGATCACATTATTCATAAGATTACTGAGAGGTTCTGCCATGCTATCAGCGGCCATGTGAAGAACTGCTGGAGGGCAGTCTTCTAGGGGGTGAGCCTGCATGGGTTTTCAAGAGATATTGTACGACCTGTTGGGGCGAGAGAGTAGAGAATTTAGAGAAACCATGGGTCATATTATTTAGATCAGATGTCCCCTCCTGATCCGAGACCATCGAGTGGCTAGATGGCCTAGAATTGGGATCAAACTCTGTATAAATGTCCAAGATTTTGGACTGGAAAAAAGTTGCTAGCTATGGAGACAAGTGGGTGGACATGAACATGCAGTCTGCAAGAAGTGTTAGAGGCTTGAGAGAGCACACCCTGTGGGGGGTGCAGTGCTCTATTCCAAGCCTCTAACTTGGAAGAGAGCACCCTGTGGGGGTGCAGTCTGCAGGAATTATTAGAGACTTGGAAGAGAGCACCCTGTGGGGGTGCAGTCTACAGGAAGTGCTAGAGAATAAAGAGAGTGCATACTGTGGGGGGTGCAGTCTGCATAATGTGTTATAGACTTGAGAGAACGCACCCTGTGGGGGGTGCAGTCTGCCAGAAGCTTTAGAGACTTGAGAGAGTGCACCCTGTGGGGGGTGCAGTCTGCAGGAAGTGTCAGAGGCTTGGAGGAGAGCACCCTGTGGGGGTGAAGTCTGCAGGAAGTGTTAGAGGCTTCAGAGAGCACACCCTCTGGGGGTGCAGTCTGCAGGAAGTGTTAGAAGGCTTGAGAGAGTGCACCCTGTAGGGGGAGCAGTCTGCAGGTAATGTTAGAGACTCGGGAGAGTGCACCTGTGGGGGGTGCAGTCTGCAGGAAGTGTTAGAGGCTTGAGAAAGTGCACCCTGTGGGGGGTGCAGTCTGCAGGTAATGTTAGAGACTCGGGAGAGTGCACCCTGTGGGGGGTTGCAGTCTGCAGAAAGTGTTATAGGCTTGGAAGAGAGGACCCTGTGGGGGGGGGTGCAGTCTGCAGGAAGTGTTAGATGCTTGGAAGAGAGCGCACCCTGTGGAGGGGGGGTGCAGACTGCAGGAAGTGTTAGAGGCTTGAGAGAGCTCACCCTGTGGGGAGTGCAGTCTGCAGGAAGTGTTAGAGGATTGAGAGAGCACATGCCATGGGGGGTGGTGCAGTCTGCAGGATATGTTAGATACTTGAGAGAGCGCACCCCACGGGAGGTGCAGTCTGCAGAAAGTGGTTGAGACTTGAAAGAGCACATCCTGTGGGGGGGTGCAGTCTGCAGGAAGTGCTAGACAAGAGAGAGTGTGCATACTGTGGGGGTTGCAGTCTGCAGGATGTGTTATAGACTTCAGAGAGCGCATCTTGTGGGGGTTGCAGTCTGCAGGAAATGTTATAGGCTTGTGTCAGCGCACCCTGTGGGGGGTGCAGTCTGCAGGAATTGCGAGCGACATGAGAGAGCACAGCTTGTGGGGGGGTGCAGCCTGCAGGAAGCGTTTGAGACAGTGCACCCTGTAGGGGGGTGCAGTCTCCAGGAAGTGTTAGAGATTTGAAAGAGTGCATCCTGTGGGGGGGGTGAAGTCTGCAGGAAGCATTAGAGATTTGAGAGAGCGCATCTTGTGGGGATTGCAGTCTGCAGGAAGCGTTAGAGACATGAGATAGCGCACCCTGTGGTGGTTGCAGTCAGCGGGAAGTGGTTTGTAACAGTGTCAATCTTTTTCTGCAAAGCCAGACACTCTAAGATGAGAGTGCTGGTAAACCCCACTATACAGGACACGAGGTTCACAGTGTGCAGCAGAAAGCAGGTGTTCCCACCCTGTTGACTAATCAGGTAGATTTGGATAATCAATTAAGACTTAGCTCAAAGAAGGGTGTGTGGTGTTGAATTCAGATGCAGAGAAACAAAATGATCACAGTTACAAGGTACGAATGTCCAGCAAGGGTTGTGAAGTGTTGTGCACAATGCTACCATAATATGGCAGAAAACAAATACTCGTTCATTACATATGGAAGTCAGGTAGCGGAAAGCACACACATCAGTGCAGAATGAAAGCATCAAACAACACAGTGACCCAACTAGGATGTTGGATAGAAGCACTAAACACTGTTTGCAGTCACCAGAGTACTCTTAAAAATAGGACACACAGGACAAGCCCGATGTAGTCACTCTAAACCTGTACAGTGGGCCAGAGCATTTAGTTTAGGGTTAGTAGTAGTAAGTCACTTGAAATGGTTTTGTCTTGAGGTCTGTGTGCTCTGGACTGGCCTCATTATTGAAGGCTGGTAGACCACATTCTGACAGACAAGGGTGGGTTTGTAAGCCCAAAGAAGAGAAAGTGTGCTCACCAGGAACACTGAGGTACAGCACTAGTAAGCATGAATTATTCTCTGTGTGCACATGTTCTGATGGTGAACATTTCAATACATTCTATTCTATTCTGTTATATTCTATTCTTGATGTCTTGTATAGCGCATGGCTACCTGAAGGCCTCCCAGCGCTGCCATAGACACTGTAGATGAACAAAATAGAACTGACCAGGACAATTCAGGTGCAGAAAAGCCAGGTCTTCAAGGGCTTGAGGAAGGGAAGTTCGCACTCCAGTAGACGCAGTTCCAGTGGTACAGTGTTCCAAAGTCTGGAGGCCAGAAAGGAAGTGGAGTAGCAACATCAACGGGATCTGCAAAGCCTGGGGACCTTCAGTAGATGGGCTGATGAGCAGTCGCGGCCCGTGGAGGAGTGCCGGCCAGGCGGTGACGTGGGGCGGGGGAGGGGCAGGGTGGGGGGTAGCAAAGCACGGATTATGGACCAATACAGGTAAGTAAACATTTAAATCAATGAAACGAATTTCGTTGTGAGCGCTGCATCGCATTTGGCGATGCAGTGCGCGCAACGAAATTCGTTTTATTGATTTAAATGTTTACTTACCTGTATTGGTCCGTAATCCGTGCTTTGCTACCCCCCACCCTGGCCCTCCTCCACCCCACGTCACCGCCCGGCCGGCACTCCTACACGGACCGCGACTGCTGATGAGGATCTGAGGGCTCTCCCAGGGAGAGAAGGGAAGGCCAACGATCTTAACAAAGAGAGGCCCTTTCTATGAATTGCCCTATACATTCAAAAATAAAAGCATGAAGGCAACTTGGCCGAATTCAACAAGCATTGGCATAGCCAATAGGTCTCGCCTTTGGGACCTTATACGTATTTAATTATGCAGCACAATATCCTTGGTGCAACATCAACTGTTGCATGGCTAAACACTTATAATGTCCCAAAGGCGAGACCTATTGGCTATGCCAATCCCGCTTAAAGCCCTGCATAGGCGCACACCCAAAATAAGAAATTCCACAAGGACCTAGATCTGGAGGAGATCACTTCTGGAATGTATCCTGTTGCAGGGGCATTTCTGGGAGTGGTAAGGTATGGAATAAGAGACCCCAGAGGACAAGAAATGCATAGGCTCTTTGAGGCCAATATTATGTACCTTAACAACAGCAATTCAATAAGTCAAACACTTTATTGGACCTACCCTATACAAGAGCCAGTCAACCAACTCACTGCTGCATGAAGCATTCCCACAAGCCACCCAAAACAAAGACATGTTCCACATTTCACGGACATAAACTAGGTAACCGTGGTACCCTGATGACAAAGGAGGAGATGATATAACAAGGGGCGAACCGAACAGTATACTTTTTTTTACCTCATCTTTCACAAGAATTTGACACGGTGACCTCATAGTCTACAAACAATCGCCTTGAAATGCTTATATTAATATTGAATGACGGTGGAACGTGTTAAATTTACTAACATGTCATTGATACGCTTTGTATTTAATCACAAAACACAATGGCTTGCTTACCCGAAAACCCAGCGCTCTCCGCAGCCTCTTCCATTTGTTTAAAACTCCCACCTTGATCGTGTGGCTTTCGATTGCGAATGGCACGACAGGCCACTATGCGAGGAAATAACGAAATACACCATCGCCCAAGCAGCACCTTACGTTGACAGCGCGTGCAGAAGTTCCCAAGTAAACTTCTAATTTGGGGATATCGCGAGAGGTAGGAAGCACTGTCGAAACTGATATCGGACTGGGCTGTTTATAAAGAAATAGAAAGAGGGCCATGGGAGGTGAAGTCAGACCTGTTGGGGCAGCTCTTAGAAGCCCTCGCCTGGGGCTGCACATTAGGCAGCGGTAAACATGCCTTCCCGGCACCTGGGTCCCAGCTGCTACTCTCCCAGCCAACAAGCTATGTCTGGGTCTGTTTATTTAAAAAAGCCCCCTCCCCCTTCTCCCTCTGCACGAGCACAAACACCACTTCTAGTGCGGTGACACTTCTGTGCATCGCAGACAACCAGTAAACAGGGTGTGCAGCCTAACATCACCCCGGCGAGGGATGACTTATAGTGGGCGCGCGGGTCAAGAGATGGGGCGCGCGGGCTCCATATGCGCCAGTTAACATTTCACTGAAAAACACAGCGAGCCGCTGCAATTGTGTGAATCCAAAGAAACCTTAGGACTAGACAACGTTGTTTCTTCGGCAGCACACAATTAAATTGCCTTCAAGCAGCTCCGGAGCGGCTCGCTGTTTTTTTGTTTTTTTTTATGGCGGGGGAAGGCGGGTGGGCGCTCGAGACGCGTTCCTTTAGTTGGGAGTCCTACGTCTCCGACTTTTTTACGGATGCGAGTTAACACTAAAAACGGAGTTCAGTGGGGAAATATCATTTCAGTCTAAATGCCCCATTTTTGCTGTTCCCGCAATGTTGGCTGTACCCGAAATGTTGGCATGCGTGCCCGGCAAAAACAGATATTGGCAATAGCCAATCGGTTTTGGTTTTAGCTGCTAGTATGGATGTATGGGATTTGCCATTGCTTTTTGCCGATACTGTGAAAAAGAAAAAGCACAGACAATACTGTAGAAAATTGCCCCTGCGCGCGCTGTAAGAATACGGCAGCGAAAGTGAAAGCAACTAAAAGAAATCTTTGAAGAGAGGAGCGGGGGCGAGCGCGGCAGCCTGCTGAGCTGACCACACGCTCGTGCGTCATGGCCTTTTGCTTATTGGAAACAGATGCCGGCCGTGCGGGTAACCGCACAGAAAAGGCCATGACGCACGAGCGTCTGGTCAGCTTTTTGAAACCCCTACATAAAGTCTTCGCCAGAGCAGCGCTTGCGCGCTACTCTAGGCTCAACCTAAAAAGAGAAACAATGCTCATCAGAGCCGGGTCTACCTACTACACCCGACACCACCCCAAAAACTGTAATGCTGCCTTTTGGAATGTCGTGTGGTAAGTGAGTCGAGTAGCCCCCCTTGAGACCACTGCTTTCGGTGGTCAAAGAAAGGTCACCCATCACGGGGCACATTGAAGGAGTCTCTCAGGGCCTCCAGGCCCTCAAAATGTTCATAAAGATTTAGGGTGCCATAAACTCTGAAAAAAACTAAATGAACCTGTGCAAGGGAACCAGGCAACAAATGGCAGCAAAAGACACTGCTGCCCAGATGGCAAGGAGTTCTCGTCCCTGTAAAAAGCTAACAGATTTCTCGGGTGACAGAGCACTGTGTTGAGCGGTTGTGTTCCCAAATCAAGGGGTAAGACTAAAGAAGCACACAGCTCCCTGGTTTTATAGAGAGTGACATAAAGAGAGGAAGAATGAGACACAAGAAGGACCTGTAAGCCAGGGGGCCTATTTATGAGGGCCCAGTATCACTTTTGCACCAGGCCTCTCATTTAGATTTATGAAGCCATGCAGGGCCACGCAAAGCCACCCTGCATGGCTTTGAATGGCCTCATAAATCATGAATAAGGCGACGAAGCGTGTGCCGCCTTACTCAGCGCCCAGAAGAAATTCCATGAACTTTGCAGTGGGTTTTCCCACTCAACACCAATGGAATTTGATGTTGCCCCAGATTTACAAAGTGATGTAAACCTGGGGAAGTGCCATATCCGTACTCCTCTCGAGGTGAGGCGCAACGAGGAGAAATATCTTTATTTCTCTTCGTTTTTCCCTCATTTTGTGTGTGCTGCATTCTGCACCGCACATAGAAAGAGGGAAACACCTCTTAGAATTGTTTTCGAGCAGGAAGGTGCCCCTTCCTGCACAAAACCAATCCTGCATGCAACGAAGGCACCCTTGCATCCTGGTGCCAGGTTGCCTACATTAGGGCTAGGCTGTTGAAATGGTGCCAGCACCGGGAGAAAGGACAGCAATGCACTGCATTGCTTAAATATGGTGCATCCCTGCCCTTTTACTTTGGCGTAGGGCAGCGCAGCAAGGTGCCTTGCTGTGCTGCCCTATGCCAAAATCCCATAAATGAGGCCCCAGGTGAGGTTGGTGGGAGACACAACCAGTGGGGAGAGGGGTGTGATGAATTGAATGCAAAGGGGAGAGGATGTGTCCTAATGTGCTAGGGTGGCAGATGTCAAATCTGGGGCACCAAGTTCGAGTCTCGGCATTGACGCTCAACATCCTGTGATTCTGGGCAAATCACTTAATCTCCCGGTGCCTAACAAAAAAATGAATGTGTCCTTGAGTAATGTAACTGGGGCTCATGTAAAGCGCTCTGATACCTTTGGTTCAAGTTCGCGCTATATAAAACAAAAACAAAAAGGCATCAGTGGTCACAAAAGAGGTTTTTAGAAAGTATGAGAATGGAGGCCTGCTCTATTTTTTGATTTCCAGTTTTGCTTTTTAGTTTTTAAAGCATTCCCACCCAAGGCACAATAGCTAATAAATGGCTCGCTCACTGAGCTATAAAATAACCGAATATTTACTAATTGTGTATTAGCTAACCCTAATGCTATTTTTGTTTATATACATCAAGCCATTATTTAATCTGTTTACAGTCATAACACTGTGGCATCCAGTGCTCTGTATTCGTTACTGAATCATTTGTTGGGGACAAATTACTTCGAAACCTGCATGCTGTTTTTCTTCCTCTTTCCCAACCAGAAAATGTATATATTTTTAATACAAATAAACAGGGCCATTTCTAGGTGTTTTGCCACCCCTAGGCGAGAATTGAAAAATGCCGCCCCCTCCCTTTCACCCATTTCAATGACCATTGCTTAAATACCTACAAAACATAAGTAGTATAGTTTAAAAAGACAACATCCCTGAACAAAGAGCAGCAGTACACATTTTATAAACTAAAATAAGGAAAAGAGCCGATAAGGATCACCTTAAAAGTTTTCCACTCCAGTCATCAACCAGGTATTGCAGAACCTCCAGGAATGGTGCACTTCCACACCCGGGAAAAACAATGCTGTTCAAAGAATGGCAAACTCTGTAAAGCGGCACTAATGTGTTTGGGTGAGAATAAAACCAATCTGGCCACTTTGCGACCACTCTGTAATGCTTTATTTTGTTATTTATTTTTCGTATTTTGCACCTATTTTTCTCTTGGCCCCGAGGCTGCACTTTGGAACAGAAAAATGTAAGAAAAAGAGGATATTTCCAACAAAAGTGTTTCTTCCATCTTTGGATCTATTTCACAGGGGAACGAATGAAGGAAAGTAGAGGAAACAGAGGGTAAGAGGCGTTTATTGAAGCTGGGATCGGATGTTTTATGCGTTTAAGAGGTGGGTCTGTGAAAGATTCAGAGAGAGAAATGTAATGAACTGCATCTGAAGTGTGGGGAACTCACCCGTTAGCTACATTAACCGCACGACCAGAGATGTCCCTGGGGCCTGTGGAGGAACGGCGGCAATGTGGAGGGAACTTTCTATGTCCCGGCAGTGCAGTTACAGGAACCTAGACTCTGTTCAACTGAGGGTATTTCTCTGTCAAAGGCACCCATAGTATTTATTGGATAGTTCAATATTGAAGAACTGGGCTTACCTTCTGCCTTAGGTGTCGGTAATAGCACGTCCCTATTGTGAGTGTTGAGGGAGAAGCAAGGGGCCAAGAGGAGGGCCCAGTCCAACCTTGTCCGGCTGCAGAAGGGCCTGCTTTTGGCCCGGTTTTAACCCAGGCACTTGCCTGGGCGCCTCGCGCGCCTGCGGAGCCTGGCGCACTAAATTGTGCTTGCCGATCATTGGAGCCTTTTTCCTGGGCTCGTGCTGACAGCTACAGGCTGTAGTCCCTGAAGCGGCCGCTTTTGAGAAGCAAGTATGGCGGGAACAGGTTGAAGCATGGTTTTCAGCAAGTGAGGAGCTGCGAGAGAGAGACAGAAAGGAAGGGAATAAGAGGAAGAAAGAAAGGGGGGGCAGCTGAGAGCAGCAGAGCAGGAAAAGTGGACACTTCAATCACTGATCTTACCTTAATACACCTGCTGGGCACCTAGGGACTCCCACACGCAACAGAAGCAGGCTGCAGGGGAGGACAACCAGTCCTTGCCTTGACGTTCCTGAGTCCGCCTCTGTCGAGCTCCAGACGACAGCACTCCGGGTCTACAGCGCGCCCGCGCCAAGGCAAATGCAGGGATTCAAAGTAAAAAAAAAACGATGACAGACCTGCCCCTCGTGTGATCATTGGTCCATTCTCTCTGAGGGCAGGCCAGAAACAAGAAACAGGGCCTTCATAAGTAGCGCGTTCGCGCTATGAATGATTGACGGCCCTGATTGTTACAGACATCTGTGGGTGCCGCGGAAACCACTAATTTTGCGCACACAAGGGCAAATGTCCCAACTTCCTTTTGCCGTCCTAGCCCTTTTGCCGCCCTAGGCCGCCTAGTCTTGCCTAATGGTAGAAACGGCCCTGCAAATAAAACATATTTTTGTTTTGTCAACTTTTCTGGTGAACCTCGGATAATATTCTTTTAATTTCAACAAGCATCTGATGATGAGGTAACATGGGCTTAACTGGACTCCCTGTTGCTTTCTGCACTCTTTCCACAGTCACCCAATCCACAAGCATTTTACAGTTTACATGCATTAACAAGTACTGATCAGTAAGGATGTTTACCATTGCTCCTATCCGCGGATTCAGGTTGAGCGTCCCTTCCTAGGACCCGGATATTGGCGTAGGTAACCTCCCCATGGTCGAGCGCCTCTGTAAGGTAGAAAGAAAGTGAAAGTGAGAAGGTGGCGCCTGCACATGTCTATCTCTTTCACATCGCCACTTCATGGTAGGCTTTCTGTCTGACATAGGAGTCTCCATAGCTCCCAAGCTTTCAGTTTTCTTATGTGTGACTTTCACATGTTTTCAGTGTGCCTATGTGTGACACTTGGATGCCTTATGTGTGACACTTTGAGTGACACTTTATCACTCAAAGGGATAAAGTGTAGAATACAGCATGATATCTACGAAAAAGGATATGTCTCAGAAATGACTACCTTAGGATAAAAGTTGGTTCAGAACGAAGATGAAACGGTAGCTGTCCATTTCAACTTCTTAATCAGCAGCTGTAATTTGGATCAGTGATACGTTTTTCCACTCTGTTTGCTGGTTCTGAAAGAGATCTTCTGGTCTCACACCTCGGCTGTGATAAGTTACAACAGTATAGTAGTCATGTTATGTTCTTATTACCGGTTATTGATGATGTCACAACTAGGCTATAATAAAATCAGTGAGAGGATTTTAAAAGTTATTCCTTGCTTCCGTGTATTGTCCAACAAAAATAAAAAGAATGCAAAAAAAAAAAAAAGGAAATGGCTACCTTTTGTGACATTTAATGATCTGTACGTTGCTTCACAGCAGCCACAATGTCTTTATGCAATGTCACAATCTACTTTCCTTTTCTAACATGATCGTCATGGATCCAATATTAAAAAGACAGATGAGAGGGGAGGGTTCAACAGTTCAGTTCAGAATGGGTGTTCCAGCACTAACACAGACACACCTGCCAATTCCTTAACTTATTCATATGATATCACAGAACACAAATTAGAAGACATGTGTCTTCAAGAGTTTCCTGAAGGTGGTTTCTGGTTGATCCAATCTAAGGTTGGTAGGGAGATTATTCCATAGCTTGGGGACCAGATGTGCAAAGGATCGTCTACCACATCTGGCTTTGGGTACAGACAGCCACTTTAAGTTTCCAGATCATAAAGACCTCCAAGGACTTTAGGGAATAAGAAGTTGCAGAATGAGGGAAGGTCCCTTTCTGTGTATTGCCCGATGGGCCATTCACAGAGCTTAGAAATAAATCCTTTCTTGCACCAGACACCAAGGCGGCCAAGGATGGGGCAGCTGAATGGTGTTTTGAAGGTGTATGAACAGTTTGTGCAGCAGTATTCTGGACGACCTGCAGTCATCTTATCACATACTTGGGATGTCGATGGGAGCCATTGAATGACTTTCCTTAGAGTTCTCAACAGTCCGAAGCATATTGCTGACAATTTCTTGGCTTGGGTTTCTATTAACAATTTGTTATTCAGCCAGAAACTAGGCCTTGACTGAGTTCACGGAGTTTCGCTATGAGGAACTGTTGGAAATGGCCCTTTTGCAGGGTTATCCCTAAACTTTTGCTTTTTCCTCCTATTTTTTCCTGACCTGTGTGTGTTGGTTTTAGGCCTATGGGCACTTTCCCACTGCCAATCAGTGCTAAAGTGCATATGCTCTCTGTGTAAACTGTGTTATGGATTGGTGTTTCCACGATTGGCCTATTTGATTTATGTGTCAGTCCCTAGTAAAGTGCACTGCGAGTGCCAGGGCCTATAGATCAAATGCTGTTGGTGGGCTGCAGCACTGGATTGTGCCACCCACGCAAACAGCCCGTAAAGTGGAACTCTGGCCTGCCATTGCAGAGCCTGTGTGCAGCCTGGGGCTGCCATGTCGACTAAACCTTCCCTTTTCTACATGTTAGTCACCCCTAAGGTAGGCCCAAGGTACCCCTGTGGGCAGGGTGCATTGTATGTGAAAGGTAGGACATGCCCTGGTGTGTGTGGCATGTCCTGATAGTGAAATACAGCCTACTTCGTTTTCACTATTGCAAGGCTACCTGTTCCCCATAGGCCAGAATGGGCAGTTTAATTAATACATCCTATGATCCTAACTGACCCAGGGAACATGGTAGAAATTCGAGTTTAGTATGCCTGAACTCAGAAGGATAAAATGCATCTTTTAGTGAAGTTGGTTTTAACATTCTGTGTTTGAAAATACCACTTTTAGAAAGTAGGTATTTTCTTGTCAAACCATCCAAGTCTGCCTCTGCTAGGTTGTGTATTCCTTGTCTGGAGTGTGAGTGACAGGGGCTGGGGGACTCCAGGAGAAAGGGTGAGTCAGCACAGGGCTGAATAGCAAGATCTACATGTAAATGGGTGGGAGGAGTTGTACCTGGGACCTGAATAGGGCTGTGCCTTCCCTCCACAATGCTGGCTCCACCTCCTGTGGTGTGTCTGATGTCCCTGGCCTACACTGCAAAAGGAAAGAAGGAGCCTTGTCAACAAAGTGCTCCAGGACTGACCAGAACTGGTTTGGACTAGGCAAAGGCCTCTCTGCCTTCAGAGAACAAAGAGAAATTGAGGATAAAAAGGGGGACCCAAACCCCAGAACTTTAGGACTCTTTTGGACCAAGAAGACTGCCAAGAAGAAGAGCTGGAGAAGCTGTGAGGAGGAACTACCACTTTGCTGTGTGCTTTGCTGTGTTGGCCTGCAGTGGCTGCTTCTGTCTTGGGCAGTGAAAGGACTGGACTGAACTTTCTGCAATCTACTTTGTGAGTTTCTCCAAGGGCTTGAGGTAGAGCTTGCCCCTTGTTCAAGAAGTTTCAGGAACAGCAAAGACTTCAAGCCCGACGCCGTCTACGACGCCGCTGCCGACTCCGTGTCCTGAAGGCACCGCAGAGGGCACCGCCGCAACACCGCACCGCGACCCTGGTCTCACGGACGACGCCTGCTGATGCCGCCAACGAGCCACTGCTCGCACCGCGACCTGTGGGCACCGCACTCCACACCGCCTCGCTTCACGATGACGCCTTGGTATCCCCGACGACGCCGCTCCACGCCGGACTCGACGCCGCTGCTTGCACCGTGGTTCGAGGGCACCGCTCGTATAGTTACACGACGCACCGCCCTCATCCCGCACCGCAGCCTTAGCCTACCGACGCTGGTGCCATCGACTCCAGTTCGTCAGCCGACAACAGCGCTTCAGCAACGATGATGCCACTGCTGCACCGTGACCTGCCAGCACCGTGACGAGCACCGCCTTCACCTCACACCCCGACCCTGGTCTCACCGACGATGCCATCTGACACCGCCACCGAGCCGCTGCTTGCACCCCGACCTGAGGGCACTGCACGCCGCACTGCTGCACTTCACACCGCAGCACCCGACGCCTGCCGACGCCAGCACTCCTGACTTCACCAGAGCGGAGTTCGATCTGCAACGCGTGTGACTTTGAGGGCCCCGACGGCGCCTGCACCGACCTCCGGAACCGACGCCTGCGGACGCCGTGTTTTCGGAAGCTCACCGCGAGGTCATCGACGCCCTGCATTTCTGAAAGGTACTGTTTGCGGGTCTTCCCGACACCGTAGCTGACCCGCAACGTCGCGGTCAGTTAGAACTGTTTGGATTTGTTTGTTCACGACGCCGTGATAGCCCCGGACGGAGCTATCGACATCAAGGAACTGTTTTTAAGGATACTGTGATAACTGAAGATTTTTAAAGTACTGTACTGTGGATTTTTATCGTATTGGTCTTGTTTTAAGTATATAAAAATATTGGATATTTTTCTAAACTGGTGTGGTGTCCTTTTGTAGTGCTGACACTGTATTACTGTTGGTTATGTGCAAATGCTTTACCCACTGCCTCTAAGATAAGCCTGACTGCTTGTGCCAAGCTACCAAGGGGGTGAGCAGGGGCTTTTTAGGAGTGTAACTCCCTTATCCTGACTAGGAAGAAGGGTCCCTACTTGGACAAAGGTGCAAGCCCTTTCCAACTAGAGACCCCCATTTCTAACATTGGTGGTCAGCGGTGAGGATAGGACTTGTGTTTGCACTTGACTTACAGTGATTGGTGTGCACTACTACCATATCGCAGAACATTACGTACCACCTACAGGTTCTTTTTCTTTTTTGGCCTATTTTTGATCTTGCCAGTTTGAACTTGCTACTTCAACATGCCTGAATCTATAGTATCATCAAATGCATCAGTAGAAATTGCCTTTGAGGAGGATCAATTGGAAGCCTACAATGTCAAGGAGTTAAAATCGATTTGCAAGAACCTGAAAGTCCAGGTCAGAGGCCTCACCAGGAAGGATGAGCTACAAAAGGCGCTGAGGGCATGGGTAGCAGACAGACATGCCAGTGGGCAATGTGGTGACCTCAGTGGAGAGCTGGAGGAGCCTGTTCCTAGGGTGGATGTGCTTTTAGGAGGAGGGGAGCCCTCCAGGCCAGGCAGCAGTAGCTTGTCCCCAGAGGAGCTGGAGGACAGGCGGGAAGCAAGGAAGTTTGAATTGGAGAAACTCAGAATAGAAAGTGAGAGGGAAGACAAGAGAATAGCCATGGAGGAAAAGAAGATGATCTTGGATCATGAGCTTAAAATGAGAGAGCTGGAGCTGGATTGGGAAGCCGGTAGGGCTTTGTCCAGCCCAGATGGTGGCAGCAAAAATGTAGTGTCTAGTACTGAGGGGGAGGTACACGCACACACAGATTTGGGGCCCTGCTTCAAGGAGGGGGTTGACATACGCCAGGGGGTTCAGGCTTGTGAGGTTACTCCCGTGGTACGCAGTGTCCCTGAGGTGGGTTGGGGAACTGACACAGGGGATCATATTCCTGGTAGTGGGAGAGACACTCTACTGACACTAGAAGAGAGGTGCAGGGAGAGGGGTTTCCCCATGATAGAAGCCCTGGTAAGTGAGTATGGAGACCAGCCAGAAGAGTATGGGTTGAGAGATTAACAGTCAGACACTGTCTCACCAGTCTTGTGAGAATGATGTGGGGTACTTTTCTGAGGCACTGGATGGTTGGGTGAAGGGTAGTTTGGTTAACACCTGTGTGGGGCTGTGTGATTCAATTGTTGGAGAGCATATTTTAAGTCCCTGTTTTCCAGAGCTAGGTCAACACCCGGTGGAGTGTGAGTTCTCTGACCCCAGAGAGCTTGCACTGGAGGCAGACCTTGTGGTGGATTCCAGAGGGTCTGGAGAAGCATCTGGGGTGACCCGGAAGGAAGTGGCTTAGGTATTTCCTGACCAAGGGTGGTGGGAAAGGTTTGTGGTAGCCCAGATAGGTCCCGGTGTCATGGGAAAGGTGTAGGGACTGACGTCCTGTCTCCGCGGAGAAGGAGTGGGAAGGGGCTGAGGCCCAAGGTGCCCGAAACCCGGTCCCAGAGCCTGGGTGGTTCCATGAGGGAACACCAGGTGGGGAGCCTAGGCTGTACTGGAAGGCCACCCATTGAGGGGGATCCCCTAGTGTCTGGGGAACTGGGGGGGACTGCTGTAATGAGCATCCCACCGGTTCTGGTGTCTGGCAACACCGCTCAAGTTGGGAGGGTGCAGAAGTCCAGATGGAGGGGTGAGAGGGGGATGCGTTCCCCAGTGGGAGAACCAGTGGGTCAGGGGCCAGCCAGAAGGGCTGAGCCTCCTAGCAGTGACCATGGTGACACCACTTCTGTCCTGGGGGATCTTCACGCACTGTCAGATGGACAGAGGTCAGGAGATCTGCGCCAGGCAGACTGTCACACAACGCATGAGTCATGTGTTAACCTCAGGGGGGGCATGCGTGCTCCCAAGGAAGTCCTGGTGCATTGGGCAGGTGCTCAGCTGCAGGGTTTAGTCCCTGGGTTGGGAAGCCAGGTTCAGGTCCTGCCTGACCTGGAGGGAAGGACGACTGTAAGCAGTGTCCTGACCGGTTTGTCTTCTAGAGGTACCACTCCAGGTGGGAGGGTGCAGAACTCTAGAAGTGGGTGCAGAGGGAGGGAGTCCTCGCCTCTGACCCCGGTTCAACTTGAGGGTTTAGACCCTAGGTTGGGAGACCAGTTGCTGGAGGGAGGTCCTGAACTGGTGGGCGAGTTGGGCAGGACACCTGCCACAGGTGCCCTGACAATTTTGGAAGGACCAGTAGGTGAGGGGTTGCCAGCTCTGAGGTCCGAGCACCCCAGGACTGACCCTGGTGAGGCCACTTCTGGCCTGGGGGGTCTTCATGCTCTGTCAGGTGGACATGAGGCTGGAGACCTGCGCCAGGCGGATTCTGGCACAACTCATGAGGGGTGTGTTTCCCTTGGGGGGGTTGGTGTACTCCCCCGGGAGTCCTGGGTTGCCAGGTACAGGTCCAGCCTAAGGGTACAGGCCCTGGGTTGGAGGACCAGGTTCAGGGTGTCCCCCCTGACCTGGGGGAAGGGGCAACTGCTAACAGTGCCACTACCAGTTTGTCTTCTGGGGTGCCGCTCCAGGTGGGAGGGTACAGTGCCCCAGGGAGGAGGACCGGGTGTGGGAGAGCCCACCCCAGTCCCTTGTTCAGCCTCAGGGTACAGACCCTGGGCTGGTGTACCAGTTGCAGGATAGCACCTCTGAACTGGTGGGTGAATTGTGCAGAACGCCTGCCACAGGTGGCCTGACAATTCTGGAGTTGAGGGGGACTGCTCCCGGTGGGGGATGCAGTGCCCCAGGGAGGAGGACAGGGTGTGGGAGAGGCCACCCCAGTCCTGTGTCCAGCCTCAGGGTACAGACCCTAGGCTGGTGTACCAGTTGCAGGATAGCACCCCTGAACTGGTGGGCGAATTGTGCAAGGCACCTGCCACAGGTGCCCTGACAATTCTGGAAGGGGGTACCGCTCCAGGTGGGAGGGTACAGAGCCCCTGGGAGGAAGACCGGGGTGGGAAAGCCTACCCCAGTCTCCTGTCCAGCCGCCGGGTACAGACCCTAGGCTGGTGGGTCACTGCCCGGATGTCATCCCTGGCCTGACAAGAGGGAGAGTGGACAAAGGGTGCCAGGCACCTACCGCCCCCCACTCTCTGACGCCACAGAGGTTAGAGAGCCCTGAGAGGCATAAGGCCTGGGTTTCCCCACTGACAACTGTCGGTAGCCAATGTGGCTTACTGTCCTGGTGGACAGAGTTGCCCCTGGGAGGGGGACAGGAGTCACACCCCGGGGGTGGACTGGGCCACACCACTGTGTTGGCCATGTGGGCACTGTCGGCCTGTTGGGACACATCTGTGAGCAAAGTAAGTTTAGGCGCTGCACAGATGGGGTTCACAGGTGAAGAGAAGGGTACCCCATGGGTCAGCTTAGTGGGCCCTGAGAGTATGGATAGAGGGATCCAACTAGGTTCAGGAAGGCATAGAACGGGAATGAAACCCTGCTGTTGCGGGCCAGGTTCCATGTTCTATCGCCCCAAGCAGGGAAGTCCATCGAGGTATGGATTGGTCTACCCTGGCTTTAGGCTGGAAAGGGGTTGTGTTGGAAATGGCCCTTTTTGCAGGGTTATCCCTAAACTTTTTGCTTTTTCCTCCTATTTTTTCCTGACCTGTGTGTGTTGGTTTTAGGACTCTGGGCACTTTCCCACTGCCAATCAGTGCTAAAGTGCATATGCTCGCTGTGTAAACTGTGTTATGGATTGGTGTTTCCACGATTGGCCTATTTGATTTATGTGTAAGTCCCTAGTAAAGTGCACTGCGAGTGCCAGGGCCTATAGATCAAATGCTGTTGGTGGGCTGCAGCACTGGATTGTGCCACCCATGCAAACAGCCCGTAAAGTGGAACTCTGGCCTGCCATTGCAGAGCCTGTGTGCAGCCTGGGGCTGCCATGTCGACTTGGCAAGTGCACACACTTGCCAGTCCCTAAACCTTCCCTTTTCTACATGTTAGTCACCCCTAAGGTAGGCCCAAGGCACCCCTGTGGGCAGGGTGCATTGTATGTGAAAGGTAGGACATGCCCTGGTGTGTGTGGCATGTCCTGATAGTGAAATACAGCCTATTTCGTTTTTCACTATTGCAAGGCTACCTGTTCCCCATAGGCCAGAATGGGCAGTTTGATTATTACATCCTATGATCCTAACTGACCCAGGGAACATGGTAGAAATTCGAAGTTTAGTATGCCTGAACTCAGAAGGATAAAATGCATCTTTTAGTGAAGTTGGTTTTAACATTCTGTGTTTGAAAATACCACTTTTAGAAAGTAGGTATTTTCTTGTCTAACCATCCAAGCCTGCCTCTGCTAAGTTGTGTATTCCTTGTCTGGAGTGTGAGTGACAGGGGCTGGGGGATTCCAGGAGACAGGGTGAGTCAGCACAGGGCTGAATAGCAAGATCTACATGTAGATGGGTGGGAGGAGTTGCACCTGGGACCTGAATAGGGCTGTGCCTTCCCTCCACAATGCTGGCTCCACCTCCTGTGGTGTGTCTGATGTCCCTGGCCTACACTGCAAAAGGAAAGAAGGAGCCTTGTCAACAAAGTGCTCCAGGACTGACCAGAACTGGTTTGGACTAGGCGAAGGCCTCTCTGCCTTCAGAGAACAAAGAGAAATTGAGGATAAAAAGGGGGACCCAAACCCCAGAACTTTAGAACTCTTTTGGACCAAGAAGACTGCCAAGAAGAAGAGCTGGAGAAGCTGTGAGGAGGAACTACCACTTTGCTGTGTGCTTTGCTGTGTTGGCCTGCAGTGGCTGCTTCTGTCTTGGGCAGTGAAAGGACTGGACTGAACTTTCTGCAATGTACTTTGTGAGTTTCTCCAAGGGCTTGAGGTAGAGCTTGCCCCTTGTTCAAGAAGTCTCAGGAACAGCAAAGACTTCAAGCCCGACGCCGACTACGATGCTGCTGCCAACTCCATGTCCTGAAGGCACCGCAGAGGGCACCACCGCAATGCCGCACCGCGACCCTGGTCTCACCGACGACACCTGCTGACGCCGCCACCGAGCCGCTGCTCGCACTGCGACCTGTGGGCACCGCACTCCGCAACGCCTCGCTTCACGACGATGCCGCTCCACGCCGGACTCGACGCCGCTGCTTGCACCGTGGTTCGAGGGCACCGCTCGTACAGTTACACGACGCACCGCCCTCATACCGCACCGCAGCCTTGGCCTACCGACGCTGGTGCCATCAACTCCAGTTCGTCAGCCGACGACAGCGTTTCAGCAACGACGACGCCGCTGCTTCACCGTGACCTGCCAGCACCGTGACGAGCACCGCCTTCACCTCACACCGTGACCCTGGTCTCACTGACGACGCCATCTGACGCCGCCACTGAGCCGCTGCTCGCACCGCGACCTGAGGGCACCGCACGCCGCACCGCTGCACTTCGCACCGCAGCACCCGACGCCAGCGCTCCTGACATCACCAGAGAGGAGTTCGATCTGCAACGCGTGTGACTTCGAGGGCCCCGACGGCGCCTGCACCGACCTGCGGACGCCGTGTTTTCGGAAGCTCACTGCGAGGTCATCGACGCCCTGCATTTCTGAAAGGTACTGTTTGCGGGTCTTCCCGACACCGTAGCTGACCCGCGACGTCGCGGTCAGTTAGAACTGTTTGGATTTGTTTGTTCACGACGCCCTGATAGCCCCGGACGGAGCTATCGACATCAAGGAACTGTTTTTAAGGATACTGTGATAACTGAAGATTTTTAAAGTACTGTACTGTGGATTTTTATCGTATTGGTCTTGTTTTAAGTATATAAAAATATTGGATATTTTTCTAAACTGGTGTGGTGTTCTTTTGTAGTGCTGACACTGTATTACTGTTGGTTATGTGCAAATGCTTTACACACTGCCTCTAAGATAAGCCTGACTGCTCGTGCCAAGCTACCAAGGGGGTGAGCAGGGGTTATTTTAGGAGTGTAGCTCCCTTATCCTGACTAGGAAGAAGGGTCCCTACTTGGACAAAGGTGCAAGCCCTTGCCAACTAGAGACCCCCATTTCTAACAGGAACTCTGTGAAGCACCCCCAAAACTCTGCGCTACTTTCACAGAGTTCCGCTCATGGGCGGAGCTGCTTAGTGTCTACATAAATAACACTCTTCAGTGTAGGGCATCGGGACTGAGCACACCAAGGAGAAGCACAATTGCAATGAAGCATAAAAGTCAAAAAGCAAGCATACTGCAATGTAATACATCAGGCACAAAGCTCGCTGCAGTGATTGTGCAGAGCACTGCATTGAAAAGCATCGGGACTGGACACTGCAGCCAAGCACACCAGGCACAATGCACTCTGCAGTGAAGCAGATTGGGTACAGCACACACAGTAGCGAAGTACAAAAGTCACACTGCTGTGGAGTAAATTGGTAACAAAGCACACCGCAGTAAAGCAGACACAAATCACAATGCAGTGACAGAAACACTGCCGATAAACAACAAATCACCGCACCAAGAGAAATCTAATTTTCCTAAATCTTCTACAAGTAAATCAAAAGAATAGAATCTTCAAAATTCCAATGCTTAAAGCATACAGCTAAAAAACACAAGACACAGCAGAGTGCCATGGGAAAGAGAATAAAGCCTCGTAGCTCTTATTTGACTTCCAGAAATGCCACTTTCCAAAGCTTCGAGGCACAGAACAGCCAGCTAGGAATAGTACATCTCAATAGGGTACACCTGAGCCCGGTAAGTGGCCGAAGGAGATTTTAGGGTCCCTGTGATTCCTTGCAACTTCTAGGCGAGTCTGACAGTGCATGTGGTGGGTGCCTAGGTCCCTCCGCCTTCCTGTGGAGAGCCCGAGGGGTCAAAATACACCTGGTTACTGAAGATATTTGCTTCTCACATATCTTTATTCAACTATGCCTCGATGAGACAAGCCCCCCAGGAGCTACACTGCGGTAAATAAGCAGGGGACTATCTCCGCCCCTCACCACAGCGCCTTGGCCCTACGACTTCAGCAGGGATGGCGGCAGAGTAACATTCATTTGAGAGCAAGTCTTTTGTGAGGGGCCTAAAGCACAAATTGATGACATCATCAGAGCTGTGCGCCATCAGAGAGTGATGTTACTCAAGGAAGGGGGGGTGCAGAATGAGAAAAGAGGGCAGGGAGAGTACAGGGGACTTAGCTGTGCACAACTACTACTGTGCTGAAGAAAGAAGAAACTGCAGCAGTGAACAGCGGTTGGCAGAGTTTTTTGTGCCAAACTCCGTGCTCCAAGTGGAGTGCGGAGTGCCAAAACTCTGTGAACTCTGCCGGCGTAGGAGAGTCCACCACCCATTCCTACCAAAAACCTAAACTTTTTGCTGCCTGAGAGGGTTGTCGATGCTCTCCAAGGTATTCTGGCCACACTACTTCGTTTCACCTTGAGAGGTTATTACCAACAACCAACATCTCTGTTTTACCACCATTAAGCTTAAGGCAACTGTCTGGTTAACAGCTCTTGACAGTGCTGCATAGATCAAAGCACTGCCTTCTTATTAGAAGAAGAGAGATCTTTCCTACCAGCCATGACTCACCCCCTGATGCAGAGCTCTTGGGGAAAGCCAGGCCGTGGTCTGAGTGCTGCAGAATTTTCAGGATGAGGCCCTAATCTCATCAGACAAAGGCCCACTCCCAACACCACTAGTCTTCCCTGAGGTCAGTATTGAACCACGTTTCATCAGCTCTACAATGGCAAAAAACCTGCATCTTACAAGGAGCAGAAGAAAGATTGAGGGACCTGCCCATCCTGAAAGATGCTTTCATAAGCTCTATCTAAATGTATTTAAAGACCTCGGGGAATACATGCTAGTCATCAGAGACAGCAGGGAAGTCCTGATGCCCAGTGGATCGAGTCAGAGCCCCCAGCACCCAGTAGAAAGAGTAGCAAATACATATGATGGTTGTATGACAGAACCTCCTTGCCTAAATCACGTGTGGCTTAACAACACAGTCTAAACAATGACTGTGTTGTTACCACACATTCCTTTAGCGCGTAAGTCATTACAACGACTTGCTTTAGAGAAGCGCTGGACTTTGGAACAATACAAATTACTATTCCATCTCCGGTCTGCATATCAGTAGGGAAGGTGTTGGACTTAAAATCCAACACCAGTCCAACATCGCGCTCCCTAAAGCAAGTCATTGTAACGACTTGCATGCTAACGGAAGGCTTGGAAACGTTGCATTCATGTTGTAAAGGCACTGCGTGGGTTTGACTGCGTGCAAAAGGATGTTTCTCCATATGTCAACCATCAGGCCACTGTGGTTCACAATTTATTGCAGCTGCGTGGCCTCCATCATGTATGATGCTTAAACAATCCAGTATTTTTATCAATTTGTTTTTTCCTTTTTTTATACCAGCTACAAATACCTTGAATAAAAATTATCCTTTGACCCTTCAAACATCCCCACCACATTCTGTTAATGAATACTAACACCCACACATGCACACATACACCATCCGTAGCCCAGTACTACTAAGATGAACCATATGCATTCATCTTCTAAAGTTTATGCGTGAGTGACAATAAAGAGTTGTTCATTTTACATGTTTTACAATTTGCAAAATATTTAAATGCACTTTCAAGCTCCAAGGACCCCAGAGACATTCATACCTGCCCTTCCTTTTTTTTTTTTTTTTTTTATTATCCACAATATCAAAGTATCAAAAATACATACAGATCTGGTAACAAGACATGAAAGCAATTCATTTCATTCCATTATACCACAAAACAAAGTTGAGATAAATTAAATTGGATTATCATTCCACTCAACAATTCATATGATCGGCCATTGCCCCCTATATATATATACTTAATTTGCGTTTCCTTGATCCTTTTAGAGAATAAAGACTATGCTCCAAGTTATACATATTATAGAACCGGGCTCGCCAGATTTCAAAAGATGGTACTTCCGGTTGAAGCCAAGAAGACGCTACACATAGTCGAGCAACCGCCGTAGCAATAAAGAGCAAATATCGGAGTTTATACATGGGTCTCCCTTGCTCGAGATCCTCGCCGGTCCCCAACAACATCATAGAGGCAGATATTTTAACGCTGACCCCGAAATTTCTGTCATAAATTTCTCTATATGTCGTATATATGGCCCTAGTTTGACACAATCAAAAAAATATGAAGACTATCAGCGTTATCCATACCACATCGAAAGCATTTGCCATCATTACCCCTCCCCATTTCATCATCTTGGCGGGAGTATAATAGAGATTAAATACAGTTTTGTAAAACTGGGCTTTAAGATTCGCCGACAGACAAATTTCCCCGGCAACAGCAATTGCCTTCTCTATAGACACCCCTGGCTCTCCCACTTTTGCTGCCCACTTACAATTGTGTTTTTCCAGATCGTCCCTCCTTGACTCTAATAGGATTTTATAAAGAGCCCCTATCTTTTCTTGGCCCCTAATAGCTTCGACTATTTTATGTGGTACCATAGTCGTGGATAATTTGCTCAGGAAATCTCGTATTTGTAAGAATTTTAAAAATGATTCTTATGGAGAAGAAATTTTGCTGCTAAATCTGTAAAAGAAGCATAAAGCCCCCGACTTCATAAAAGTCCCCTATTTGAGAGATGCCATTCTGTCTCCAACTACTAACGACTTGGTCATGAAATATTGGTGGCAATATGCCTACGGCCGAAGTTGGAGAATAAAAATGTAATCCCCGAATTTGTAAATATTTGCGAACCACATTCCAAACTTTAAAAGCTGCCCCTAAAATTTTAAAACGTGTTCTTTTATAATAGCTCCTATCCAATTTTTTGAACAGGCAGTTCTTGACCTCTTTACCTAACACCATCTGATAAATTGAGGGAGCCTCAGCCGTATTGCTGACTTCTTCTCCGGTCAACAATAACCGCATATTCAATAAGAGACAAGAGTAGTAATACAATGTAAAATCGGGGACTGACCACCCCCCCCTTTCTCTGGGAAGAGTCATATAATGCATTGCTCTCCTGGGTTTCCCTGGAGCCCACAAGAACTTGGCGCAAAGTGCCTGCAGATGTTGAAGCTGGGCGCGGGATACCTCCAACGGTACAGACCTAAAGAAGTACAACACCTTAGGGAGAATATTCATTTTGAGAATGTTTGCTCTACCTACCAGAGAAAGATGTAGGCAATCCCAACTATCTAACAGTTGCTTTACCCTGGTAGTGATATCCCCCCAGTTAATATCAACCAGATCTTTCAAAACATCATGGCCCATGATCCTAGAGTGGTTAAGGAAGTCACATATCTGGGTATTAAGATCCGAGAAAACTTGAAAGATCATACCTGCCCTTCCTAAACAGCGGCCTTCAAGTTAGCTGAAAAGACGCACTTTTAAGAAACTTTTACAGAGGATATTTGGTCCGGATTAACAATAGATACAAGATGAGAAAATGCAAGGACGCTGAATTAAAACGTTACCTATCCTGATCTTGGACCCATGTCTCTGAGTTTTAGTGGAAAACATGAAAAGCATCCCCTGTGATTGTGGACAGGACAACAGAACAACAACTCAAAAGGTGACTCAAATTTGAGAATGCATACGCATCTTCAAAATATAACTTTAGGAAAAGCCATTTGAGGACTTGAGACAGCTTTACACACCACAAGTTTACAAGGAAGAAAAGTAAGGATTAAGGATGAAATACATTACAAAAGGCATCTACGAATGCTGGCAGGAAGGAAAGTTCTGAAGTAAGAAAAGGAAGAACTGGATGAAAGAAGCAGGGAATAAGAAATGAATGTGGAAAGAGCAAATGAAGTGATTGAGGAAAATGGAATCTAAAAATGTTTGATGAATAGAAAGAAGAAAGGAAAGGAGGAAAGAAAATCAGAAGGAAGGAGTGAGGATCGAGAAAGAAGAAATTAAGGGATGGAGGAAAGAACAAAAAACTTAGAAAGTAAGGGAATAATAGATAAGAAGGAAGAAAAGTACCAAGGTAAGAAGGATGTGGAATGCATGAGGACTAAAGGAAGCAGGGGTGGAAAGGAGAAAGGAAGTGTATAGGGAAGTCGTTAGGAAGAAAGAAAAAGAAAGAAAGAAAGAAAGAAAGAAAGAAAGAAAGAAAGAGAGAAAGAAAGAAAGAAAGAAAGAAAGAAAGAAAGAAAGAAAGAAAGAAAGAAAGAAAAAGAAATGAAACATGTTCCTGTTAGACTTGGCATTTTTGGCCTCCTGTTTTTGACCCATTTATCATTGGTTTTAGGACTCTGGGCACTTTACCAGTGCTTATAATCGCTAAAGTACATATGCTCTCCATGTAAATTGTGTATAGATTGGTGTTTCCATGATTGGCTTATTTGATTTACTATTAAGTCCCCAGTACAGCGCACTGTGTGTGCCCAGGGCCTGTAAATCAAATGCTACTAGTGGGCCTGCAAAAGAAACAAATGATGGACAGAATGCTGAACAATGCAAACATTCCCCCCCAGTCTTTTGCTCACCACGCCACCCCAGTTTGGACCCAGCCATATGCAAATCAGTCTTGACCCTGTTCCTCATGGGAACAGACCAGCCCGTCCTGCCAAGCCAGGTCCTCTCTGGACCGGAAGCAAGCATCCTGGCACCGGTTTTGGGGCATCACCCCTCATCAACTAGGCTAGCTTGAATCCAGTGGCCAGTGAGCACGGGGCCCATGTCTGGGCATACCCTTCCCACTTAGGGTGACAAAAGCAAAAGAAACACGATGGACAGAATGCTGAATAATGCAACCATTCACCCTCAGTCACAAAGATCTGGGTTTAATCCATCGTTCTTTTGCTCACCACGCTACTCTAGTTTAGACACAGCCATATGCAAATCAGTCTTGACCCTGTTCCTCATGGGAAAAGTCCAGCCTGAACTCCCAAGCCAGGTCCTCCCTGGACCGGAAACAAGCATCCTGGGACTGTTTTTGGGGCATCACCCCTCATCAGCAAGGCTAGCTTGAATCTAGTGATGCAGTGAGCACAGGACCCACGCCTGGGCAAACCCTTCCCACTTAGGGCGACAAATGCAAAACAAAAAACAAATGATGGATGGAATGCTGAACAATGCAAACATTCACCTCCAGTCACAAAGATCTGGGTTTAATCCATTGTTCTTTTGCTCACCACGCCACCCCAGTTCGGAACCAGCCATATGCAAATCAGTCTTGACCCTGTTCATCATGGGAACAGTCCAGCCCGAACTGCCAAGCAAGGTCCTCCCTGGAACGGAAACAAACATCCTGGGAACGGTTTCGGGGCATCACCCCTCATCAGCCTGGCTAGCTTGAATTTTAGAAAGTGGGCATTTTCTTACTTAACCATCCTGTGTGCCTCTGCCTGTTTGTGTATTCACCATCTGGTTTTGTAGTGACAGGAGCTGTGGATGTGCATTCACACTAGACAAGTCAAAAGGGGGGTTGAGGTGTGTTTTGCCTTTACTGGGTGACTCATAGCCAGGCTGAATAGACCTTTTTGCATTTAGAGTGGTGGGAGGAGTTTTCAACAGCACCTGAATAGGCTGTGTCTGCTCTCCTCAATTCTGTCTCCACCTCCTGTAGTGAAGCTGGATTTGGAAGAACAGAACTGGTTCTCACTGAACTCAGAGACTTTCTCCATAAAACTTCAAAGGGAAAAGTAATATAAATATTGGGGCCCTGACCACAGATCTTTAGAACTCTTTTGGATTAAGGAACATGCCAGGAAAAAATGCTGGAGAAGCTATTAGAAGGAACTACCACTTTGCTGCGTGCTTTGCTGTGTTGGCCAGCAGTGACTGCTTCTATCTTGGGCAGTGAAAGGACTGGACTGGACTTTCTGCAACTTATTTTCCTGAGTTTCTCCAAGGGCTTGAGGTAGAACATGCCCTCTGTTGAAGAAGTCTCAGGAGCAGTAAAGAGTTCAAGATCATCTGCTACCAGCACCAGGAGCTGTGGGCCTCATTCATGAGGCTCTTTGCAGCACCGTAACATCACTTTTTTGACGTTCCAGAGGCGCAATGTGCCCCAGCATATTTACAAGGCCACATAAAGGCACTTCACGTGGGTTCTCATGGCCTTGTAAATATGTGACCCCTTCACGTACAACACTGCGTGAAAGGGGAATTCCATGGATGTTGCTGTGGGTGTTCCCACACAACACACATGGAATCTGAAGCATTCCCAGATTTATGAGAAATTGTAAACCTGAGAATGCGTCAGAATCTAACACCACTCAGGGGTGGCGTAAGGGAGGCACAATGGGGAGAAATGTTTTCATTTCTCCTTGTTTTTCTTTCTCTCTGTGTGCTGCATTCTGCACTGTATCACATAGATACAGCGTATTTCTGCCCTTTTGTTTGAACGTAGGGCTGCGCAGCAAGATTCCTTGTGGCGCTGTCCTACGCCAAATCCTCATAAATGAGGCCCTGTGTGTTTTGTGCTGCAACAGATGAAACAAGCAACCCAACGCCATCAACGGCGCTGTGACCTGTTGGCACCACAGAAAGCCCTGCCCCGTTTCGCATCGCAACTCTGGTCTCACTGATGACGATGCCCAACACTTCCACCGAGCCACTGCTTACACCACGACCTGAGGGTACCGCACTTACCACAGCCTCTCTTTACATCGCCGCCCTGGTTACCCTGACGATGCTGCTCCACACAGACATCAATGCCGCTGCCTGCACCGTTGCCTGGGGGCACCGCTCGTAAGTTACTCGATGCACTGACCCATCCCACATCGCAGCCTTGGTCCACCGACTTCGGCTACATTGACTCCAATTCGTCTACCGACTACAGCTCTTCAGCAACGATGATGCCGCGGCTTGCACTGTGACCTGCCAGCACAGTGACAAGCACCGCCCCGCCTCGCACCACAGCGCTGGTCTCACTGACACCGCTGGACGCTGTCACCAAGCTTCTGCCTGCACCACATCCTGAGGGCATTGCACACCACACCGCTACACTTCACAACGCAGCTCCGATGCCTGCCAATGCTAGCGCTCCTGAGTTCCAGCTCACGGAGTTCGACCTGCAACGCCTGTGACTTCTAGGCCCCAAAGACTCCTGCACTGGCCCTCGGAACTGACACCTACCAACGCTGCCTCTTCAGAGCTCATTGCAAGGTCCACAACACCCTGCATTCCCAAGGTACTGTTTGTGAGTCTTCCCGACACCGTAGCTGGTCCGCGGCGCAGCAGTCAGCCTGAACTGTTGGATTTGTTTGTTCACGATACCGTAATAGCGCCGGACAAAGCTATTGACTTCAAGGAACTGTATTTTAAGTTGTTTCTTGCAATATTCATATCTTTTGTACTGTATGTTGGAGTTTTATTGTTTTGGTCCTGTTTTACACAGATAAATATTGGCTATTTTTCTAAAACTGTTGTGGTGTCCTTTTGTAGTGTTTTCACTGTATTAATGTGCGTTATGTGAAATGCTTTACACATTGCCTCTGAGATAAGCCTTACTGCTTGTGCCAAGCTAGCAAGGGGGTAAACAGGGGTTATTTTAGACATATAATCTCCTTACCCTGACTAGAAGGGCAAGGAACATACCTCTGCCAACTAAAGATCCTGATTTTGAACAGTTTGCAACTCAATGGCATTCATTTTCTCGATCTCAGTAAGAGATTGACTGAGTGGCCGCACTAACATTCAAATCTATGATCATAAGAACAAACACAGATTCCTGGAATGGATATATTAACCCACTGAACAACATGATCCGTCAAAGAATTTCTTGAAATGAAAGAAAACATAAAGTGAAAAGGAGGTATTTATATTAGTGTTTCTATAAATCAAAACAGAATCTGTCGAGTATTGCTGAATGATTTGGGCAACTGCACGGAGGATGGATTAGTGCATGAAATCTGAAGGAGGTAACGCTGATGTTTGTGTTGGAGGATGTTTTCCAATAATAATAGGGGGAATATTTATCATACTTTCACCCAGCGCAACGCAGCAAGCCACCTTGCTGAGCTGCACTGCGTGAAAGGGGAAGGTCCGGAATGCACTGTATTGAACATCATGCGGTGCATTCCTGTCCTTTCCTTGTGCTGGCACACTTTTGGCAGCCTAGCGCCAACACAGACACCCTTGTACAAGGGAGCCTGCATTGTAAGCACGATTGGTTTTGTTCAGGAAGGGATATCTTCCTCCGCAAAAATAATCCTGATTGGCATATTCCTCCTTCTATATGTGCTGCAGAATGCAGCAGACATAGGAAGAGGAAGAAACCCCCCCTTGGGAGGCGTAGCATTTTGACGCATTCCCAGGTCCACCACTGATGGTAAATCTGGGAATGCGCCAAAATCCATGGGTGGATGTGTGGGAACACCCACGCTCCACCCATGGAACACCCGCGCTCCACCCATGGAACACCCACGCTCCACCCATGGAACGCCCGCGCTCCACCCATGGAACGCCCACGCTCCACCCATGGAACGCCCACGCTCCACCCATGGAACGCCTTCCTGAGGCAGAGTGACACGGGGCAGCGTTGTGCACTGCCTTGCATAACTCCAGATTTATCAAGCCATACAGCGCCAGGCAAGGTGGCCTTGTGTGGCATGATCAATCTACCTTTAGTATTGTATCGCCCTTGTACCGCCTTGCGTGGCATAAGGGAGACGCAACACTATGATTAATATGGGCCCTGATACCTCTAACAAGGGAAACAAAACAGTATAAGGAGTTATACAACAGACTCAAGTGAGAACATCTGTTCTCAAAACAATCAGCTGTGAACTGAACAAAGCCAGCTTCACTACAGCAGCTAACAAGCCAACGGTGGCATAGCAGAGCAATAACTGTCCCTAATGCAATCATGACAAATGGGCCACTGCACCTGCTGCACTGTTGATGGTTACACGCTTGGAACTCGTCATACTGTCAGTGCCAGAGCTTTAGGAGCGGTAATCCCAGAGTCTGACCCGGATCGAGGTGCCCAATCCTAGTTATATTAACTTCACTTGCGAGGTCTCACCTGGTGAGTCCGATTTCATTTTTTCATGGGCGAGCCTGTGGCTGCTGATCCAGAGGTCCAAGCTCTTCGTTCCAGGCTCTACATGCAAAAGTGAACATGTTCTAGGGTTGAAACACTCAGAACATGGTTGCAACAGATGAGAGGAGATGAAGGTTTACAGGCTAGGGCTGCAGGACTTGAAACCAGTGTCGCATCTTGTTGTCAGCTCAGCATCCTGCCGTTCTCAGAAAACCACTTCACCTATCTGTACCTAATCATAATGCATACATACTCTGCCTCTTTTTCAAAGTGCTTATATATCCTCAGACAAAGTTTTTGCTATATAATACTGCAAAGTTAAACAAGCATTTGCAATGCAATAGGTCTCGCATTTGTAAGAGTTAGAGCTATTGGCATTGTGAATGTCAATGTCTTTTACCTATGTGTTTTGGTTTGAAGTGTAGTGGGTATATGTCGTGTGGAGTGGATTTATGTGGGTTGCAATGGAATTGTAAGTTGTGGAATTGTGTGGTGTGGAGTGTATTTGTGTAGTGGAATTATGTGGCATGGTGAATAGATGGGATGAGAGCTACATATAATAGATAGAAAGGAAGATAGAGAGGGATAGGCAGTTTGTGCAGGAAGTGGTGAATGAACTCCGGACAGATGAGCAGAAAGTGTGAGAGAAAGACGGGGAGAGCAGGTTACAGACTTATAAAGAGGGAGCAGCTGTGTGCACAGAAGACACGATAAGAACAGGAGAATAGCATGTGTTTGAGGGTTGGAAACTTTGAAAAGGTACGGGAAATAAACTGTGCTCGAAGACCTGAAGTTAACCATATGACAGAGTGTTATTGTTTGTTGTGGAATTGTGTGGGCTGGAGTGGATGTATGTAGTGGGATTATGTGGCATGGTGTGCAGTGGAATTATGTGGATAGTAATTAGGTGGTTTTGAGTGTAGTTGAAATATATGGAGTGGGATTGTGTTTTCTGGACTATAAAAATGTGGAATGGTATTTTGTGTTGAGCATTGGTATGTTGTGGAATTTAATTATGTGGTGTTTTGATTAATTGTATGTATGATGTTGTATTTTGTAGTGTGGATTGGATGTATGTGGTGTGTTGGGTAAATGTGTTGTTGAGTTGCATTATGTGATTTTTTTGCCGAATTATGTGGTGTGGAATGGAAATGTGTGGAGTGGAATTGTGTTGCGTGGAACTGTGGCGTTCAGTGGAATTATGGTTTTCGGAATTATGTGGCATGTTATGGAGTGTATTTATATGCATTGTTGCTACGTGGCAGTTGCCAGTGTCCTAGAGTGGAGTGGGAGAAGTAGAGTGTCATAGACAGAATTTGTTGGAGTAGAATGTTGTAGAGTGGAGAAGGAGGGAGTAGAGTGTTGTAGAGATGAATAGAGATGGGCAGAGTTCAGTGACAGTGAGTGTTGTAGAGTGCAGCGTCAGAGTGAAGTGTCAGAGTGGCGTGGAGCGGGTTGGAGTGGATTGAGGTAGTGGGTGGATTGGAGGCAGACTAAGTTGTGATACTGTCTTGTTACATATTTAGCATGGATTTAAAAAAGTACATTTACTGTTCTATTTAAACTATTGCAGAACTTACAGTAATGCTCCACTAAAATAATAGTAGCAATGCTTATTTGTTTTAAAACTGTCTCATTATAGAATGGCATTGCCTGCTGAGAAGAACTGCAGCTGCCATACTGAAAGTGCAGCGATCCTATTGAGAAATGCAGATTCGGCCATTAAATACACGATAGCCATGCTGACAAAAACTCTTACAGCGTCCCATGATCCCAAGTAAAACATGACTGCCTAACTATGAAGTGGAACTACTGCCCATTAGGCAGCTCGCAGTTCTGCTGAGATGAGCTAGTTCTGTCTGATATAAAGAGTGGCGGCCCTGCTTCAGGGTGCCCTACTAGTAATTCACACCTATTCTCGTGACTCATGATTTGATTATGCAGGTGGCAAATATCATTAAATGCACTGTACAGAAAGACAGAGTTTAGGATTTCACCGCGCCACATAACATACAATAAGCTGGTTACTGGACTACAGCATTGCATTAATAAGTCAGAATGTGGCGCTTACGCATTGCAAACTGTCCTTGAAAATACCAGCAAATGTATTTCCAGAGCTAGTGGTGCCCTTTCAATTTCCTGTTATATAAACTTAGGGGCTTATTTACAAGCCCCTTGCGCCACCCGTACGTCACATGTTCCCATGTCACCTGAGGCGCAAGTGGCTTGTAAATAAGCCCGTTTAAGATTTATAACTGTCACATCATTTGGACGCAAGCAGTTTACCTTGCTGGTCTTTTTATGAAAGAACGTGAGGTTTGGAAGGGGCTGAAGCAAACTATAATATAAATGGAAATATTACCTTTGCTAAGTGCGACTTGTTCTGAAACTGTTGATCTGGTCTGATTCTGAACAGGTTCTAGGCTGTTTGTCCCAAAGTCCAGTGATATATGACATGTTTTTAGGGCTTAGCTTGTGGTAAACTATAGCTACAAAAGTAACACCTGTAATGAATGTATCCCAGTTTTAACTGAGGGCATAATGCAGTGAAAGGGTTGCATGAACTTGCTGGCAGAGCGGGTGCAGGCGGCAGCAGCAGGCGTGGGTGCAGCTGAAGGGCGGGGTAGCTCAGAGCCCACCTCCACTCCACCCCTCCCAAAAGCACAGCAACGAAGGGACAAAAACAAGGCGCTGTAAAGAAAGCCTGGCACCCTGTTTCGCTGTAAACCAGCTGCTCGAAAGACAGCAAAACATATAAGGGGGCATGCACGGCCACACAGCAGAGAAACACAAAATAAACAAGTTGTTAACAATGCAGAAGGGGGGCACTCCAAGTTGTGCATTGCAGCCTGCGCAGCTTTAAAAGGGCTGCTATGACGGACAGGGCTTGTAGCAGTAAATTGGGTGGTGTCAGGGACAGGCAGCTGGTGAGAAGGGGAAAAATAAAATCGGCAAGCAAAAAACGAGAGGGAGCGCATTTAGAGGAAGGAGACAAGAAACCTATTTCCCGGAACAGCCGGAATGCCCTGCCCTGTGTTTTTAGGTCTCGCCTACGCAGCGCGCATGCGCTGCCTAGGAGACCTTTAGTTATCGATTCAGTTTTGGCCCCAAAAACGTGCACGCGTTGCATTGCTTTCAATGGCAACGCGTGCACGTTTGGCGATTCCCTTGCGGGAGCGAGCTTTGAAACCATCTGGTTCCTGCTCGCTCCCGCAAGGGAAACAGGCGCAGGCCCCCTCCTCTCTCCCCTCCCCCTCTCCTCGTCAGCGCGAGGCACGCGCTTGTATTGAAAGCGAAGGTGAAGGCTGCTCGCTCTGTATCTCATTAAGAGATGACGGGCCCTCAGCTTTAGTGCAGTACATTGTCAAGCATGCTGCCATCTCCTTTATGTGCAGGCTCGTTTAATTATAGCACATGGCATGGGCAACAGGAATGTAACACTCGAGGGAGGGGGGTCTGAATCAAGAAATTGGAAAGTTAGCAACACAGACGGATGACAAATACATAAACAAGAAATACGCCGAATAACTAACTGAAAATACTGCATTCTCATGAAAAGGGAGAAACTGAAAAAGAGTCAGTAAGGAACTTGATCGGTGAGAGGAAATGCTGCTTTCACTTCTTTAACATTGTCGTACATAAATGTGATGCCCCCACCTTTTCCCAGAAGGTATTCAGTACAACCGGTAATGCCAATTTGAATGGCACAGAATGACGACACGCACTCAGCCGTGGTCCAACACCTTGGGTGGCTGTGCTCCCAATGATTAATAAACGATGCTATGGTGGTAGACAGCAGTGCATTCCTAAGCATGCGGCCAAGCTCTGTAATGGTTCAGCAAAACAATCTTTCCACTTCCGAGGCCGAGCACATGCACAGCTTTTATTAATGCAGCCCGTCAATACTGAAAACCATGCTTTATTAAAATCGATGGTAAGAAAAAAAAGTCTTTACAAATAAAAACAAGCATTGGCATAGCCAATAGGTCTCGCCTTTGGGACCTTATAAGTGTTTAGCCATGCAACAGTTGATGTTGTTGCACCAAGGATATTGTGCTGCATAACTAAATACTTATAAGGTCCCAAAAGCGAGACATATTGGCTATGCCAATGCTTGTCTTGTATGTTTACTTGGCGCGCCCTGCTGAGGCTTTCCTTTCAAACCTAAAAAGGCTCTGTAGACTATGATAGCCCAGTAGCAAATGGTGAGGACACAAAAGCCAACCGGTTAAGAATTGCTCATAGGTCTAGAATTCTAGGAAAATATTGTTTGATGATTAACCTTTACATTATTTGAATATTGTCAAGGAGGGAGACGTGTCATGTTTTAGATACATATGTACAGAATGCACTTTATTGGCTGCATTATAATGCAACAGAGATCAGGATATCTTGAGACTATTCATGATGCTTGCAGGCGCCACATGTTGAATTCACCCCGCTGGGCCCCATATGCACTGAGCAATAGGGTGTGACATGAGGACTTATGAGAGACCCCTTAGTAGACTGGGCCCAGGCTGGAATGAGAACCCATGAACGCCTACTGCGACCTGCCTCTCTAGAAGGAGCAAACATTGTGATGCGTGAGTGGTATGGCTGGGTCCACTCTTTCTGGACGGAGGAGACATTGCAAATTCTGGGGGCAAGCCACAACTACTGATGGGCGCAGCCCGTCTGGCAGAAAGTGGCATGGGATCCCTATGCCCCTTGAGAGGTCCTCGCACAACCCCGGAAGGAGCTGACTGAAATGAAGCCTACCAGGTGCTGGAAGTGCTGCAGCTGCCTCGCATGGCCTAACTACCCCCAAATCCACATGCGTAAGTAAATCACCCACCGTGCAAACCAAAGCAGTCTGTGCCCCAAAAGTGTCTGTAAAGCGAGTCTTACTGTACCCTCGTTGCCTCAGTTTACATCATCAGTTTGTGTCGCTCAGTTTGAGTCGTCACACTTCTGTTCTAATCCTCTCCTCATGCCCACCTATTCTTTCCTCACCATTCGCCCTCCTGTTACCTCTATTCATCAATTCCCCCTCAGTCCATTTCTCCCCCATGCATTAGCGCTCTGAGACTATGCCCGGATGGAAAAAAGCCTGCATCAATAAAGCCATATTTCCACTTCAACCGACAAAACCAGTTTCTCGCGTCAGCTACAGCCACCAATGTAAAGGAAAATAACAAAACAAGATAAAACAAGAGAGGAGCGGGGAAGAGAGGAGCTGGGGCGAGCGAGCGCGGCAGCCTGCTGAGCTGACCACACGCTCGTGCACCATGGCCTTTTGCTTGCGGTTACCCGCACGGCCACCATGTGTTTTCAATTATCGCGCCCGCGTCTGCGTCCAGTCCCATGCCATGCTGTCCATGCTCAGTGGGGGGTTGGGCTCCAGTGGGGGGGGTTGGATGCAGGGCTGGATGCTGGCTAGGACCTCCACCCAACTCCACACCGCACATGGCCAAAAGGCGTGCAAAGCAGGGTTGGGTGCCAATGGGGGGTTGGATGCCAGATGGGGGAATGCAAGGCCTGGCTGCAGGCCCAAACCCAAGCCATACATGGTGGAAGGCCTTGCGCAGCAGGGGGTTGGGCGCAGAGCCTGGCCACAGCAAAAGCTTTGCGTCCAACCTCATGCGACGCGCAGCAATGGACATCTTACTTTACATTAAAAATATAGAAATTGAAAGAAGAAACAAAGGCTTAACTGATGTTATAGTTAGGCATCTTACTTCGCATTTTATAAAAACTAGAAACTCTGCTGGAGCATACATTTTCTCAGCAGCTGTACCAGATAACTTGAAATTGGCACTCATTACTCTGATTCTCAAAAAGAGGAATGCTGCTACAAACTTTCTGGCTACTTATAGGCCCGTCTCATTACTCCCAGCACCTGTAAAGATATTGGAAACGTATACCAACCGCCAATTATCTATGTACATTGAAACCAATAATATACTAAATTAATCACTTGAATTTAGCTTCTGGGCTGCTCATAGCAGAGAGTCCATTCTTCTCTAGGTGTTGGAGGCAGTGCTGCCCTTATTTTGATAGACCTGTCAGCAGATTTCAACACTATATCCCATCACATCCTCATTCAGAGGCTAACAGAAATAGGTATCGATGGATGTGCCTTGCCTGGATTTCCATCTTTCCCACACATAGGGCTCTGCCAGTGCGTCTGTGCCCTTTCTCCTCAGCCCCTACTTCCCTTGACTGTGGAGTGCTGCAGGGGTCATCTTTGAGCTTTGGGTTCAAAGTGCTGTCCTGTGTGGATGGCACACCGTTGATCGTGCCTTTGGCAAATGATAACAGCTTTTGCCAGCAGTCTCAAAATATCTCATATTAGTAGCTTCATGGATGATTGAGAACCCCCTTAAACTAAATACTGATAAAATTGAATTAACCGTGATCCATGCATTTATAACTTCTAGGCTGGATTACTCATTTTGTATATGTACCAATAACTTCAGCAGGCACAGAACTCGGCAGTGAGATTACTACTAGTACAGTGCTCAATCCATCTAAAATCAAAGACCTACATTGACTACCTATTGAGAAAACGACCCAGTTTAAGACTTTATCTGGTATTCTCAGAGCAGTTCACCACTGGGGTCCACTCAGCCTCCCAAAACTGTTTACATTTCATGCACCTCTGTATCACTGAGATCTTTAAACTCTTTCAGCATTATCGCCCCTAAATTCAGGATGGAGAGAGGAGCCTCGACTTGTCAGGTCGAGTGTCAGATGCCAACCTCTGGAGCTCCCTTTCCTTCGCCCTTCGTATCACAGTCAATCGTACACTTTTTGTTAGAAACTTGAAAGCCTGGGTATTTACCAAAAACTAATCTTCCTTTACTTCCTGTCACTCCCCAGATGGCCTAACCAAGGCATTCAGTTCTGCCCTCTAGGTCTTCAGTACCTTGAATCTTTTCTTGAGCATTAGCAGAGCTTAATAAATCATATTCTGAATCAGAATTCATAGATTATGGGGGAGAATAGTACCCAGGTCTTGGGCCCTCAGGGTGGCTTTCCTCCAATGAAAGCAGTGATCCTTGTTTGCTCTTTAGCGGATCCCATTGCTGTTCTCAGGTCGTACATTTGGCTGAGCTTCAGGCCTCAAGGGGTTGGTTGTGAGCACTCGATCTTCCGTGACTACTTGCCAATGCCACTGGGTTTCAGTCTCTGGTTCTCATATCTTGTGCCAGAGACTCTTACTCTGCAATTGAGCCAGGCATCTCATTCCCTTTCCTCAACTTTATTGCCGCTGGTGGGTGATACGTATCCTGGTTTGGGTCGCCGCAAGGGGTAGATGGTAGTTGGATTGCAAACTAGGGCAGGTGCCCGTGCAAGGTGGCAAACCCTTGCTCCTTGTCTTCAGATTGAAACGTAAGGTCTGCTGCTGTCCATATTCTGCGTGTGCAAGGATGGCTTAGTGACCAACCTGCATTGCCTTTGGGCACTACTTCACTGTGAGTGGGTCATTCTTGGCTCACTGGTTAAGGCCTCAGTCTCTAGATCTAATGGTCTACGATTCAGTCCCCACTGTGACAGTGTGCCTGAGCCACCCTAAGGGGTAATGACTGTAGCGCATTTAGGGGCATATTTAGGAGCCCCTTGAGGCGCTGTAGCATCACTTTTTGTGACGCTTCGTTAGCGCAAACTACAAAATCTTATTTATGAGGTCACACAAAGGCACTTTGAACGGCCTCATAGATATGGAGTAAGACAAGGCAGTGCAAGTCGCAGCTTTGCCTTACCCTGTGCTAGGGAGGTGTTCCATGGGCATTGCGGTGGGTGTTCCCACACAACACTCATGTATTTTGACCCTTCCCAGATTTACAAAACCTTGTAAACCTGGGGATGCGCCAAAACCTTACGCTTCCTCAGGGGAGGCGCAACAAGAAGAAATAACTTTATTTCTCCTCGTTGTTTCCTATTTACATGTGCGCTGCATTCTGCAGCGCACATAGAAAGAGGAAAACACCTCCCAGGATTGTTTTTGTTCAGGAAGGTGCTCGTTCCTGCACAAAAAGGTTCCTGCAGACAACACAGGTACCCTTGCACCATGGTGCGAGGGTGCCTCGGTTGGTGCTACGCTGCCAAAACGGCGCCAGTGCAAGGGGAAAGAACAGGAATGCGCTGTATTGGATACATACGGTGCATTCCTGCCCTTTCGCCTTGACATAGGCCAGCGCAGCAAGGTGACTTGCTGCGCTGCGCTGCGCCAAATCCCCATCAATGAAACCCTTAGAGTTTGAAGAATCTGTGTTAGTTACAACTTTAGTAATTTTCAGGTTAGAGGCTTGGCCTACAAACAGCCTAAGATGTGCAAAGACAGCTATTGTAGTGATTATAACCTGAAAACAGACTTTATTCCACCCCTTGTTTATGATTCAATATCTTTTTTGTCTATCTCAGATGTTCTTTGCTCCTGATTCTTGTGTTTGTCCCGCCCAAAGAGTAATCATTGTGGTTTCATTGGAGAAATTGTTTACTTTCACTGCTGATTTTTTTTACATTACATTGTAGTGCACGAGGAACTATTTTCTCTCCCTGTGCTCTCTCTACTCTTCTCCCCCTCCTTTGGCCACCAGTTTTCTTTATAAATTATCCTCCCCCCACCAAGCCCCTTGCAAAAAAATTAAATTGTACCATTGCACTAGCGTGCCTAGGTCGGACTTACTGGTTTTGCCATCGCTTGTTGTTGCCACACCCATTTCTAAATGAGGGTCAAAGTGCAACATAAGGATCCACAGGGTAGCAAGGAATATGTGCTGCTTGTATGCCCCTCGTAGTGTTTGCTCATCGAGGACCAGATTTATGAAAGGATTGCGTTGTCCTTGCGTTATGCAAGGTGATGCTAGGGCAATGCAAGCCTTAATTGAGATTTACTATGCCACGCTGAGCCACCTTGCATGACTCTGCGAGGCATAGTATATCTGGAGCAATGCAACTCGCTGCCTTGCAATACTTTGTCCTGGGAAGGCGTTCCATGGGTAGAGCCCGGGCGTTCCCACACATTCACCCATGGACTTTGGCACATTTCCAGATTCACTACAGGGAACTTGGGAATATGTCAAAAAGGTACTCCATCCAGGGGAGGTGCAACAAGGGTAAATAGCTTTCATTCTCCTCATTTTTCCTCTTTCTACACGTGCTGCAGTCTGCAGTACCCATACAAAGAGAGAAAATCCTCTAAGGATTTTTTTTTTGTGCAGGAAGGTGCCTCTTCCTACACAGAAACAATCCTGCCTGCAACTCAGGCACCCTTGCACCATGACGCAAGGGTTCCTGCATTGGCGCTGGGCTGCACTGTGGACTCCAGCAGAGGGAGAGAGCAGGAATGAGCCATATGTTAGAAGATATGGTGCATTCCTGCCTTCTGCATGTGATGCAGTGGAGCAAGTTGCCTTGCTGCGTTGCTCTAAGTCACATCTTCGTAAATCTTGCCCCCAAATGTTTTGCTTTTCTCCGAGAAGCAAAGGCCACAGCTGGGATCAGGACCTTCTTTTTAGTAATAATTCACAGGCAGTTGGAGCTAATGTTACTTGGGAAAGAGGCAGCTTGACTTTTTAAAAATATAGTGCTGCACATGGGGGGAGGGAGGAGCACACTAATATCTTTTTGTACCCAAGGCAGAGTAGCAAAATAACTCATCCTCTCTGTATTTTCATAATTTGTCGGAGTTTGGTATGTGTAGGTGAAAGCTGGAGCTATGCTTCCACTAAGGTTTACAAGGAACAAAATATTGGCAGAGGCAAATATCCTACTACGCATTGTCCCTCGGAGGTGGTGTTTGCATGTTGTTAGGCTGGTGTCTTACAAACCATCATGAAATGTATGGAGTTGAGCTATCTATGCATGTTAGACACCTATTAATATTTCATTCTTCTCACCCATTTGTCCGCCTGCCTGTCTTTGCAAACCTCAATACAGCCCCATTCCCCGGCTCACCTATCAGCCTGTCTGTTCATACAATCACACACAAACCCACTACCCATCCCAAAAACCTGACTGACTGACTGTCTGTCTGTCTGTCTATCTGCCTGTCTATCTGCCTGTCTGTCTTTCTGTGTGGCTATTTCTTTATCTGCCTTTCTTTCTGTCTGTCTATTTATATATTTTCATTCATAGCCAAATCTCTCAGTTATTCCTTCCTCGAGTGCACTCGTCTCTCTCCTCAGTGACGGAGACGTTTGTGAATTCCTTTCACAAGCACTGCCTATGTGCGCTACTGAAAACAGAGGCCATTCTACCCCGATGGAGTGCACTTGGCAAGGCACACCAAGCGAGGAAACCTCAGTCTGGGCTACGGCCCAACTGGTGGAGTTCGCCCTTCATGTCACATGCTGCTCGTATCCAAAGGTAGGTCACAGCACACACATGCAGTCCTGTAAAGGTGCACAGTGGCAGAAGAACTTGCGCTCTCTGGGTCTTATCACTTGGGTCTTCTTTAGGCCAACCCTCAAACCCCCCTCCCAAACAAGCAGGCGTCCACCCTAGCTCTCAGTGGTCTCACTACTCCAGATGTTGTAGGGTTTCTCTCTGCTCTAAGAGATTCTAGAAAGTTCTACAGCATCAGTGGTCTCACGTGTGTTGCTATGGTTGAGTCTGAAACAAGACTGAGTGGGGTTGAGGAGTTGGTGGTCATTGAGGTAATCAGTGAAGTGTATGTCCATGATTTTCTCTGAGACCTTGGCTGGGAATGGTATCAGGAAGATTGGTCTGTAGTTGGAGAGTGTTGAAGCATCCGTGGAGGTTTTCTTTAGAAGTGGTAGGACAGTTATGTGTTTCCAAGCATCTGGGAAGTTTGCAAAAGAGGTGGAGGTGTTCAGAATGGGTTTGAGCATGGCACTGATGGGTTGCAGTCCTCTGGAGTAGGTGTGGTGGGGGCAGGGGTCCGATTGGGTCCCTGAGCGGATGGACTTCATGGTACCGGTGGTTTCTTCTGGGGTGATGACAGGCCATGTGGTTAGCATTGGTTCTTTGGATAAGAGCGGGAGGCATTTGGTGAGGTCTGTCTGGCCTGGTTGTGGGCTGAAGTTACTGTAAGGGCAGTGACTTTGTTGCTGAAGAACTGTGAATGCTTGTTGAGGAGGTCCTGCAAGGAGATGATCCAGTGGGAGGCAGACACTGGTGAGGTGAAATCTTTCACAATGGTACGGATTGTGAGATGTTGGTGCTGGCATATATGTGGTCCCCCAGAGTGGTGCATTTGGTTGCCCGGATCATTTGGTGGTAGTGTTTCATGGCCGATTCGAATGTGCTTCTGTCTGTGTTGTTGTGGCTCATTCTTTATTTGCACCTCGTTTGCTTGCAGTGGAGTTTCATTAGTTTGAGTTCCTCTGTGGACCAGTTGGCCTGGGGTCTGGATCTTGTTGTATTGCTGTGTTTGAGGGGCCCTAGGAGTCGGCACAGGAGGTGGTCCAAGGAACTCCAAACCACTCTTTTGGTTTGTCAGCTCGACTCCTATTCATCTATTCTTGATGGACTTGTTGCTTACTCATTTATTTCTCCACAGTCTAACTTCTATTTCCTTAAATGTATGCTAAATTGTTTCACCATTAGACAGTAAACATGGTTTAGAATGTTTCACTTAGGCAAAGTGAATGGAAATAGCTGGTGATCACAATGAGTTTAAAACGGGGAATATGTGGCAAGAAGAAGGGAAAAAGTGGGTGAAAAAACATATTCGTGCAACAGTATCCAAACTGGGAGCAAAGACAATAAGTGTAAATCTTTTTGGCATCTTCTTGACTGTTTTTGATCTGTTTTATACATTGGATTGTACATAAAGCCATATTATCATACTGACTAGTCTATCTATCTATCTATCTATCTATCTATCTATCTGTCTGTCTGTCTGTCTATCTATCTATCTAGCTATCTATCTAGCTATCTGTCCGTCCGTCCGTCCGTCCGTCTGTCTGTCTGTCTGTCTGTCTGTCTATCTACCCACCCACCCATCGGTCTGTCTATCTATCTATCTATCTATCTATCTATCTATCTATCTATCTATCTATCTATCTATCTATCTATCTATCTATATGTCCGTCCGTCACTTTGTCTATTTATCTATCTATTTAACTATCTATCTATCTAGTTATCTGTCTGTCTATGTCTCTATCTGTCAATCTACTTGTCTGTCTGTCATAAGTTTAATAGAGCACAGCTTTTACCCCAGAACAAGGTCCCTTGATGTGTACCGAAAAAATGGTACGTGCAGTACGTGTAAAATCCAACACAGTAAGACACCAACATTAAAGCGCTATCCAATGAAGAGAACAAAAGCAGCTCTCTATCCATTCCAGCATCACTAACCATGACCAACAATAGGCCTTCTAGAATGCGTCTTTGTTAGATGACGTATACTTGGGCTTTGAGGCCTGTTGTGACATCATTCACCGGATGGTCCCTTAAATAGGAAAGTGAAGGAGGTCCATCTTAAGAGCATCCTTTGTGGGTACAGACAGCAGGGTGTCCCGCCATCTGGTGCAAAGATTTCCTTCCTCATTTCAGCTTCCTGCTCTTGACGACCATAAACAGATGGTTTGCCTCAAAACACAGGTGGTCTGTACTCTAGAATGAAGGAGTAACTCATTATACGGCACATTATCCTTCAGAATGAAGAAGTAACTTGTTACCTGCACCCTTCTATCACAGGACACCCTATGCTTCAGAATGTATTAGTATCTCGTTACTGGGTACCTAATTCATTAATGACACTTGTCCGCCAGAGGGTACACTATGCTTCAGAATGAATGCGTAACTGATAAGCTGCACCTGTCCATCACAGGGCACATTATGCATCTGAATGAATGAGTAACTCAATAGCTGTACCTGTCCATCAAAGGGCACATTATGCATCTGAATGAATGAGTAACTCAATAGCTGTACCTGTCCATCAAAGGGCACATTATGCATCTGAATGAATGAGTAACTCAATAGCTGTACCTGTCCATCAAAGGGCACATTATGCATCTGAATGAATGAGTAACTCAATAGCTGTACCTGTCCATCAAAGGGCACATTATGCATCTGAATGAATGAGTAACTCAATAGCTGTACCTGTCCATCAAAGGGCACATTATGCATCTGAATGAATGAGTAACTCAATAGCTGTACCTGTCCATCAAAGGGCACATTATGCATCTGAATGAATGAGTAACTCAATAGCTGTACCTGTCCATCCCAGGGTACATCATGCTACAGAATAAATGAGTAACTGATAACCTACATCTGTTCCTCAATGGGTACATTATGTTGCATGAACTTGCTGGCAGAGCGGGTGCAGGCGGCAGCAGCAGGCGTGGGTGCAGCTGAAGGGCGGGGTAGCTCAGAGCCCACCTCCACTCCACCCCTCCCAAAAGCACAGCAACAAAGGGACAAAAACAAGGCGCTGTAAAGAAAGCCTGGCACCCTGTTTCGCTGTAAACCAGCTGCTCGAAAGACAGCAAAACATATAAGGGGGCATGCACGGCCACACAGCAGAGAAACACAAAATAAACAAGTTGTTAACAGTGCAGAAGGGGGGCACTCCAAGTTGTGCATTGCAGCCTGCACAGCTTTAAAAGGGCTGCTTTGACGGACAGGGCTTGTGGCAGTAAATTGGGTGGTGTCAGGGACAGGCAGCTGCTGAGAAGGGGAAAAATAAAATCGGCAAGCAAAAAACGAGAGGGAGCGCATTTAGAGGAAGGAGACAAGAAACCTATTTCCCGGAACAGCCGGAATGCCCTGCCCTGTGTTTTTTTTATAGTTAGAAAATAATTGTATTTAGAATATAGGGCACAGCATTCGAACAGCTCTAGTCCAGTTGCTCTGTGACATGAAGTAGTAAAATCTCGCATTTACAAACTGGCTTGTGCAGTCTTGGATAACGCCGTCATGTCCGAGATACACTTTGCAACACTCTCTTTCTCCTGTTGTGCAGTGATACTCTGAATAACATTCTTCTCTACCCATTTCAATATGTGGTCTTGCTCCCGGCGGAACTTCACATGCTGCACGTTGACTTGATAGTCTAAGCGCTTCTTCACTTCATGGTAAACTGTTAGAAGTCTTTACCGATAATTTGATTTGAGTAGCATGACACCGTTGTTTCTGTTAGCATCAAAAAGGAAATGGCGCCCCTCAACCCGCCACTGTTCTTTGTTCTCGTCTGCAATTTCCTGTTCAAGGGCACACATTGCAGAATCTTTCACCTCTTGGACTTTAGCAACTATCCCCTCGTTCAATTTATCAGCAAAAGTTGCTACGCTAGGTCCAAATTTCTTATTTCTATAAATGATGGCAATACCAACATGTCTCCAAGTCTCCGTAATGCCGCTGGCACCACCAGCCGATGAGATAGCTCTCTGCGTCCTTAGTGTCCCCGAGTATCCGACCAAGCTTGTGCCCAGTCCTGGTTTTAAATATGTTTATAATTTCCATTTGAACGTACTGTGAGGTAGTCACCCCTCCCTGGAACTAGGAGGAGGGGATGCGCGTAGAGGAACTCGAAGTGTCGATTTTGTTATTTTATGAGCTGCCTGAGCACTGCACACATGTGGTCAGTGCGCGCAGTTTGTGGGGAGAACGGTTCGTGTGCCGACTCTGTGTTGTGTCCATGAAAGAGGTGGGTCCGCCCTCTCGGGGCAGTCTGTCAGCCTCACTGTCTGCGGCTGTCCGCGGCCCCCGCAGGGGGCCACCTCAGCAGGGCGGCCCTTTAGTGCCATTTCGGCACCGCCCAGCCGCTCTAGTCTCTGGAGGGGTTCCTGGAGCCCTCTAGCTTGGTCGCCTCAGTGACGTCCTTCCGGTGCGCCGAGGTGGGGGGAGGGCAGATATGCCTCCCCAGCCCCTCCTGGCGTCCTCTGTTGCACCAGCCACGCCGTCGTGCAAGGGCGTGAGTAGAACAGACCAACGTGTCACGTGATCCGGAAGAGGATCATCAAAGGTAGCACTGACGGGGTGTCCCACAGTGCTGGCTCACCAGGCGGGCGGGGGCAGCATAGGTTGGTACAGCTGCCCGCCCTTGGATCGCCCGTAAGATAACCCACATATTGCATACTCCTGTATGGAATAAACCTGCAGCAATATTTTCCCACTACAAAGTTGTCTTGTGTATTTATTCATTCTTGCATGCTCAGACGGGGGTTGGGAGAAGTTGCCGATAATGGCACTATCTTTCACGCCTCCCTTTTCGCTGCCCAGAAGGGCTGGCCGAATCTTGCTGAATGTGTCCGGGTGGGAATGAATCCTTGATGATAGTTCCTACCATATTGTTACCCACCCTGCACTCGCTCCCATACAGGTCAGTCTTTGGAGCAAGGCCCGCCTACTAAGTGACTGTTTAAATTCGTCTTCTATGTGTTCTGCCGAGCCTCGGCTTAGAAGTACGTGATGTTTGTTTTTTTAACATTAAAAGGTGCGCCGTGCTGAAACAAAGCGCGGCGCCCATGTACGCCCATGTACATCAAACCTATGTGGATGGGTGCCCCTTAACCGTCTTCTACAAAGGTTTTTACAGTTCTTTTAATCTTTCACAACCGGAAAAAAAATGGTTTCTTTTCTTTTTCTAAAACTAAAACTCATCCATACGTCAAGCAGCAGCTCAAAAATGTGTGTGTGTCTCTCCTGAGAGGCACACGCTGGGCAGGGGCTGAACAGCATACAAACCAAAAAAAACACAAAAACTAAAATTAACTACTCAGCTGCAGCTCTTATAACAAGCATTGGCATAGCCAATAGGTCTCGCCTTTGGGACCTTATAAGTGTTTAGCCATGCAACAGTTGATGTTGTTGCACCAAGGATATTGTGCTGCATAACTAAATACTTATAAGGTCCCAAAAGCGAGACATATTGGCTATGCCAATGCTTGTCTTGTATGTTTACTTGGCGCGCCCTGCTGAGGCTTTCCTTTCAAACCTAAAAGGCTCTGTAGACTATGATAGCCCATAGCAAATGGTGAGGACACAAAAGCCAACCGGTTAAGAATTGCTCATAGGTCTAGAATTCTAGGAAAATATTGTTTGATGATTAACCTTTACATTATTTGAATATTGTCAAGGAGGGAGACGTGTCATGTTTTAGATACATATGTACAGAATGCACTTTATTGGCTGCATTATAATGCAACAGAGATCAGGATATCTTGAGACTATTCATGATGCTTGCAGGCGCTACATGTTGAATTCACCCCGCTGGGCCCCATATGCACTGAGCAATAGGGTGTGACATGAGGACTTATGAGAGACCCCTTAGTAGACTGGGCCCAGGCTGGAATGAGAACCCATGAACGCCTACTGCGACCTGCCTCTCTAGAAGGAGCAAACATTGTGATGCGTGAGTGGTATGGCTGGGTCCACTCTTTCTGGACGGAGGAGACATTGCAAATTCTGGGGGCAAGCCACACCTACTGATGGGCGCAGCCCGTCTGGCAGAAAGTGGCATGGGATCCCTATGCCCCTTGAGAGGTCCTCGCACAACCCCGGAAGGAGCTGACTGAAATGAAACCTACCAGGTGCTGGAAGTGCTGCAGCTGCCTCGCATGGCCTAACTACCCCCAAATCCACATGCGTAAGTAAATCACCCACCGTGCAAACCAAAGCAGTCTGTGCCCCAAAAGTGTCTGTAAAACGAGTCTTACTGTACCCTCGTTGCCTCAGTTTACATCATCAGTTTGTGTCGCTCAGTTTGAGTCGTCACACTTCTGTTCTAATCCTCTCCTCATGCCCACCTATTCTTTCCTCACCATTCGCCCTCCTGTTACCTCTATTCATCAATTCCCCCTCAGTCCATTTCTCCCCCATGCATTAGCGCTCTGAGACTATGCCCGGATGGAAAAAAGCCTGCATCAATAAAGCCATATTTCCACTTCAACCGACAAAACCAGTTTCTCGCGTCAGCTACAGCCACCAATGTAAAGGAAAATAACAAAACAAGATAAAACAAGAGAGGAGCGGGGAAGAGAGGAGCTGGGGCGAGCGAGCGCGGCAGCCTGCTGAGCTGACCACACGCTCGTGCACCATGGCCTTTGCTTGCGGTTACCCGCACGGCCACCATGTGTTTTCAATTATCGCGCCCGCGTCTGCGTCCAGTCCCATGCCATGCTGTCCATGCTCAGTGGGGGTTGGGCTCCAGTGGGGGGTTGGATGCAGGGCTGGATGCTGGCTAGGACCTCCACCCAACTCCACACCGCACATGGCCAAAAGGCGTGCAAAGCAGGGTTGGGTGCCAATGGGGGTTGGATGCCAGATGGGGAATGCAAGGCCTGGCTGCAGGCCCAAACCCAAGCCATACATGGTGGAAGGCCTTGCGCAGCAGGGGGTTGGGCGCAGAGCCTGGCCACAGCAAAAGCTTTGCGTCCAACCTCATGCGACGCGCAGCAATGGACATCTTACTTTACATTAAAAAATATAGAAATTGAAAGAAGAAACAAAGGCTTAACTGATGTTATAGTTAGGCATCTTACTTCGCATTTTGTAAAAAACTAGAAACTCTGCTGGAGCATACATTTTCTCAGCAGCTGTACCAGATAACTTGAAATTGGCACTCATCACTCTGATTCTCAAAAAGAGGAATGCTGCTACAAACTTTCTGGCTACTTATAGGCCCGTCTCATTACTCCCAGCACCTGTAAAGATATTGGAAACGTATACCAACCGCCAATTATCTATGTACATTGAAACCAATAATATACTAAATTAATCACTTGAATTTAGCTTCTGGGCTGCTCATAGCAGAGAGTCCATTCTTCTCTAGGTGTTGGAGGCAGTGCTGCCCTTATTTTGATAGACCTGTCAGCAGATTTCAACACTATATCCCATCACATCCTCATTCAGAGGCTAACAGAAATAGGTATCGATGGATGGGCCTTGCCTGGATTTCCATCTTTCCCACACATAGGGCTCTGCCAGTGCGTCTGTGCCCTTTCTCCTCAGCCCCTACTTCCCTTGACTGTGGAGTGCTGCAGGGGTCATCTTTGAGCTTTGTGTTCAAAGTGCTGTCCTGTGTGGATGGCACACCGTTGATCGTGTCTTTGGCAAATGATAACAGCTTTTGCCAGCAGTCTCAAAATATCTCATATTAGTAGCTTCATGGATGATTGAGAACCCCTTAAACTAAATACTGATAAAATTGAATTAACCGTGATCCATGCATTTATAACTTCTAGGCTGGATTACTCATTTTGTATATGTACCAATAACTTCAGCAGGCACAGAACTCGGCAGTGAGATTACTACTAGTACAGTGCTCAATCCATCTAAAATCAAAGACCTACATTGACTACCTATTGAGAAAACGACCCAGTTTAAGACTTTATCTGGTATTCTCAGAGCAGTTCACCACTGGGGTCCACTCAGCCTCCCAAAACTGTTTACATTTCATGCACCTCTGTATCACTGAGATCTTTAAACTCTTTCAGCATTATCGCCCCTAAATTCAGGATGGAGAGAGGAGCCTCGACTTGTCAGGTCGAGTGTCAGATGCCAACCTCTGGAGCTCCCTTTCCTTCGCCCTTCGTATCACAGTCAATCGTACACTTTTTGTTAGAAACTTGAAAGCCTGGGTATTTACCAAAAACTAATCTTCCTTTACTTCCTGTCACTCCCCAGATGGCCTAACCAAGGCATTCAGTTCTGCCCTCTAGGTCTTCAGTACCTTGAATCTTTTCTTGAGCATTAGCAGAGCTTAATAAATCATATTCTGAATCAGAATTCATAGATTATGGGGGAGAATAGTACCCAGGTCTTGGGCCCTCAGGGTGGCTTTTCTCCAATGAAAGCAGTGATCCTTGTTTGCTCTTTAGCGGGTCCCATTGCTGCTCTCAGGTCGTACATTTGGCTGAGCTTCAGGTCTCAAGGTGTTGGTTGTGAGCACTCGCTCTTCCGTGACTACTTGCCAATGCCACTGGGTTTCAGTCTCTGGTTCTCATATCTTGTGCCAGAGACTCTTCCTCTGCAATTGAGCCAGGCATCTCATTCCCTCTCCTCAACTTTATTGCCGCTGGTGGGTGATACGTATCCTGGTTTGGGTCGCCGCAAAGGGTTGATGGTAGTTGGATTGCAAACTAGGGCAGGTGCCTGTGCAAGGTGGCAAACCCTTGCTCCTTGTCTTCAGATTGAAACGTAAGGTCTGATGCTGTCCATATTCTGCGTGTGCAAGGATGGCTTAGTGACCAACCTGCATTGCCTTTGGGCACTACTCCACTGTGAGTGGGTCATTCTTGGCTCGCTGGTTAAGGCCTCAGTCTCTAGATCTAATGGTCTAGGATTCAGTCCCCACTGTGACAGTGTGCCTGAGCCACCCTAAGGGGTAATGACTGTAGCGCATTTAGGGGCATATTTAGGAGCCCCTTGAGCCGCTGTAGCATCACTTTTTGTGACGCTTCGTTAGCGCAAAGTACAAAATCTTATTTATGAGGTCACACAAAGCCACTTTGGCCTCATAGATATGGAGTAAAGCAAGGCAGTGCAAGTCACTGCTTTGCCCTACCCTGTGCTAGGGAGGTGTTCCATGGGCATTGCGGTGGGTGTTCCCACACAACACTCATGTATTTTGACCCTTCCCAGATTTACAAAACCTTGTAAACCTGGGGATGCGCCAAAACCTTACGCTTCCTCAGGGGAGGCGCAACAAGAAGAAATAACTTTATTTCTCCTCGTTGTTTCCTATTTACATGTGTGCTGCATAGAAAGAGGAAAAAGCCTCCCAGGATTGTTTTTGTTCAGAAAGGTGCTCGTTCCTGCACAAAAAGGTTCCTGCAGACAACACAGGTACCCTTGCACCATGGTGCGAGGGTGCCAGGGTTGGTGCTACGCTGCCAAAACGGCGCCAGTGCAGGGGGAAAGAACAGGAATGCGCTGTATTGGATACATACGGTGCATTCCTGCCCTTTTGCCTTGACATAGGCCGGCACAGCAAGGTGACTTGCTGCGCTGCGCTGCGCTGCGCCGAATCCCCATCAATGAAACCCTTAGAGTTTGAAGAATCTGTGTTAGGTACAACTTTAGTAATTTTCAGGTTAGAGGCTTGACCTACAAACAGCCTAAGATGTGCAAAGACAGCTATTGTAGTGATTATAAACTGAAAACAGACTTTGCTCCACCCCTTGTTTATGATTCAATATCTTTTTTGTCTATCTCAGATGTTCTTTGCTCCCGATTCTTGTGTTTGTCCCGCCCAAAGAGTAATCATTGTGGTTTCATTGGAGAAATTGTTTACTTTCACTGCTCATTTTCTTTACATTACATTGTAGTGCACGAGGAACTATTTTCTCTCCCTGTGCTCTCTCTACTCTTCTCCCCCTCCTTTGGCCACCAGTTTTCTTTATAAATTATCAGCCTCCTCCCCCCACCAAGCCCCTTGCAAAAAAATTAAATTGTACCATTGCACTAGCGTGCCTAGGTCAGACTTACTGGTTTTGCCATTGCTTGTTGTTGCCACACCCATTTCTAAATGAGGGTCAAAGTGCAACATAAGGATCCACAGGGTAGCAAGGAATATGTGCTGCTTGTATGCCCCTCGTAGTGTTTGCTCATCGAGGACCCGATTTATGAAAGGATTGCGTTGTCCTTGCGTTATGCATGGTGATGCTAGGGCAATGCAAGCCTTAAGTGAGATTTACTATGCCACGCTGAGCCACCTTGCATGGCTCTGCGAGGCATAGTGAATCTGAAGCAATGCAACTCGCTGCCTTGCAATACTTTGTCCTGGGAAGGCGTTCCATGGGTAGAGCCCGGGCGTTCCCACGCTTTCACCCATGGATTTTGGCACATTTCCAGATTCACTACAGGTAACTTGGGAATATGTCAAAAAGGTACTCCATCCAGGGGAGGTGCAACGAGGGTAAATAACTTTCATTCTCCTCATTTTTCCTCTTTCTACACGTGCTGCAGTCTGCAGTACCCATACAAAGAGAGAAAATCCTCTAAGGATTTTTTTTTTGTGCAGGAAGGTGCCCCTTCCTACACAGAAACAATCCTGCCTGCAACTCAGGCACCCTTGCACCATGACGCAAGGGTTCCTGCATTGGCGCTGGGCTGCACTGTGTGCTCCAGCAGAGGGAGAGAGCAGGAATGAGCCATATGTTAGAAGATATGGTGCATTCCTGCCTTCTGCATGTGATGCAGTGGAGCAAGTTGCCTTGCTGCGTTGCTCTAAGTCACATCTTCGTAAATCTTGCCCCCAAATGTTTTGCTTTTCTCCGAGAAGCAAAGGCCACAGCTGGGATCACGACCTTCTTTTTAGTGATAATTCACAGGCAGTTGGGGCTAATGTTACTTGGGAAAGAGGCAGCTTGCACGTGGGGGGAGGGAGGAGCACACTAATATGTTTTTGTACCCAAGGCAGAGTAGCAAAATAACTCATCCTCTCTGTATTTCCATAATTTGTCGGAGTTTGGTATGTGTAGGTGAAAGCTGGAGCTTCCACTAAGGTTTACAAGGAACAAAATATTGGCAAATATCCTACTGCGCATTGTCCCTCGGAGGTGGTGTTTGAAGGTTGTTAGGCTGGTGTCTTACAAACCATCATGAAATGTTGGAGTTCAGCTATCTATGCATGTTAGACACCTATTCATCTTTCATTCTTCTCACCCATTTGTCCGCCTGCCTGTCTTTGCAAACCCCAATACAGCCCCATTCCCCGGCTCACCTATCAGCCTGTCTGTTCATTCAATCACACACAAACCCACTACCCATCCCAAAAACCTGACTGACTGACTGTCTGTCTGTCTGTCTATCTGCCTGTCTGTCTATCTGCATGTCTGTCTTTCTGTGTGGCTATTTCTTTATCTGCCTTTCTTTCTGTCTGTCTATTTATATATTTTCATTCATAGCCAAATCTCTCAGTTATCCCTTCCTCAAGTGCACTCGTCTCTCTCCTCAGTGACGGAGACGTTTGTGAATTCCTTTCACAAGCACTGCCTATGTGCGCTACTGAAAACAGAGGCCATTCTACCTCGATGGAGTGCACTTGGCAAGGCACACCAAGCGAGGAAACCTCAGTCTGGGCTACGGCCCAACTGGTGGAGTTCGCCCTTCATGTCACATGCTGCTCGTATCCAAAGGTAGGTCACAGCACACACAAGCAGTCCTGTAAAGGTGCACAGTGGCAGTAGAACTTGCGCTCTCTGGGTCTTAACACTTGGGTCTTCTTTAGGCCAACCCTCAAACCCCCCTCCCAAACAAGCAGGTGTCCACCCTAGCTCTCAGTGGTCTCACTACTCCAGATGTTGTAGGGTTTCTCTCTGCTCTAAGAGATTCTAGAAAGTTCTACATCATCGGTGGTCTCAGGTGTGTTGCTATGGTTGAGTCTGAAACAAGACTGAGTGGGGTTGAGGAGTTGGTGGTCATTGAGGTAATCAGTGAAGTGTATGTTGATGATTTTCTCTGAGACCTTGGCTGGGAATGGTATCAGGAAGATTGGTCTGTAGTTGGAGAGTGTTGAAGCATCCGTGGAGGTTTTCTTTAGAAGTGGTAGGACAGTTTCCAAGCATCTGGGAAGTTTGCAAAAGAGGTGGAGGTGTTCAGAATGGGTTTGAGCATGGCGCTGATGGTTTGCAGTCCTCTGGAGTAGGTGTGGTGGGGCAGGGGTCCGATTGGGTCCCTGAGCGGATGGACTTCATGGTACCGGTGGTTTCTTCTGGGGTGATGACAGGCCATGTGGTTAGCATTGGTTCTTTGGATAAGAGCGGGAGGCATTTGGTGAGGTCTGTCTGGCCTGGTTGTGGGCTGAAGTTACTGTAAGGGCAGTGACTTTGTTGCTGAAGAACTGTGAATGCTTGTTGAGGAGGTCCTGCAAGGAGATGATCCAGTGGGAGGCAGACACTGGTGAGGTGAAATCTTTCACAATGGCAAGGATTGTGAGATGTTGGTGCTGGCATATATGTGGTCCCCCGCAGTGGTGCATTTGGTTGCCCGGATCATTTGGTGGTAGTGTTTCATGGCCGATTCGAATGTGCTTCTGTCTGTGTTGTTGTGGCTCATTCTTTATTTGCACCTCGTTTGCTTGCAGTGGAGTTTCATTAGTTTGAGTTCCTCTGTGGACCAGTTGGCCTGGGGTCTGGATCTTGTTGTATTGCTGTGTTTGAGGGGCCCTAGGAGTCGGCACAGGAGGTGGTCCAAGGAACTCCAAACCACTCTTTGGTTTGTCAGCTCGACTCCTATTCATCTATTCTTGATGGACTTGTTGCTTACTCATTTATTTCTCCACAGTCTAACTTCTATTTCCTTAAATGTATGCTAAACTGTTTCACCATTAGACAGTAAACATGGTTTAGAATGTTTCACTTAGGCAAAGTGAATGGAAATAGCTGGTGATCACAATGAGTTTAAAACGGGGAATATGTGTCAAGAAGAAGGGACAAAGTGGGTGAAAAACATATTCGTGCAACAGTATCCAACTAAACTATCTACCTACCTACCTACCTACCTATCTATCTATCTATCTATCTATCTGTCCGTCCGTCTGTTTGTCTATTTATCTATCTATTTAACTATCTATCTATCTAGTTATCTGTATGTCTAGGTCTCTGTCTATCTGTCAATCTACGTGTCAGTCTGTCATAAGTTTAATAGAGCACAGCTTTTACCCCAGAACAAGGTCCCTTGATTTGTACTGAAAAAATGGTACGTGCAGTACGTGTAAAATCCAACACAGTAAGACACCAACATTAAAGCGCTATCCAATGAAGAGAACAAAAGCAGCTCTCTATCCATTCCAGCATCACTAACCATGACCAACAATAGGCCTTCTAGAATGCGTCTATGTTAGATGACGTATACTTGGGCTATGAGGACAGCAGGGTGTCCCACCATCTGGTGCAAAGATTTCCTTCCTCATTTCAGCTTCCTGCTCTGGGCGACCATAAACAGATGGTTTGCCTCAAAACACAGGTGGTCTGTACTCTACAAACGTGAAAGCGAGGTCTCTCGAACGACTGCTGAAAGAGATCGCATGAGTGAGACAGAGGGACTGAAAAATGGTAGCAATCGATTCTAGTGCGAATGCCAGCATTACCTGCCTACCTACCTGTCCTCCAGACTTTGCCACTCCCATCCCACCAGACCTCTTAGTTCCACACATGAAGCTTTACCAGGGACCCCTCGCAGGCGCACTTCCAGATTTGGGGGAAGATCCTTCTCTTACCAGCTTCTCTTCAATCCAACAAGCTCCCTCTGCATGTTCGGACTTGTCCAGATCTTCCTAAATTCAAAAAACGTCTAAAGAAGTGGACGTTTCAACTGCACTGTACTGTTCTTGAGTATCAAGCGCCGAGAACTCCTGCGGGAGTGAGGCGCTGCACTCTAACAAGTGTCTATAACATAACGTAACATAACATATCATAACATACCAAGATGAAAACAAGCCACCACCTAAGTGTGATGGTCGTATGCCTGCAACAAAAACTAGATGAATAAAAATAATGTGTCACCCCATATAAATTCAATACAGAACAGGTGCTACTTAGAGCAGGTTTAGAAACCCTTTTTATTAGCAAATTCAAGTAAATATGATTCTAATTAGCACATAGAAAATGTACTCTTGGCTTTGAATTAATATAACTTGAAAACATAGTTTAAACAGTACACAGATGACAAAACATTAAAAAAGATGAAGGAAAGAAAAATAGTTGTTGTCCATCCGCCCTGGTACTGAAGAGCACTTCCTTTTAGCTGGGTGTTCACATGTGATCATGCAGATGGCCATAACTCACAATGCAAGAGAGCCAATGGCTGTAGAGGGATAACCCTCTGTCCCCTGCTTCATGCTGTGGTTGGAAGAAGTGAAATGTGAATGACAGCTGAACGGACCAATGGATGAAGAGGGCTGACCCAAAGGTTCTCTGCTGCTGTCCATGCATGTTTTATTTATTAGTTTTTTAGTACATGAGGCTGGTGAGACAGCCAAAGCAGTCTCCTTGACAAACCTAAAAACATTGTGAACTTGTTTTTTGTGCCTGTTTTATCTCAGCCCTAATTTAAATTGAGTATCTAGTGAGCTCGCTCCAGTGGTGTGCGTGTTTTAACCAACCACAGCTGGTATACAAATCAAATGGAGAACGTAACAATAGTGATAATGAGTGCAAACAAGGTGTAAGATATCCTGTGCACTTGTGATACTACATTTCAACAAATAATTTAAATCTTGCAACAACAAAAAAAACTTCTGTACCCCAGTTAGCAGTTGGTTTTCGCTATGAAACCAGTGGCTGGGGTCCCCATTTGCTTGCGCTTGGACCCATCGCACCCTTGGCATGCTACTGGCCCCAGAGACATATTTCAGATTTCTTGTGACGTACTTCATTTTAGCAAAGTCTGCATTTGGTGTTGATGGGGTCACCACCTGCCTATGATGCCACTGAGGCATGAAAATGTCATTAGTACACAGTCCCCTCAGGCGCTTGTCCATCATGAGGCACATTACACATCAATGAGGGGGCGGGCCTGACCACTTTCTGCATCCTAAGGTACATTATGGTTTAAGTATCTAGCCTGTTAGCGCCTGTCCGTCAAATTGTAAATACTGGTACAGAATGAATGAGTAACTCTCTGTTACACGGTACATTGGGCTTTAGAATGTAGGAGTAACTCGTTACCTGCATCTGTCCGTCAAAGTGTGCATTATGCTTCAGAATGAAGGAGTAACTTGTTACCTGCACCCTTCCATCACAGGACACACTATGCTTCACAATGTATTAGTATCTCGTTACTGTGTACATAATGCTTCAGAATATATAAGTAAGTCATTACCTCACCTATCCATCACAGGGTACATTATGCTTCAGAATGTGTTAATATTTCATTACTTCTATTTGTCCATCATGTGATACATTATGCTTCGGGATGAATAAATAATTCATTAATGACACCAGTCCGCCAGAGGGTACACTATGCTTCAGAATGAATGTGTAACTGATAAGCTGCACCTGTCCATCACAGGGCACATTATGCCTCTGAATGAATGAGTAACTCAATAGCTGTACCTGTCCATCAAAGGGCACATTATGCTTCAGAATGAATGAGTAACTCATAAGCTGCACCTGTCCATCACAGGGCACATTATGCATCTGAATGAATGAGTAACTCAATAGCTGTACCTGTCCATCAAAGGGCACATTATGCTTCAGAATGAATGAGTAACTCATAAGCTGCATCTGTCCATCCCAGGGCACATCATGCTACAGAATAAATGAGTAACTGATAACCTACATCTGTTCCTCAATGGGTACATTATGTTTCAGGAACAATGAGTAACTCGTTACCTGCACCTGTCCGCCACAGGGTAGATTGTGCTTCAAAATGCATTAGTAGCTAGTTTTCTGCATTTGTTCATCATATGGTACATAATGCTTCAGAATGAATGAGTAATTCATTTCCTGCACCTGTCTGTCACAGGGTACATTATGCTTCAGAATGCATGAGTAACTCGTTACCTGCGCTTGACCGTCATAGGGCACATCATCCGCCCATTATGCTTCAGAATAAATGAGTTTCTCGTTACCTGTGCCAGTCTGTCACAGGGCACATTATGCTACAGAAGTAATGAGTAACCCGTTACCTTTGCCTGTCCGTCATAGGGCACATTATGCTACAGAAGTAATGAGTAACCCGTTACCTGTGCCTGTCCGTCATAGGGCACATTATGCTACAGAAGTAATGAGTAACCCGTTACCTGCACCTGTCCGTCACAGGGCACATTATGCTTCAGAATGAATGAGTAACTCATCAGCTGCACCTGTTCATCACAGGGCACATTATTCTTCAAAAGTAATGAGTAACCCGTTACCTGCACCTGTCCGTCACAGTGTACATTATGCTTCAGAATGAAGGAGTAACTCATTAAATGGCACATTATGCTGCAAAATGAATGACTAACTTGCTACCTGCCCTGGTCTTTTACCTGGTACGTTCTACTTTAGAATGAAGAGGTAACTTGTTATATGGAACATTAAGCTTCAGAATGAAGGAGCAACTCATTATATGACACATTATGCTTCAGAATGGAGGAGTAGCTTGTTACCTGCACCTGTCCATCACAAGGTACATAGGGGCAGATTTACAAGAAAGTGACGCATCTGTACAGATGCGTCACTTTCCCTGCGCCACCCTTAGAAACCCTTGCGCCACCATAGATGCGCCGTATTTACAATACAGCGCACTATGGCGCAAGGATTGACAGATGCGTCAGAAATTCTGACGCATCTGTTGGCGGAAAAGTCACGCATTGCTGGAGTCGTGTCGCAAGCACGATGCAACTCCAGCAACGTGTGTTGAGGCCTATTACCAATACACTGCGTCACTCCTTACGCCTGCTTCAAGCAGGAGTAAGGTTTTGACGCAGTGGCGTCCTAAAAGTGACGCGGTGAAATCTTGTAAATTTCACTGTGTCACTTTTACGAGGCCTTCCTGCGTGGGAACGCCACCCTGCATACATTATACCTGAAGCAGGTATAATGTGACGCAGAGCTTTACAACGTGACGCATCTCCCTAGATGCGTCACGTTGTAAATAGGTCGCATTGTTTGCGCCGCTGTTGCGTCAAAAGTGACGCAACTGCAGCGCAAAAGTCACGCAAGGGGCTTGTAAATCTGCCCCATAATGGCTAAGAATGAAAGAACAACTTGTTACCTGCACCCTTCCATCACAGGACTCACTATGCTTCACAATGTATTAGTATCTCGTTACTAGGTACATAATGCTTCAGAATATATAAGTAAGTGTTTACCTCACCTATCCATCACAGGGTACATTATGCTTCAGAATGTGTTAATATTTCATTACTTCTATTTGTCCATCATGTGATACAAAGGGCCTGATTCACAGAGCTAACTTACGTCAAAAACGTAAAGTTAGTACTTTTTGGTATTCACAAAATACACTTACTCATTTTGGTATTCACAGAATGAACTTACTCATTTCGGTATTCACAGAAGTTAGTAGTCCTAACTTTAGGACTCCTAAATGCCTACTGTGAATACCGAAAGTCTTAAAGTTAGGATTTTTCTCAGTTTAGGAGTAGTAAAGTTAGGACTCCTAACTTTAGGACTCCTAAATGCCTTCTGTGAATACCGAAAGTCTTAAAGTTAGGATTTTTCTCAGTTTAGGAGTAGTAAAGTTAGGACTCCTAACTTTAGGACTCCTAAATGCCTTCTGTGAATACCGAAAGTCTTAAAGTTAGGATTTTTCTCAGTTTAGGAGTAGTAAAGTTAGGAGTCCTAACTTCTGTGAATACCGAAATGAGTAAGTTCATTCTGTGAATACTCAAAAGTACTAACTTTACATTTTTGACGTAAGTTAGTTCTGTGAATCAGGCCCATTATGCTTCGAGATGAATAAATAATTCATTAATGACACTTATCCTCCAGAGGGTACACTATGCTTCAGAATGAATGCGTAACTGATAAGCTGCACCTGTCCATCACAGGGCACATTATGCCTCTGAATGAATGGGTAACTCAATACCTGTACCTGTCCATCAAAGGGCACATTATGCTTCAGAATAAATGAGTAACTGATAACCTACATATGTTCCTCAATTGGTACATTATGTTTCAGGAAGAATGAGTAACTCGTTACCTGCACCTGTCCGCCACAGGGTAGATTGTGCTTCAAAATGCATTAGTAGCTAGTTTTCTGCATTTGTTCATCATATGGTACATAATGCTTCGGAATGAATGAGTAACTCATTACCTGCACCTGTCTGTCACAGGGTACATTATGCTTCAGAATGCATGAGTAACTCGTTACCTGTGCCTGTCCATCACAGGGCACATTATGCTTCAGAATGAATGAGTAACTCGTTACCTGTGCCTGTTCGTCACAGGGAACATTAAGCTACAGAAGTAATGAGGAACCCATTACCTGTGCCGGTCTGTCATAGGTCACATTATGCTACAGAAGTAATGAGTAACCTGTTAACTGCACCTGTCTGTCACGGGGCACATTATGCTTCAGAAGTAATCAGGAACCCGTTACCTGCACCTGTCCGTCACAGACACATTATGCTACAGAAGTAATGAGTAACCCGTTACCTGTGCCACGGTGGCGGTTCTTGGCCGTCTCTGGATTTTTCACAAACTTCACATCGGCATATGTCACGGCTCCATCCATCACTCAACACACTGAAACCAGCCTTATTAGACTTTGTTCATTTGTGGGAAAGGAAATTCAACTGAAATTTGTTTTAACAGCCAAAAGAGAAGTTGAGCTCTTTTTAAGGAAGTGCAACTGAGCAGATGTGACCGCTCATGCACATATGAAGATACCCTGCTGTGACAGCTGTCAGCACTGGATGCAAAGAGGAAGGCCAGAATGACTCACACCTCAGACCATGTGTGCACAGAGTGAAGGTGTTCAAGAAGAATACAGAGGGGCAGATCTGCCACTTTTTCACGCAGTGCAGCAGCCGCAAATGCTGCGTTGAAAAGAGGAGGAGAGCGCCAAATTTACTGAAGTATGGCACTCGCCTCCCCTTTCCCAATCGCAGGCGCTGAAATCAACTGCCGTGCACCACGGGGACACCTCTGCGCCATGGTGCAAGGGTGTCTCCATGAGTCTGGCATAGGTTTAGTATTGGAAGGATACCTTTTCAGTATAAAATACTGTGCATAGATTGACTTAAACCACTTTCCCTCTTTGTATGTGTGCTGTAAAGTGCAGCACACGTACAAAGTCGGAAAAGGAAGAAGAAATTAATGCATTTCTCCTTCCTTGCGCCTACTTCAAAAGGGTGCAGTTTTCTGACGCTAAACCCTGTCGACTTTATTTAGTAAACTGGGTTTAACTTTAGAAACCTTGAGTGGTTGTATGGGAACGACCATGCTCCACCCAAGGCACGCCCCCTTGGCGCTAACTAATGCAAAGCAGCACTATGAGCTGCTTCGGGTTACTTTGACGTTATTTTCAGCGCTAAATAAGTTCAGCGCTGGAAAGTAAATCGGAAATGAAAGATTTTGTGCCGAATTGCATCCCTTTTCTGACAGAAGCACGGTGTAAAATCTTAGTAAATCTATCCCAGAATTTTTAACTACAACGGGTACTTACATCGACTTCACAATATCGGATATAGTGAATCAATTAATAAAACTTTATTCTGTTATGATTAGAACCATAAAAATATAACATATTAATATATCATAAGTATATTACAATAGTACAACTCTAAAAGATATACAGCATAATTAATCGATCCGGGTAAACCTCAATTTCATAACAGCTTTTAAAAAACATACAACATTAAAAATGACAAATTCATCAGGGAAAGACTGTAAAAACAAAAGAGCGGGTCGAACTTGCGAAAAATGTAATGCTTTCAATAATGGGACAATAAACATTTTCCTGGATATGTTGAAATAGCTACAAAACATAGTAAAATGTATTGTATCTTGTGAAGACACATCGTCGCAGCCGCAAGGACCCTGAAACTCAAACCATCGCCAACCTCTAGGAGAGGCAAGCGGCAAATGCAGCATGGTAAATCAAAGTCTGGTAAGTTCTTTTGTTTTTACAGCATTTACCTGATGAATTTGTCCCACTGCGTCACTGGACAAAGCTGTACCCGGCTGTTGAGCTCATAAGTAGGTTGAAACTGATCGTGGGTTGCTTGTGTTCAGGTCCAAGGAGGACCTGGCTTGACAGTTCAGGCTGGACAGTTCTGATTGGAGCAGGGTCAAGACTAATTTGCATATAGCTGGGTCTAAACGGAGGCGGTATGGTGTACAAAATAAGGATGGATTGGGATTAGGCCCAAGTAATTACTAATGGCGGAGAATAATTCAAGTATTCCATCCATCACTTTTTTGTGTACTTTAGTGTGTCGCTCTAAGTGGAATAGGTATACACAGACGAGGGTCCCGTGCACACTTTATCACTGAAGCTAAGCTGTGCACGGCCGTTGAGCCTATCACTAGGGTGAAACTGGTCCTGAGTTGCTTGAGTTCTGGTTCAGGGAGGACCTGGCTTGGCAGTTTGGGCTGGACTGTTCCCATTAGAGAAAGGTTCAAACTGATTTGCTTATAGCTGGGTCCAAACTGAGGTGACATGATGTGCACAATAGCGATGCGACTCTTTTCTGTATACTTTAGTGCGTCACCCCTGATAAGGCAGCACAATGAAGGAAAAGCAGAGACAGCACTACAATGAAGGGTATGCAAGTTAATCTAAGAGATGTAACTGTTCCTGTTTGAGGGAGAGATTTGTACGTATATGGTGAGACAGGCCTGAAGCATGACTGTGGAAGAGTATATAGGTGCACAGCTTCTAAGCATGATCGTGGAAGAGTATGTTGGTGCACGGCATCTAAGCATGATGGTGGAAGAGGATATTGGTGCACGGCTTCTAAGCATGATGGTGGAAGAGGATATTGGTGCACGGCTTCTAAGCATGATGGTGGAAGAGTATATTGGTGCACGGCTTCTAAGCATGATGGTGGAAGAGTATATTGGTGCACGGCTTCTAAGCATGATGGTGGAAGAGGATATTGGTGCACGGCTTCTAAGCATGATGGTGGAAGAGGATATTGGTGCACGGCTTCTAAGCATGATGGTGGAAGAGTATATTGGTGCACGGCTTCTAAGCATGATGGTGGAAGAGTATATTGGTGCACGGCATCTAAGCATGATGGTGGAAGAGTATATTGGTGCACGGCTTCTAAGCATGATGGTGGAAGAGTATATTGGTGCACGGCTTCTAAGCATGATGGTGGAAGAGTATATTGGTGCACGGCTTCTAAGCATGATGGTGGAAGAGGATATTGGTGCACGGCTTCTAAGCATGATGGTGGAAGAGGATATTGGTGCACGGCTTCTAAGCATGATGGTGGAAGAGTATATTGGTGCACGGCTTCTAAGCATGATGGTGGAAGAGTATATTGGTGCACGGCATCTAAGCATGATGGTGGAAGAGTATATTGGTGCACGGCATCTAAGCATGATGGTGGAAGAGTATATTGGTGCACAGCTTCTAAGCATGATGGTGGAAGAGTATATTGGTGCACAGCTTCTAAGCATGATGGTGAAAGAGTATATTGGTGCACGGCTTCTAAGCATGATGGTGGAAGAGTATATTGGTGCACAGCTTCTAAGCATGATGGTGGAAGAGTATATTGGTGCACAGCTTCTAAGCATGATGGTGGAAGAGTATATTGGTGCACGGCTTCTAAGCATGATGGTGGAAGAGGATATTGGTGCACGGCATCTAAGCATGTTGGTGGAAGAGTATATTGGTGCACAGCTTCTAAGCATGATGGTGGAAGAGGATATTAGTGCACAGCTTCTAAGCATGATGGTGGAAGAGTATATGGGTGCACGGCTTCTAAGCATGATGGTGGAAGAGGATATTGGTGCACGGCATCTAAGCATGATGGTGGAAGAGGATATTGGTGCACGGCATTTAAGCATGATGGTGGAAGAGTATATTGGTGCACAGCTTCTAAGCATGATGGTGGAAGAGTATATAGGTGCACGGCTTCTAAGCATGATGGTGGAAGAGTATATAGGTGCACGGCTTCTAAGCATGATGGTGGAAGAGTATATTGGTGCACGGCTTCTAAGCATGATGGTGGAAGAGTATATTGGTGCACGGCTTCTAAGCATGACGGTGGAAGAGTATATAGGTGCACGGCTTCTAAGCATGACGGTGGAAGAGTATATGGGTGCACGGCTTCTAAGCATGATGGTGGAAGAGGATATTGGTGCACGGCATCTAAGCATGATGGTGGAAGAGTATATTGGTGCACAGCTTCTAAGCATGATGGTGGAAGAGGATATTGGTGCACAGCTTCTAAGCATGATCGTGGAAGAGTATATAGGTGCACGGCTTCTAAGCATGATGGTGGAAGAGTATATTGGTGCACAGCTTCTAAGCATGATGGTGGAAGAGGATATTGGTGCACGGCATCTAAGCATGACGGTGGAAGAGGATATTGGTGCACGGCATCTAAGCATGATGGTGGAAGAGGATATTGGTACATGGCTTCCAATTAGAGTGCTGGGAAATTGTTTAATCTCTCTGTGAACAAAAGTTTAAAACCTTAACCTGTATGGAATGTAGAGCCGCTGCAGAGACCAAATTCTTTTCTGCCAGTCACACCTGCCACTGATTGATATGCTGGATGTTGCCTACAGCGCCAGGCGAAGATTTGCTTGAGCAGGGGCATGGGAGGGCCGCACGCGCACACACCAACACTATGTTACATGCACACTCACTCAGACCCATCCATCACAAGCACGCATGCATACACCCACCATTCAAAAGAACAAACACATACCCACTGACAGCACGCATGCACACACACATACATTCATATATTCATATATACACACACACAACCAACACTTAAAAAAAAAAATGTACCGGCCACGGAGGTGACATTGGGTGTCAGGAGAGAAACCTCTGTGGTTCTTGGAGGATTGTGGAAGGGATTGCTGCCTCCTGTCATTGGCTGATCTTGCCATGGGTCAGCCAATGAGAGGAGGTCCTTCTCTTTCTTGTTACAGTGTGATGGGGTCATTGAGACTTACTGACCCCCCTGTGTGACGATGCATCACACATGAGCAGTTGATCCTGGGCACCTCAGGGCTTAATACTGAAGTGCCCAGTTCCGAGTCTGTTGGTGACGCACCACCTTATCGTGAGAGGGGTCCACTTCTGTCCCTGGCACAAGAAGAAGCAGGCCCAGGCTTCCAGAACTACCCTCGGGTCACAGACAGGGATCCAGTCCTCTTCGGATCTTCCCCAGGTCCAGAAAATGTTCTGAGGAGGGTTTCTCTGGGTGCCACATGTATGGCTGGTATGAGGGGGTGGGCAGGGGCGTAACACAGGCCCCCGCAGCCCCCACGTTGCGGGGGGGCCCCCGCGCTCCAGGGGCCCCCTCACTTATCATGAATGAATGGTGCGCAGTGCGCACGCAACGCCCGGCGGCCCGGCCTCTTAATAAATGAAATGGTGTGCAAGGCATGCACGCCTGGGCCCCCTCCGGCCCGGGCCTCAGAGGCTCATCAATGATGATCATTAATTATTAATAATTGGTGCGTGCGCATGCTCGGATGGGCCTCAGAGGCTCGCCCACGGCCCCGCGCTCTTCATTAATGAAATGGTGTTGCGCAACAACTTCTGCGTACGCGGCGGCGCGCGGGCCCACAGCCGGGCAGCCGGGCCTCTGAGCCTCTTAATTAAATGGTGGGCGGGCCCGGCTGGGGCCGCCTCTGAGGCTCTTTATAATTAAATGGTGGGTCAGGGTGGGTACGCGCTGCGCGCAGTTGTTTCCGCGACGCGTCTGCACGTTCTCCAGGGTGGGGGCGGGCAGGGCTGGTGAGGTGACCAATGCCCTGATTGCATTTGCCATGATGATGACATGCGCATTGAGCGCGAGCGCGCTCGCAATTAAAAGTGCGCGTGAGACAGACTGGTGTGGCATCCCAGGACCCAGCCATGCTCCTACTATGCAGGACTGTCTGAAGACCGAAGTCCGTCACCGGCCATAAATAATTTGAATTAATTTTGTTACTAGCCCCCCCAGCCCCTGGCTGGCTAGCCTTGCCCTGCCTTGTCTTCTGCTGCCTGCCCGGCCGGCCCGCCTCACACCTACCTCTCTGAAGCTGCAGCCTGCAGGCCAGGCCCAGCCCCAGCCCTCAGGTCAGGTGAGTCTACTCTGCGTCGGAGCCTAGTCTTCCACATGGGTGATTTGACCTTCCTCCCCAGCCTCACTTTATTTTTAGAGCATTCCAAATGTGTACACTACAACCACAATAATTAATTTTATTAAAAGATACCCAAACAGACTTTATATCCCTTTCAACTACAAAATGATGTTGATAATACCGTGCTTTTATTGGCCTACTTAAAAAAATTATTCAAGTTGAAAAATAGGTTTCTTTTGACTACATTTCTATAAAATCCGTGCAGAAAGCTAATGAAAATGGAGTTTTAATTCTATTACACTCTACGCTGCCAATAACAGGTGTTAATGAATTAAATATAAAATATTTGCATATTTTACATAGTATTGCTTTTAATAATCGATGTTCAGTTTCTAATTTTACCTTCTTGTGCAAGCCAACGCAAATGATTATAAATTGTAGAATAAACAAGCGGAAGTAAAACCTGCATGTTTAAAATGTATAAGAATAGCAATCTTTGAGAATGGGTGGTTTGTACTTTACTGTCAAACTATGCACAATGTAGCTAAATGGCGGGAAAAACAACGTAACCCAGAGCCTCTTATCTGGTTAATACCTACATATAAAACATTGTGTCTTCAGAAATCCCACTCTGTTACGAGGGAACCAATGGCCATAGATTTGTTTACGAAAAATGAAGCAGCAACTAAAACGGCGAGAACATAGACTAATTTGACATTCCTTGTTAGGAAATGATTTCCATGTAATTTAAATGTATGCATGAATATGTAATACATGAACCTCCAGTGAAAATGCCTCTTGACTTAAGTAGACATAGCCCCCATTCACATACAGCCTTCTAAAACCCCTTTCCACTGCCATATTATCAATTACCTATTCTCTTTCTGCACTCAGCATTCAAATTGAACGCATATCGAAGGTACACACACTTTTGTAGGCAGTCTCCGGCAATCCAACCAGACCCATGCCTGGTCCTACCTTGCGCATCACCGAGACGTGCTGGAATGCTCCAAAGTACCACCTTTAGGTTAGAGGAGATCTTCGTTAGTTATTCCACCCATTCATACCAGAAGGAAACTTTACACAGGCCTCACAACCAAGACGGCTGCTTCCCAACTAGACCTTCTACTTCTCACCTATTTCATTGAATCCATCTGAGATGTGGACCTTCCTCCCCTGCACACAGCGCAGGGCTGAGAGTCTATTTAGTCCCTGTAATACCAGAGAGTTGCCAGGATTCACCATCCACTGCTATAGTTGTAGATCATGCCCTGCAACAGCCAGCCTGATGTCAGCTGGGGAAGAGCCCTTCTAACTACTCTGCAATATAAGCTTCTATATGACACTAACTGGCATTGATGCTTCACTTATCACTCCATAAATTATTCTATGGCACTTCATTCTTGGACTTTGCTCTTCTGGCACAGTATTACGTGAAGATTGTACTTTGGTATAGTATTACAGTGCCATATGAGGTTTTATGTCATGTACCCCACATCTACTTCCTCTACAAATTACAAGAAAAGATTTAAAATGGCCACCTTGACAAGACACCCAGAGTACCTCGATGTTGTAGTTTACATGAACATATAAAGTGGCCCGGCTAAAGCAGACATCCTGTTCTTTATGAAACATCCCAAGGAATGGCACACTGAGAATGTATTGCCTGCGAGATGTGACCAGGAGCAGGGTGCCATGACCTCCCACCCACCAAACTCCACTGCCATCCCATGCCCTGGGTAGCCTGTGCAGGTGGACGTTGTTGGGGGTACACCTGACGGCCAGGGGTGTACATGTCTCGGCACGGGCCTGGCTGACGCACAGCAGTATCCAGCATGTCCCCAGAGGGAGGGCCAACGTCCACACCTGATGCAGCATGGGTCGTGTGCCCGCCTGTTGTGCACACACTAGTCCACATTCATCCCCAGACAGCTGGTCTTTCCACATACCCAGTACAGTGGTAATGTACCCCGCCGGGTTCGTCCCCACACAGTCTGTATCGACACTGCATGTGTGCACCCACCCGTGCCACAGACCCACCTGTGCCAAGAGGCCCTCCCGCTTCCCATGCCACATGTGTGTATTCCACAGTTGTGCTTCTCTCTCAGGGGCGGACATCAGATTTCACTTGACTACATGGTAATCACATGAGTCCCGTGTACTTCTCACACTCTCATCCTCTCTCATTCGTACTTGGCTGCGATCAATAATTCTCCAGAGACAGATTTTAGCTTTAAGGCATGTATTTAAGCTTACTTCCTCTGTGATGCAGGATGTGGACACTACTGGCAGCGTAATGCATGTGGAGGATATACTTAGCATGGTTACACATTCAAAAGGGGGTACAGGTAGATGTGATAATTCGTTAATTGTGGAAATGAGGCTTCAGAGTTAAGAATGCCCTGCCCTTGCTATGCTACAGTACATTAGCTCATTGCTGAGGTGCCCTAGGCTGTGACACAGACAGTATTGGTTTACCCTACCATACAGCTTGACATCATGAGCACAGTACATCTAAGTCCCATAGTACAGGTTTACGACAATAGTGACTCCGACACACCTGCGTCAGAGGTGGCATCAGAGCATGAGCCTACATGCATGCAGCATAGTCTCACATGTTGTTGCGATATGGTGGCTACTGTACATGACTCAATGTCCGGGGACATGTTGTGGGGTGTTGCATTTGTTGTCCATGCAAATGTCCTTGCACGGTAGTTCAGGAGAAGGTGTGATGACAGTTCTCAAGTTATTCAGCAGACAGTTCAGCGTGCACTTACAGGTGCATGTGTTCAGGTGCGCAGCATGCATATTGTGGCATAGTGGTTCGTGCATTGTTGGCCATGTGGTCACTGTACACAGGTCCCATGCCTCGGACTCCCCGTGTTCATGCAGGGACACGGGATATGGTGATGGACAGGGTGCATGTCCCGGAAATGTCAGGTGTCATGACAGTGGAGTTGCTGGTAAGGTGTTTGTTTCCGAGTGCATGGAATAGTTGTTGCACAGCTAACTGGCCAATGCGTGCGGACGCCAAGCATAGGTACGGTGTTGCACATGACTGTTCAATTGTGGGTATTGATTCGGGGACCCGTGAATTGACAGGTTGTCAGGTATGCGATACCTTCCTGCAGTGCATCCCTCGAATTGGTGGTATTTGTGGTTGACATCCAATGAAGCGGATGGTGGGTTGCAACGTGTTCCTCGTAAGTTGTCCCTCGTAGAATCATGATGGGACATGTCGGATGACATTCGATGAAACTGTAATCCAGCATATGTTGTGCGGAGGCACACTGGTCCCATTGCAGTGTGTGTCCTATTGCAGCCACAAACGCCATGCCCCATACACTGAACAGTTCCTGTCTTGGGCGTCCAGGGGTGAGAACAGGTGTACCAGGTCCCCAATTGGACATGCCGGGTTGGAGAGACATACATCCACAGGCCAGTGGTACGGGCACCTCCGACAGTAGAAAACGGGGATGACGCAGGTGAACATTTCGATGCGGTAAGTCACTCGATAACTTACGTTCAGCATAGCCAGATTTGCACAGCCCACTATCTGTAGCAAGCTATTGCTGTACAGCTGCATCTGTCTGGCGTAGGTGTATAGTACTGGTGCCCCGTACATTTTGCTGCTGGGTGCTGTGGTGGCCTGCTCCGGGTGCCTGGGCTGTCTGCTGTGTGCGACCTCGGACGGTGCTGTGTGTACTTGAATGGATGTTAGGCGGCAGGACTTTGTGTATGGCTTGGGAGGCGGCCACAGGCCCTCATCCCACATGCTCCTATGAATAGTCAAGGCCAGTGGTGTCTGACTCCTTCCTGATTACTTGCATTTGAGCCACAAGGCACAGTGGTATGATTGTATTTTGTGGTTTTATCTTTCTTTCATGTTCAGCCTTATCTGCCAGGGGATGGTTGACTCAGCATGGCTATGTTTGGGTTGTGGTTGTTCCAATGGCTCCGTTCTCCTGCGGGATATGTTGCAATGTGATTTGGCTGTGGGAATGGGAGGACATTCACTGCTATCTGCTCTCCCGTGTGTGGGTGGGTCACTTCTTTCCCGCTGTACATTGGGACTTGTGTGTGGGCTCCCTGATTGTGAACACCTGTTCGCAGGCAGCAGTGTTTCTCTATTTTGGAAATGGCATGGCTTGTTGTTGCCTGCATGATGGTATAGATGTTTGTTGTGACTGGCGTGCCTTTTGCGGTCAATGTCCATTGTTTGTGCAGTTCTGTGGCAGCTGCCGTGTGCTTCTCCATGCTTTGCACACAGGTGTGTGTCCTCTTCCGACGTCACTTTGCTCCCCTGTTCGGCACACTCGTGTGACTACGTTTTGGCAACTGTGAGTTGTCGGTTGTGGTCATGGTTGACGCAGGGGGACCACGTGACTTGTGCCTTCAGGGTGGGGCTGGTGTGTGTGGTGTGTTGTTGTGACCCTGCGGTGTTTGTGTGCAGCCCATGCGTGGCGCTGTCGTTGGCCTCTGCGTTGTGCGCATGTGCGTCATCGCCGGGCGCTGCGGTGCAGTGCCGGGTACGTCACATCCCGGTCCGGGGTATTGGGTGCCCAGGATGTTGCGGGTTGGTTATATTTTACAGGTGGGATGTGTGTGGGTACAGTGTGGAATGTGTCCTGTCCCAACAGGGGTGTTTCGGGGACCCGTGTACTGTTTTTCCGCCCTTGCATTGTGTGCGGTGTTTGCATGCCCTTGTTGTGTGTCCGCCTACCTGCGGCGTCGTTGCGCGTTCACTCCTAGGCGCTGCATCAGATACAGCATTGGGATGGACTGGAGAGCAGGATTCATGTCGGAGTTGGCCGGGTTGGTGTTTCTGTGGTCAGCGATGCGGTTTCCGCCTCCTGTTCTCGTGCGGTGTCTCTTTGCCGTTTTGGCTGTTTGGTTGTGCCATCGTAATTTGTACGCCGGGCGGTACGTCATTTCGTAGGACGGTGTGCCTCCGTTGGCTTGCGCCGCTGCGTACACGGGCGCACTTTGATGGCGGGCGGCCTTGCTAGCTTGCGGGCGGTATTTGCCTGTCTTTTCACATCATAATTTTGCGGGAGTGCGGGCAGTTGCTGGCGGACGGTAACTGGCGGTTTTTGCCTCCCACCGCACGGCGGTTGTGTTTCCGCCCGCCATCGTAATGGGCCCCTTAATACTTATGTTTTAGTCTAGTTAGGATATATATATTGTATTTATAGTTAGGTCATTACGTTTTTGGTGTGCTGTACTTGTTAGTTATATTTTAGTGAGATGTCGTGAGTTAGTGTTCGAGACGTAGTGTAGACAGACAGTAATATGACTAAATATGTGTTGTTTTGTTGATATAAATTAATGTTATTGTATTTAATGAATGTATTTTGGTGTATTTGTGTGGGTGGGTATGCTTTCAATCTTTTTTGCAGGTTACTTTTAATCAACTTTACGTTGGAGAGACAGACGCGTTTTTAAAAAAAAGAACTGTGTATTAGTTTGTTAAACTAATATTATTATCACAGTTTCTTTTATTTTTCAGAATTTCCTGGAGCGATTTTTATATTTTTATATCTTTATCTGGTTTTTGAGGGTTTCCGTTATTTGGATTTCGCAAGGATGGATTTATATAGGACCTGTTGGATTTTTGCATTTTTTGGGGGGCTTTTTTAAACTTTAACATGGATTAACAGACAGATGTAAGGATTATTACTTGTTGGAATACATCTTCTACAGCTACATAAACCGTAAGTCTATTTTTTTTAAATTAATTGGGTGGGAAATGTTGTTAAAATTAATTGTGATATATAGTATATTTTGATAAATATTATTTATTTGTAAATATATTTTTTTTTGTTAAAAAATATATATTACAAATAAGTAATAATTGTGAAAATATAATATTAATATATGTGTGTAAAGTGTTTGTTTTGTGAACGAAAAAATGTATAATAGCTGTGGAACTGTAGTTTATAATATGCTTTTGGCTATTAGGGATAGGTAATCTAGGCCTCTTGTTGATGGGTATAGGGTAACCTGACTTTGCAGTAGCTCAAACATTTTTTTAGTTTGTTTAGTTAATTTGGGACATATTTGAGTTACAGATTGTTCCATCCGTAATTCTTGATAGCTTTGTTCTTTTTGTATAGATTGTAGTAGTTTTTGTAGGGTAGGTTTACTCTCTGCTTGTTGTTGCTTGGAAGGCATTATGCCATCCTTCAACACTATTATTTGTTTTGGCTTCTTTGTTTAAGGTACTTAGGTACACGTTCCACCAAGGAATGTGGAACTTAGGTTGCCTTCTATGCCCTGATCTATGCAGTCTTCCCACCCAGGTGTCCTCAAAGTAGTCTAGTAGTGGGCTTATTTTGTCTTCGTTCCTTTTGTAATAGGGGCTCTCTATTAGAATATTGTAGTGCTCTGCTACATCAGTTACAGGTACATATGCTAGTGCTATTAGCTTTTTAATTTGGTAGGCGAAAGTACTGTCTGTAGCATATTGTACACTTAGGGGCCGATTACGATCTCGGACAATAGGGCTCCGAATCAGATTCGGCTTTACCGGATCCGATTCGGAGCCCTGGTTTCTGACCGATTCGTACGTGCGTCCGGGTGAGCGAGTACGATGCGAGCGCTCGTGAAATCGCCGACCGACTCGTTCGCGGGACTCAACCGCTCCGACCGACTCGCTCGGACACGACTCGCACCGCGCAATGGAGACGTTCCCCGGCCGGGTAAGTACGATGCGCGCTGCGAGCAGTCCGACAGACTCGCGCCGTCCGGCTCGAAAGATCAGTCGGAGCCGCACTTTGGGGGTCCGTGTCGGACCCCCCTGTACGCGTAGCCGCGCGAGTCGCACACAGGGGGGACCCATGGGTCCCCCTACCTGTGCATGTACGGCGCGACCCGCGTCGACGCGTACCCGCTGTAGGGGGCGCCCTTGTTCGCCTCGCACCCATTGAGTCAATGGGAGCCCGCGTACGCGTTGTACGACCGGCTCCCATTGACTTCAATGGGAGTCCGACCGACTCGAGTCCGATAACATGCGAACGCATCGTACTCGTTCGGTCGGACTGCTAGGGTCCGATTCGGTCGGAAATCTCTCCAGGTCCGGCTCGGTCGGAATGATTTCCAGCCTTAGGGTTGATTTTTGTAGATGTCTCCAGAGACTCTGGTTAAAATGATAATAGCAACCCTGGATTGCTGTGTGTGGATAATTTTTCAGTATAGCATTTATCATGGCTATTTCAAAATCAATAATTATTTTTGAAGGAAAATAATTATTGCTTTCTTCTTTTATTTTAGTGAGTATATCAATGTAGGTAGTTTGCTGTTTATTTGGTAGTAGTGCGTAGATGAATGGAATATTTGAATGTTGGTACAATGCATGCACTGTGTACAGCTGGTAAAATGGTTTTGGACAGACTTTGAAAGTTCCATCCATCATCCAGGTGTCACATTGCTGTAATTTAACTAAATTGTTTGCAGTAGCAAACATAATTATTCTTTTATCTGGGCATTTGTTATCAAAAAATATAAATGGTTCTTTAGTGTGAGTAATGCTTAATTCTGGTGGAATAACTACTTCTGCAAACATTTTAGGGGCAGGTATGGTACTTGTAGTTGCTTTTTTTGTCTGGCAATAGTTCTTTTTAAAGAAGCTATGGACGGTAATTGTCCTGATGCATGTTGAGGTACTTTTAATAGTTGCTCTTTTAGTATTTGGGTAGTTGGTTTATCAGTACTAGTGCTTGCTTCTTTTATACTTTCAAGAGCATCTCTAACCTCAATCTCTGTTATGTTTGGGGGTGATTATGTTCTTTTACAGAAAGAACAATAGTTTCATGAGTAGTAGCTCTTCCATAGCATTTGTTAGAGTAGTATTTGCTACACTTCCAAAACACTTTAAGGCCAGTTTGTTTCTCCTGTGTATACACATACCCCATATAACATAATAACATTTTATTTTTTTGTGACATTACAAATTCTGCACCTTCATTCATGTTGTTTTGTTTTATGCTAGGGAAAATTAAAAAAAACAAAATTTTTAATATAATAAATACCACATATTTATTAAATACAGTTACATTTCAGTGAATATACTTACAATGTTTAGTTTGATGTAAATAAAATTGTCCAGGAAATGATTTCAAGCTTTATTTTCTATTTTCTTGATGTAATTTCTGTTGGGAAGAGAAAACAAACATTTTAATAATTTGATTATATTTGTAGATGATAGGGATTTTAGGGGAAAAGGGTTATTTGGGTGGGTATTTAAGGGTGTTTAATAATTGAAAATTATATACTTACTTTTTAATTGTATTTAGTTGGTTAGTGGTTGTAGAATTATTTTGGATGCTTTTGCTGTTGGCTGCAGAGGAGATAGATAAAAAAGAAAATATATATTAGTGAATAACGTTTGAAAAATAATTTTAGGTAGCTTTGGCAAAAATATAATATACTTACATTTATTGTTCTTTTATTGGTGAGAATTTTGAAAATATTTTTCTGGCTTTGTAAGATATCTGTAGAGCTGATATAAATGTAAGGAATGAAAGAATAGTAAATTAGGTCACAGAAATAATTGTTCTTGAAGGGTAGTAGTATTGTTATATTTTAAAAACAGTTTTACTTACTTAGTGCAGTTTTAAAGATTTCTTCAGTAATGAAAGTTTTCTTTTAGGAAACAGTTGGGCAGAGTTTCACCTTCTTCTTTATTGTAGGTTAGAAGTGTAAAAGAGATGTAAACATTTGATGTTTATATAGTGTTTATTTAATTGGTTGCTTTATGTTATTAGTGTATTTTAAAATGTGAGTATTTGATTCGTTGAAGTTAATTGTTTTTATTGTTTTGGCTGTTTGTTTCCATATAAGGGAAACGCTAATTAAGAAACTGTTAGTAAAAAGTAATTATTTTTTCGTTTTGCTTTTTAAAATATTTTAAACATTGTTTTGAATGTGAAATGATGCAAGCATTATATATTTTACAGATTTTATTTTATTACTGTAATTGTTTGTATAGAGAACATTTATTTTTATATATTGGTGTGTTTGCAAATTATTTTTTTATGTTTAAGTGTTTTATATTGTTTTATAATGTGAATTTATATTTGGTGCTAAAGATATATTTAATTGAGCAGTTTTTCTATAGTCGATATTTTCAAAAAGTCGATAATATTGATGTCTATATTTTGGTATTCGATATTTTTGTTATTTTGTATGTTAATTAAATTTAAACGATATTTAATTTAACGATATTTTGTATTTCGATATTGTGCTGTACGATGTTTTTTATATACGATATTGTGTACTCGATATTTTTGTATTTTTATAAATAAGTATTGGTAGTCGATATTATTGTAGTTGATATTATGACGCCGATATTTTGTAAATACGATATTTTTGTTGTCGATATTATGTCAGTGATCCAAAAATAAAGAGTACATTTTCAGTGTAGTGCATGGCATTATTGGCTGTGCTTAGACTGTGTGAGGGGGTCAGCCAGAGGGTGCTATGGCGTGGGATGTCCTATGTGAAGGTAGGCTACCTGTGGTGGTGGGGGTGGTTGGCTGGGGGGGAGATACAGGCGTTTGAAAACCTCACTTAGAAAGAAGATGGTGACACATCCCAGGAAGTGACATCGGTGATTTACTGACCACAAACACACCCTATCACAAAAAACACAATTAATCAACAAAAAAGCGAATAGTGAGGATCTGAGAAGGGAAACAACCTTTAGAACGCATGCATTACATCGCATGCCATTAGATCGCGGTTTTTACAATGAAAGTCGTTACAACGACTTGCACTGGAGGGCGCTATAGGACAAGGAGTAGTTTAAATTACTATCCAACACCTTCCCTACTGTACGTAGGCTGGAGTTGGAATAGTAAATTAAACTACTCCTAAGTCCAGCGCCCTCCAACGCAAGTCGTTGTAACGACTTGCGTTGTTAAAACCGCGATCTAATGGCATGCGATGTAATGCATGCGTGGTATCGTCATACATCCATCTGAGAAACGTAACTCAAGGTGAAACAGACCTTTGACCTTCATGCCGAAGACATGTATACGGCCTCCTCTGTTTCAGATTGATTCGGCTCCTCAAAAGTTACACAAACATCAGAAATGGCAAACCGAAACCACTGCCAAGGGTGGTGGGTGACGTATTGCAGTCTTATTCTAATCAACAATGTAACTGATTATGGAAAGCGTGACATTGTGCCCATTAATATGTCAAAATGGACTTTCTGCCCTTTCAAAGTTGGAAAGGCAGGTTGGACATGCCCCCACCCCCAGTACCTACTAACTGCCTTGTACCCAGATAGATACATGTTCACCCTGGGCCGTGCCTCGTGATCCTGTGTGGCATGTGCATGTGTAATGCTGCAGTCCTGGGAGGCATTTGATGACAACCCATGTGGAGGGGAAAGCTTAGGTGACAACTTTTATGAAAAGGAGGTGAGAAAGCCGAGCTGAGGGGGGTAGGAAATTGTCAAGGTGCAATAAATAAACACATGAAGGAGTAAGTGGGGACAAAGCACCATGAGAACGGGTTAGAGAATTGGTATTGTGTAAGGGTAGGGAGAGAGGTTTTTAGGTGTCAAAGTAAAAAGGAGTGTAATGGCGAGCCTAGGTCGGTATGGAATAATTGTGTGCGAGCGGTGGGAACAATAAAACTGTGTGCAGACAAGAACATTTCAGAGAGATGGCTCAAGACACGCAGGAGTGTCCACGTCGCCAATGAAAATGTTTACAGGGTCAAAAAAAACTTTGAAATGAAGGTGAAAGGGAGGCGCAGACGTGGGCTCAAGGGTTGGTCCACGGCTCTAACAATCCAGGTCTAGAAGCACCCACTACAAACCGCAGACTCCTTACAAACCTAATAAAAACTCTCCACCTGCCTCTCTCTGCCATCCCCTGGAATAAATCGATGCATGAGCCTTCCTGGGGAGGCCAGGAAGAGCGCATATCCTCTTTTTGCCCCCTCCCCTACAATGTAGAACACAGCTGGAATAGGGGGGGGGAGGTCAGTTACCACAGAGGCAGCCCAAATCCTACTAAACCTACTAAGGGCCACCCAACTGCAATCTCTCCTTGCCTGCCTCTGCGGTCCCTTGGTCAAAACGTGGGAGCAAAGCTATAAATAAAGCATTGCGGGATCCTTCCTGAGAAGGCTGAGAGGGACATCTACCCTCCGCTTGCTTTACAGATTGACTGTCCAATCTTGGTCCTGCAAGAGGTGTTATCAAGGTGCGGTCCCAGTGAGGACACCCAAACCCTAGCATTGGCTTTCTAAATCATTCCTTTTACCTTCCATCTATCACCACCCCCTAACATGAGAGGGACACCCTTGGGCCTTAGCTCCCCACTATCATGCCTGTCCATGTCTGGCACCAATGCTTCCAAGATCAAATAAACCCCTAATCTTCCCAAATACGCGAATAAAAACCTGAAACATAGGACCCTGAGACCCCACCCGGAAACCCTCTTTGCAGACCAATATCATTGCCAATGCAAGGGCGCCCTAAAAACCGAACTCCTCCTCTTCACACACAACACTGACCTATGGATCAGGTCCCTATGCAATTTTCTCCCATCCTCCTCACTCTCTAGCATGCCCTGTGGTTGCAAACTCAATTGCTTTTCTCCCTTTGGCCTCTCAGGCAACCTTGCTATCTCCATCTACAACAATGGGAAAAGCATGTTTGAAGCCAATGACACAATCCTGGCCACAGTCGACCTTATTCATCCCACCCTCAAGCCCTCCGATGATCCTCCACGCTCCCCCACTCCATTCATCTCCAACACCCCTCATCCACTCCAGAGCCCTTATGGTCCACCCAGACATCCCCTCTCTCCCTGGACTCCCCTGCAGTCCGACATGCCCCCCTCAGCCCATTGCTCACAGCCAACACCAGACCGTGAACACACCCCCCACAGACCATCTCTGCACTGCCCATCTCCAACCTCCCACACACCAGTATCTCCTCTTCTAGTTGCCCTCACCCACCATCTGCTCTGCCCCACAGTCGACCCATAGGCCTCTCTGCCCCTCCCCCCTTCATCACCCACTGCCGTAACTTCTCCTAACTCCAGATACCAACAACCCACATCTTCCCCAATCATAACCGATGAACATAACTGGCCTCTGCTCAACAAGCTCCTTTCCTCATTCTCGCACCTCTCTCGAAGAATCAACATCATCTCATCAGCTTTTTCCCATCTAAGCGTCTCTCTATCCTCCTGTTGCTGCTCCCTCCTTTACACTCCTCCGTCCCTCCACCCCACACCCTCCTACATACCAAGAGACAGCCGTCTACCCAGACCCAAACGGACACAATCTCCCATAGACATTTTAGAACGACCCTATCTCCTAGAGAGTTACGCAGCTTCTAGTTCCACCCCCCCACCCTCTATTACTACAGTGGGCTACCCTATCCCCACCATTATCTCAGACTGCAGTCAAAATAACACACCATCCCAGTGTGCGTTCATCCCCTCTTAACTTGATACAAATCGACAGTCATACGACCCCATTCTAGTCGACTGGTGTGACCATATGCAAATCCCATTCTCCCTCTCCGGCTCTTATACCAAAACTGCTGGGCAACCCAAGAAAGAGAAAATATGGTTCAGGGACACATCCAACCTTGACACAGAAGCCGTGGCCACCATGGCCCTTCCTATCCTAATCTCGATTACACCCCACCTTGATATTAATGAGGCCACCGACAAATACAATACCTGCATGGAATTCCATATCGACAAATTTGCACCCCTGAAGTGCAAATTATCTAGACCAAAACCCTCCAATACCTGGTTCTCAAAAGAACTTTACGAAGAAAGAAAGCTCATCAGAAAAAACAAGAAAGAATGGAGATTAGCGCCCTCTCACCTGATTATAAATAAGCTTCGCATAGCGTGAAAACAGTACAAAGACCGAATCCTTAGAGCCGAATCATCTCACTTCAGAGCACTTGTGAATTCTGCAAGGAACAGACCAAAGTGCCTGTTCGAGGTTCTAGCACAAGCTATAAACCCCTCCACCACTTCAGCTCTTGAGCCATTAGTGGCCTGCTGCAACATCTTCGTGGAATTCTTTGACAGAAAAGTCAGAGACATCCATACCTCGTTACACACCAATGAACCTCCAGAAACTGAGATTCTACTGTGCAAGGCATTTCATTTGCGGTCCTCTTTCTCTCTCATTTCTGAACGAGACCTACAGCGAACAATCTGCAAAGTTAAACCCTCGAACCACCTTCAGGACGCCATTCCAGGGTCTATCAGCAAATCTCTTGCCACACACCTACTCCCCCTATGGACCAAGATGGTCAACTCCTCTCTTCAACAGGGCCTATTTCCAGAACGACTAAAAGTCGGTCAAGTCTCTCCTCTCTTGAAAAAACAATCTCTCGACCCAGAGAACATGAACAACTACCACCCAGTCTCCACACTTCCATTTTTAGGCAAAGTAATTGAAAGTTGCGCTGCTTCCCAGCTGACTTCACACATTCGAACAAACAACCTCCTAGTCTCTCTCCAAGAAGGTTTCTGCTAGGGCCACAGTACAGATACTGCGATCCTACAAATAGTCGACGACTCACTTAGAATCCTCGACTATGGGAACTCCTGCCTCTTGGTCCTCCTGGACTTGTCTGCTGCATTCAACACTGTCAACCATCTGCACCTCCTTCGCACTCTTGAACAGCGCATGGGCTGTGGAGGCACAGTCCTCAATTGGTTCTCCTCAGACCTATCAATATAAATACACAAAAACCTGGTCTGTAAGGCACCTCTCTTAAGGTTAAACAATATAAGCGGAGGTAGGGATTCACAACATTTAGTTCCCATATACGCCTCTCTTTTTATAATGAGGTAGTAACCTCCCGCTTTTTTGCCTTCAATTTAAAATAAAATAAAAACATTTTTGCAAAAGGCAGTCCTCACAAACACTCTTTAAACCCTGACCACAGACCTAACCAACCGCTCCCAAATTGTGAAAATGGGCAGCTTGTTCTTAAGACCAGTCAATGTACATCCAGGGGCCCCTCAAGGCCCGATCCTCTCCCCAACACTCTTTAACCTGTACCTAGAACCACTATGTGTGATTCTCACAAACTCTGGGTTTCTCTTCCACCTCCTCACTGACGACACTCAAATATACATGAAAGTCTCTTCCCCCGATGGCCTTGCCCTCCTTACAATCATCCTCCTGAAGATTCGAAACTGGATGTCTAACCATCATCTAAAACTCAACCCAACTAAAACAGAATTTCTTTTCATCTCACCTCCGAAAGCAAAAACCCTAGTACAGGAATGGATTTCCAACTTTCCCGCCCAGGATGGCTGCCCTGCCATTGTCCAGAGTGCTAGTTCCCTTGGTATCATCCTTGACAATCATCTAAACCTCCACAGCCACATCACAGCATTGGCCAAAAGCGCACAACACCAACACAGGCAGCTGTGGGGCGTCAGACAACTGATCCCATAACAAGACCTGAAAACAGAGGTGCAGTCGCTCGTCCTCTCCAGACTAGATTAGGGAATCGCTCTTCTCTGAGGCATTCCCAAAGTTCATCTAGGCCCACTGAGAGCAACTCTACATGCAGCAACACGCTTCGTGTTAAGTCTCAAGAAAACTGACCACATTTCCACGGTCTTGCTAACCCTCCAATGGCTCCCCATTGAAGCTCAGGCCCAATTAAAAAACCCCTGCATTACCCACGGAGCGCTGCACTTCTCTTCACTCTCATATCCAAGTGAGAAACTTGAAAATCTCTGGAGCAAATAGGGGTTCCAGAAATGCCCAATCCCTGCTCCTGGAACCCCCCCACCTTCCGTCGAGAACGGTACTTGAGCCAGTCATTCTCTGGTAGTGCCACAAGAATCTGTAACTCCTTACCTCCCTCCCTTTGCTTAACAACCTGCACAGCCACCTTCACAAAGGACCTCAAGTTCCTCCTAATCACCCTCGACCATAACCAAGTACTCTAACCAGGAGACAAACTACCTTCGTTGTGTGTGCCCACCATTTTTGTCAATGCTTGAACCATGTGCGTCCCTGTCCAATGGCTGCCTTTGTCCTGGTCACAGCTACCGATACAATATGTCTGAACTTAATTATTGTAACTAACATGCTGTACCCTTGTATCATGCTACTATTGTAAAGCGCTCTGATGCCTTCGCGCCATGTCGGTGCTATATAAAATTGCAAAAATAAAATATATTTTAAAAAACTCATAATCGCAGACTTGTGAGGGACAAGAGAGGGTGGAGCGTTAACCACACAAGATCCAGCAGGGGTAGGGACATGGAGGCGGGGAATGGAGCAGTCTAGAGTCTGACGCGTTTCATGACAGTTCTGGACAGTTCTGGAGAAGTAGGCATGGAAGCAATAACCAAACGGTGAAACAACAAGCAGTGGGGGCAATGAAGGCAATGAAGGCACACAAGAGACTGTTGCTGGGTCAGGGTGTCAAGATATGGAGATTACGGCACTAAAAGATGGCGGGGGTCACAGGGTCAACCATGGATTGGATGCACGAGGCAGGAGAGAGAGCTGTGGAAGGGGATTACACTTTTAAAACCCGGCTCAACCGAAAACTCGTGTGATTCTGCGTAAATCAGGCAGCCTAAAGTGAAAAAATACAGTATTTGTGACTGTGTAATGTAAAGGAGGGGTGTGTAACACAGTCAGCTGCACACTGACTGCCACGTGTCTTCAGATTCCCCTTATCATGATTGCTGGTTTTCTGAATTCTTTTCCGAATGAAGTTCACGCTAAACTCTTCTATGCAAATCACTCGCGCTCCAGATGCCTCTGCGACAATAAACACATCTCTGAGGCGCTTCCTGCTGCGCCCAGGAGCCCAGGATCACACAAGGGCGGTGCGGCCGGGTCAGCAGGGAGAGCAGGACGAGAGCTCGAGCAGGGAGGCGCAGACCTGTGGGGACATCCAGAGGTGGCTGGGCCCTAGTGGGGGGCTTGCAGGGGTGACGGGGACCGGTCATGGAGGAGGCGCAGAGGGCCTGGAATGGGATGCATGGACTCCCGGTGAGGTAGCTCAGCTCAGGAGAGGTCACAGTTCAAGGGTCTCTAGACGGAGGTGTGTAAGGATCCGAGTGATAGAGGGGGTGGGGGAGGGGAGGGGGGCTACAATAGATTCTAAGGAGCCGGGGAAGGTTCAGGTGTGGAAGGGGCAATAGTATCAGGGAGGTAGGAGTGAATGACTCATGGGCTACTGGAGAGAGGGGGCTAAACACAGCGATGTGGAAGGGGAGGTGAACACGTCAAGAGACGGGACTATGGGGTGGGGGTCAGAGAAGGGAGTGGAGGAAGAGCAGAGAGGTATGGAAGAGTCAGGAGGTAGGTGAGAGAAGAGAAGAGGCAACAAAGAGATGAAAGGTCACTGGGAGGAGAGGTGAAGAGCAGGAGGTGGGGGCGTCAGGGAATAGGAAGAGGCAGTAGAGAGGTATGGAAGAGTCAGGAGGTAGAGGGGAGACGAGGCCAGGCAACAGAGATGAAGAATCAGTGAGAGGGGGGAGAGGGTGAGGAGAAGGGGGTGGGGGGCAGCAAAGAAGAGTCAGGAGGTAGAGGGGAGACGAGGCAAGGCAACAAAGAGATGAAGAATCAGTGAGAGGGTAGGTGGAGGTGAGAGGGTGAGAAGAAGAGGGTGAGGGTGGGGGGCAGCAAAGAAGAGTCAGGAGGTAGAGGGGAGACAAGGCCAGGCAACAAAGAGATGAAGGGTCACTAGCAGGAGAGGTGAAGAGCAGGAGGTGGGGGGTCAGGGAATAGGAAGAGGCAGTAGAGAGGTATGGAAGAGTCAGGAGGTAGAGGGGAGACGAGGCCAGGCAACAGAGATGAAGAATCAGTGAGAGGGGGGAGAGGGTGAGGAGAAGGGGGTGGGGGGCAGCAAAGAAGAGTCAGGAGGTAGAGGGGAGACGAGGCAAGGCAACAAAGAGATGAAGGGTCACTGGCAGGAGAGGTGAAGAGCAGGAGGTGGGGGGGTCAGGGAAGAGGAAGAGGCAGTAGAGAGGTATGGAAGAGTCAAGAGGTAGAGGGGACACGAGGCCAGGCTACAAAGAGATGAAGAATCAGTGAGAGGGGGGAGAGGGTGAGGAGAAGGGGGTGGGGGGCAGCAAAGAAGAGTCAGGAGGTAGGTGAGAGAAGAGGTCAGGGAACAAAGAGATGAAGAATCAGTGAGAGGGGGGAGAGGGAGAGGAGAAGGGGGTGGGGGCAGCAAAGAAGAGTCAGGAGGTAGAGGGGAGACGAGGCCAGGCAACAAAGAGACGAAGAATCAGTGAGAGGGTAGGTGGAGATGGGGGCAGGAAAGAAGAGTGAGGAGGTAGAGGGGAGACGAGGTGAGGGGACACGAAGTGAAGGGTCAGTGGGAGGGGAGGTGAAAGGGGCAAGAGTAGGAGGAGTGAGAGGGTCAGGTTTGGCTCAGACTGTTGTGAAAAATTCGTTACTAGTGAATGAAATGTTGTCAGGAGGAGGAAGTGTGGAAGGTCAGGGGTCAATAAGAGAAGGGTCAGGGAAAGGAAGTGTGAGATGGTCAGAGAAGCCTGGCGTTGGAAGAGTCAGGATTGGGAAGGGTGAAAGAGTCATACAAAGAGGTGTTGGAGGGTCAGAGGGTGGAGTTGTGAAGCGTGAGGGGAGGTGGTTTATGAAGGGCCTGCTAAAGGCAATGGGAAGCTGGGGAAAGAAGTCTTTGAAGGGCCAGTGCAAGGAGTTGTGAAGGGACATAGTTTTTGAAGGGTAAGAGGATGAAGATGTGAGGGGAGGGGAGGGGAGGGGAATAAATTTTTGAGCGGCCAGCGGAAAGAGTTGTGAGAGAAAGAAGTTTTTGAAGGACCAGCGAAAGGAGTTGCGAAGCTGAGGGATGGACGTTTTTGAGGGGCAAGCGGAATGCGTTGTGAGGGGAGGAAGGTTTTGAAAAGGCCAGCAGAAGGAGATGTGAGGGAAGGAAGTTTTTGAAGGGCCAGAGGAAGGAGTTGTGAGAGGAGGTAGTTTTTGAAAAGGCCAGCAGAAGGAGATGTGAGGGAAGGAAGTTTTTGAAGGGCCAGAGGAAGGAGTTGGGAGAGGAGGTAGTTTTTAAATGATCAGCAGAATGAGTTGTGAGGGGAGGTAGTTTTTGAAAGGCCAGCGGAAGGAGTTGTGAGTGAGGTAGTTTTTGGAAGGCCAGCGGAAGGAGTTGTGAGAGGAGGTAGTTTTTGCAGGACCAGCGGAAGATGTTGTGAGAGGAGGTAGTTTTTGAAAGGCCAGCGGAAGGAGTTGTGAGGGAGGTAGTTTTTGGAGGGCCAGCGGAAGGAGTTGTGAGGGGAGGTAGTTTTTGGAGGGCCAGCGGAAGGAGTTGTGAGGGAAGGTAGTTTTTGAAAGGCCAGCGGAAGGAGTTGTGAGGGAGGTAGTTTTTGGAGGGCCAGCGGAAGGAGTTGTGAGGGGAGGTAGTTTTTGAAAGGCCAGCGGAAGGAGTTGTGAGGGAGGTAGTTTTTGGAGGGCCAGCGGAAGGAGTTGTGAGGGAGGTAGTTTTTGGAGGGCCAGCGGAAGGAGTTGTGAGAGGAGGTAGTTTTTGCAGGACCAGCGGAAGATGTTGTGAGAGGAGGTAGTTTTTGAAAGGCCAGCGGAAGGAGTTGTGAGGGAGGTAGTTTTTGGAGGGCCAGCGGAAGGAGTTGTGAGGGAGGTAGTTTTTGAAGGGCCAGCGGAAGGAGTTGTGAGGGAGGTAGTTTTTGGAGGGCCAGCGGAAGGAGTTGTGAGGGGAGGTAGTTTTTGGAGGGCCAGCGGAAGGAGTTGTGAGGGGAGGTAGTTTTTGAAAGGCCAGCGGAAGGAGTTGTGAGGGAGGTAGTTTTTGGAGGGCCAGCGGAAGGAGTTGTGAGGGAGGTAGTCTTTGCAGGACCTTCGGAAGATGTTGTGAGAGGAGGTAGTTTTTGAAAAGGCCAGCAGAAGGAGATGTGAGGGAAGGAAGTTTTTGAAGGGCCAGCGGAAGGAGATGTGAGGGAAGGAAGTTTTTGAAGGGCCAGAGGAAGGAGTTGTGAGGGAGGTAGTTTTTGCAGGACCAGCGGAAGATGTTGTGAGAGGAGGTAGTTTTTGAAAGGCCAGCGGAAGGAGTTGTGAGGGAGGTAGTTTTTGGAGGGCCAGCGGAAGGAGTTGTGAGGGGAGGTAGTTTTTGAAAGGCCAGCGGAAGGAGTTGTGAGGGAGGTAGTTTTTGCAGGACCAGCGGAAGATGTTGTGAGAGGATGTAGTTTTTGAAAAGGCCAGCAGAAGGAGATGTGAGGGAAGGAAGTTTTTGAAGGGCCAGCGGAAGGAGATGTGAGGGAAGGAAGTTTTTGAAGGGCCAGAGGAAGGAGTTGTGAGGGAGGTAGTTTTTGAAAGGCCAGCGGAAGGAGTTGTGAGGGAGGTAGTTTTTGAAAAGGCCAGCAGAAGGAGATGTGAGGGAAGGAAGTTTTTGAAGGGCCAGCGGAAGGAGATGTGAGGGAAGGAAGTTTTTGAAGGGCCAGCGGAAGGAGATGAAAGGGAAGGAAGTTTTTGAAGGGCCAGCGGAAGGAGATGTGAGGGAAGGAAGTTTTTGAAGGGCCAGCGGAAGGAGATGTGAGGGAAGGAAGTTTTTGAAGGGCCAGCGGAAGGAGTTGTGAGGGAAGGAAGTTTTTGAAGGGCCAGTGGAAGGAGTTGTAAGGGAGGTAGTTTTTGAAGGGCCAGCGGAAGGAGTTGTGAGGGAAGGAAGTTTTTGAAGGGCCAGCGGAAGGAGTTGTGAGGGAAGGAAGTTTTTGAAGGGCCAGCGGAAGGAGTTGTGAGGGAAGGAAGTTTTTGAAGGGCCAGCGGAAGGAGTTGTGAGGGAAGGAAGTTTTTGAAGGGCCAGCGGAAGGAGTTGTGAGGGAGGTAGTTTTTGGAGGGCCAGCGGAAGGAGTTGTGAGGGAAGGAAGTTTTTGAAGGGCCAGCGGAAGGAGTTGTGAGGGAGGTAGTTTTTGAAGGGCCAGCGGAAGGAGTTGTGAGGGAGGTAGTTTTTGAAGGGCCAGCGGAAGGAGTTGTGAGGGAGGTAGTTTTTGGAGGGCCAGCGGAAGGAGTTGTGAGGGGAGGTAATTTTTGGAGGGCCAGCGGAAGGAGTTGTGAGGGGAGGTAGTTTTTGAAAGGCCAGCGGAAGGAGTTGTGAGGGAGGTAGTTTTTGCAGGACCAGCGGAAGATGTTGTGAGAGGAGGTAGTTTTTGAAAAGGCCAGCGGAAGGAGTTGTGAGGGAAGGAACTTTTTGAAGGGCCAGCGGAAGGAGATGTGAGGGAAGGAAGTTTTTGAAGGGCCAGAGGAAGGAGTTGTGAGGGAGGTAGTTTTTGGAGGGCCAGCGGAAGGAGTTGTGAGGGGAGGTAGTTTTTGGAGGGCCAGCAGAAGGAGTTGTGAGGGGAGGTAGTTTTTGGAGGGCCAGCGGAAGGAGTTGTGAGGGAGGTAGTTTTTGAAAAGGCCAGCAGAAGGAGATGTGAGGGAAGGAAGTTTTTGAAGGGCCAGCGGAAGGAGATGTGAGGGAAGGAAGTTTTTGAAGGGCCAGCGGAAGGAGATGTGAGGGAAGGAAGTTTTTGAAGGGCCAGTGGAAGGAGTTGTGAGGGAGGTAGTTTTTGAAGGGCCAGCGGAAGGAGTTGTGAGGGAAGGTAGTTTTTGAAAGGCCAGCGGAAGGAGTTGTGAGGGGAGGTAGTTTTTGGAGGGCCAGCGGAAGGAGTTGTGAGGGGAGGTAGTTTTTGGAGGGCCAGCGGAAGGAGTTGTGAGGGAAGGAAGTTTTTGAAGGGCCAGCGGAAGGAGTTGTGAGGGAGGTAGTTTTTGGAGGGCCAGCGGAAGGAGTTGTGAGGGGAGGTAGTTTTTGAAAGGCCAGCGGAAGGAGTTGTGAAGGGAGGTAGTTTTTGAAGGGCCAGCGGAAGGAGTTGTAAGCGGAGGTAGTTTTTGAAGGGCCAGAGGAAGGAGATGTGAGGGAAGGAAGTTTTTGAAGGGCCAGCGGAAGGAGATGTGAGGGAAGGACGTTTTTGAAGCGCCAGCGGAAGGAGTTGTGAGGGAGGTTGTTTTTGGAGGGCCAGCGGAAGGAGTTGTGAGAGGAGGTAGTTTTGAAAGGCCAGCGGAAGGAGTTGTGAGGGAGGTAGTTTTGAAGGGCCAGCGGAAGGAGTTGTGAGGGAGGTAGTTTTTGGAGGGCCAGCGGAAGGAGTTGTGAGGGAGGTAGTTTTTGAAAGGCCAGCGGAAGGAGTTGTGAGGGGAGGTAGTTTTTGAAAGGCCAGCGGAAGGAGTTGTAAGGGGAGGTAGTTTTTGAAGGGCCAGCGGAAGGAGATGTGAGGGAAGGAAGTTTTTGAAGGGCCAGCGGAAGGAGATGTGAGGGAAGGAAGTTTTTGAAGGGCCAGCGGAAGGAGTTGTGAGGGAGGTAGTTTTTGGAGGGCCAGCGGAAGGAGTTGTGAGAGGAGGTAGTTTTTGAAAGGCCAGCGGAAGGAGTTGTGAGGGAGGTAGTTTTTGAAGGGCCAGCGGAAGGAGTTGTGAGGGAGGTAGTTTTTGGAGGGCCAGCGGAAGGAGTTGTGAGGGAGGTAGTTTTTGGAGGGCCAGCGGAAGGAGTTGTGAGGGGAGGTAGTTTTTGAAAGACCAGCGGATGGAGTTGTGAGGGGAGGTAGTTTTTGAAAGGCCAGCGGAAGGAGTTGTGAGAGGAGGTAGTTTTTGGAGGGCCAGCGGAAGGAGTTGTGAGAGGAGGTAGTTTTTGCAGGACCAGCGGAAGGAGTTGTGAGGGGGGGTAGTTTTTGAATGATCAGCAGAATGAGTTGTGATGGGGGTAGTTTTTGGAGGGCCAGCGGAAGGAGCTGTGACGTGTGTGGTAATTGTGAAGTGTGAAGGTCAATGGAATGAAAGCATCCGAGGAGGCAGGTGAGGAGGCCTCAGCTGCAGAAGGTATGCAAAGCTCTGGCCAGTGACTATTGGCTGTTTCCCTGGGGGGAGGGGCCGAGGTAAGAGGGTGTTTGCCAAAAGGCTGCTTCTTCCTCCTGACACGTTTCCTTATTTGCATTCCTGCCCCTATATACCCTCGGGCTCCCTCGCTCTCACTGTCACACACAGAGGCAGAGGCAGCGCTGAGGCGACTCGACACTTGGCGGGGACTGCGCGCTCTGGAGGTAGGAGGGTGAAGAGCAGGAGTGCGGGGATCTTTTGTTAATGATAACTTGACATTGGCTCTGTGCACAGTCCATGCAGGTGTGCACGCTCGTGTGTGTGTGCGTGTGCACGGCCCTCACTATGATTCTACTTACTATAGGTCACAGCTCGGTACTTTGCTATTCTTTTAATAGTGCACCGAACCTCGTCGGTACAGAGATATTGTACTTTTTAAACGCATCTCTGAGTTTAAGGGTAAGTCGATGGCACCAGACGTGAAAACATCTTTTGGGGATGAGCTGCTGCCCAGAGGCACGCGCCTCCGTTTGGAATCAGTGGCAACTTCGGTGGAATTCTTGCACCACAAGAGACCGTCACAAGCAATTGGGATTTAATAGGTCGGATTATGGCACACAGGAACAGACAGAATGTTTAGCACGATTTATTGTTCACAAGACCGTTCGAGGTGACTTGAATTCAATGTGAGAAATGTGGACGTTTATCCGCAGGAGTCAAGAATGGTTTATGTGAATGAATGTTAAACATCTCTCTCCTCGCTGGCTTTGCTATCAGGGCCCGGGAGCAGATATTACAGACGTTTGGACAATGCTGGTATTTCTGGGTGTTTCCTGCCAACCAAGGCGCTTATTTACTAAAGGTTGCACGGGTGCAACACAGCTCACTGAAGCACCCCTGCGCGACACGCAAGCAGTGCCAAGCACCCTTGCAGAAGCTTAGCAAATATGGGGCTCCGAAGCTCGCGGAGATCCCATTTTGGGAGGTGCAGGGAGCTGTAGTAATCTTTACTAAAATGTCACAAATCCAGCGCATCGATCTAATTTACTGCTTTGCTGAGTGTAGAGGGCAGTACAGCGCCAGATCTAAGATAGCGCACTGACGCTCATATCCCAAGCGCTGGTGCACGAGCACACACACCTGTTTTTTGCATGAATTAGTTGTAGCCAGCTCCAGATGCTTTCAGTTGTAGATGTCACTCAGACACATTTTGCCCAACACTCAATTGGAATAACTAAAGTATGTTTGCCCATAATATATTTGTTAACGCTTTGGGAGAATTTATCGACACCCATTGCGGTCAAGTGTCTCCATGTCATGCCAGCCTGCTCTGGGTTTTTCCCCCAGAAGCATGCTGCATTCTGGGACATGTAGTTTTGCATGTATCACTGGAAAAATGGCTCAAAAATATAAGCATGCATAGTGCTGTTTGCTTATTAGCAAGTATTGGCTAGAGGTGTCCACTTGGCCGCTAGTAACCTCACCTGTAAAAAACACCATATAAAATATAACTGTGCAGAACATGTTTTGAGTTCTACAAGATTGCAGTGAGTGAAATAATAGCAGGAGTGTATCCAGGGAAATCTTAGCCCAGCCTGCACCGCTCCTGTGCCCTCTGCGCCACCCTTGGGCACAGCATCAGCCTGCAGTCATCTTGCAGTGGCAAACACAATTGCCTGTGGCTACGGCTTGAGGACTTTGTACCTCTCTGCGCTCCAGTAACCTGAAGCATGCGCAGCTGCCCCAATGTTCTTAGGGCCTCATTTATTTATCCAATACAGTGCATTCCTGTCCTTTCTCGCAGTGCTGGTGCCGTTTCAGCAGCCTAGCACCAACACCGGCACCCTTGTAGCATGGTGCAAGGGTGACTGCATTGTGAACAGGATTGGTTTTGTGCAGGAAGGGGCATCCTGAGAGGCATTTTCCTCTTTGTGTGTGTGACGCAGAATGCAGCACTCATGGAAAGAGGAAAAAATGCGGAGAAATGAATATATTTCTCCTCATTACACCTCACCTTGGGAGACGTATGGATTTGAAGCCTTCCCAGGTTTACATCACTTTGTAAATCTGGGGCAGCGTCAAAATCCATAGGTGTTGCGTGGGAAAACCCACCACAGCGCCCATCGTACGTCTCCCGGGGGCAGAGTAACGCAACACATCGATTTGCGCTGCGTCGTCTTACTCATGATTTATGAGGCCACCTAAAGCCACGCAGGGTGGCTTTGTGTGGCTTCATGAATCATTATGAAAGCCTTGCGTCACGCATGTATCAATTTACATGGTACAAAAGTGATGCAGGGCTCTCATAATTAAGCCCCTAAGTGACCAAAAGAGTGATTGGAATATTCCTTCATTTCTTGCTGACCTGTGGGAGGAAGTCATTGTCTGCAGTACTAGGGATCTGCAGCAGCTGGACTCGTCTTTCCAGCAGCCTCCGATTGTGGCATTCTTCCATGTGGGCAGTGGCCTTGGGGGCTGATATTCTTGTGCCCCTGTGAACGCGCCCCGCTGCATGGAACCTCTTCATGCCAAGCAGGAGGCACAGCCAGTCCCATTTTCCTGTTTTTGCATAATTCAGTCCACTCTTTGGAGCAGCTCCCCTTAGAAGGTCACTAAGGTGTCTGCGTACCTAGTTCCAATCCGCGGTGGGGGAGTCAGAATCAGACATGGCAGGATCATGTGGGATTCATGAAGTGAGACAACATTTCAAAATGCAAATCAGCCACGAATAATAAAATCAATTTTCTGTTGCTCTTGATTGTGACGGTGACTTCTTTCAGTCTTCTGCAGGAATCTGTGATCTGTTGGACCCAGAGTTGCTTCGCCATGAATCCCATGATGCTCCGTTCCTTCGCAGTCTTCGTCGTCGCAGGTGAGAGTCTGCGACTGCAAGGTCCATATTCCAGAGACCCTTGGAAAGACCAAATCTAGATATATCATTTGTCAGGAACCTACTCCTCAGCAGGCTTTGACGTCAGTGGATTCAGTATTAAGATCCTTGTCCTAGAAACAATTTGTGTATTAATTTCTCAATTCATTAGAAAGTAACCATAGAACTATATCAGGTTATTCCCAGGTCAGAAACTTCCACTCTGGTTCAAGGCCTGCGCCTGAACAAGCCGTAAGCGTGGTAGTCTGATGCGTCTTGTGTTGGGCCTGCGGCCATCATGGAGCAAGGAGCTGGAAGGGATGTCCTGTTCCTGTGTGAAGATGTCCCAGGACTACCTGCATCTCTCTTCTTAAGCTGCTTACTGATTCACCGAGATATTCTACTACTAGTCATGTCTCACTCCCTCCTTTGAGGTGTGAATTACTCCAGAATGTACAAAGCCTTTTCTGTGAGTAAGTGTGCTTTCTCCAGGCCCATGAGTGGCCTATCCATGACCGTCTCGGAGAAAGACATGCTTCCTGATACAATAAACATTTTCTGCTTTGTGTCCTTGAGTAAACATCTCTTACTCAACGACGGTCGCGAGTGAGTCACATGTGAGTCGCAGCAGGACACTGCTAATAACAAGGAGTGGTTTGTGAAACAAGCAGCATGCTTCTGCCAGAGAGGTCCATCACCCAGATCTCCTGACATATTTGACTAGTTCTGCAGAATGTGCACCTACTTTGCCAGAATTATGCGCAACTGTCCCAAAACAACGAGCCCAATTTATGCCATAATTTGGCGTTGTATTGTCAGATCTGTCCGCTAATTTCCTGCCACAGCTCCAGAATACTATAGGCCTGTGCCACAGCTCGAACACCGCAGGTTGTTACATAACCACAAAAACGAATCTGTTCCATCCAGTCTATGTGCCACACCTGGATCACAACAGCCCATTTGTGTTCCATAGCTGTACTATAAGGTCCCTTTATTGGTGTGCTGTGACAGAATAAAGTATCACTCTGTCAGAACTAGATCAGAATTCTCCACCTCTGGGCTTGAGTACTCCACCACCGTGGCAGAAGTAAAACTGGATCAGAATTCTCCACCTCTGGGCTTGAGTACTCCACCACCGTGGCAGAAGTAAAACTGGATCAGAATTCTCCACCTCTGGGCTTGAGTACTCCACCACCATGGCAGCACCCTCTGCATCCTAATGTAGTACCCCTGATCAGATGGAGGCATTATGCATTGCTTTGCTGTCAGGGGACCCCCTTGGTAATCCCGAGCAACAGCTAGGTGACAACAGGGCCTTCAAACAAATATGAACGCCTCCTAGTTAGAAACAGGAACTCAGAAATGTGAGAGAAAATGAACGAGAAGAGAAACAGTAGACATCTGCGACCTCTCTCTCACACACGGAGGGGTCCAGTATCATTGAGGTTATTAGCCCTGCAGCTTAGGAAGTCTGGCCCCTATTTATGGGGATTTAGCATAGGGCAGCACAGCAATTCACCTTGCTGCGCTGCTCTATGCCAAAGTGAAAGGGCAGAAATGTACCGTATTTATCCAATGTGGTGCATTCCTGTCTTTTTCCCCTGCACTGGTGCAGTTTCGACAGCCTCGCAACAACGCAGGCACCCTTGCACTGTGGTGCAAGGGTGCCTGTGTTGTCGGTAGGATTGTTTTAGGCAGGAAGGGGCACCTTTCTGCACAAAAACAATCCTGGGAGGCGTTTTTCTCTATGTGGGCTGCAGAATGCACAACTAGAAAGAGGAAAAAACGAAGAGATATTTCCCCTCATTACGATCACCTCGGAAGGAGTAAGATTTTAAAGCATTCCCAGGTTTACAAGTACTTGAATATCTGGGAATGGAGCAAAAACCATGGGAGTTGTTTGGGAACACCCACCGCAACGCCCATGGAATGCCTCTAGGGCACAGAGTACGGTGACGCAGCAATTTGCGCTCCATCGCCTTACTCATGATTTATGAGGCCACTCAAAGCCACACTGGGTCGCATTGCGTGGCTTCATAAATCTAACTCAGAGCCTTGCGTCACGCAGGTACCTTGCGTGGTGAAAAGTGACACGGGGCTCTTATAAATATGCCCCTTTGTGTCAAATGAATTTGGGCAAAGTTGTCCTTCTGCAATGGCCTCGCTTCCCAGTTTGTAACCTCCCCTCATGTTTCCCCTTCAGTTGGATGTGGTTTCTGCCTTTTTTGTCTTAGAGTGATATGCTTGTTTTTTGTTCTAGGAACCTTTGTGTGTTTCTGTGACCCAACACTGGCTCCTGTTACTGTTGGAAGCAGAGGCTTCAGAGGAGCGGTTCGGGAGGCCTTCTTAACAGGAGTCAGTGCCCTGGAGAAGCTGGCAGAGAGCCTGCTCAGCACTAACATCACTGGTGGGGTATACAGGAGGATTCAGTCTCACATAGGTGAGGCTCACACCAACCTTCGGAAGGCAGAGATGATGGCCATGGATGAAGAGACTACACTGCGCTCCCAATGCGCCACACTCATGACCGAGCTACGAAGGCTAGCGGAGCAGCAGAACACGCTAGAGCTGCAGGTCAACGGGACGAGCACTGAGCTGGACGTGCTGAGGGACCTGGAGAACAGGAGCCACGTTGAGCTTCAAAGAGCAAAGCAGAACCTGGAATATTCAAATGCGGATCTGAAAAAGATGCAAAAAGAGAAAGCTGCCCTGGAAGATGACAGAGTTAAGGGCAAAGGTGTCTTTGCTTCTACCAGCAAGGTTGTGGGTAAGTGTGCCTCATTGCAAGCAGGTATGTGTGAACGTCAGTGAAGTAGCACAGCAGGCCTATCATTGGAGAACTTTACTCTTCTGCCCAATGACTGACATGAATTTGGTACACAAAGGAACATACTGTGCTGTGGCATGAGATGTCTCCTGAGGGCCGAGCCTTGGCCAATAACCATCATATCTGTTAAGGAATTCCATTGGCTCATTCCTACAACATGAACCTGCCATTGGTTCAAGAACCACCTGCTCATAACATTGAGTCACACTGAGGTGCTCCAATGGGTTCTTATTTCAGGGTCAGTGGTAGCATCTTTAAGAGATCACAATGTACTCGCACAGTATTTATTGCTGCCACATACGTCCATAATGACCATATATATTGTGTCAGACATTAACCCATAGCAGCTAATACTGGCCGAATGAGCACTCCATATTCAGTCCTATGGTAACCCCAAAGTACTTTATACTGGTGCTTGACAACAGAGTTTACGCTTCGATTTGCTTGAGAAGCTGTCCTACAACACTTAGTCCAGCCATAGTTTACATTTCATATTCCATGACAAAGTAACCTTACAGCACTTAATATTGTCATAGTCTGCACTGCATACTGCATGGGAAGGTACACTACAGCACTACCGCCAGAGACTACACTTCATATCACATCACAGAGTAAACCTACGTCACCTAATACTGTCAGAGTTAACACTTCGGGCCTCATTTATGAGGAAGTCACCCAGTGCAGTGCAGTAAGTCACCTTGTCGTGATGCACTGCGTGACAGGGAAAGGGCAGGAATGGGCCATAATTAAGGCAATACGGCACATTCCTGTCTTTTCCCTTGCACTGGCGCCCATGGCGCAAGGGTGCCCGCGTTGCATGCAGGATTCTTTTTGTTCAGGAAGGGCCACCTTCCTGCACAAAAACAATCCTGTGATGTATATTCCTCTTTCTATGTGTGTTGCACAATGCAACGCAAATAGGAAGAGGAAGAAACGAGGAGAAATAGAGATATTTCTCCTCGTTACACCTCCCCTGGGAAGGTATATGTTTTTGGCACATCCCTAGGTTTACAAGTTCTTGTAAATCTGGGAATGCGTCAAAATCCATGGGAGTTGCGTAGGAACACCCACACAACACTCATCGAACGCCTACCCAGGGCAGAGTAAACGCAATGCAGCAATATGCACTGCGTTGCATTACTCCAGATTTTAGAAGCCACTCAGAGCCATGCAAAATGTTTTTGCGTGGCTTCAAGAATCTGACTCAGAGGTTTGTGTCACACAACTACCACATTGCGTAATCCAATGGCAAAAGGTTTAGTCTGTAAAGTTTCACTGACTTCTACAATGAGGTTGCAAATAGACATGAGTGCACAATCTAGAAAGGGGTGTGTTCAGGTGTCCCTTTCAAACACAACCCTCTCATAAATGAGACCCTTCATGTCGATAAGAAGGTGCTCAACAGCACTTAGTACCAACCAAAGTTTACATTTGATATTATATCACATAGTAACCCTGTTGCTATTCATATGTCCAAATTTAGCATTTTATCATGCTTCACAAGGTATCTAGACAGCATGTGTATATTTCATCTTACACCACAAAGTCATCACCCAACAAGTTTACATTTAATTTTTGCTCACAAGATAACAGCACAGCAGGTTTACATTTCATCTTGTATCACCATTTAATCACACAACAAATTTGCATTTCATCTTGTGTCCCGAGGTAACCTCACAGCAAGTTTAAATTTCATCTTGTATCACCAGGTTACCTCACACCAAGTTTACATTTCATCTTGTATCACCAGGTTACCTCACACCAAGTTTAAATTACATCTTGTATCACCAGGTAACCTCACACCAAGTTTACATTTCATCTTCTATCACCAGGTTACCTCACACCAAGTTTACATTTCATCTTGTATCTCCAGGTAACGTCACACCAAGTTTACATTTCATCTTGTATCACCAGGTAACGCCACACCAAGTTTACATTTCATCTTTGTGAGAAGCTGGCCTGGTATATGATGTCCACTAATGTAAGTGGGCACCTTGCACCAGTCCAGACAACCCTTATGGTGATTTAAGAGGTCTTTGACAACCTTGGAAAGCTCTCTGAGTGGTAGCTGTGGAGAACAGCCTTCAGGCTTAGTCCAGAAGGAGTGTAAAGCAGCTTGTTTTACCAGACTGCAATCTTATAGTATAGATAAGTGAAAAAGAACCACACAAGGTATTTATGAAAATATGTATTTATTATATAATACTCTCTATTACGTTTAGATATATCCTACATGGAGATAAACACAATGCACACAATACTTTGCCATGAAATACAGTAAATAGCACAGAATGCACAGTGGGCCCCAGGGGGGACCAAACCATATACTAAGAAAGTGGTATAAGAACCACGACTCAGGTCAAGACAATGTCGAGAGGATGTAGAGCTGTTGGGGACCCAAGGTGAGTAGATAGGGACCCCACGGAGAGCGTGTGCAGTGTGGGAACACGACTGCGTGCTCCATACAACTCTACGGGTAAGTTGTGGTTGGAATTTTAAAGATTAATGACCCTTCCCAGTGGACCCCAAATAAACCTCGTGGAAGACAGAAGGGTGGAGAGCCACCCCACCTGTAGATACCCTAGTACCCACGTAACCTACACCAGGGAAGCCTGGTGCATAGGTGTGAAGTGGTGTCGGAAACAGCAGTCGAACCCAATGGAGGACATCAGGAAAGTGCGGCTGCCGAAGGAGGAGAAAGTGTCCGGTGGAATCTGAAGGTGGATTCTAGATGAGAGGTGCCTGCAAGCAGAGGGGACAGAGTCTATGCCACTCAGGAGTGACCAGGAGACTTGGAAGACGAATGCTCTCCGATGTCGGGTGTTGCAAGAGAGATGGCAATGACTTGACTCTGCAGCTGTGAGGACCAGGCAATGCTGAGGAAGACCAGGAGCCATGCACGAGCTGTCCCATGTCAGATGTCGAGTGCTGAGGAGTCCGTGTCCGGCGGGAGCACCAACAAGCCTTGGCAAATGCAACCAATGCAGACGTTGAAGAAGGTGCAATGTCGGGACCAGTAAGGTCCAGGGGACTCACCACAAGCAGGGGAGTCAGGGCAGGCCCCAAGCAATCAGAGGAGCCCAAAAGAAACAACGGTGACCCTCAAATGAACCCACAGGCTGGAGGCACTGGAGTCACGAGAGGACCTCAAGCAGCTTACCAAAAGATGCAGGCCATGATGCACACGATGCGGTGTGGCTGAAGATTCAGGTCACTTGAGGTGCTCAAGGTTGGGGCTCCTTGGAGCCCAAAGATCTTCTTGGAAGGAAGCCAACAAGCCTTTGCAACCGCAAGTTGTCGCGGTGCACAGAGGTTAGGTTATTGCAACCCCCACAAGAGATACTGGCCTCAAACTTGGTGAGAGGGCAGGGCATTCCTCGGGAGCTGTGGAAAGCCACCACTTGTGTTACAGAACCTTTCGGAGTCCGGAGGAGCTCGGGATCAGCAGACCGGTCGACTTAGTTGCTCTGCCTGCGAATGCAGGGAAGTGACTCCTTCACTTCAAGGGAGATTCCTTCAGGTGTCTTTGATGCCCACAGGCCTTGGAAGGTTCCTGTATGGTGCACAAGCACAGACGATGCAGCAGACTGGAAGGGAGACAAAGTGGAGCCAAAACAAAGTCCAGCAAAGTCCAGAGTGCCCAGACGGTAGAAGAAGAAGTGGTATCTGATACGGTTCTTGTCCCACAACGAATCTAGGGACTCACCCACAGGTCGGCCCTTAAGTACCCTAAGGAAAGTGTTTGGATGATTCAGGGAACCCTCCCAGGGGAGGGTCTGGACAGGGGGGAGGTTACTCCCATGTCCTTTGTCCAGTTTCATGCCAAAGCGGGAGCCAACGGCTCCCAGAGCTGGTTTGAACGGTACTATGCATGGGGACACCAAATGTGCCCATCATGCAGACTGAGTGGTGCTGGCAAGCGCACCCACCCTGCCCCAATACACTAAATCCTGTCCGGGAGGTGGTCACACCTCCCTGTGACAGGATGCCTATTGTTCTGCTTTCCGCTGCTCGAGCTTGACTCAGCAGCAGGAGGGCAGAATCGTGTCTCTGGTCGGCAGCAACCTTTTTGTGCTGTCCCAGTCAAGAAGGCTGGTACCGGGAACACTGAGAGCCTAACGGAGGGCTCTTCCACTGCTTGGAATCATACCTCCCACACCGTTTACGGTGTGGGGGTATTGTCCAACATGTTTGATACCAAACATGAAAGGATTCGCTGCAGCCAGTTTCGAGATGGTCATCGCGTAATTACGCGGTGCCCTTCTAAATAGTATAGGGCTTCTTCACTTATAACCCCGCAGAATGGACTCCATAGGCTGTAGGGGTGTCCTGCTCATGCAGGGGCACCCTCACACTTAGAACCAAGCACCCTGCTTTCAGGATTAATAAGGCCTGCTATAGGAGTGACTTATAGGTTTCAAGTGCAGTGACCCTAGATATAGGAAACCTATATCTATAGTAAATGGTGCTAGCACCAGCTTACACAGGCTGCAATGCCAGGCCTGTAGTTCCATTTTGAATGGTCTCCCATGGGTGGCATAATGCATGCTTCAGCCCTTGGGGGACCTTTGGGGTGCCTATGCCCTTGGTACCTTAGTATCACATACTAGGGACTGAAAAGGTACCCCAATATCCAATCTGGGATGTACCTAAGTACTAACAACAACAATTTAAGGGAGAAAGCAGAGAGAGTGGGGTCCTGATTAGCAGGATCCGAGTCAGACTAGTCAAAAACAGCTTAGCACCAGGTAAACAATGGGGGTAACCATGCAGAAGGATCCTACCTTCCTACATAACCCCCCCAGTTGAGTCTTTATTTCCTAAGTGGCCATATATGGAAGGTCCTGCACTAGCATGGCTACTCCCTATCATATGGTCCACTGAGAAGTTCCTCCCCTGTAGGGTCTTGGATCCTCTCAAACGTTTGGGGTGACTACCTTCATCTGTTTGAGCCAAGAGAGAGGCTGATGGGGTATCTGATTAGGGAAGTGAGGCCCTAACAGGGTTGGTCTCACCTTCCTCAGAGCACTGGTCACCATTGAGGCTCTTCTCTCCATGACTGACTTGTACCTATCCCTAGGGGTCAAACTCTGGCTGCTTATAGCTTTTGGTTGATCCTGTCTGGTTGGAACAATGTGTGGCCAGTGAAGGTGTGGGCCAGCCTTGTCCCAGGTTTTGCTTTGCCCAACAGAGTCCATCTGGGGGATGTCATTTACTAAGGGTAAGAGGGATCCTTCAGATTGCTGAGGATTATCCACCTGGCTAGTACTACTAGGCTGGGGGTCCATAATCTGTGGATGAGGGGGTTCCTCTTAGCAGTGGGCCCTATGGGGTCCACTGACATCCCTGGCATCTGCAGCCCTAGGCTGACCAAGGCTGGGTAGAGAGGTGCAAGATACCTGCTCCAGACTTGGTACCTCCTTGGAAGGTTCCCCTGCCCTCAGTGGCTCTGCCAGGACAGGCCTGGCCTCCTCTAGGGCAGTTTCTTCACAAAGGGTAGGATCAGTTCCCTGACCCTCACCTAAAGTCTGGGGGTGGGGAGACCTTTCTTCCTCCACTGTGCTCTCTGATGGAGCAGAGCTTTCAGGCTCCACTGATCCTGAATTTTCCTGTGGCTGGTCTGGGACCCTAAGGGTCTCAGCAACCTACTCAGGTAGGCCTATCATTTTTAAATGGGCCTTCAGTTCTACTTCAGCCCAAGCTGAAGTTTCTAAATAATTTCCCAAGAGGCAATCTACAGGCAAGTTTGGGGACACTGCAACCCTTTTAGGGCCAGTGACCCCCTCCCCAGCTGAGATGACTATGGCCATGGGATGATCAGTTCTAACACCATCAGTATTGGTCACCTCGTACTGGTACTCCGGTAGAAGCTGAAGGGGGGACTCTATTTTCCTGTCACCATGGTGACACTAGCCCATGGATCTCTACAGGCTGTAGCTTTCTGACCATTGATCAGAGGCTCTTGTCTGTACTTGCCCAAGGTATTGGGACTTACAGTAAAAGTGGCAAAACCCATGCCACCATCACAGACTAAGGTGGCCTATGTGGGGGATCTGGCTAGGCCAGTATCCACCTCAGTACCCCATGAGAACCCAACTAAACTTTTGGGTGCACTACTACTACATGGGGTACTACTACTTGGGGCACTAGGGGGTGCTGTAGTAGTAGTAATGGTTTTATTATCCTTATTGTTGGCCTTGGGACAATTAGAGTCATACTTTTTGTGGCCTTGCTGTTTGCAAACAAAGCAATACAGTTTCTTTCCAGGGGAAGAAGGGGCTTGGGACCCACCCCCAGAGGAAGGTTTTTGGGGACCTGCAGAGGACTTCTCTTTAGACGTATCCCAACCCTTCTCTTGGGTTTTGGAAGTATCTTTCTTCTGGTCACCACCACCACCCTGATTCTTCTATTAAACCCTGGTTCTGACCCATTTATCTGCCTTCTTTCCCAATTTTTGGGGAGAAGTCAGATCTGAGTCCACCAGGTACTGGTGCAAAAGCTGGTTCTGACAATTATTAAGGATCTGCTCCCTCATAATCAAATTGTACAATCCTTGGTATTCATGCACTTTGCTTCCATGTAGCCAGCCTTCCAGAGCCTTTGTGGCACTATCCACAAAATCTACCCAGTCCTGGGTCTGTGCTTTCTGGGTGTAGGAAAGTAGGATCTGCTTCTTATGGTTGCCCCCGCTTTTTGCACCCACTCTTTTGACTAGTCTGGCTGGGATCCTGCTATTCAGGACCCCAGCCTATCTGCTTTCTCCCTTAAATTGATATGTATGTACTTTGGTACAACTCCAGATTGGATACTGGGGTACCCTTATCAGTCCCTAGTATATGGTACACATGTACCCAGGGCATAGGTACCCCAGAAGCCTCCCATGGGTTGAAGCATGTATTATGCCACCCCTGAGAGGCCATGCAAAATGGAACCTCAGGTCTGCTACTGCAGCCTGTGTAAGCTGGGGCTTGCACCACTTACGAGAGATATAGGTTCACTATATCTATAAATATATCACTACACTTAAAACCTTATAAGTCACCCCTAAAGCTGGCCTTATCAATCCTGAAGGCAGGCTGCTGGGTTTTACGTGAGAGGGTGCTCCTGCATGAGCAGGGCCCCTCTGCAGTCTTCGGAGACCATTCTCCCGGGCTGTACGTGATACTACCAGACATATAGATAGAGGTGCATTATAACCTAGCGGTAAATGCTATCTCGAAAATGACTGCAACGAAGTATGTCGTGTTTGGTGTCAAACACCTTGGAATCATACCTCCACACCAGTAACTGGTGTGGGAGGTATGATTCCTCCCCTCAGAATCGAGGTACTGGGGGTACCTAAGTCTACCGGTACCAACTTTCTCGAGCCTTACAGCACAAAATGGATGCTGCCAGCCACAGACACAAGTCTGCCCTCCTGCTGCTGAGCCAAGCTCGAGCCGGGGAAGGCAGCACAATAGGCATCCTGTCACAGGGAGGTGTGACCACCTCCCAGACAGGATTTAGTGTATTGGGGCTGGGTGGGTGCACTGTCATAGTGCCAGAAAGTCTGGCTCAGGGGCACATTTGGTGTCCCTGTGCATAGTTCAGCTCAAACCAGTTCTGGGAGCCATTTCCTCCTGCTCTGGTGCGAAGCTGGACAAAGGACATGGGAGTAGCCTCCCCCCTGTCCTGTCCCTCCCCTAGGAGGGTGCCTAGAATCTGTCCAACCCTTTCCCGTGGGTATAAAATGGGTTACCTGGCTACAGGACATTACATTTTACGTGGACAAGATTCTGCAAGAAGATACCACTACATTTCGACCGTCTGGACACGCTGGACCTTCCTTGGGCACGACTTCGTCTTCCCTTGCCGTCCCCAGTCTCGCCACTGTCCGTGGTTCATACAGGCTCTGTGCAGGACCCTGTGGACCTCCAAGACAACAGTAGAATCTCCCTTGGAGTGAGGGAGTCACTCCCCTGCAAACGCAGGCACCATAATGCATCTGACTGGTTTGCTGATCCTGATCTCCTGCAGACTCCGAAGGCTCCAGCAACACAGGAGGTAGGTTTCTGAAGGAATCCGAGGTTGAGCTGCCCTCTTACTAAGATTGAGGCAGATATCCCTTGTAGGGACCGTATACCTGTACCCCTGTGCACTGCGTTTATTTGCAGCTGCAAATGCTTGTTGTCATGCAACAATTCCAAGCATTGGGCCATTTGTAGCCCTGACCCCAGCGCATCTTTTCTAAGAAGGACTCTGGCATCCTTGCACTCTGTGCCCTGCTAGCAGGTATCCTGTGAAACCGCCTGAGGTCCCCTCGCGACTCCTGTGCCTTTGGCCTGTGGGTCCACTTGAGGGTCAACTTTGCGTTAATTGGGCTCCCCTGGTTGCTTCAGTCCTGCCCTGACTCCCCTTGCTGTGGTGAGTCTCCTGGTCCTTGCTGGGCCAGATCGACACCAAATTTGGCTATCTGCGTTGTTTCCGCTGCCAAGGCTTGTTGGTGCTCCCGCCAGACACCGACCCTTCAGCACTCGACATCCATCGTGGGACAGCTTGCCTACAGCTCCTGGTCATCCTAGTCATCTCCGGGTCCTCGCAGCTGAAGAGTCAAGATCACCGTCATCACACCTGCAGCACCCGACATCGGTGGGCATTCGTCTACCGAGCCCCTGGTCACTCCAAAGTGACCCAGACTCTGTCCCCTCTGCTTTCAGGTTCTTCTCATCTAGAATCCACATTTGGATTCCAGCCGACACTTTTCTTACTTCTAGCAGCAGCATTTCTTTGTTGACATCCATAGAGAACGACGAGGGTTTCCAACGCCACTTCGGGCCTATGCACCCGGCTCCTCTGGGATAGGTAACTCTGGTACAAAGGTATCCACGGGTGGGGTGGCTCTCCAAACTCTTAAGTTCCAAGGGTTGTCTTCATAATCTGCTGGGAAGGGTACTTAATCTCTAATTTTCCAACCGAGACTTTCCCATTGAATTGTACGGAGCACGCGGTCGTGTTCTCACACTGCACCCGTCCTCCGTGGGGTCCCTACTCACTCACCTTGGGTGGTTCCTTGGGGTCCCAGCAATTCTACACCTACTAGACTAGGTCTAGTCCCGAGTCGTGGTTCTTATACCACTTATTTAGTATATGGTTTGGTCTCCCCCGGGAGCCCACTGTGTATTGTGCTACTTACGTTTGATTCTTTGCAATTGTATTATTTGATTTGTGTTCTATCCTCGTGTAGAGGATACTAGAGAGTGTTATATATAATAAATACATATTTTTATAACTACTGTGTGGTTTCCCTTTTATTTAACCAATTCTATAAGGTTGCATTCTGTTAAAACAAGGTGCTGAACATTCCTTCAAGACTTAGCCTGAAGGCTGCTCTCCATAGCTACCACTAGGATAGCTTTCTATAAAAGTTATCTTTGACCTAATCACCATAAGGGTTGTTTGGACTGGTACAAGGTGCCCACTTTAATTAGTGGACAGCATATACCAGGCGAACTTCTCACACTGGGTGTCTCTGAACTTAACCCTGTATCGTTCAGTGGTTAAGCCAAACCCATCAATGAGAGCACTCTTCAACACTGAGTAATTATAAGCATCCTCTTCTCTAACAGTGAGGAGCGTATCTCTACCTTTGTCAGCAAAGGAGAGCCACAAGATAGCTGCCCACTGCTCTTGAGAAACCCACTGAACTTTACAAGCCCTTTCTAAAGCAGTTATCTATTTGTGGATGTCATCCTCAACATGGTAGGGAGGGACTATCTTGTTCAGGTTCCTATGGTCAAAAGAAGTTTCTCTAACTAGTGACCTTGTTGCTGCCACCATGGGACTCTAGTCCCAATTTCTTCCTAACTCTCTGGACTTCTAGGGACTTTTTGTCAAGGGCCAACTGCTCTTGCCTGAGCTTAAGCCTAGCATTCTCAATTTCAAGAAGTTGGTATTCCCTATCCAAAGATTTCTCCCTCTTTCTAGATATGGAGGTCCCTGCTGACTGTCCTGGGGCATTGGATTCTGCAGAGAATGAGCTAGACCCCCTTGGTCTACTCTGCACTTTCCCAGGAGGAACAAAGGGGGCACAATTTGGGCCACCTCTAGTATCCTCTGGAAGATCTGAGTTATCAAGGTGGGAGTCATTTGGCTCCTCCCGGTCAGGGTTGATTCAAGGTCAAAGAGGGGCTCCCCTCCTGGTCTATCTTCATTCCCATGCCCACCAGTTGTTCTTCTGTTCATCTGACCTACTAGTTTTCTGGAGGTCATCTAACAGTAATGCCTGTAGGAGGCGTTGGGTGTTGGCACCTTTCTCTGTCTTCAACTTTCTAGAGGCACACAGTGCTTTCAGTTCTTGGAATGAATGTTCACTGTATCTAGCATTCAGAGAGCCACTGGCATCTCCTTTTGTAGACATACTGAGTGCGGTGGGGTGTTGCACCTACCTAACCTAGTGGGAACTAAACTCTGTGAGGTTGGAGAAAGGCTGTGCTAGACCCTTGGCTGCCCAACCCTAAGTTCAGTAGAACTTACTTATTCCAAGCTTGTATTATATGTGCCTAGTATTAGTGATGGTTTTTCAATTAATCAACACAAAGATGTATCTGGTAAAACAATGCAGGCTTGAATCCCAACCGCTGCACACCAATGTGAGAAGCTGGCCTGGTATATGATGTTCACTAATGTAAGTGGGCACCTTGCACCAGTCCAGACAACCCTTATGGTGATTTAGGAGGTCTTAGACAACCTTAGAAAGCTCTGTAAGTGGTAGCTGTGGAGAGCAGCCTTCAGGCTTAGTCCAGAGGAGTGTAAAGCAGCTTGTTTTACCAGAATGCAATCTTATAGTATAGATTAAGTGAAAAAGAGCCACACAAGGTATTTATAAAAAGATGTATTTATTATATAATACTCTCTAATACGTTTAGATATCTCCTCCACAGAGATAAACACAATGCACAGAATACTTTGCAATGAAATACAGTAAATAGCACATAATACACAGTGGGCCCCAGGGGGGGACCAAACCATGTACTAAGAAAGTGGTATAAGAGACACGACTCGGGTCAAGACAATGTCAAGAGGATGTAGAAGTGCCGGGACCCAAGGAACCACCCAAGGTGAGTAGATAGGGATCCCACGGAGAGCGTGTGCAGTGTGGGAACACGACCGCGTGCTCCGTACAACTCTGCGAGTAAGTCGCAGTTGAAATTTCAAAGATTAAGGACCCTTCCCAGTGGACCCCAAAGAAACCCAGTGGAAGACAGAAGGTTGGAGAGCCACTCCACCTGTGGATACCCGAGTACCCACGTTACCTACACCAGGGAAGCTGGGTGCATAGGTGTGAAGTGGTGTCAGAAACCGCCTTCGAACCCAATGGAGGACTTCAGGAAAGTGCCGCTGCTGAAGAAGGAGAAAGTGTCCGGTGGGATCTGAAGGTGGATTCTAAATGAGAGGTGCCTGCAAGCACAGGGGACAGAGTCTATGTCACTCAGGAGTGACCAGAAGACTTGGAAGACGAATGCCCTCCGATGTCGGGCGTTGCAGGAGAGATGATGATGATGCTGACTCTGCAGCTGTGAGGACCAGGCGATGCTGAGGAAGACTAGAAGCCATGCACAAGCTGTCCCATATCGGATGTCGAGTGCTGAGGGGTCGGTGTCCGGTGGGACCACCAACAAGCCTTGGCAAATGCAACCAATGCAGTAGTCGAAGAAGGTGCAATGTCGAGACCAGCAAGGTCCAGGGGACCCACCACAAGCAGGGGAGTCAGGGCAGGCCCCGAGCAATCAGCGGAGCCCAAAAGAAACAACGGTGACCCTCAAATGGAGCCACAGGCCGGAGGCACAAGAGTCATAAGAGGACCTCAAGCGGCTTACCAAAAGATGCAGGCCATGATGCACACGATGTGGTGTGGCTGGAGATTTTGGTCACTGGAGGTGCTCGAGGTTGAGGCTACTTGGAGCCTGAAGATCTTCTTGGAGGGAAGCCAACAAGCCTTTGTAACTGCAAGTTGGCGCGGTGCACAGGGGTTAGGTTATTGCAACCCCCACAAGAGATACTGGCCTCAAACTTGGTGAGAGGGCAGGGCAGGCCTCGGGAGCTGTGAAAAACCACAACCTGTGTTACAGAACCTTTCGGAGGAGCTCAGGATCAGCAGACCGGTCAACTTAGTTGCGGTGCCTGCGAATGCAAGGAAGTGACTCCTTCACTTCAAATGAGATTCCTTCAGGTGTCTTTGATGCCACAGGCCTTGGAAGGTTACTGTATCGTGCAGAGGCACAGACGATGCAGCAGACTGGAAGGGAGATAAAGTTGAGCGCAAACGAAGTCCAGAGTGCCCAGACGGTAGAAGAAGAAGTAGTGTCTGATCTGAAGCTTGTCCCACGATGAATCTCGGGACCCACCCACAGGTAAGCCCTTAAGTACCCTAAGGAAGGGGTTCGGATGATTCAGGGGAGGGTCTGGACAGGGTGGATGGTACTCCTGTGTCCTTTGTCCAGTTTCATGCCAAAGCGGGAGCCAACGGCTCCCAGAGCTGGTTTGAACTGGACTATGCACGGGGACACCAAATGTGCCCCTCATGCAGACTGAGTGGCACTGGCAAGCGCACCCACCCTGACCCAATACACTAAATCCTGTCTGGGAGGTAGTCACACCTCCCTGTGACAGGATGCCTATTGTTCTGCCTTCCTCTGCTCGAGCGTGACTCAGCAGCAGGAGGGCAGAATCGTGTCTCTGGTCGGCAGCAACCATTTTGTGCTGTCCAGGGCTGGTACCGGGAACACTGAGATCCTAATGGAGGGCTCTTCCAGTGCTTGGAATCATACCTCACACACCGTTTACGGTGTGACGGTATTGTCCAACGTGTTTGATACCAAACATGATATGATTCGTTGCAGCCAGTTTCGAGATGGTCATCGCGTAATTACGCGGTGCCCTTCTAAATAGTATAGGGCTTCTTCACTTACAACCCCGCAGAATGGACTCCATAGGCTGTAGGGGTGTCCTGCTCATGCAGGGGCACCCTCACACTTAGAACCAAGCACCCTGCCTTCAAGATTGATAAGGCCTGCTATAGGAGTGACATAGGTTTTAAGTGCAGTGACCCTAGATATAGTAAACCTATATCTTTAGTAAGTGGTGCTAGCACCAGCTTACACAGGCTGCAATGGCAGGCCAGTTGTTCCATTTTGAATGGTCTCCCATAGGTGGCATAATGCATGCTTCAGCCCTTGGGGGACCTCTTGGGGGTACCTATGCCCTGGGTACCTTAGTACCACATACTAGGGACTGATAAGGGTACCCCAGTATCCAATCTGGGATGTACCTAAGTACTAACCACAACAATTTAAGGGAGAAAGCAGAGAGACTGGGGTCCCGATTAGCAGTATTCCAGTCAGACTAGTCAAAAACAGCTTAGCACCAGGCAAAAAGGGGGGAACCATGCAGAAGGATCCTACCTTCCTACAATCTTGTATCACAAGGTAACCTCACAGAAAGTTTACATTTCATCATGTATCACAAGGTAGCCTCACACCAAGTTTACATTTCAGCTTGCATCACAAGGTAACCGCACAGCAAGTTTACATTTCACCTTGTGTCACCAGGTAACCTCACAGCAGGTTTACATTTCATCTTGTATCACAAGGTAACCTCATGCCAAGTTTACATTTCATCCTGTATCACAAGGTAACCTTACGCCAAGTTTACATTTCATCCTGTATCACAAGGTAACCTCACGCCAAGTTTACATTTCATCCTGTAGTACAAGGTAACCTCACGCCAAGTTTACATTTCATCCTGAATCACAAGGTAACCTCATGGCAAGTTTACATTTCATCTTGCACCACAAGGTAACCTCACAGCAAATTTACATTTCATTGTGTATCACAAGGTAACCTCACACCAAGTTTACATTTCACTTTGTATCACAAGGTAACCTCATGCCAAGTTTACATTTCACCCTGTATCACAAGGTAACCTCACGCCAAGTTTACATTTCATCCTGAATCACAAGGTAACCTCATGGCAAGTTTACATTTCATCTTGCACCACAAGGTAACCTCACAGCAAATTTACATTTCATTGTGTATCACAAGGTAACCTCACGCCAAGTTTACATTTCACTTTGTATCACAAGGTAACCTCAAAGCAAGTTTACATTTCATCCTGTATCAGAAGGTAACCTTACGCCAAGTTTACATTTCATCCTGTATTAGAAGGTAACCTTACGCCAAGTTTACATTTCATCCTGTATCAGAAGGTAACCTTACGCCAAGTTTACATTTCACTTTGTATCACAAGGTAACCTCACAGCAAGTTTACATTTCATCCTGTATCTTAAGGTAACCTCATGCCAAGTTTACATGTCATCGCGCAGCACAAGGTAACCTCACAGCAAATTTGCATTTCATTGTGTATCACAAGGTAACCTCAGGCCAAGTTTACATTTCATCTTGCATCACAAGGTAACAGCACAGCAAGTTTACATTTCATCATGTATCACAAGGTAACCGCACAGCAAGTTTACATTTCACCTTGTGTCACCAGGTAACCTCACAGTAGGTTTACATTTCATCTTGTATCACAAGGTAACCTCATGCCAAGTTTACATTTCATCCTGTATCACAAGGTAACCTCACGCCAAGTTTACATTTCATCCTGTATCACAAGGTAACCTCACGCCAGTTTACATTTCATCCTGAATCACAAGGTAACCTCATAGCAAGTTTACATTTCATCTGGCACCACAAGGTAACCTCACAGCAAATTTACATTTCATTGTGTATCACAAGGTAACCTCACGCCAAGTTTACATTTCATCTCGTATCACAAAGTAACCTCACAACAAGTTTACATTTCAGGTTGTATCACAAGGTAACCTCACAGCAAGTTTACATTTCATCCTGTATCAGAAGGTAACCTTACGCCAAGTTTACATTTCATCCTGTATCAGAAGGTAACCTTACGCCAAGTTTACATTTCATCTTGTATCACAAGGTAACCTCATGCCAAGTTTACATTTCATCGCGCAGCACAAGGTAACCTCACAGCAAATTTGCATTTCATCGTGTATCACAAGGTAACCTCAGGCTAAGTTTACTTTTCATCTGGCAGCATACCGTAACCCCACATCACATGGTACAACCAGTGTTTAGACTTCAACTTTCTACAAGAAAAAACTTTTCTTATGCAAGTTGAAGTTTAAAGTCATGTTTTATATGAAAGTACATGGAGCCCATATTACTGCCTGAGTTTACACTTTGTAGCATAAGCAGGTACCGTACACCACAGAGATTACGCATCAGATTAGAGGACAGGGTCCCTCCACACCACTTTAGATTTCCAAACATTACACTTTTAATTGCATCATGCAGCATTTTAATTTGCCTTCATATCCGCTTAAAATTGTGTCTGAGTATCATAAAGCAACAATTGGGATGTATTAAATTGAACTATTACCTATTACTATTGGAAGGCTGTCTGCTTGCTGTTCATATTTTCATATGCTACATTTTGGTTTTGGCAGGGAGTTTATATCACAGCACATTATGCGACCAAACCCAACACTTCCTGTTCTATTAGAGGGTTATACTAGGAAATTCCATATAAGAAAATACACTTAATATTCAATCTGATAGATAACTGCTAGCATGTTATGCCCTGATGCTATGCATCCAAGACTTAGGGCCAGATGTACTAACCTATTTTACAGTCACAGATGATCCAATTTGCAAAATGTTTAGTCTATAAGGTTTCACTGACTTCTACGAAGAGGTTGCAAATAGACATGAGTTCACAATTTGAAAGAGGTGTGTTTAGGTGTCCCTTCCAAATTGCAAGTTGATACCATATGTAAAAATGATGTGTGACCAGAATTCGGGTCACAAACTATTCACAAATTGCCAACTCCCAAGTTTGAGTGGTAACACATTGGACCTCTTCCCCTTTGTAAATTGTGAAAAACGTTTCTGGCGGGGGTGAGAGGGAACAGTGGTCCAGGGGACCACTGCCAGCTCTCAGAGAAACTTTTTTTTTAAAAGACAATAAAATATTTATTTATTGAAAAGTGGCCCTGTTATCTTTAAGGTAAAATGGGCCGTTTATAAAACAAATACAAGCAATCACAGACATGGTGGCCTGTTGACCCTTGCATGCAATCATCCCAGTGACTGCTGTCAATCAGACTGAGGCGCAATTTGTGACATAGCTAATGAATATTAATTACGTAGGTATGATTGTGATTCAATCTGATTGAGAATTTTGTGAAGCAACCTTTCCGTACATGGTCGGTATGCAAAATTTCACACTGTTTTTTTTACCAGTGTAATGATACATCTGACCCTAAATTCTCAATATTATTCTACCAAAGCCCAAAATCTATATTGTATTAGAGTGGAATTACTGACACAATATTGTGGTAAACAATATTGTTGACAAAAATATTGTGTCAAAAATATCATTTACCACAATATTGTGCGCCTGTACCTATAGTGGCAAGTAAAAAATATCAGAAAAAATACAGTTGCCACTAATATCGTAAAAAAATAGACAAAAAGATAGATTTTTTAGTAAAATTGAGTTTAAAGTTGTAAGTGTTAAATATTTGAATATATAAATGTAATATAATGTAAATTAAATATATTCCACTAATAGTTAATATTTTATACAAATATGTACTTATATAAAAACATAAACACAGATATGTGCTTGTATTTATGTAAATAGATATTGCCTGAAACTAAAATGTAAGTAAAATAAATAAGTATTCTATAAATTCCATAAATAAAAATCAATTGAATAATTAATTAACAAGTACTAATTAATTGTTAATTAATTATTACCTAATTAACTTCCTACCATGAACCCCTACAAACTTAACAGTCCACAAATAACATATAATGAAAAAATTTCAGAATTACATAAGTTACACAATAAATATCAATCACATAATTAAATTAAATTTACTAAATAATTTTAAATTATTTATTACCTAATTAACTTCCCACCTTATCCCCTATAGACCCAACAACCCACTACATCACTATAAATTTCTGTTGAAAAATAATAATAGCAAGAAGAACAAGGAGACCCTGGATGTCAACGGGGACCAAGGGTGGAATTATGCTTTACAGAACAAGGGTCCCACACAATTTGGAATGCAGAATAACAATTTCACAGTTTTATAATAAAAATTGGATATAACAAATGTTTTAATATACAAATAGGTATTTTAATGCGAAGATCTATAAAACAAGGGAATGATAACACGCGAAAAAATAAGGTGAGCAACCGTGGCAAGGCAGAGGAAATCAGCCGATTTCCTTACCCCAGGCAAGTGACTTAAAACGTGACTTTTCAGTATATGTAAATATAAATAAACAAAAGTCCCAGTTGAGGTTACATCTCATACTCCACAGTAGAATATAAATAGCGGTATAGAGATGAGAATGTATGTGTCGACGACGTTTCAATCCCGGAGGGAGTATCGGGATCTCATCAGGACTAACAGATAGAACAGGTGCCTGAGAAGTTGCCAATTGAGCTGCAAGGGGGAAACCGCGATGCGGGGGGCCAGTGCGAGATGCTGGCAGTAGGTTCCACCAAGAGCAATCAGGAGACGGAATTGTATGCGGGGGTCGTATGGATCATGGGCATCCAATCTGGGATAATGGATTAAAATCTACCAACGGGTAGCAGCTCCCAGCCGGGAGGCTGCAATGTGGATGGGCGTACCGGACAGCACGCCGCTGTGTGCGATAAGGACAATCGCAAACCCGGAATCGGGAATTAGGGAATTAGAGCCGAGCGCCGGCTCGATGTCTGATGCGGGAAGGACAGCGGACGGCCCTGGGATCAGGGGTGCACCGTGCAGTGGCGATCAATGCGGGCAGCCTGCCAGCATCTCGCACTCGCATCTCGCACTCTATACCGCTATTTATATTCTACTGTGGAGTATGAGATGTAACCTCAACTGTGACTTTTGTTTATTTATATTTACATATACTGAAAAGTCACGTTTTAAATCACTTGCCTGGAGTAAGGAAATCGGCTGATTTCCCTCTGCCTTGCCACGGTTGCTCACCTTATTTTTTCGCGTGTTATCATTCCCTTGTTTTATAGATCTTCGCATTAAAATACCTATTTGTATATTAAAACATTTGTTATATCCAATTTTTATTATAAAACTGTGAAATTGTTATTCTGCATTCCAAATTGTGTGGGACCCTTGTTCTGTAAAGCAAAAAAGAAAAATAATAAAGCATTCTAAATACCTTAAAATTGCAAGCTATACTTAAAAAACAATGAAGAACATTTAAAATAGTAACACAACAATTAATATATCAACTAAGCACATTACAATAATTAAAAATTTATATTTTGAACCATTATATTAGTGAAAATAATATTAAAAAACATCAATGTTATTTACAATGATATTACCTCAAAAAAATGTCTTCTTGTCAACAATATTTCTGCATCACAATATTTCTGCGTCCCGATATTTAAGTTTCTGATATTTCTGTCTTCTGATATTTTTAAAACTATATTTTTTCCAAGCACCATCAGAGTGTTATCTCTAAGCACTTCATGCTATTGGAGCACATACTTCATTTCTTATTATCTGGCTCTGACACACTGTTTGTTACTATCAGAGTAACAGCATCTCCAGCTAACAGAGCCTTCACTTAATTTTCTGTCATGTGATTATCCCAAAGCAAAATTTCTATTCGAAGTGGGATGCACACCGACTTACCTAATGAATATTTATGAGTTAGGTCACAAACTTCAACTTACTCCGATTTGGTAACTTCACCAGGATAGTGACCTGCTGAAGTCAGCAGAACACTATTTCTGTGATCCCATTTAAATAAAGTAAACTCTTTTTTACAAAAATTCAGTCAATTTTTATTGAAGGAAACAGGTTTGTGTTTAAAAAGAAAACAAGTATACTTTAAGTATACTGTAAAACAAAAAGTATACATTTTAATAAAGTTTGTTGAGAGGTGTCAATGGTGCCTTGGACCTCTTTCTACTACACAACAAAAGTTTTTTTTTTATTCACAAAAGGAAAGGGTCCTACGAGGACCCCTTGCCTTTTCCAAATCCACTGGCACTCTAGCACGGGAGCCAGTAACTTTTCAATGTTTTGTCATCGGATTGCTGTTGCAAATCATTGATACATCACATACCACTTTGCAATCCCATTAAAATAGCTTACAACTCCTAAAATGGAATTAGTACTTAGTAAAAACTATTTTGTGGTCTCAAACACACCTATTTTGGTGAATCAGAGAATTTCTGACTACCAACTAGTTCTGTATTGATTTGGCCAGAGTTTACATTTCATAATGCAGGATGGCAACCCTACAGCATATTGTATCACAAGGCAATCTCCTAGCACTGTATTTTCATAGGTCATCTTTTGCGCTTTATGATATGTGAGCCTAATCTTCAAATTGTGTGTGTGTGTGTATGTATATGTATATGTGTATATATATACACATATATGTAATCAGCAGGAGATGGCCCAGCAATAGTTCCTAATGGGTGATTTATTTATTTATATTTTCACAATAGTGCAGGTTATGGCTGATGCATTTTGGCAAACGCCTTTGGCCCCCCATTTTGTCTGGGCCCCCACTTGACAGATCGCCCTTAAACTTTCCGTACAGAAACTAGGCCAAAAAGAGCACTTTTTAGTAAAGTTTCTTGGAGATTCGTCAAACGGTGCCAAAGTTCTTAGCAACAGAAAAAACGAATTTCTTATGGAAATGCTGACCTGACTATAACCTATCCCAGTGACGCTGCTAACGATAACTGGTGAATTTCTGTGTTTTTTTTAGTTCAAAACGTTAATGTTGTCACTGACAAATCCACCTAACTTTAACGTTACTTTAACCTTTGTTTTTTTTCAGTGAATTTGTAGTTTTCCCAGGCTGATTTTGGCCTAGGGACTCAAACCCTCGAGGCCCAACATGATTATCAGGGGAGGGAGACATGCAGCCCTCCCTTCCTGAGCCATGACAGGCCCTGGGAAGCCCACACCCAAGGCCGAAGTTTTGTAAAACGGGGCAGGGGCTGCGAGGGCCCCACTCCCCAAGCCTTTAAAGTCCCCGGGGAACCCACACAAGGGCCAATTACTTTAAGGATGAGGGGTCATGCGGCCTTCCTCCATGAGCCATTAATGGCCCTGGGGACCCCTTCCTTCGGGGCCCCGGCTCCGATCCTATATCCTGGGAAGCCCACTTGGCAGGGCAGGGAAACCTGTGTTTCCTCTTGCTTGGGGGGAGCATTTTCAAAACTCTGGAGCAAACACCAGTCTGCGCTCAGTGAGCTTGAGCTTCAAAAATGCTTCAGAATTCTGTTTAGCAGTTTTTGCTGTAGCCTTGTCTAAAGAAGTCTATAGAAAATGCATTTGGATTTTGTGTTTTAGGCCCCCTTTATTCTTGCCCCCCGCATGACAGATCACCCCAAAATGAGCTGAGGTGGATGAACATTCTTTTGGGAAAGTTTTATGAAGATTCATCATAATAAATAATGCACTCTCTTTGGAAAAGCAGTCCTAACTATAACTACCTAGTGGTGACTGACGGTCGCCAGTAGGTAGTTATAGTTAGGACTGAGTTTCTATCAAAAGTTGATTTTCAGTTGCCTATATCTTTGGCACCGGTTGATAAATATCCATTGAATTTCCCCCCCAAAGTTTGCCCGGTACTTCAGGGCACCCAGTATCCACTTGGACCATGAGGGGAGTCTGCAGGCCTGAGGGCACCAAACAGACATGACGGGGCCCCAGGGAATGGGCCCCCCCAGGGCCACAATCGGTCCATATAGGGGGGCCATTTCAAAAATAAAAATGAAAAGCTACCTTTTCATTTTTTAGGAGTAGGCAGTCCCTTGGGGACCCCTTCCCAATTGTGAATGGGTTACCACCAACTTGAAGTTGGTGGTAACTGCAAATGTTTCGCAACCGCATAACCAGTCACAAAACATTCCTACATACCAGTGAGACTCACTATTAGAAAGGAATGCCCTTAACATGCCCCTTCCTAATAGCGACTCGCAAACCTGATTTGCGATTCGGTAATAGGTTACAAATCACAAATAGGATTTGGTACATCAGAAAATGCTTTTTTCTGGTCGCAAATGCTAATCAGGTGGTTTGCAAGCAGTAAAAAGCTTTGTACATCTGGCCCAACAAACCTGGCTATTTTCAGCTCTCCTATAGTTATCACTATTCCTTCTGGAACAAATAGTCTTTTTGAGGTTGTAGGACGTAGTGCTAAGCTAGCGCCAAGACGCCTGTGGGTTATTGTGCGCTTTAGAACATTTAAATCAAATCAAATCAAAATTCTACACATCCCCAGGGGAGGCATGATGAGGAGAAATATCTTTATTTCTCCTAGTTCTTTCCTCTTTCTACCTCAGTGGATTGTTTTTGGAAGATTTCCCATCCTGCATAAAAACAATCCTGCCTATAACACAGACACACTTGCACCATGGTGCAAGAGTGCCTGCGTTGGTGCTAAGCAGCACATTGTGCACCAGCGCTGGGAAATGCCAAATAGGGTGCATTCCTGCCCTTTCCCTGTCACGCAGAGCAGCAAGGTGGCTTGCTGCACTGAGCTGCGTGACTGTTTGGTGAATATGCCTCCTAGTTTTGGACAGTTGAAGTTAAATTGACCTAGTAAAATCATAGTAGGTCTTTGGGGAAATGGAGAAAGTAACAGCGTTACCAGCTCTTGGCTCCTTACTCTGCCCCTTGTCCCACCCGAATCCATAAGACCATCCCTTTCCCTGCCCTTAGCCCTAAGACCACCCATTTTCCCACCCTTTTTCCCTTTCTCTAGGGAAATCTAAACCCGGCCTCCAATGGCTCTAAACCCCCAGAGAAAGACCGATGGAGTAAAAGGCCAGAGTGGCTGAGGCTGAGGAAAGGTAACAATGAATGATCCTGGAGCAGGACCCAGTTTTCAGGCGTTTATCAAGGCCACCAAATAAAATGAGTTAGCTCCTGACTGTTTACAACATGTAGGAGATCACAAAGCAGCCCCCTCAAAGAGGCTTCCAGACCCATAAGGGATGGGCGCGCCTCTGTTGGACATGATGTAAGATGTCCGAAACATCTTGGATAATGGAGACATTGGCAAGCTAGTGCAAATGCCAAACTAGTTGTATGACCTTGCTACTCCTGCAGCCAAGCTAGTACTATTGGGAAGCTGGTCCTGTTGCCAAGCAAGGCGTACTGCAGTGCTGGCCCTGTTCCCATGCTGCCCTTATTGCCAAGCTAGTCCTAATGCCAAGCTAGCCCTATCACAAAATATCCTACTGTTGTAGGTCACGCTAAAACTGTCAGTTGCTAATGACAAGGTCACACTACACACACGGTCACACTGTAGACACCAGGTTCTTCTCCCAAAGGTCACACTGTAGACACCAGGTTGTTCTACCAAAGGTCGCACTGGAGACACCAGGTTGTTCTACCAAAGGTCGCACTGTAGACACCAGGTTGTTCTACCAAAGGTCGCACTGTAGACACCTGGTTGTTCTACCAAAGGTCACTCTATACACACCATTAAAGGTCTTGCTCTACCTAGATAAAAAGTGACTCACTCTGATTCTACCACAGTTTGTGCCATTTGAAAGCACTGTGAATAACGGGTGTTACTGTTAACTTCTTTATTAGTATGAAATGTAGTGACCAGTGAAGGATGAAAGGCCGAGTATGCCCTATCACAGCTTTTCTGTAGGGATTGAACAGCTCACTGTCTCTTTTCAACTGTAGGATTTTCTCATGAGTGGATTGTGTAATGTCCTCCTCTTGCAGGTCTTAGTATGATCACCGCCAGCCTGGAGGCTCTGGAGTTAGCCCAGAAGAAAGCCAATGAGGCCAACAGAAGTTTCCACGCCCAGATAGCCACAGTAGATACCTACTCTGCAAAGGTGAAAAGCTGTGAGAAGAAAATCGCAGACATCCAGGTGACCATCTCCAATATCGAGAGGAAAATGAATGCTATAACAGCAAATATAAGTCAAGAAAATGATTTCCTGACGAAGCTGACCAATTTTCAGCTTCCAGTAGGGCAGTGCAGAACATTTCTATCGGTGATGGTTGGTAGAAACCGTACAGCGGATGTGCGCGCCACGCTTAGTGCCATGCTAGATGTCCTGGTCCCAACCTTTGATGAAATGGCACACTTTGTAAGCCCGCTGATTGCAAAAAATGATGAGTTCAAAAAAAACCTAGCTTCTTTCCTAGGTGCCATCACCGAAACGATGAACCAAGCCAATGGGCAGTTCAGGAATATGTCTTTGTCAAATCAGCCGGATGACATTCAGGACTTCCTGTAGATTCTGCCAGGAACTGCCACATGCTCCCTGAGATCACACAATGCTTTAATTAATTATTAGGACATGTTAGAAGTCATCCCTTTTTCTATTCTCTGATATGTGTGCACCTTTATTTTTGTTAGATGTAAGTGGTTGAGGGATGGAGACATTTTAGAAACATATGCAATAATCCACCTCCATGATAGCCTGAGTCTGGGATCTAAGTTAGTTCTTCATTTCCTGCCCTCCTCTGTATCACTCCACTTCCCCTCCAGTTGGTCCTTATCACCTTTCCAACCTTACGATTGCCTCTGGCCCCTTGGCTTCACACCTATGCTCAGAACGACCCCCGTAACCCCTGTCTGTCTTCGCTTCTTGGCCTTTGCTTTGTAATTCTGTCTTCCTTTGCTTTATTAGGTTGACTCCCACTCTCTTTCACCCTATCTCTTCGAAGCCATGATGTTGAATGCCAGCCTGTGACTTCTCAACTACTGTCACCTGCAAACCTCACTGTCTGCGATTCGCCCCTCTTTGTTGACCTGTATTTACCCCCCTTAACAAGCACTATCTAAGTTTGCTTTGCAGGCCTCTATCTTCATGTCTCTACTCACTTGTACTCCCATAATTCACCTACCTGTTGCTGCTTTCATGGCATCCAGACACATAATGCCTTCTTGGTCACCAGCGGGACAATGTGGCCAGTGCTAGTCAGAGTAGTCAATGCGCCCCCCAACCTATGTTGTCCCCTACACCTTTCAATGTGTCAAGACTAATGTTACGCCAGGATCACAAGGACAACCAAACATCCACTGTGTGATTTGTCATCTTTCCTTTTACCTCCCTGTGGTCTGCTGTCTAGAATCAATAAAGTGACCTTAAGCTAAATAGCCTGATTTGTGTGTTAATGTCCTATCTCAATATTTATATTGTTTGTATTGTAGATGTACAGCAGTCTTGTTTCCTTGACCAGCCCATTATTAAATGTACATTCTTTGGATGACTTCAGTTCACTCTTTCAGGCATAGTCAAGTTGCTTGCATTTTCCTACGGCTGGAAAACTGACAGAACAAATAATGAATGTGTGAATGAATACAATATTCCAAAAGTGCAACAGCAAATACTGAGGTACCCTGGTGCTTGAGATGATGGGCAAACATAGCTGATATAGTTTTGGAAACTACAAAGCAAAAAAAGACATGTGTGCTTACAGTGAAAATGAAGAAATTGTATTGTCCTCAAATCAGGTATTGTCCTCAAATCAAGGGGGGGGAGAATTTCATATTTTTGTTATTTAGTAGAAAAAAGATTTACCCCTTCATCTAATATTGTGGATTCTAGGTACCATCAGAAGATGTACTTATGCAGATGTAAGTGACTTCTGTGGTGTGTACATCTATTAAAACAAGATAGGCACCAGAACCTGAAACAGCTTCATGACGGACAGAACTATTATGAATTTGACACCAATGTAGTGGAGGGCACGCCTTGGACCACCCGTAGGCCAGTTCTGCTTGGCCCCTCTTCCCACACTGGGTTTGATGCCACCCTGAGTAGAGAGACAAAGAGTAGTCTGGCCTAGGAGTGAGCTTCACCTGCCAATGACTATGTAGACATCCCATCCTTTGTAGCTCGGAAAGGGACTGAGCACATCCCCATGCCATCCTGTCAAGGAAGAAGTCCCCCTCCCCACTCACAGGGTCCATTGTCAATTGTCTGGGAGCAACACCCATCTCACCACAGGTGACAGCTGAACTCTGGCAGGAAAGCCTTTTGGTTTTAGACAGGAACATGACAACTTTCTAAAAGTGCCATTTGCACAATAGTAATATAAAAAATCCGACTTGCCAATTAAGTTGGATTTTCAATTACTATTAAAATGAGTGCTTAAATCATTTTTCTAGATATTTCCAAGCTGAATTTAGAACTTATTAAATGTAATAGTGTAAACCAGGTGTTAACCTACGGGAGAGACAGCTTTGCTGCAGTGGAAACACTTTGGATGTGTTTCACTGCAAGGGCATGTAAAACATTAAATTATATATGTCCTACTTTTAAATCGCATACACCCTGCCCTGTGGGATTTTAAGGCCTACCTTAACAGTGACTAATCAGTATTAAAGAGAAAGGTTTAGGCCTGGCAAAAGGTTTGTTTGGCCAGGTTGAAATGGCCGTTTAAATATGTCATTTAAGTGCATGCCAATTTGAACATGTCTGGAAGGGGGAGCACAACCACGTTACCACCGGTTGGCAGGGGTAACATGCACAGAGTTCTGTGGCCAACACAAAACAGGCTCAGCAAAAAGAGACAAAAATCTGGGGTGACCCTACTGGAAGGACACATTTACAACATCTAAGCTAAGAGACAATGCTAAATGTTGAATTACTTCAAGTTGAGGTAAGCAAAAATGATAGCTAGACAACATCATGCAGCACTGAAAAGGGGCATATTTATGTAGCTTTCACGCAACACAGCAAGCCACCTTGCTGCGCTGCATGAAAGGGTAAGGGCAGGAATTCCCTGCACGTAACAAACACCTGATTGATTGATTGATAATTCAAGCAGCGTCTCACAAGAGAAGCTGAAGGATGCACACCTGCCCGTGTGTGGTGCGTCACTCACCTATCAAAAGTATATGGACTGATGATTCAAGCAGCGTCTCACAGGAGAAGCTGAAGGATGCACACCTGCCCGTGTGTGGTGCGTCACTCACCTATCAAAAGTATATGGACTGATGATTCAAGCAGCGTCTCACAGGAGAAGCTGAAGGATGCACACCTGCCCGTGTGTGGTATCTCACTCATCCATCACAGTATATGGACTGATGATTCAAGCAGCGTCTCACAGGAGAAGCTGAAGGATGCACACCTGCCCGTGTGTGGTATCTCACTCATCCATCACAGTATATGGACTGATGATTCAAGCAGCGTCTCACAGGAGAAGCTGCAGGATGCACACCTGCCCGTGTGTGGTATCTCACTCCTCCATCACAGTATATGGACTGATGATTCAAGCAGCGTCTCACAGGAGAAGCTGAAGGATGCACACCTGCCCGTGTGTGGTGCGTCACTCACCTATCAAAAGTATATCGACTGATGATTCAAGCAGCGTCTCACAGGAGAAGCTGAAGGAGGCACACCTGCCCTGTGTGGTGCGTCACTCACCTATCAAAAGTATATCGACCGATGATTCAAGCAGCGTCTCGCAGGAGAAGCTGAAGGATGCACACCTGCCCGTGTGTGGTATCTCACTCATCCATCACAGTATATGGACTGATGATTCAAGCAGCGTCTCACAGGAGAAGCTGAAGGATGCACACCTGCCCGTGTGTGGTATCTCACTCATCCATCACAGTATATGGACTGATGATTCAAGCAGCATCTCACAGGAGAAGCTGAAGGATGCACACCTGCCCGTGTGTGGTATCTCACTCATCCATCACAGTATATGGACTGATGATTCAAGCAGCATCTCACAGGAGAAGCTGAAGGATGCACACCTGCCCTGTGTGGTGCGTCACTCACCTATCAATGGTATATGGACTGATGATTCAAGCAGCGTCTCGCAGGAGAAGCTGCAGGATGCACACCTGCCCGTGTGTGGTATCTCACTCATCCATCACAGTATATGGACTGATGATTCAAGCAGCGTCTCACAGGAGAAGCTGAAGGATGCACACCTGCCCGTGTGTGGTATCTCACTCATACATCACAGTATATGGACTGATGATTCAAGCAGCGTCTCACAGGAGAAGCTGCAGGATGCACACCTGCCCGTGTGTGGTATCTCACTCATCCATCACAGTATATGGACTGATGATTCAAGCAGCGTCTCACAGGAGAAGCTGAAGGATGCACACCTGCCCGTGTGTGGTATCTCACTCATCCATCACAGTATATGGACTGATGATTCAAGCAGCGTCTCACAGGAGAAGCTGAAGGATGCACACCTGCCCGTGTGTGGTGCGTCACTCATCCATCACAGTATATGGACTGATGATTCAAGCAGCGTCTCACAGGAGAAGCTGCAGGATGCACACCTGCCCGTGTGTGGTATCTCACTCACCCATTACGGTATATGGACTGATGATTCAAGCAGCGTCTCGCAGGAGAAGCTGAAGGATGCACACCTGCCCGTGTGTGGTATCTCACTCATCCATCACAGTATATGGACTGATGATTCAAGCAGTGTCTCACAGGAGAAGCTGAAGGATGCACACCTGCCCGTGTGTGGTATCTCACTCATCCATCACAGTATATGGACTGATGATTCAAGCAGTGTCTCACAGGAGAAGCTGAAGGATGCACACCTGCCCGTGTGTGGTATCTCACTCATCCATCACAGTATATGGACTGATGATTCAAGCAGCGTCTCACAGGAGAAGCTGCAGGATGCACACCTGCCCTGTGTGGTGCGTCACTCATCCATCACAGTATATGGACTGATGATTCAAGCAGCGTCTCACAGGAGAAGCTGAAGGATGCACACCTGCCTGTGTGTGGTATCTCACTCACCCATTACGGTATATGGACTGATGATTCAAGCAGCGTCTCACAGGAGAAGCTGCAGGATGCACACCTGCCCGTGTGTGGTATCTCACTCATCCATCACAGTATATGGACTGATGATTCAAGCAGCGTCTCACAGGAGAAGCTGCAGGATGCACACCTGCCCGTGTGTGGTATCTCACTCCTCCATCACAGTATATGGACTGATAATTCAAGCAGTGTCTCGCTGGAGAAGCTGCAGGATGCACACCTGCCCTGTGTGGTGCGTCACTCATCCATCACAGTATATGGACTGATGATTCAAGCAGCGTCTCACAGGAGAAGCTGCAGGATGCACACCTGCCCGTGTGTGGTATCTCACTCATCCATCACAGTATATGGACTGATGATTCAAGCAGCGTCTCACAGGAGAAGCTGCAGGATGCACACCTGCCCATGTGTGGTATCTCACTCATCCATCACAGTATATGGACTGATAATTCAAGCAGTGTTTCGCTGGAGAAGCTGCAGGATGCACACCTGCCCTGTGTGGTGCGTCACTCATCCATCACAGTATATGGACTGATGATTCAAGCAGCGTCTCACAGGAGAAGCTGAAGGATGCACACCTGCCTGTGTGTGGTATCTCACTCATCCATCACAGTATATGGACTGATAATTCAAGCAGTGTCTCGCTGGAGAAGCTGCACGATGCACACCTGCCCGTGTGTGGTATCTCACTCACCCATCACGGTATATGGACTGATGATTCAAGCAGCGTCTCACAGGAGAAGCTGCAGGATGCACACCTGCCCTGTGTGGTGCGTCACTCATCCATCACAGTATATGGACTGATGATTCAAGCAGAGTCTCACAGGAGAAGCTGCAGGATGCACACCTGCCCGTGTGTGGTATCTCACTCATCCATCACAGTATATGGACTGATAATTCAAGCAGTGTCTCGCTGGAGAAGCTGCAGGATGCACACCTGCCCGTGTGTGGTATCTCAGTCATCCATCACAGTATATGGACTGATGATTCAAGCAGCGTCTCACAGGAGAAGCTGCAGGATGCACACCTGCCCGTGTGTGGTATCTCACTCATCCATCACAGTATATGGACTGATAATTCAAGCAGCGTCTCACAAGAGAAGCTGAGGGAAGCATAGCTCCTCCTGTGCGGTGCCCCACTCACCCATCACAGTATATGGACTGATAATTCAAGCAGCGTCTCACAAGAGAAGCTGAGGGAAGCATAGCTCCTCCTATGCAGTGCCTCACTCACCCATTACGGTATATGGACAGATAGTTCAAACAGTGCCTCACAGGCAAAGCTGCAGACTGCACATCCTGAAATGTAAAGTGACTGACTTCCCTTACAGACAAGCCAAGATAAATGTGAATGGATGAAGAAACGCTATTAAAATGAATGCTAGAACAGTGGGGTGCAATGTGGGGTCACTTGGTGCAAAGCTCTTCTCCCAGTGAAAAGGTTTGTTCTCTGCGCCCTTGGAAGTGCAAGTTATCTAGGAGCTTATTTATGGAGCCTTGCGTGACTTTTTGCACCACATAAAGTGGTACATGCATGACGCAGGGCTCCTATTTTGATTTATGAAGCCACTCAAAGCCACCCTACATGGCTTTGGGTGGCCTCATAAATCATGAGTAAGGCGATGCAGTGCAAATCGCTGCGCTGCCTTCCTCTGCCTCAGGGAGGTGCTCCACAGTCATTGCTGTGGGTTTTCTCACGCATCACCCATGGATTTTGACGCTGCCCCAGATTTACAAAGTGATGTCAACCTGGGGAAGCATCAAATCCATACACCTCCCGAGGTGAGGCGTAACGAGGAGAAATATGTAAATTGATGTTCGATTTTTCCTCTTTCCAAGTGTTCTCCAATGCGGCAGCACACATAGGAAGAGGAAAACGCCTCATAGGATTGTTTTGTGCAGGAAGGTGCACCTTCCTGCACAAAAATGATCCTGCCTGCACCGGAGGTACCCTTACAACATAGTGCAGGGGTGCATTTGTTGGCCCTAGGCTGCCAAAACGGCACCAGCGCAGACAGAAAGGACAGGAATGTGCTGCATGGCTTAAATACAGTGCATTATTGCCCTTTCACTTTGGCGTAGGTAACCACAGCAACATGCCTTGCTGCGCTGCCCTATGCCAAATTGTGGTCATAGTAAATAAGTCCATGTAGCCGAGGTGTAGATAGATGATGAAGGTTTGTTGTAGAACATAAGGTAACTCTGTAGATTATAATGTGAGCCCCACCAGGAGCAGCTCCCTTGCTGCTCAGCCCATACTCCCAACTGACATTCATCCACCAGGCATCCCCAACATTCCATTACCTCACATGCACCAGCATTCCACAACACATCCACTCTGGCTGAGCAGCAAGGCAGGGAAGTAGGAAAGATGCATGGCACTGAATACTAGATACCACACAAATCCCCATAAATGAGGCACCTAGAACAGAAGTGTGGAGGGGTACTGAAGTTACATTGGACTTGCTGTTTCACCTGTGAAGTAGGGGTTAATTGGACACGGAGTGTGTGCCATATTGTGCAAAGGAAGGAATTCCCTCACACAAGCCATCAATGCACCACTCACTACTCACTCACAGGCCCCAGGCCCAGCTCTCCGGTGCTGCTGCACCGCTCTTCTTCCTTTCCATTTTCCTGAGTGCTTTCTCCTGCTTTTGCCTCATTTTTCACTGCTTTCTCCGCGGAGCAGCTAGCAACTGCAGCGCCTTGAGACCCTCACGGGTCATTTGCCGCGCTTGTAAAATCCTGATTGATAGATTGACACAGCTCACTCACTTGTTCACTCTCTCCCTCACTGTCTAAGCTCACTCATTCACTCATTGTTCCTTACAGACATCTATAGAGACAATATTAAGATTCGCAGGATGGGTTCTTGTCGTCAGGTTCAGCTGTGCCCTGCAGCTGGAGAATGCGGGCACTTCGCAAAACCGCTTGAACAGAATAAACATCAGTGTGATTTTTAGCTCACAAAGTCCTCTTAAGACAGTGAGCTATCCAATCAGAGGCAGGCGCTACACGGTTGTTAGTTTCTGAAAGTGATGGGAGCGGTGGATGAGAGGTGCAGTGGGGGCCTCCTGGAAGGTTTGGAAGAGGCAAAAAGAGGGATATCCGTAAACAAAATCTGCCTGCATTTACCAATCCTGATTGTGCGCACAATGGTGCCCCAAGTAACCCTTGCACTAATGGATGAGGATGAGGAAGTGCATCTACACAGCATAATATCTGTGGTTATAGAAAAGGAATTGGCTTGATGGAAAGATGCTCTGCGCGTGCGCATTTCCCATAGCCTGAATGCACCCAGTGCTGGCCTGGGAGAGCAGCAGCAGGGGGTAAAGATGCCTGGGTCTGGCAGTCTGGAACACTTTACTCTTAAGGTCAGATTTACAAGCCCCTTACGCCATTTTTGCGCCGCCGTTGCGTCACTTTTGTGACGCAGCGGCGGCGCAAATCATGCGCCATGCTGCGGGGGATTTACAACGTGACGCATCTAGGAGATGCGTCACGTTGCAAGCCCTGCGCCACATGAAACCTGCGTCAGGTTTCATGTGGGCGTGCTGGCGCAGGGGCGTTCCTGCGCAAGGAAGCCCCGTAAAAGTGACGCAGTGAAATCTACAAGATTTCACGGAGTCACTTTTACGTCCCTGCTGCGTCAAATCCTTACGCCTGCTTCAAGCAGGCGTGAGAGTGACGCAGCATGTTAGGTATAGGGCACCCTGAGCAGTACTGGAGTTACGTCGCACTGCGACCACGACTCCAATACTGCGCCACCCTTCCGCCGACAGATGCGTCACGCATCTGTTTATCCTTGCGCCATGATGCGCCACATTGTAAATGCGGCGCATCTGTGGTAGCGCAAGGGTAGACTTGCGTCACGCATCTTCCTGGCGCATCCCTGCTGATTTGCAGGGATGCGCTAAGGCTGAATTTACGGTTCCTGGCGCATCCTGCAAATCAGCAGGGATGCGCCAGAAAGATACGTGACGCAAGTTTGCCCTTGCGCCACCACAGATGCGCCGCATTTACAATGTGGCGCATCATGGCGCAAGATAAACAGATGCATGACGCATCTGTCGGCGGAAGAGTGGCGCAGTACTGGAGTCGTGTCGCAAGTGCGACATGCTCCAGTACTGCTCAGGGGTGCCTCATACCTAACATGCTGCGTCACTCCTTACGCCTGCTTCAAGCAGGCGTAGAGATCTGACAGCAGCAGAGATAAAAGTGACTCCGTGAAATCTTGTAGATTTCACTGCGTCACTTTGAGGCTTCCTTGCAGAACGCCCCTACGCCAGCACGCCCACATGAAACCTGACGCAGGTTTCATGTGGCTCAGGGGCTCTACAGCGTGACGCATCTCCTCAGATGCGTCACGTTATCATCCCGCAGCATGGCGCATGATTTGCGCCGCCGCTGCGTCACAAAAGTGACACATGCGGCGGCGCAACAGCGTAAGGGCTTGTAAATCTGCCCCTTAGTTGTTAGCATTGCCACCGGATTTATGCGGCGTTTCTCGGCTAATTATGAAACCACTGCTCTTTCCATTTTTGCATCACATTGTGCATAATTTGCATATTTTACAAAAAAGTTTGTCCCTCGAGTGGATCAAACGTTGCTAAACTGCTGCTGCACTTGTTGACGCGCCGCGATGGCCTGATGTCAGTTGCTGTGATTCGGTGTTACCCTGGGACTAGCGAGGTGACATTTTTACCCACACAACGTTAACAGGTGTAAACAGGTGTAAACATTACAAAATAGTAAAAGCGCTGTATTAAACCGCATATTTGCTTTTCACGTCTCATATTTGTTTTTTTCTGTCCCATAATTTAGTTAATCTAGTCAACTCTACTATACTAGTTCGTGCTCCCCTGCCGCATAATTCCACTGGCCCTCCTTATAAGGAAGTTCAGCCTAGAAACGGCTTCCGGCTGTGCCTGACGTACTAATTAGTTTTCTTGAGAATCAGCCCTGAATCTCCGAAGTGTGGCAGAGCAGAGCATGCTCCTTTGAAGTGAAGTCTCTTCCAATGAATAACAGGGCGAGTGCCGGGCGCCCCCCGGAGGGCCGTGCCTGCCTCTCTCATGGCCGTGCAGCGGTGGCGTCCCTGGCACTGGCCCATCACAGAGGTCCCTGGGCGGCTCGTGCACATGTGTGCTCCTTGCCTGATGCCTGGCGAGGTCCCTAGCGGCCCATGCACATGTGTGCTCCTTACCTGATGCCTGGACAGGGCTCTGCGCGGCTGCTCCTGCACATACATGTGTGCTCCTCACCTGATGCCTGGACAGGGCTCTGCGCGGCTGCTCCTGCACATACATGTGTGCTCCTCACCTGATGCCTGGACAGGGCTCTGCGCGGCTGCTCCTGCACATACATGTGTGCTCCTCACCTGATGCCTGGACAGGGCTCTGCGCGGCTGCTCCTGCACATACATGTGTGCTCCTCACCTGATGCCTGGACAGGGCTCTGCGCGGCTGCTCCTGCACATACATGTGTGCTCCTTACCTGATGCCTGGACAGAGCTCTGCACGGCACGTGCCTCTTCCTCCTCAGCCAGGACCCTGTGCACAGAGCTGGTGATATGAGGAGTCTGGACTTCAAATGATGAGGAAGCAGTGAGAGGGTGTGTCTTCATCACACACGGAGGATGAGGCAGAGCATGGGAAGGGTGCAAGGAAGGCGTGGAACCTCCCTGGACAAATACAGCATTTGATTACTCGCTACACAAACACAGGGAACAAGTCCCTGCTACCTCGGCATATGCCGCGCTTTTCAACCCTTCGCTGCTCTGGCTTCACTTATTCACAGCACCTGAGATCATGGCCTCAGTGAGTTCCCCTCACTTATTCACAACTGTGGTCATAGCCTCAGTGAGTTCCTGTCACTTATTCATAAAACTGTGATCATGGCCTCAGTGAGCTCCAGTCACTTATTCACAACACCTGGGATCATGGCCTCAGTGAGCTCCGATCACTTATTCACATCACCTGAGATGATGGCCTCAGTGAGTTCCTGTCACTGACTCACAACACTTGGGATCATGGCCTCAGTGAGCTCCTTTCACTTATTCACATCACCTGAGATCATGGCCTCAGTGAGCTCCTGTCACTTATTCACAACACCTGGGATCATGGCTTCAGTGAGCTCCTATCACTTATTCACATCACCTGAGATCATGGCCTCAGTGAGTTCCTGTCACTTATACACAACATCTGGGCTCATGGCCTCAGTGAGTTCCTGTCACTTATTCACAACACCTGGGCTCATGGACTCAGTGAGTTCCTGTCACTTATTCACAACACCTGGGATCATGGCCTCGGTCAGCTGCTGTCACTTATTCACAGCACCTGGGATCATGGCCAGAGTGAGCTCCTGTCACTTATTCAAAGCACCTGGGATTATGGCCAGAATGAGCTCCTGTCACTTATTTACAGCTCCTGGGCTCATGGCCTCAGTGAGCTCCTGTCACTTACTCACAACACCTGGGATCATGGCCACAGTGAGCTCCTGTCACTTATTCACAACACCTGGGATCATCGCCTTGGTGAGCTACTATCACTAATTCATAACACCTGGGATCATGTCCTCTGTGAGCTTCTGTCACTTATTCACAGCACCTGGGATCATGGCCTCAGTGAGCTCCCGTCACTTCTTCACAAAGCTGGAGATCATGGCCTCAGTGAGTTCCTGTCACTTATTCACAACACCTGAGATCATGGCCTCAGTGAGCTCCTGTCACTTATTCACAACACCTGGGATCATGGCCTCGGTGAGCTACTATCACTTATTCACAACACCTGGGCTCATGGCCTCAGTGAGTTACTGTCACTTATTCACAACACCTGGGATCATGGCCTCAGTGAGCTCCTGTCACTTATTCACAACACCTGGGATCATGGCCTCAGTGAGCTCCTGTCACTTATTCACAACACCTGGGATCATGGCCTCGGTGAGCTGCTGTCACTTATTCACAGCACCTGGGATCATGGCCAGAGTGAGCTCCTGTCACTTATTCAAAGCACCTGGGATCATGGCCAGAATGAGCTCCTGTCACTTATTCACAGCACCTGGGATCATGGACTCAGTGAGCTCCTGTCACTTATTCACAACACCTGGGATCATGTCCTCTGTGAGCTTCTGTCACTTATCCACAGCACCTGGGATCATGGCCTCAGTGAGCTCCCGTCACTTCTTCACAAAACTGGAGATCATGGCCTCAGTGAGTTCCTGTCACTTATTCACAACACCTGAGATCATGGCCTCAGTGAGCTCCTGTCACTTATTCACAACACCTGGGATCATGGCCTTTGTGAGCTACTATCACTTATTCATAACGCCTGGGCTCATGGCCTCAGTGAGTTCCTGTTACTTATTCACAACACCTGGGATCATGGCCTCAGTGAGCTCCTGTCAGTTATTCACAACACCTGGGATCATAGCCTTGGTGAGCTACTATCACTTATTCACAACACATGGGCGCATGGCCTCAGTGAGTTCCTGTCACTTATTCACAACACCTGGGATCATGGCCTCAGTGAGCTCCTGTCACTTATTCACAACACCTGAGATCATGACCTCGGTGAGCTCCTGTCACTTATTCACAACACCTGGGATCATGGCCTCGGTGAGCTCCAGACACTTATTCACAGCACCTGGGATCAGGGCATCAGTGAGCCTCTGTCACTTACTCACAACACCTGGGATCATGGCCTCAGCGAGCCTTAGTCACTAATTCACAACACCTGGGATCTGGCCTCGGTGAGCTCCTGTCACTTATTCACAACACCTGAGATCAAGGCCAAAATGAGTTCCTGTCACTTATTCACAACACCTGGGATCATGGCCTCAGTGAGCTCCTGTCACTTATTCACAGTACCTGGGATCATGGCCTCAGTTAGCTCCTGTCACTTATTCACATCACCTGGGATCATGGCCTCAGTGAGCTCCTGTCACTTTTTCACAGCACCTGAGATCATGGCCTAAGTGAGCTCCCTTCACTTATTCACAGCACCTGGGATCATTGCCTCGGTGAGCTCCTGGCACTTGTTCACAACACCTGGGATCATGGCCTCAGAGAGGTCCTGCCACTTATTCACAACAACTGGGATCATGGCCTCAGTGAGTTCCTGTCACTTATTCACAGCACCTGAGATCATGGCCTCAGTGAGTTCCTGTCACATATTCACAACAGCTGGGAGCATGGCCTCGGTGAGCTCCTGTCACTTATTTACTACACCTGGGATCATCGCCTCGGTGTGCTACCATGACTCATTCACAACAACTGTGGTCATGGCCTCGGTGAGCTCCCTTCAGTTATTCACAGCACCTGGGATCATGGCCTCGGTGAGCTCCTGGCACTTATTCACAACACCTGGGATCATGGCCAAAGTGAGTTCCTGTCACGTATTCACAGCACCTGAGATCATGGCCTCAGTGATTTCCTGTCACTTATTCACAACACCAGGGATCATGGCCTCGGTGAGCTCCTGTCACTTATTCACTACACCTGGGATCATCGCCTCGGTGAGCTACTATTACTCATTCACAACAACTGTGGTGATGGCCTCAGTGAGGCCCTCTCACTTATTCACACGGCCTGGGATCATGACCTCAGTGAGCTCCTATCACATATTCATATCACCTGGGATCATGGCCTCAGTGAGCTCCTATCACCTATTCATAACACCTGGGATCATGGCCTCGGTGAGCTCCTGTCACTTATTCACAACACCAGGGATCATGGCCTCGGTGAGCTCCTGTCACTTATTCACTACACCTGGGATCATCGCCTCGGTGAACTACTATTACTCATTCACAACAACTGTGGTGATGGCCTCAGTGAGCCCCTCTCACTTATTCACAGCACCAGAGATCATGGCCTCAGTGATCTCCCTTAACTTATTCACAGCACCTGGGATCATGGCCTCGGTGAGCTCCTGCCACTTATTCACAACACCTGGGATCATGGCCTCAGTGAGTTCCTGTCACTTATTCACAGCACCTGGAATCATGGCCTCAGTGAGCTCCTGTCACTTATTCACTACACCTGGGATCATTGCCTCGGTGAGCTACTATCACTCATTCACAACAACTGTGGGTTTGGCCTCAGTGAGGCCCTCTCACTTATTCACAGGACCTGGGATCATGGCCTCAGTGAGCTCCTATCACTTATTCACATCACCTGGGATCATGGCCTCAATAAGCTCCTATCACTTATTCATAACACCTGGGATCATGGCCTCAGTGAGTTCCTGTTACTTATTCACAACACCTTTGATCATGGCCTCGGTTAGCTCCTGTCACTTATTCACAACACCTGTGATCATGGCCTCGGTGAGCTACTATCACTTATTTACAACACCTGGGCTCATGGCCTCAGTGAGTTCCTGTTACTTATTCACAACACCTAGGATCATGGCCTCGGTGAGCTCCTGTCACTTATTCACAACACCTGGGATCATGGCCTCGGTGTGCTACTATCACTTATTCACAACAATTGGGCTCATGGTCTCAGTGAGTTCCTGTCACTTATTCACAACACCTGGGATCATGGCCTCGGTGAGCTCCTGGCACTTATTCACAACACCTGGGATCATGGCCTCAGTGAGCTCCTGTCACTTATTCACAACACTTGAGATCATGGCCTCGGTGAGCTCCTTTCACTTTTTCGGTGCACAGACAGAATATCGAGTTTTTAATTTCGACCTACCATAATATCGAGTTTTAAATATCGTAGGTCAAGAATATCGACTGCAAGAATATCGTGCTACAGAATATCGATAGTAAGGTAAGAAATATCGTTTTTTTTAATATCGAAGACAGTAATATCGTTTGTAAAAATATTGTTGTTAATAATATCGATGTTTATATTAGTGTTCTGTATTTTAGTATGTGTGTTAAAAGTTTGTGATGCAATTTTTTGGTATAAGTGTAGTTTTTTTTTAATGTATGTGTTACATTTTTAGCAGTAAATACTTTGTGAATTAATTTTTGCGTATTTTAGTTCTGTAGCGCGGTTGTGGGTTTATAGGGTGGGTAGTAATTTAATTATAAAAAAGTAATTATTAATTTGTATTCATTATTATTTATAATTAATTTAGTAATAATATATTATTAATTGGTTATTAATTAATATTAATTAATTAATAGATACTTATATAAATTGTTTTATTTTTTAGGAGCGGGTTGTGGGTTTATAGGGGAATAGGGTGGGCAGTAATTTATATACAAAAAAGTAATTATTAATATTTATTTATTGGTAGTTATAATTAATTTTCTATTAATTAATTATTAATTGGTTATTAATTAATATTAATTAATAGATAATTATATAAATTGTGTTATTTTTTTAGGAGGCGGGTAGTGGGTTTATAGGGGAATAGGGTGGGAAGTAATTTAATTATAATAAAGTAATTATTATTATTTATGTATTAGTATTTATAATTAATTTATTATTAATTAATTACAAAATTGGTTATTAATTTTTATTAATTGATAATTATATTAATTGTGTTTTTTTAGGAGCGGGGTTGTGGGTTTATAGGGGAATAGGGTGGGAAGTAATTTAATTATAATAAAGTAATTATTAATATTTATTTATTAGTATTTATAATTAATTTATTATTAATTAATTTTTAAATGGTTATTTAATTATAATAATTATTTAATTGATAAGTATGTTAATTTTAACTCTCTGCTATCCAACACTTTCCCTACTGTTGCACTCTCTGGAGCGGGAATAGTAATTTTTACCCATACGCTATCCAACACTTTCCCTACTGTTGCACTCACTGGAGTGGGAATAGTAATTTTTACCCCTCCGCTATCCAACACTTTCCCTACGGTTGCACTCACTGGAGTGGGAATAGTAATTTTCACCCCTACGCTATCCAACACTTTCCCTACTGTTGCACTCACTGGAGTGGGAATAGTAATTTTCACCCCTACGCTATCCAACACTTTCCCTACTGTTGCACTCTCTAGAGTTGCAATAGTAATTTTAAACTCTACGCTATCCAACACTTTCCCTACTGTTTCACTCTCTGGAGTGGGAATAATAGTTTTTACCCCTACGCTATCCAACACTTTCCCTACTGTTGCACTCATTGGAGTGGGAATAGTAATTTTTACCCCTACCCTATCCAACACTTTCCCTACTGTTGCACTCTCTGGAGTGGGAATAATAGTTTTTACCCCTACGCTATCCAACACTTTCCCTACTGTTGCACTCATTGGATTGGGAATAGTAATTTTATCCCCTCCGCTATCCAATATTTTCTCTACTGTTTCAGTTAATGTAGTGTAAAATGTATTTTAAAAAGATTAAAAATATTGTAATATTTTAATTTGTTATATATATTTTTTATTTATATTATTGGTGTATATGTATATATATATATGTATTTATAATTTTTCATATGTTTTTTAACAATGTATAAGTTATTAAAATAATTATTTATAAATATTATTAAGTAAGTATATATATTATATTTTATACATATATATGTTTAATTGATTTTTACATTATTGTATTACTTATAATTTTAAACATTTTTAAATAATTTTAACTATGTTTTTTTAATTATATGTATTATTTACTTTATTTTACATTATTTTTTATACATTAAAAAAACGATATTTTTAACAACGATATTTTTTTATCGATATTTTTGTACTTACCATTATGTAGATAGGACTTCGATATTCTGGACATCGATATTCTTGCGTCAATATTTTTGTAGCTTGATATTCTGACTGTCGATATTCTGTCAGTGATCCCACTTATTCACATCACCTGGGATCATTGCCTCACTGAGCTCCTATCACTTATTCATAACTCCTGGGATCATGGCCTCGGTGAGCTCCCGTCACTTATTCACAACACCTGGGCTCATGGCCTCAGTGAGTTCCTGTTACTTATTTACAACACCTGGGATCATGGCCTCGGTGAGCTCCTGTCACTTATTCACAACACCTTGGATCATGGCCTCGGTGAGCTACTATCACTTATTCACAACACCTGGGCTCATGGCCTCAGTGAGTTCCTGTTACTTATTCACAACACCTGGGATCATGGCCTCTGTGAGCTCCTGTCACTTATCCACAACACCTGGGATCATGGCCTCGGTGAACCACTATCACTTATTCACAACACCTGGGCTCATTGCCTCAGTGAGTTCCTGTCACTTATTCACAACACCTGGGATCATGACCTCAGTGAGCTCCTGTCTCTTATTCACAGCACCTGGGATCATGGCTCCAGTGAGTTCCTGTCACTTATTCCCAAGAACTGGGATCATGGTCTCAGTGAGCTCCTGTCACTTATTCACATGACCTGGGATCATGCCCTCTGTGAGCTCCTGTCACTTATTCACAAGACCTGGGATCATGGCCTCAGTGAGCTCCTTGCACTGTTTACATCCATCTGCTAATAATGAAGTTCCATCACTCCCTACTCTTTGATCCCTCGCTAGGCGAGCTACCCCCTTGTGTCTCTTCTCCTGACATTCTTTTTTCTGCATCTCCTCTCTTCTTTCTCACTTCCTCACATCCCTCTGATTACCCATTTCTTACCTTCCTATTCTGTCATATGTCCTCCCCTATCACACTTTGCCTCTGTGCTCACTCCTTCACAGGTCCCTGTTCTGTTCACATCTCACTTCGCTAGCACAGTCTCGCCCTGACCTTCCTTCGTGGCCTCTTCCTCACTCTACTTTGCTCCACTTTATATGAACTTCCTCTCATCCTTCCACTAACATTGACATCACTCACATCCCTCAGTCATCCATTTCGTACATTCCTCCTTCCAGCTGCCTGTACCCTGGGTCTCTTTACTTCTCACCTCGCCTCTTCAATCATCATTTGATCAGACCCCCTTCTGCCTAACAGCGCTTGTGCCTTTCTTGAGACCCTTCAAACCTCTTTACATCCTTCAGCTTGCACTAATATCCCCTCAAACCCCCTCACACTCTATCCTTCATTTCCCTGCCTTATCTCCTTTTGCTCTCTGTTCCACACACCACTATAGCTGACATAAACTCAACTCGTCTACCTCCTCCCACTCTTGCACATGTTTCTTATCTGCTCTTCACCTCACTGCATCATTTTCCCTTAATAATCCCAGCTCTCCAGATTGGCCAGTCCAGCCCGGGAAACATCGTTTACAACGCACGCGTTACAACGCGTGTCATTACAACAAATGTTTTACAACGCCAAATCCATTACAACGCATGTCATTACATCGCATAATCCATTACAACGCATTCCCCAAAGTAACGCCGCGGTGGAGTTAGAATAGTAATTGCGTTGTAATGGATTATGCGTTGTAACGACATGCGTTGTAACGGCATGCGTTGTAATGAATTTTGCGATGTAAAAAATTCATTGTAATGACACACGTTGTACGCGTGCGTTGTAAAGTGTCATATTCGTCCAGCCCTCTTTCACCTGGCAGACTCTCACATCCCTCCAGTTCCCTTCATGTCAGAGTTGTTTCCTACCTCCCACTTTACCTCCCCTGCTCCCTCCCCTATAGATGTGTTTCTGAACCAAACAGTGTATTGTCTTCCTATTATTAAAGTGTACTTTACAATTACCTCTCACCATCATTTTCTCCAGGCATTTGCCATGCTCAGGGACCCTCTACACCACCATTCATGCACTCACTGCGCAATCTGAGACGGTGCTTGCAGGTGGAGCCCACCGGCACTCTTTTATAGAGACTCCACCTCTTCTTTTCCCCCAACAAACCTGGATCGAGAGCAAGACAGAGAAAAATACAAAAGGCCGAAGAGAAAGAAGGAAACAGTGACAAAGTGAGAATGCAGGGATGAAGAAGAACCAGCAAGAGTTAGATAAAGAGAGAGGGGGAGCCTGAGGGTGAATGAAAGAGGTGTGGGGTGGAATCAAGACTACACAGGCTTGGTACTCGGCACCCGGACCTTAGATAGCATTTCTGGATCATGGAAATGCTACACAAAGCTCCTCCAAGGGCAGCATCGGTAGCTTCCCATGCACAACATTGCTTGTCATATGTTTGAAAGTGTGTAGTGTGCGGTTTCCCTACTATCCGAGCCCTTCACCTTACCAGACCACTCCAATCCCTCTCACTAAAGCAGCACTTTTTTCAGGTTTTCTAGCCAGTTGTATGATGGTACAACGCATGCCACAACAAAGCATGCCTGAACCATGCAGTCTCAACCACGACTGCATCTCTACCACGCATGCCTTTATGATGCAATTTCGTGGTTAAGACATGTTTGGTGAGGGGACATGTGTGGTAAAGATCACACCCCTGCCCCCAGCCCTGAAAACTGTCCCTTTTTTCCCGCACCGTCCTGAGCCCTAAAAATTGACCCCATGCCCTAAAAACTACCCGATCCCAGCCCCCCGCCCTGAGCCCTACAAAACTGACCCCTACCACTGTAAACTACCCTGACCTAGCCCCACGCCACCCTTAGGTCTGAAACTGCCCCCAGCCCTGAAAACTATCCCTTCCCCGCCCCAACCTGAGCTCTAAAAACTGGCCCCATGCACTTAAAACTACCCCGACTCCAGCCCCCCACCCTCCCACCCTAAGCCCTAAAAATGAACCCCCTACCCCTGAAAACTACCCCGACCCCCCTGTCCTGTGCCCTAAAACCCAGCCTCCTGCCCTATAAACAACCCCGAAGTAAAGTGTGGTTCCGCTTGCGGGGAAACAGCAAGTGTGGCTCAGCCTGCGTTGTTAAGGCTGTTTCCCGTTCTAACCCAAGTACATTGATCTATTAACTCAGGTATTTTGATACACATTAATATTGCTTGCCACAGATTCCTGCTCTTGATTTGTGTAATTGTAGCTTCCAATGCTTTACTGGAGCTGCTGTCCACAATGGGAACAACCCTCCTATTTGTACACCCATTCAGACCCTAATCATACAGAATCCTAGAAAGCCCACTTGGGCAGACCTTGACTTTGAAGGTCTTAAGCAATGACGTGTCTTGTCGATATATCATATATAGCACCCAGAGGGCTCTCAATATTCTGCAGAGAAATGTATTGCTTAGTTGTGCACCACAGGAAACCACAGGAAACAACATATATCTTTATTTGGGAAGGGGTCCTTTATCTTTCTAAAAATAAAACGGAACTAGTGGCTTCAGACCATGAGGAAGGAGTTTGTCTACTCAATTCTATTTCTAAAAATCTATAAAAAATGTGGAGCAATTTCTTCTATTTATATTTTATACATTGCTGGCCTTACTGGCCCCTTGGAGGGCTTTGATTTTTAGAAATCAAGCTGAGCATCTGGAGACATATCTGTTAATTGCTGTGAGCCTATCATAATTCATTGGCTGAGGCTTTCTCTTAATGCATGATCTTCTATTTGGTCTTCATTTTCAATCTGAGGTCATATCATGACGGGTTTGTCTGGTGCAGCACAGGGCCCAGTGCCTAAATCCATTTAACCTGCTATTTCTCTTAAATAGTACTTGATTTGCAGGTAGTTTAATATGGGAAGTTTGAGCAAGGTCTGCCTCTTTCTGAGCTGTGCTACATCAATTCACTTTATGCGCTGCAGGCACATAAATCAGGCACTCGGCTCTGTGCTGTGCAAGCAAGGCCCACCATGGAACAGGCCTAGGGCTAAATATAACTGAGCTGTACCCCTGATCTAGCATTTTAAGCTATGCAGTATGATACCAGGTGTTGACGAATGCAAATTAAGTTTAATAAACTCTGCAGCTTGTACCCTCAGATAGTTAGCATATTCTAATTGATTAGTGAATAGTTTAGAAAATACTAGTTTATACTACCTCTTGAACCTTGTGGTTGCATCCAGAGTGTAATGGATGGAGAAGTTCTGTTGTACATCTATCACAGGTCATCCTGCTATCTAAAGTAAGGTCAGTTCCACAATATGTATTATGAGGGCTGGAATTGAATGTATAATCTCCTTTATGCAGATTCCAATCTATCCATATATAGAGTAGATTAAGCGTCTCAATCATATTCTTAATGCACAGTCTTGTTTGCTTCAAGCACCGGAAATGATTAGGGTTGAAGGTATCTAGTTTTACCTTAGATATAATTGACGTCACTATTGATAATAATGGGGCAGGAACAGTTATGGGATTGTGAGATTGGAGCAGAATTGGAGTTGTCACAGATGGGAACTTATAGGGACAGAAGATTGAATTCATTATCTCCTTACACAGTGGTGACTTGGGCTAGTGCCCATCTCCCTTCTTTGTCCATTCCGAATGATTTGAAAAAATATTTACCACATAATCAAAATTATATATCCTTTTATATTTGTGGAGGAAGGGCTTAAAATATTACAGATTGTGAAATTTCTTAATCTTTTAGCAAACTAAAAACCTTGTTTTTTATCACAGATGAAGTGAGATGCATTGCTTGCAGATGGAGTATATCTACATTAAATGTGACAGCTTTGGACAATATCCAGCCCTTTTTAAACCTCTTTAGTCGCTCATTGATATTCCATATACAGATCTTAATTGTGAATGAGGCAGCACAGTTTGCTCAAGCTTGGATGAAAACATTCTGCCGCACTTTTTTCCCATGGCCACATCCTCTACTGCTTCCCTCTTTGTCCTCCCTTTCTATCCCACAGCACCTTTGGCTAGCCTCCTCACACATCTTTCCTGGTGTACCAGTTGGATGTGTAGGAATACATCCATCAATAAGGAAAAGAGCCCCACACTTGCTGTCCCTCATGCCACAAATTATAGTTCTGTCATCATTAGAGTTCATAATAATAAAGTTTCTTGGAGAGATGCAGTTTCGCTTGCTCAGGTCCAGTAAGGATTTGATATGATCCTGCTGCTTAATTTTTAATGTCATGTGGCAGTTTCCCGTGCTAATTCTGGGAACATCATAAAAGTGAAGTTTTCCTAAAGTGATTAGCCAGCATTTGTTTGGCAGCACCCACGAGTCCTTGATATTACAATCTTGTGAAAAATTATGTTGATGTGAGGCTTGTTGCTGTATTGCAAGGGGGGGCAAGGAAACCTTATGCACTCTACCTATAGAGAGATTTTGCTCAGGTTGCAGATTGAGGCTGAAGTCTTTATTAGGGATGTAGTTCTTAATTAGGTTTGTGACCCACTGTATTATATTGGCAGTGTTTGCCTCCGTCCCTCGAGGAACGCCATCGAAATGTAAATTGGATCTTCTTGAACTATTTTCACGATCCTCGCATTTCCATGCCAATGATTCAATCTGTAGCATAGCACTCCTCTGACATTGCTCCATGGTGCGATTGTAGAGTCAGTCACTCACGTACTAAATCATCCATTCAGAGACTTATACACCCACTCATTCTTCAATACGCCTTTCCCTATATATATTAAACATATTTAAACTTTACAGAAACACACAGTCACTGGATGATGTCATCATTTGTACTATTGTTGCTCCAAACTCTTTCTTAGCAACTATGAAGGAGGAAATAATGAAAATGTTCAAAATGTTTACCCTTGACTTCTGAAGGTGCGTTGGACCCCAAGATCAGATGAGTTTCCATGACAAAATGTGACCAGGCTGCCACTATTTGTGGTAACATCAGTGAAAAGTACAGTTCAAAATACATTTGTAGTTATTTGGGCTATGTGCAATTTTTTTTAGCCACAGGCATAATGTTGTGTAAATCCTCGTTTGTCTCATATTTCACATCATTTTTGTTTTTATTATTCTGAATTATTTGCATGGGTTTTGTTTGTGGGAGACTGGTTTGAGCAGACAAATGATTGCTAGAACCATGAAAAAGGGTTTGTGCACGCCCCTCATTGAGAAGTCAGTGGTAAAACTGTGGCCTACAATTTCAAATTGCAAGCCTAATTTATATTTTTGGGAACAATATAGGGAACAACATTTGCAGATGGTATTTATATCCATTTTGCAAATTTGTATTATATTTGTTCAGGTTTTCTGCTCAGCATACCAACAATATTTTAGCTGGTGGCTAAAATCTAAATTTACATTAGTGCAAAACAGGGGGAAATGAGATATCTGGCATTGCTGTGTTAGTATCAGTGTCTAGATGAACTTTCGTCTAAGCATGGCTTTTTAAATTTTGGCATGCAATCTTCTTACTCTCCTTACAATACAGTGCTATATTCAGCATTGTTTCTGTCTCTTTGATGAAACTGTGAACTCACCACAAGTTTAAAAGGGAAGCCACAGTTGTCTTCTTTCAATTGAGTTATTCATACTGCTTGCTAGGTCACTGCCAATTATGTAAAATACATAAAAAGACAGAAACAAATATACACTCTGATATGAACCAACTAACTAATGTCACAGCTCTCTATCCATATATTTTCACCAGTTAGAGATATGAATGGCCATGGTGCAGGCCCTTATGTTTCCAAACAAGGCTGAAACATGTTTGGGGTTCCTTGTGGTTCCATTTAATAAATATGTAGACTTGCAGTCCAGTCAGACTTTCCTTTTTGATATGCAATTAATAATTATTTGGATATGTTAGGTCATTGTATGTAAAGCACACCTGTATGTTTCAATGTAAACAGCTTCATAAAAGGTGATACCTGGCTCCCAGACTATATTAAGTATGTGACTGCCCTTTTATGTCACTACAAAGTCTTCTCTGTGTGATAGAAGTTTAGAAGCTCTTGACACCAACGTGAAGAAGATTGAAAAGTATTTTGAATCCAGGCTCCTGCCGAGCCACTGAAAAGAGAAAGAGGCAGAAGTAATTCTATTTTAGAAAATCTAGACCAAATTGAATGCCGACACTAGAGAGAATGGTATTACTCTTGCTTATTGATACTTATTGAGCTTCAACCCTCTGCCACAATCTAAACATTAGGGGTATGTCACTAAATCAACCAAAGTCATCCAGTACCATAGTGAATATGGCAACCAGTTGCCAGCAATTGATTCTTTGGATAAAGAAGTGGCATTCAGAAAGTATCCTGGTAACAGGTGGCATTCGGCAGGTGTCCTACAAATTTAAATATATAAGCAGGAAGCCAGTGACTACTCACCAGGGCATCTTTGCTCTCAAAATACGAGGAACACAGTGGTGAAGTAGCAGAAATAAAATGAGCAAAACATTCCTTTGAAATCACATACATGCAAATGTCCTCTGTCTATTGGCTCCTCTGCTGCCATAAACCTGTAGTCTGCCCCCTGTGCATTGTTTCTGAATGTCCTTATTCTAACTTTGAAAAATGTAATAAAAAATACACAACTTTAAGTGTGAAGCTGTTTAAAGACTTTTAGAAAATTCGTTCCCCTCCTCCCGCTGGCAGCACGCAAAACAGTCACCTGCACTCTCATTCTGTCTAGACTCGACTATGCCAACGCATTGTACGTGGGTATACCTGGATATTCGCTCCAACGGCTCCAGGTCATTCAGAATGCAGCAGCTAGGCTTCTGCTGGACATCCCCTCACGGGAAAGTGCGCGACCTCACCTATACTCACTACACTGGCTGCCGGTAGGGGATCGTGTGAAATTTAAATCCTTGACTCTCGCCCATCGGGCTCTTCATGGTAGTGGACCCTTATACCTCCTCCTTTTATACCCCATCTAGACAGTTGCGGTCAATGTCTCTTCATCTGGCACAGGTCCCTAGATTTAAACTTCACAGACTTAGAGGTAGATCCTGGTCTAGAAAGGCGGCAGACGCCTGGAATGCTCTCCCACTGGCACTTCGTTCCATTTCTGACACTGCATTTTTCAAGAAGAAATTAAAGACTTTTCTCTTCGCCTAACTGAGCACTGTTTCCCTTGGGTTCTGCTCGCGCCGGGACACTCTCGAGTATCCGTGCGCGTTACAAGCTAAAATAACATAACATAACATAAAGGGTGAGGTGTTTTTTGTAGTTCAGGGTTATACTGAGTTGGTTCTCATGCATGTATCTTGAGTGTGCCTTCAGTTATTTATTTTGTTAGGTGCTCTGGCCCTTCCCATCCACCTGCGTTCGTTCCACCATCTCTCTTTTTGGAAGCATCTGCAGACCTGGCTCTTTCAGAATCTGTCTTAAACCCCCTACTCTCCACCTGCTTGCTGTCACTAGCGCTAGGATGCCTAAGGGTAGCCATGCGCTCAACAAATGTTAATAATAATAATAATTCTTATACTCAGGCTTGTGTTGGTAATCAGGCCTGTCTCACAGGGTCCTCAGGTCACTATATTCATTCGGTGCTCAGATTTACAACTTGAAATGGGCCTCAGGAGTCTCTCTCTCTCAAGAGGGTCCGCAGGCTTCTATCTTAACGAGTTTTCAGATCTGGACTATATATGTCCTCAGGGCTTTATCATAATTGGGTCCTAAAGCTTATGGGTTTATCATCAATCCTCTATGCCTGTTTAGTCCCTAGGCCTATATTTTGTGGATAGTCAGGTATTTGTCTTATATTGGTCCTTTAGCTTCCATCTTGAGTAGACCCCAATACCTTGGTTTTGAGTAGGTCCTTATGGCTCTGTCTTGGTATGGGTTGTTAGGCCACTATCTTGGATTGGTCATCAGACTCAGCCTAAAGTGGGTCCTAGTTTCTGTCCTGAGGGTGTTCCTGGACCTCTCTCATTGGTGAGTCCACAGGCACTGTCTTGAGTTGGTCTTCTGACCTGTACATTGAGTTGATACTCAGGCTCCTTCTTCAGTGAGTCTCTTCAGTGGGTCAGGGATCTCTCTTGTGCATCGTCTATCTTGAGTGGGTCCTCAGCAATTGCTATTGAATGTTTTCCCTGGATGTCTTGAAAGGGCTGTCAGGCCTTAATCTTGAGTGACTCCCCAGTCTCTGTCTTGATTGGGTCATAATGCCTCTATTAGAGTGGATGCTGAAGCATCTGTCTTTGACAAATCCACAGGCTTTCACTTGACTGGATCTGGAAGACACTTTTATGAGTTAGTCCTCAGGCTCTGTCTTGAATAGCCCCTCAGGTTTCTCTAGTGGGTGTGTCTGCAGGCTGTTTCTTGAGTGGATACTTAGGCCTGTATCTTGGGTAGGTCCTTAACATATTTTCGTTGGTGGTTCCCCAGTTACTGTTTTGGGTAGGGCCTCAGAAGTCTGTCAGTCTGCTCTATGGGTGGTTCTCTCTGGCAGATTTCCTCAGTCCAAATAAATATTAGCCACATTCCAGGTTCTGCGGGAGGTTTTGGAGGTTCGATGAGTCGATATTACCCTGTAGCGGATAGCACCTGCTGCAGACAAGAAAGCTGCTGCACCATTAATCCATCAGTGTTAGCTATTTCAAACTTCTCTAAAAATACAAAACATGGAAGCTTAAAAGTCCTGCACAGTGATTCTTGTCATGAAGGAGAAACTGACAAGAAGCTCTGTCAGTGAAGAAATGATTTTTAAGGAGACCAAACTACCAATACAGCTTGGTAATGTGGGCCACGTGCAAGGTTTCTCTCGTGAAGAATCATTTCCTAGGAAAAAAGAGAATATTTAGACTTAGATTGATCAGAAGTATATTTTATTCCTTTAAAAGTATTATGAATTCACATTTGTTGTATGCCGTATACCCTGATTAAACGCTAATGTTTTGACAAAAATGTGACTCTAACTGTCTGTTGCTCCCAGAGCATTGAGGACATTAATAGTTTGTTTACTTCCCAGGAACATCATCCTGCGCATTATTGTCCTCGACTGGAACAACACGCCAGACCGAGTATGAAAAGGTTGGGTATTAGTTGGTGGTTCATGCCCCACCATGGGTGTTCTTCTCATATAGGATGCTGAACTGTGGCACTAGTAAATGGAATGGCTATAACCTTCTTCGACATGAACAGGAATAGAAGAAGTTGGAAGACTAGGCATCCATCAGTTATTCATTTTGGGCCAGATGTACAACCGATTTTTGCGGTCGCAAACGAGAAATCTGCCTGTTTGCGACCACAAAATAGGTCTGTTCAAAGTACAAACCCTATTTTGCGAGTTGGTAACCTATTACTGACTCGCAAAATAGGGTTTGCGATTCACTATTAGTTAGGGGCGGCCCAAGGGCGTCCCTTCCTAATAGAGAGTCGCACTTCTATGTACGATTGTTTTGCAACCGCAATTGTGGTCAGAAAACACTAACAGTTTGCCACCTATTTCAAAAAGGTGTTAAGCCACTCGCAAATGGGAAGGGGTCCCCAAGGGACTCCTTCCCCATTGTGAATGGCAGCGAAAATATTGTTCAAGAGCAGGCAGTGGTCCCACAGACCACTGCCTACCCTTAAAAAAATGAAACAGAAAAGTTTCTTTTTTCTTTTTTAAATGCATCCCATTTTCCTTTAAGGAAAACGGGTTTCATTAAAAAAAAACGCTTTATTTAAAAAGCAGTCACAGACATGGTGGTCTGCTCACCTCAGCAGGCCACCATCCCTGTGAGTGCTGGCCATTCCCAATGGGGTTGCAAATTGCGACCTGCCTCATGAATATTTATGAGACAGGTTGCTTGCGACCCCATTGGGGATCGCAAACAGTGTCTGAGACACTGCTGTACATTCCATTTTGCGACTCCCAAATTGCAAGTCGCAAAACAACAAAATACGTGACTCTCAAAATGTAAGGGTTGTACATCTGGCCCTTTAAGTCTTTCTGTGTGCCACTTACCGAACCCTATGCATTCTCCCTCTGCCCGAAAGACCTTTCACCTTCACCACACGCTCGCGTTGAGCTGCCATTCCCCGTCTCATCTAGTTGTATTTGTTCTTCTCAGGCACTGCATATTCTCACTTGATCTTAACACTGGGGGCCTCATTTACTACAATTTGGCACAGGGCGCGTCATTTTGCTACGCTGCAGTGCTTCAAAAGAAAAGAGCAGGAATGCTCCATATCTATGAGATACAGCACATTCTTGTCCTCTTAAATGGCACTGGAGCACAAATAACTGTCTAGTACCAACGCAGGTACCCGTGCACCTTGGTGAAAGGGTGTCTGATTGAAATCAGGTTGTTTTTGTGGAGGAATTGACACATTTCTTCTGGAAAAAAACCTCTTACGCCACCCCTGGGGAAGCGCAGGGCTTTGATGCATTCCCAGATTTAGGCTTTGTTGTAAATCTGGGAGTGTGACAAAACCCATGGTCATAGGGTGGGAACCCCCACCGCAATGCCCATGACACTCCTCCCCAGGGCAGTGTGAGGCAATGCAGTGACTTGCGCTGCGTTGCCTTCCACCATCTCTACAAGGCCATTAAAAGCCACGCAGGGTGGTTTTCTGTGGCCTCATAGATATGGGTAAGCCCAGTGCAGGTGGTGTACTGGGCTTGTTAATAAGCCCCTGAGTTCTTTGTGGAACAATCCATCGGCCCCTAGTCTTTGAAAACAAACACTATATATAAGAAACACCGAAATAAATATAGTCAGAAAATTGATGTGAATAGAAATACTTAGCTCGCCCTTCTGGACCATGCATCTAATCAAGCACCACTGCCAAGAACTGAAGGTCTCAAATTGCCTCCTAGATTGCCTGCGGAAAGGGCGACTCCCCCCAGTAGCAATGGTGCCGCCTTACATAGGAATATTTGAATATATGCATGTATGGTTAAAGTGTCTCCTTAACAGGGTTCCACTTAGCACTTAAGTGGAAAAAGCCCCGGGGGCAGAAAATACTCCTTATGCTCGTTCTTGATTGTAGTCTGTAGATGATGAAGTTGGAAAAAAAAAGCACCAAAAATACTCTGCAATCTCGGTTGTGAAAGATCCAAGGATTAGGGGACACATGTACGACCCTATTTTGAATGCGCAAACGGGTTTCCGACCCGTTTGCACATGCGAAATCTAATAGGGCCATGTACAATCCCTATTTAGCGAGTCGCAATTTTTTTGTGACTCGCTAAATAGGAATTGCGAGTCGCTATTAGGAAGGGGCGTTCCAAGGGCGTCCCTTCCTAATAGCGAGTCAGAGGCCTATGTAAGAATGTTTTGCGACTCCAATTGCGGTCGCAAAACACTCATAATTTACCGCCCTCTTCAAGACTGTGGTAAAGCACTAGCAAATGGGAAGGGATCCCCAGGGGACCCCTTCCCCTTTGCTAATGCAGGGGAAAATATTTTGTAGGGGCAGGCAGTGGTCCCAGGGACAACTACCTGCCCTTAAAAAATGAAACGAAAATGTCTCATTTCTCTTTTTTAAATGCATCCTGTTTACCTTTAAGGAAAATGGGCTCTATATTTTAAAAAAAAACTGCTTTATTTAAAAGCAGCCCCAGACATGGAGGTCTGCTGAGCCCAGCAGGCCACCATACCTAGGAGGTCCAGCCATTCCTAATGGGGTCGCAAATTGCAAGTGTCTCATTAATATGCATGAGGCATGCAATTTGCGACCCCCATTAGGAATCGCTAACAGTGTCTCAGACACTGTTGTACATGGCACTTAGCGATTCGCAAATTGTGACTCGCAATTGAGCTCAATTTGCGAGTCGCTAAATGACATGGTCGTACATCTGGCCCAAAGTCTTCTAGAAGAAAGAATTCCAAAGAGATTCTGCTTCTGAAAAATAGAGCCATTAAACGAGGGCAAAAGATAACATTATTATATATGATCTAAGCAGGAAAAGATATCACAGCCAAAGGTTCTGATGGCATACTGAGTTGGGAAATTCAGGCATCACATACTAGAGAGGCAACCTTACTAGATTAGCATAGATGTAAGGCTATTTACGCCTACTCTTCTGGGAAATGTTGTTTCCCCTAAATGGGAGGTGAAGAAAGAAGAACCTCATGTTTGACACCACTTGTACCTCAAAAGTCCACCTCCATCAACCGCCTCCTGTAGGGTGCACGCCACCATCGAGCATCTACAAGTGTGGAGGCACTGACGCAAGCCGGTTCAAACTCCCGCAACATCAAGGGAATGAGAAGCAAGGATTCAATAACATCTCCTTACATGACTCTAGAGTCAGAGGAACACAATGCCATTAGGTAGTCATGTTCTGAGGAGTAAAAGCCACAGAACCCTGCCTCACTGAACACCCAAAATAACAAAATAAAAAGGTTCCTAATGAATTATTTTTCAATAAACCTTAGAAATATGGGTTAGTAAATTATTGCATAAATCCAAGAAGAAAAAGTGCTGATAGAGCATGAATCAATACACGCGTGCTGGCAATCATAAAACAGTAACAACCGCTCCTGTTCGAGGAGTGAGTTCTTTGAATATAAATTATTGGGTGAATAAAAACTTGATATACATTATAGAAGACTACAATGCTAAGCATAAGAGAGAACTGATGGTGCAGTGCTCAGTGGTACACAATGTGCCCAAAAGGAGTAACAGATCAATATCTAGAATACATGCACAACATTGGCTGTGTAAGGTCTGAGATTGCTTCTGACAAAAGTTTCTTTTCAAAACCAAAAACAAAATGGTGAATATAACACAGTTTAAAGAAGAATAAGTTGGGGTTTCGACATGTACACATGGAACCTTGAAGGTGTTTTCCTCAGGATATGGACTGGAGACATTTGGAAGAGCTTCCATGCACCTGCAAAAGAATGGCAATCAGTCAAGGGATCCAGAGGGTTAATGATGGAACTAGATGTCAGCTCCAAAGACCATGTTTTGTACTCCTGTGAAAGTGGCTAGAATCGCGGTCAGCATCAACAGGTGAGTGTAACACTACACAGAACACCAGCTGATCAATCATTTGATTGAGAGAAATACATACATAGCGCAAGCATCCCAAAAAATGTGAAACACTTGTAAAGGGGAAATAGAGATGGACTTATAAAAGCAAACAAATATGTCCCCTCAATTCTAGTTCTTTACATATTTGTTAATGAAAGTGTGTGGGTAGGTACCTTATCAGGCTTCTTCTATAACATAATATTGAGAGCAATATTATCTACTTACCTAAATATAGTTACAATTATGGAGAACATACATATCACCATCCTATACTGGCTTTATTCCATTTCTTGGCCCCTGGATCTTTCCGAAGGGCCACCTCTGACAAGGTTGGCATTTCACAGGCAGGGCGATCCCAATGCGAGCATCAGTGCTGAGATGCAGCTATAGATGCGTCCACTAGTTTATCGTGAACCCACAGCCACTGGCGGAAAGGTAAAAGGAGGCAAGGTAATTCTATACCTTCGTCCACTTCCCTCATGTGCTAGGTGCCACTGACAGCACCCACAACACTTCATCCACCTCGTCACACAGCACACCTTTTCCACAACAGACCCGCTGGCCGTCCATCAACGAACAAGTTATCCGTAATGCCGGGCTGCTTCACTGATGGGTACCCTGCCTTTCCTGGAAGCCCATGTGACAGCTTCATCTTCTGATAGTCACCTTTTTACTTCAGTTGGTTGCTGGTGATCTTAGTGATATGTAGCTCATTGGTTAGTAACACTTCACAATGGAGCTACACGTGCGTCTGTAGCTGGCCTCTCTAACATACTCAATATTCACTACAACATAATTAGGGCTCCCGGTTTTATGGTATTTATTTTTTTAACATTTCCGTCTGTATTTATCCATATTTATTTTTATGTCATTTTATCTGTATATATCTGTATTTATTTTTGTCGCAAGCAAAAAAAGACGTTGCAGCTAGTATTTTTCCACATTTATTTAAATAGACAGTGCACACGGTTGTTATAGGTTTAGCTATATGTATGTATGCGCCAAATATGTTTCATGCAACATCCACAAAAAAACGTTTCTGTTAGATCAAAACAGGAACTCACATATGAGAAATGGGAGGGGTGTCACAGAGATTACTTGCAGTAATGCTAGTGAGCTGCTGCTGTGTTACAATATTGAAAACACTGTCACTAGCCACGATTATTAAATGTAAACACATTTAGAATTTGGACGAGTGCACCTGTGCACTTTCAGTGACCTGGCCAAAGACGGCAGCAAGCTCTCAATTCAGAAATAAATTAAAGGCCCTTGCATTGTTTTACTTTGTACTACCTAGTAGCATTTGAACAATTTACTGTAATGCTGTAATCCCACACAGTGTAGCTTCAGCCACAGTTCTTCCTCGCACAGTGGAGGGAAAAAAACGATTTACGATTTAACTTGAAAAGGGGCTTACAGATATGCCCCAGCTGTCTGTGTCTCTCAGGAATGTTTTGTTTCTTCATGCTGCACCAAGTCACAGAGGAAAGTTTCAATCTAAGGCCTGAAAGTATCTGAAAGCGAATGTGACCTAATTTCCCTAATGTGTTTATACAGCCAGTCTTTCTGGGTCACACATTTCTGCCGGTCTTACATTAGCGACAAGTACTCGCGCTACTAACAACGACCCGCCTCCTCAAATTTGAACAGCTGTAGTGGTGCAAATAGTGAAATACAAGTCCACCCCCACCCTTTCACTTACCTGTGACCTAAAACTGACTGGTGTGCTGGCGCAGCGCTCACTAGATAGCCGGAGCTCCGGAGATGTCGAAGGAACAGGTGATTGCTGGGCAGGCGGCAAGTCCGAGGGCTGAAAGCAAGTGGCGTCAAGCAGGATGAGCCGATGGTGGCCGTAGTGAAGGCAAAAAGGAGAAAGTAGGGGGATGAGGCCCAGAAATAAAGGGCAAAAAGGTAAGGGCAGGCTAGAGAAGTGTAGACACACCCACGTTGTGACGCATGGATATAAAAGTGATTGGCTCAGAGAATGTAACAGGCACATCATCAGGGCTATGGTGGGCAGGTCAGAGGTCAATGCAAGACACTCCATGGAAGGAATTTCCCGCGCCTAGCAGAGATTAATGGCCCAGCAGCAGGGCCGGACTGGCCGTAGCGAGCACCGGGCAATCCCCCGGTGCGCCGCACGGGTGGGGGCCGGTTTTGGGCCCCTGGGGGCCGTTTTTGTTACAGGGCCGTTTTTGCAGCATAGCTGCAAAATCGGCCCTGTAACAAAATCGGCCGAAAACCGGCCGTGGCAAAGAGCTCGGCCACACCCCCAACCCCCGGGGGGGCCGGCCGAGCACTTTGTCAGGGCCGGTTTTGGTTCCCAGTCCGGCCCTGCCCAGCCTGCTAATGTGGGCAGGCATACACCGCAATCAGGAAGAGGGGCGTGGCAGGCAACACTGGGCTGGAGCACGGATTGCCAAACAATTCTCGGAATCCGAGAATCCAATTTGGTTGTATTTTTCCGCTTCTATTTATAAATACAGACGGGAGAAAAATATTTTTCTGTCTGTATTTATGTGTAAAAATCCGTTTAAACGGAAAACCGGGAGCCTTAAACATAATACACACACAATGCCATCATATTCACTGCATGTTTGTAGGCATGATGTATTGCGTTTACAACATAGGCCCCTTTGTAAACATTTCACGTCTTTGTTGCAGGTGATGCTGGGTATGCTCTCTCTCCCCATCTCCTCACACTCTAAAGATGTCCAACCACCCTACCTCAATAGAGGTTAAAAAGGACACACATACATACATACATCAGCCAATATTGAATTCACTCTTAGGATCCTAATGTCATGATTGAGGTGCTTTGACTGTACAAGAATGGTGCTGTTGTACTCCCCAGAAGTTGTCTGGAATATCAGCATAGCCTGCTGTGTGTTCTACAACATCGCCATGAGATAGGTCTCACATGTAGATCTTGACCCTGATCTAAGCCCACATCCAGGTCCCCGGAGTGGGATGCAGAGTAGAGGTCAAGGTCTTCATGTGCGGGCTCAGCTAGTTAACTCAGTTGTTTCTTGAGATACTAATTTGTTTGCTGCATTTATGAGGTGGGACAGCCTCCTGTCTATGATGAACTCCCCGCTGCCTATTAGTACCACACGGAGACAACTCTGTTTTTTCATATAATGACATCAACTAACATGCTATGCTCCAGTAAAAAAATATGTCGACTCTTCATTTCAATTTCATTCACAAGCACCTATCATTAGCAACACATAAGGCCAAAATCTCACATAGTACACTCATGATTTAGGGCAAACATACAAAAAGTCTTACTTAACACACATACATTAGGTATACAAACAACCTCTGTTATTAATTTTTTTGCTTCTATCAATGTGTTTCTGTTATTGCTACACGCAGGGGACTCTCTCCTGCATGTGGAAGTATATATCCTCTGCATCCGGAGGGTTCCTTGCTGCATGTGGAGGGCTCCCTCCCACATAGGGAGTCACTGCCCCAACTGCGGGTCAAAGACTACGCCGTCATGGCAAAGACCTGTGCCTACTGCAACAAACAGGAAATGACATACAGGAAGAGGAAAGGGGAGTGGGGAGTGGTTTATATTGACTATCCCACTCCAAACATAACAACATTAGGAACATTTTCTGTACTGTTGGATGGCAGTAGATTTACTTTTCCCATTCCAAACTTTATCACAATGGGGAAAATGTTGGACTTGGTGGGGTGGATAGATGTAGTATACCAACTTCAAACATAATAATTTTAGGAAAAGTGTTGGACTTTGGGTGGATAATTGGGGTAGATTGACTGATACCACTCCAAACATAACCACACTGGGAAGCTCTGGACTGGGGTCCGTGATAGAATTACTATCCCACTCCAAATGTAACCACATGGGTTAAAGTGTTGCACATTGACTAGGGCTAGTTTTACTATTCCCACTCCAAATGTAACCACATGGGTTAAAGTGTTGCACATTGGCTAGGGCTAGTTTTACTATTCCCACTCCAAATGTAACCACATGGGTTAAAGTGTTGCACATTGGCTAGGGCTAGTTTTACTATTCTCACTCCAAAGTTAACCACTTCGGGAAAAGTGTTGGACTTTGGGCGTCTACAATTACTATTTCCACTCCAAAAACATCCACATTAATAAAAAAGGTTGAACTTTGGGGCGGTTAGATGTACTATTCCCACTCTAAACTTAACCAGCGCGGAGATACCCCTTCGGGGGTGATTCCTGCGCTTTACAAATTCAAATTCAATTCAATTCAACCACACTGTGCAAGGTAATGGATTTGAAAGGAAGTTAAAATGTGCTATTAGCACTATAAACTAACCCAGTTTGTTACTATTGGACATCTAATAGCTGATACTTACAAACCACATTACATATGGAACAAAAAAATAAAGTTGCATTAAAACAAAAAGCAATTAAATATTTGAAAAATAATGAAAATGGAAAAATCTAAAAATAGAACACAACAGCAACAATTTAAATATTATATTATAAAATACATTTTGCTGAGAATACAATATACATAGGATAAAATACAGCAAGACAGGCAGTACATTGCCCTTAATAGTATATTTGTTATACATCTGTCTACCCATTGTATGACCACCTCTTGCTCCATATTCTGTTGTGTTTGTGAGGACATCTCTGGACCTGGAGGAGCATTTATTCCAAGTGGGCACACCATCTACCCCTGCCCGCCATTCCATCAGTGTGGAAATTGTGCTGATTTCCATTTCCGGGCTGTGTCTAACATTAGTCGCTAACATCGAGGGCCTCCCAAGTCCTCCAACAGATCCAGCATCCCCAACCTCGGGGTCAGGTTAATCAGTTCTCCCAGGATCTGGAATAATGTCCTGCCAATCTTCTGCCAGACGCTGGCTATCTGGGGACATGACCAAACAATGTAATTTGAATGTTTACGTCTAATGCAGGTGGGGGTGAGGTAGTGTGCCAGTGTGCCAAATGTATCTGAGTGTATAGTAAGTAATATGCAGATATATATGGATGAGCTGCAGTTTTGCGACACTTACCTTAGTAAGTCGCGCCTATCCTTAAAATCGTTACATCTGTACTCCACTGTCCATTCTTTTTATTTGTGTAAAATATTTATATTAAACACTCGTTTTTACCTGTTTTTAAGGGTCCAATTTCGGGACGACTTTTTTAGCACGATTTTTAACTCCCACAAGTCAGGATCTTTGCTTCAAACCTTCCACTGACTCTCTGGTCCGCAGCGGTTTCCCGTTTGTTGCGGAGAGAGTCAGTTTCCTTACCTGCTATTCTCCTTGCACCCTCGCTGACCGCCATCTTGCCAGGGTGAAGGTCTAGCCTTTCCCCACTTCCGCTCCAGCGGCTTCAAAACCAGATGCAGGTCCGAGCGCGCAGCGGACGCGCGCCAAGGCAAGCCCGTCTGCGCTCAGCGCCAGTCCCCCTGTCAATTTGGCCCCAGAAATCAAGGAACAACTTAGATATTCCAGGGATACTCTGCTCACACTTAATACCTCACGTGAGCCCTGTACTGAGCTACATTTGGCCACTCTCAATGACTATGTGGGTTTTAAATGCCCAACTTGTAACGTCTCCTTAACTAACCCAAATCATAGGCCTCTCTCCCACACACATTCAGTAAAGATAAGTCCAAAAACACAAAATTCTAGTTACAATTGCACGCTCATCAATGCCAGATCTCTTGTTAAGCATGCTCTAGAGTTTTCTGACTTTATTGAAAGCCAGCGCATTGACCTGGCTTTTATCACTGAGACTTGGGCAGACTCCAATTCTGACCCAGACCTACTAGGAGCAATACCGGCAGGATTCAGGATACACAGACATGACCGCCCCCTAAAAAAGGGTGGAGGCCTTGAAATCCTTTTTAGAGAACACTTTAAAACCATTTTTAACACCCTTTCCAACATGTCCCTATGTGAAGCTATTTATTTTAAAATCGAAGTAAATAGTCACTATTCCTTTAATGGACTTCTCGTCTACCGACCACCCGGCTCCAGAACCGCCTTTATTCAATCTATGGGTAATCTTATAGAACAGAAAGTAGACACCACAGATTTTATGATTTTGGGTAATTTTAATTTTCACTTGGAAAACCCTTCGAATCCAGATTCTTCAATCCTACTGGATCATATGGCAGGGGCAGGTCTAACACAAATATTTCAGGGTCCCTCGCACATAGCCGGTCACCTCTTAAACGGTATCTTTACAGATAACCCTCAGGTCCACTGGCTATCCTCCCTCCCATTGATTTGGTCAGACCATAAGGCAGTCATGTTTGAACTAAATGGGCTATCTAAAGTAGAATCAGCTCACCCACAAATTGGGAGTAGCATGAAGAGTCGGTGGAATACCATTGACGCCGGGCAGCTTAATGCCTCCCTCATCCATTCAACTCCTCCGCTCTGTTCCAATCCAGACCTGTCAGCCCACAATTACCATCAATGGCTGGACACAGCATTGAATCAACTAGTCCCAGCAAAAAAATCTCAAAGCCATAAGTCTGATTCCTGGTTCAATAATGACCTTAGATTGTTAAAATAGGAATGCAGGGGAGCCAAACGTAAATGGAGACTTGAGTATACATCAGCCGACAGAGAGGCCTACAAAAACAAGCTGTTGACTTACAAAAAGAAAATTCTTATAGTAAAAAAGGAATACTTTGTAGCCAAAATAGAAGGAGCTATAAACTCCTCTAAGGAGCTCTTTGCTACAGCTATAAAAAATTATCAAAATTTTCAGAGGCCAAGAACCCAAACACAACTCAACATTTCTGCAACAGGATAGCACTTCATTTTCAAGATAAAGTCAAATCGGTCTACGACTCTTTTCAAGACAATAATCAAACAAAGGACTCTATCTGCAGATCTTCTAAGGAAGTCAACAATGTCTCCACACTAACCCACTTTGGGCCTTTGACAGTTGAACAGACACAACTGACACTGACTCGGATTAAATCAGACACCCCGTCGGACCCTTGTCCTGCCAGAATCATTCACTTAGTCCCGAAGGTGATAGCTACTCACCTCACGACCATTTTTAATAACCTATTCGAAATGGGCTATTACCCAAAAGACTGGAAGGTAGGCTCCATTCTGCCGTTATTAAAAAAGACCCATCTAGATATGGATGACCCCAACAACTACCGACCAATCACTCGCCTACCATTCCCTGCTAAACTTGTTGAAAAACTGGTCAACAAGGAATTGAGCACTTTCTTAGACAAATCTAACAGTTTAGACCCATCACAATTCGGTTTCCGCACTCACCACAGTACCGAACTGGCACTGATTACGGCCACGGAAGAAATCAGGCAAACTATAGACAGCGGAGGAAATGCGGCACTGATCCTTTTGGATCTGTGGCCGCATTTGACACGGTCAACCATGCTCTCCTAATTGACCGCCTTGAAACAATAGGGATCAAAGATTACGCGCTCAAATTCATTTCCTCTTTTTTGGAGGACCGCATCCAGTCCGTCTCTCTTGGTGATTTCATTTCACCACCCTTCTCATTTCCCTGTGGAGTCCCCCAGGGCTCATCTCTAAGCCCCACTTTGTTCAACCTTTATGTGACCCCACTTGCAGACCTGATCATTCGGCTTCTCTCTGGTCTCTTACGCAGATGATACACAAATTGTTGTATCCATCACGGACAATCCCGGGGACACGGCAGCTCAGTTCCACGATTGTATGATCCACATCGGGAATTGGATGAGAAGCAATTGTTTGAAACAGAACTCCTCAAAAACTGAGGTTATGCTATTCGGTAATAACCCTTCTTTCTGGTCCAACAACTGGTGGCCCCAGGAAATGGGCCCCCTGCCTACCCCCAGTAACAGAGCAAAAAACCTAGGGATAATCTTTGACACCAACTTATCCTTTGAAGGGCAGATAAACCAAATCACCTCATCATGCTTTTTTATTTTAAATACCTTAAGGAAAGTCTTGCCATATATTCCCAAAAATCTTCAAAAGAGGGTTGTTACAACTCTTATTTCCTCTAAAGTCGACTATGGCAACGCTCTCTTTGTCAACATTCGAAAGTGTTTCCTTCAAAAGCTCCAGACACTGCAGAATGCAGCGGCACGACTTTTAATGGGCATTCCAAAACATAAATCAGCTTCTCAAGCACTGATTCACTTGCACTGGCTCCCCATCGACAAGTGTATTCAATTTAAGGCACTTTGTATTGCCTTTAGAGCTCAACAGGCTGTTGGCCCAGACTTCCTGATTCAGCGCTTTCAACGTTACATTCCCTCCCGTCCACTACGCTCATCCACAAGCGGCAATCTCATCATCCCCAGATTTAAAAAAGCCAACTGGGGTGGGAGAGGCTTCATCGTCTGCACTTCCAGGCTATGGAACTCTCTTCCGACAGAACTTAAAACCAAGACAAAACTACTGGACTTTAGGAAACATCTAAAAACCTGGCTCTTCCGCAAATAATCCTATCTTTTTCAGTCGCTCTTAGTCTGTTTTGTCCGACTAGCGCCTAGATACCCCCGGGTGATTGTCGTGCTTTGTAAATTTTCATTTCATTTAATTTTGTGGAGATAGTGATTTCTTGCTGTGCCATGCGGGGTTCATGTCATCAAGGGGAGATTGGTGTTTGAGTTCTTAGACCCCTTCAAGGGCCTTAATTACTAGTTTTCAATAGGTGCGCGATATTGCGCTTTCCCCCATATGGCCAGTAAGAAGCCGAAGCCTGGCTTAATAGGAGTTGTATTCACGTGGTTCAGTGGTGTTGTCAAGATAGGAGGACAAGGCATGGTGAAATTGCAAGTATTTATGGAACTCTGTATGTGATGATAGAATCAGTGTTGAAGTTCCTGAAAGGAGCACTTGTGCTCACCTTGCCACAGATTCCCCAGGGTTGTGAGCCCAATCTTGTCCCATTTCCCAAACACCTCAAGTGGGTCACATGAAGAAGCACCCTACTCTCCACAGAAGGGTGTGTTGGGTGAGATTTTGGTACCAACCAATGAAACGCAGGACAGGTCTCCAAATCCTGATGCCTACCACTGTCACCTCAGGAAGATTGTAGGATAGGATGGAATTTGTAGAGCGCACTAAACCCGTAGGTGTCAAGGCGCTAAGCAGACACAATCGGGAAGAGGGATGCAGCAGCAGCTTAAGAGGGAAATAACCAAGTTTTCAGTAGTTTCCTGAAAACAGGAAGGGAGCTAGCATTGGCGACTGCAGGGGGAAGAGAATTCCAGAGCTTGGCAGTGGCCACCGAGAAGGCGCGACCGCCCCATCTGGATTTGTAGAGTCTGGGCACCACAAGTTTAGATTGTGTGGATGATCTCAAGGTCCTCCCTGGGGTATATTGGTGGAACAAAGATTTAAGTTGGGATGGACCCTTGCAATGCACTGCCTTATATACAGTGGTTAGAGCTTTGAATGAGATGCGTTCCTTAATAGGGAGCCAGTGTAATGACCGGATTCCTTCTCTAGCAGATTGATGTTTAGGAATATTTAAAATCAGTCTTGCTGCTGCGTTCTGAACCATCTGGAGTTTGTTCAGAGATGCAGCAGTGATATTGAGATAAAGGGCGTTGCAATAATCCAGCCGAGAAGTAATCAAGGCGATAATAGTGGGCCGGTGCAGTTCTGGTGGGATAAGTGGAAGGGCCTTTCTGAGGGTTTTTAAGATATAAAAGCATGTGCTAACTGTACAGTTGACCTGGGCATCAAAAGACAGACCCTCATCAAAAATTACCCCTAGATTTTTAGCAGTTTTTACGGGGACAGGAAGAGGTCCGCATTCTGTAGGCCACCATGCCTTAGACCAGATGGATGTCTGGGGTCCAAAAATCAGTACCTCGGTCTTATCTGTGTTAATTTTTAACGAATTGCCCTTCATCCAACCAATAATGTTTGACATGCAGGTGTTAAACTTTTCTGCAACTAGCTGGAGGTTGTTGGTGACAGAGACAATGATTTGGGTGTCGTCCACGTAGGAGAGCACCTGAAATCCATAAGATCTCACCGGTTCAGCCAGAGGGGTAACATAAAGGTTAAAAAGGGTAGGGCTGAGCGAGGAGCCATGAGGTACCCCACATGGGAGAACAAAAGCTTTAGATTTAAAGCCTCCACAACTAACTGTGTACCTTCTGTCGGTGAGAAAGGACTTGAGAAGCTGCAGAGCTTTTCCCGTGACCCCCACCTCCTGCAGGCGTTGGATCATTTGCACTGGGGAGACGGTGTCGAATGCTGCCGAAAAGTCGAGCAGAATCAACACCGCTGAGCCACCATGATCTACCTGCATCCGAATATGGTCAGAGGAATTGGATTTCCATATAGCAGTTTCATTAGCTTGTCCAGACCTAATTGGGAAAGTTTCAGTCTGTATGCCGGATCGTCCCATCCCCTTGTCGACCATTTGGTGATTACCGTCAAGTGGAATGCCCAGTAGTACAGCTTGATATCTGCCATTCCCACCCCTCCATCGTGCATGGGTTGTTGGCATTTGTTAAGGGCTATGCGGGCTGGTTTTCCTGTCGAGTGGAATTTGCGGATCACAGCACATAAGCTGATGAAACCAGCTGCTAGGGATCATGTATGGGAAGTAATGGGGGATGTACAGAAATCTAGGAAGGATCATCATTTTAAAGTGAGCTACCCTACCCAATAAGTTGAGCAGGAGACTCCCCCACTGCTGGAGGTGTTGCTTCATATTATTGTGAAGTATTTTGATGTTGAGGCTCCATGCAATGTCTGGGTCCAGAGAGATGTAGATTCCCAGGTATGAGAAGCTCAGTTTTCTGATGGAAATGCTGGATTGCCAGTTCACGGTGGCTTGGTCTCTTCATATAGTGACTGGAAGGGATATGGCTCGGTTTGTCCAGGGTCACGATCCATCTTCATACAGGGGTGAATATCTCCAACACCGGGGTCCAGATGGGTGAGGATAAGTTAAGATGAGGAGGGCATCATCCTGGTATAGAGCTATTCTTGCTTCTATCTGACCATCCCAATGCCATCCCTGAATTTGCATGTCAGTGTAAAATAGTAGAACTAGGGATTCAATGGCCGGGGCGAAAAGGAGCAGGGAAAGAGGCCTTCCTTGCCTGGTGCCCCTGCAAATAGGAAAAGGGCCAGAAGGCACTGCATTGACCTTTATATGAGTGTTCTGGTCATTAAAGGAGTGTCAGGTAGGACCTGAATCGAGATCCAAAGCCTATTTTCTCCATAGTCTGAAGGAGGAAGAGCCATTCATTCGAGTCAAATGGCTTCTTGATGTCTATGAAAAGGAGTGCACAAGGCTTTGGCAGATCCATGATGTGGACCAATGCCACTTGCACCCGTCGTATACAGTCCCATTAGGCATAAAAGCCAGATTGGTCTGGGTGGATCAGGAGAGGTAGGACCTGTTGAAGTTCAGTGGCAAGCATTTTAGCACAAATCTTAATTTCTGTGTTAATCAGGGAGATAGGGTGGCATTATGAACAGCTCTTTTGGAAGGACCACAATTGTAGCCCTATCCAGCTTGGAGGTCAAAGCATTTTTGTTGGTAGCCTCTGTATAGAGGTCAAGGATATGAGGGCCAAGGAATCCATGGTACTTCTTGTAGAACTGCAGTGGGAAACCATCTGGCCCCTATGTTTCCCCAGGTTTTAGGGCTATTATGGCATGCTTAATTTCCTCTAGTGTGAGGGGACTGTCCAGGGCCAATGTGAGGGACGGGGTGAGGTTGGGCAGAGGAATGTCATTCAGAATCCGGTTTTCTCTCTCTTTTGCAGGGGCCAGGGTTGGGCATTATAGATTTGTTGTTAAAAATCTGCAAATGTTGTGGTAAATGTGGTAGGATTGTTTCTATGGGTTATGGATGCATCTGTTATTTCAGGGATAATTCTAGAGAGCAACTCTCTAGTGGCTAACCAGTATAATAGCTTTCCACATTTGTCCCTCCATTCATACACCTGCTTCGTGTATTCTCTCCGGCACTGTTGTGCATCTTCTAATAACACTTGTTTCAGTGAGGTCCTTATGAGCAGTCACCTTTCTTGGCGTCTGAGGAAACCTTTAGCTAATCTCCTCAGGGTACTTTCCCAGCCACCCATAGCGTCCCAGTGGATGAGACTGTGCCTATATTAGTTTCAAAGTAGGGTAAAAGCTCGGTTTGTAGGTATTCAAGGCATTTTGCGTTCTGTAAAAGCCAGAGGTTCATATGCCACATGGGGTGTCTCGTGCCCTCTGGGCAGGATCTTGGTGTCTGTGAGTTGAGAGAGATAAGTGGCAGGAAGGAGGGGTAAGTCAATACAGGATATTGTTCTGTGTGCAGCAGATGTGTACGTATATTCTCTGTTATTGAGTTGCCACTCCCTCCACACATCGCAAAGCCCCAGAGAGTCAGTCCAGGACCGAAGTTGATTGGCAAGGGATGTGCGGCTTGTCGTAGGTACATGTAAGTCAATGCTGGGATCTGGGGAGGCATTGAAGTCGCCTCAGAGTATGGTAGTGCCAGTCAGGATTTGTAGGGTGACAACTGCTATCGCCTGAAGAGAGTGGGTTGGCATCCGAGTCAGTACATAAACACTCAGAAAGTTATACTTATACCAATGTCCTTTGAGGCGCTCTCCTTCCCCCAACAAAATTGCCAAGGCCATCTACCACTGGAGATGTCACTATCATTGGGAATGATTTATGTAGAAGGAGTGTCACTCCTCTAGAACCACATTGATAAAAGCATGACATATTCGGTCTTAACCAAACCATTTTAGGAAGGGACAGCTTGAGCCCAGAAAGTGGGTCTTCTGCAGCATTAACACAGCTAGTGTAAAACGTTCAGCGGGGTGAAGGACGGCTGACAATTTAGGGACGGCCATGATTTGAGCTCAAAGGCTATCATAGGGGCTGTAATAATATACATTTTAAAAGCTGAAATTGTAAAACAGTTTCCAAAAAATAACTCCAAACATTAAAATAATTATACATTAACATTTAAAACATATTTTGTCATTTTTTTCTAAGCTATTCAATTGGTATTTATTAAAAGCATTAAAAATAATAATCAAAATACAAATTGAAAAAAATAGAAATTACAAGTAAAATGCTTTACATTTTTAGATTTTCATACATATAATAAAGAGAATAATTTGAATATATAAACTGTAAAGAAAATGATAATTAACAAATTAACTTAAAAATATTTAAAAACAAAAATGTCCCACCCTACCCCTCTACTAAACGTAACACATGGATAATCCAAATAATATATGTGTTAATAATTATATGAAACAATTATGCTAGGAATTACTTTAACATAAGAAAAAAACATAACAACATTATACACAATGGTATTTAAAAACTCAATATTAACTATGACAATATTGGTAATGCTATAAAAATGATATATTTTTCTGTGATAACATTTCCCAAGATATAAATGATATCACTATAATACAGCAATGAAATTAAAGACTGACACTTTTTTTGACACATTGTTACATTAAGTTAGGAGCTATAGGGAGCTATTTATCAATGCTTTTTGGATAAAAGGTGTAATACCCCTGTAGTGAGGTAGTACTCCTGTAGACCTTTACAAGCCAATCTTGGTGCCTGTGCCAGAGATTGATATGCATCACCAGGTGAGTGCACCAGTATATTGTGGAAAGGTAACAGTGGCCAGGCAATTTATAACATTCTTCGCTTCTCTAGGGTGTTACTTGCTGTGAGAAATTGGGTTGTTGGTTGACTGGGGTGTGAGCCCTGGTTAAGGACAAGCCACAGTACCTTGTAGGGTGAACTACAAAAAATTACTAAATTAACTAGTGCTTAACCCTGGATAGCTTGGCCCAAAAAGCTGTCAGGATTAAATTATAGGCAACGTGTTGAGTATTTATGCAGCATACAAATAATAATAAAGTGAAAATAGAACAAAAGAAAAATCCTAAACCAGTTTAGAAAAATAAAGTAAATTGTAATACATTATTTGACACCAAAATGACAAAAATCGAATTAGTAGAACCAGAGTTATGAATCTTTAAGTTTGTTAGTGAAAACTAGCACCTAAAAGATCAAACTGCCAACCACGGACATCTAGTCGCACGAGACCAGGTCAAAGTATATGTTTCATTGCAGACCGCAAGAGAGCACGGCTCAGATCCAAGATTGGACCTGGTCAGCGCTTACCTTTGGACTTAGAAAAATTCTTGAAGAAAAATGTGAGAATGTAAAGCTCAGTTGGGCAAGGCTGCAGGAGGTGTCTGAGGAGGGAGTGTTGTTGTTGGATGGCCTTGGGTCAAAGTCGCAGTGAAGACTTCTACATTCAGAATTAGTCACCGAAATGCAAGTCATAAAACTCCTACTGGACAAAGTAGAGGACTGTAGCTGAAGACAGTTTCACAAAGTCAGATACCCCTTTGGCGAAGGACCATTGAAATGGATTTGCTGTTGCGGAAAAGAGCGTAGCGGGAGAAGCGGCGAAGTCAATCTGACTGGATATGCACCTCGGGCGAATATGTGAACTTTTGGGCCAAATATTGTCTAAGTTCTCAGTTCCGGAAATTGGACATCTCAGCACCTTTAACACCACAACCAAGTGTCCAGAACAGGTGGGACACCACATGGGGTTCATGACTCACTCAGTTGGGGGTCCAGTTGCCGTTTTAAGATGGTGGGGCCCTTATATGTCCAAGTTGCTCTGATCAGGGCCCAGCAAACTAGCCCTTGGAGGAGTCACTTCTGGCATTTGTGAGTGAAGATGAAGATGCAGGGATAAACAGCAGGGCTGGGCCCTGAGGGTTCAAAGCAGGCCCCAAGCAAAAAAGCTGAATTATCAGGTACAGCAGCAGTCTAGCAGAGTGCACAGCCAGCTATGAGAGTCCTTTCTCAGGTCCAGTAGTGAATGGAAAAGTGGGACTGAAGGTCCTATTTTATATCCTATGGAAGTTGAGAGAAGCTTCTTGAAAGGTCCTTTGAAGTGCATGAAATAGCTGATTACCCCGCCTTGGCTCCAAGCTGGCTGCAGCGATAATACAGGGTCGTTAGGCACTTTGTGTGAAGGCAGGCCACAGCCTATTCAGTTGCAGGTTGGGCTGTGTCCAGCTCTGTCCCCCATCCTGCCAGCAGATGGCCCATTGAGACACATCTAATCCCTCTATTGTTGACAGTCTTCGAGGAATTCACAAAGTTTAAGAGCTAGCTGCACCCAGTCATGTGACCAAGACAGGCTGCAGGAACAAAAGGCCTACGTGCAGGAAAATACCAACTTTCTGAAAGTGGCATTTTCAAAAGTGTAATGAAAAATCTGACTTTACCATTAAAGAGGGTTTATCGTATCACTGACAGAATATCAAAACCAAAAATATCTTGATACAGAAATATGATGTCCATAATATTGTTTTTCTATACTTATAATGGTAAGTACAAAAATATCAGAAAAAAAATATTGTTTTCCACGAATAGCGAGGAAAAAATATACAATAATATCATTTTTTAATGTATATATATAGTTAAAAACATCATCATTACTGTTTTTCGATCATAAAAGTACACATCACATACATTATACAATAATAGAGAGTTGAATAAATAACATAGATAAGAACATTTCATATAAAAACAAAAACCATATAAAAACACACACTTCTAATAAATGATTTCATCATGAAGTGCTTACTGTGCGCTTATTTTACAATATGGATCAGTTTTTAGGCAAGTCGAGGTCCATCATAAAGTGCATTTCATTCGTTTTATCCACAGTGCATGCCAATATCTGGACAAACCAAAGACCACAGCTCTATGTGTATCCGTACTCAAGATTCTTAACACTTCCAGATAGTGGCCGGGTCCAACTAGTTTACAAAGTGGTATTATCCATTTTACCCTGAGAGATTTATAGTTAGGACAAAAAAATAGCAAATGCACAATGGATTCAGGGCTTGCATTACAGGCAGGACAAAGATCATCAGTGACAGCATCCTTGCTCCATTTTTTACAAAAAGGTTTAGTGGGTATAGTTTTGTACCGAAACTGGAAGAAGAGTTTCCGGGCCAGAGGAGGGACAATTTCATCCAGTGTGTCCTCAAAATAGGGGATACATTTAAAATTCAGAAATTCAGTAGTCAAGTGACCCTCAGCTTTTGACAAAACTTGCAGTGATATTGTTTCCCAAAACATTTCCTTCAGCTTCACTCTAGATACATATACCAGGCTATCTGGATCAGATCAGAACCCCATCATCCCAAGCCTCCCTAGTAACTCTTTTAATACTCTAAACCAGGGAATCGAGGTGATCGATGAAGACTTTAGCAGCTCGGAGAGAGGCTCCCGGTATGATAAAAGCTCATCCACGGTCCACAGCCTGTGCCAAAAGATCAAGAGTTTGTAACTTACTTTATGTGCCAACTGCCTTTGCACAAGATCCAAGTATAGAGGCACCAGCGGGGTACTTACAGGTAGATCTACCAAGGATCTGAGGAAACGGTTTTCAATTGCGGACAAGCAACTTGTCAAACCTGTGCCCCACAGTTCGGCCCCATAAAGAGCACCCCCTAATACTTTTGTGTTATAGATTTCCAGAGCGGGTGCAAGGAGTCTTGATAATGTTTTCCTGTGTACTTTGGTAAAGTTATCGGTCTGATGTATAAGTTGCATCTTCACCTTTTCAATATATGCCACCCAATTTATTGTCGGGGTCAGGCGGATGCACAAATAATCAAAAGCATCGACACGCTCCAGGTTACTGTTGCCAATTAACATAGGTCTATTGTTGGGCTTAGCCATTTCTTTCCTAAAAATCATATATTTAGTTTTTGTTTCATTTAACACCAACCCTCGCTCATTGCAGAACTTAATAAAATCATTTAAAAGCTGCTGTAATCCCTGCGGCGATTTTGAGATTAAAAGTGTATCATCAGCAAAAAGCAGAGCAGGTACTCTTTTTTTTCCGATTTTAGGGGCATTGCACCCATCTCTATCTAAAAAGTTAACAACATCATTGATAAAAGGGATAAAAAGTATGGGGGTGAGGACACAGCCCTGCTTTACTCCGCACTGAACCAGGAAGGGATCTGTAAGTTGGTTGCTCTCCCCCACCTCACCTGTGCTGTGTTTGATGAATGTAATCTGATTAAAACATCTAAAAGGTTTGATGGTATACCCTGCTTCTTTAAGACCTTCCAAAGATTTGCACGCGGGACTAGGTCAAAGGCAGACCGTAAATCTACGAAGGCCCCATAGAGCTTTCCTCCCTTTACTTGCACTTCCTTCCAATAGATGCACAACAAACGGAAAGTTTGATCCAGGGTGCTAGTTTTGGCTCGAAAACCTGCTTGGAGGTCATTCAGGATATTTGACTCTATAATCCATCCCTGTATCCAAGCTAGAATTTGCTTGCAAAAACCTTTTGCAGAGAATCGATAAGGCTAATTGGCCTATAACTGGATGGCCTCGCTCTGTCCCCCTTTTTAGGTCGAGCCTAGAGAGTAGCGCGCAAGCGCTGCTCTGCGAGACTTTATGTAAGGGGCTTCAAAAAGCTGACCACACGCTCGTGCACAATGGCCTTTTCCGTGCGGTTACCTGCACGGCCGCCATCTGTTTGCAATTATCGTGCCCAGACGCGGGCGCGATAATTGAAAACACATGGCCATTGTGCACGAGCGTGTGGTCAGCTCAGCAGGCTGCCGCGCTCGCTCGTTATTAAAGTGTGTCTGCGCTCTGTCGTATGCATGCAGGGTATTCGGTCTAATATTTCTTGATGGGTGCAGGGTGTAGTATAGCGTGTAGACGTTCTCCCCACCCAAGTGGGCCGGTTACAAATATGTCGGTGTCAGACATGGAAGACGCACGCCTGCTGATACTTCGGTAGGCGCCAAGCCGAGCACACCACTAAGGGCGGAGGAGACACGTTAAGGCATCTCTAGGCTGTACGCACTCAACCCCGACCCATTCAGGCCAGCACGCCCATTGAGCGTGTCCAACATGCTGGACTGCAGTGCCCCGCTCCTGCCGTGAAGGCACAGCCACGCCGCCATGCCTGATGTCTGTGCCTTAATTTCCGATGGACCTTTAGCGATTACCCCTTTACTTTGGTGAAATATGTTCAGTGCCTCTGGGGAAAAACGCGATTGCGTCATTGTGCAGTCATGGCCTTTTCCCATCGAAATCTGGAATATTTTTGACGCACTTATCATACAAGCCGTCATTGTATTTCTGCATAATTTGCAGACTTTAACAAAACTATTTCTAGGTCAAAGGGTTCAGAGGTTGTTTAAATTGCGGCTCATGTTGATTACTGCAGTGAGGCATTTATAGAGGTGGCAGTGTTGCCCAGATAGGGCGGTAAGCGCTATATAAATACAAATAAACATCCCCACAATCCTTGTCTTCTTGCAGAAGGCGAGCCTGCTACTTTGCCACAACCTATGTTCTAGTTGTACTGCCCTTCAAAATCAGGTAACCCTGGCTTTTAGTGGTTCGGCTTACACGCCCTTCGCACACTTTCAGAGGACGCTGTCCTTCAGAAACGTGCCACATTTTGCGCTAGGCAGGCAGTTCATGTCTGTGATTGTTGAACTTGCAGAGGCCTAAGAGGAGGGTCTGCGTGTTCATTCAAAGGGACGAGCCCTGCAATAGGACACCGTACGAAAAGGGGCGTGTCCCCCGCGAGAGGGTCACGGTGAGCGTATATGTCCTTTGATAATAGCTGGGAGGTGACTATTTCCACACGCCTCCCCCCCGCTCTTGGCAGCCTCGCATACCGTTGAAAAAGTTATTTTGGTGCGTCACCCATCCCGAGAGGACGTAAGAGCAGAGGGAATGCACCCCCTCCCCCGAGACAGACGGTATCTTATTTGTAATTTATTATGTTCGAGAAGTTGAACCCTCGGATGCCTTCTTGCCTAGCGTCTGTTTTATTTCATCGCCCATTGTGCGTCGTCATTCTTGAGTCGTGAAACGGAATAGAGGTGCACGAAGCGTTCACTGTTCTTTTTCTGCATTCAGTCTATGACAGGCCTGTCTGGGTTGCTTGTTTGGCTGAAAGATAGCAGACTGGGTTAATGTTCTGGCTGCAGCGATCTCCGTTTCCTGACAGTCACAGGTTTCCACCTATCACGCCACCTCCCCTTCAGCAGGTAGAGGGAGTCAGTGAGCGCTTGGAGTGCAGCGCACTGAGGCAGGTCTGCTTCGGGCGCCTGGAAAATGTGGCGTGTGGAATCGGGGCTGGTGATGAAAGGGTCAGACCGAAGTAACCGAGGAGAGAAATGATGCACAGTGGCCAGAACAGGTGCTGCCCAGCTCCAACAACTCAGCCAGGACTGATCACTCTGCCAACTCCACACACTGCCCTCCGTGCCGCTTTCTCACACTGCCCAGCGATACTAACACTGCCAGCCAGTGGGCGCAAACTCCGCAAACTCGCCTTGTGTCAGCACTTCCCATGAGTGCTTGCTCCTTCCACTGTCCTCTCATCATCATTCCACTTCCGCAGACTGTCCACCCGACCCGTGCCAGTGTACACTGCCCATGGATGCCAGCTCTCTAACCTTGCAACTGGTGCCACCTCCTCACACTACCTGCTGGTGCTAATCGGCACTTCCCACAGGTGTAAACTCCTCAAAATATTCCCTTGTGCTAGCTGTTCTTCCTACGGTCTGTCGGTGCCAGCTTTTCATGGATGTTTGCGAGGGGCCCGGCGGTGGGTAATATTGCTGGACCTTGCCAGTGTCGCCTTTCTTCATTCAGTCTTTTGCATGTGTCATGAGGTTGAAAATGGATGGGGCATTGTAATATCGTCAAAAGCATTTATTATTTTTTTGTGGCACAGTGCTAAATCAGACCATTTGCATATGGATACTGCTTATAAAGGGTACACAGTATGCAGCAATTGTATAGCTCTTCAAGACCTGGTGGCACAGCTCATGGGATAATGTGCTGCATGGCTAAACACTTAAAAGGCCCCAAAGGCGAGACCTATTGGCTATGCCAATGCTTGTTGTAGATTGGGACGATCTCAGCATTTCTCCACGAGGAAGGGATAGGGGTACCTCTGATGATTAAATTAGTTAGTAAGTTTATGTAAGATCCCCAGAGTGCTAAATCCTCCTTGTAGAGATCATTAGGGATTCTATCAGGTCCAGGGGCATGGGCCGAAATGCAAGAGCAAATTGCTACTTGCGTTTCTTCTATTGAAAAAGAGAGATCTTCACCCTCTATTCCCTCCTTTCTAAGACCTTCATCTAGCCCCTCAACTCTAGCATCCCTTGACTCATACAGAGAGCCAAAGTGTGTTTCCCAATCCTCTGGCTGTACTGAGAATTCTAGTGTTCTCCCTTTCCCCTTAAGCCAGTATGCTGCTTTGCTCCAAAAGCTCTTCGAATCTTTAACTAGCAATGCATTCCGTAGAGCAGACCAGAGGGAGCCCTACCACTCCTTCTTCGCAGATTCAATTGCCCGCTTATACTTTGCTCTGCAGGTCATTATCTCAATATGTGATTTTTTCTTTACGGCCCTTAGAAGTGCCTCCTTGCTGAGCCTACAATCCTTATTATACCATGCACCCTGTTGATCTGGTCTCTGGTGTATGCTGTTACTTCCTTCTTTTGGAGATTTAATGGGCGACCTAACAGTTTCCTTATTTCTTTATATAAAAGCTCATGGCTAGAGCCTATTATCTCAACGATGTTCTCAATGGTGGAGCTGGCGGATTTCTCAAGTAGCATACGAACCTTCCTCTTAACTGCACCTAGTGCCTCCGGGTGAGCCTCTACCCAGTCCCATATAATTGTTCTTTGGTTATTAGTAATAGTTAAAGTACCTAGATCTGGGCAGCCCATTTTGGCAGGCCCAACAGCGCCCTGGTAAGTAAAAGTAAGAGCTAGGGCATTGTGGTCGCTGACAACCATTTTTACCACTTCCATGTCTATAACTGAGTGCCAATAATTTAGAGATACTAGACAGTAATCAATCCTACTTTCGTGACCTGGCCTATTAAAGGTGGGATCCCCATTTGGGTCAGAGGTTGTCCTTCCATTCGTGGCTCTCAGGTCATGCTGCATTGTGAGTGCCATCATCTGTGCTCCTCTCTTGGTCCACCTTACTAGAGGAAGATCTAGCTGAGGGATTTGCCACTCTCTGTCCCATTCATCAGTCAGATTTGGGGGAATCGGGGCTAGCTGTTCAAAAGTACTATTAAAATCCCCCGCCACTAATACCAGGGAGTTATCTGAGTAGTGTGATAGGGCAAGATCTAGGATGCACAATGTATTAGTTTCCTCTTTGGCCCTCTGGACTCTGTTGTAAACATTGAACATCCTGATTTTTAAACCATTATTAAAGGTAAGCTCTAATGCAAGTATGCCTCAGAGTCCACATGCAGGAGTTTCACTTTAGACCCTAGACCAATTTTCACCCATACTGCTAGTCCTCCCGAGGGTCTACCCAGCGCTTTTCTTGTGGCATCAATGGCATAGGTGGAGAAACCACTTCTATAGGGACATTGGAGGCTCCAAGTTTCTTGGAAAAAGATTACATCAAACAAATCTACAAAAGAACACCATTCTGGGTCCACCATTAGCTTGGAGATCCCAGCCACATTCCATACCAGTATCCTTAAAGAGTGGGTTTCCAGGATTCCCCTTTCTATGCCTTCTGTACCCCCCTGGATGTAGCTGCCACAACCCCATTTCCCACAGCAGGAACGTTCTCACTATTCACCTCAGGATCCGGAACTACAACACATAATGGAGAGATTGTATTTGGGGAGGAACTGGTATGTAACGACACCGGGGGACTTAAGGATCCTTGCCTATTTTTGGGTGTCATCTGCGCCTCATACAGAGGTCAGCTGTGCCTCCTCGAGACACCCATATATAGTGGGGGCAACCCTATCTGCACTCGCCCATTTATTGGAGGAAACAACCTAGTGTGATTTTCAGCAATAGCAGTCGCGGTCCGTGTAGGTGTGCCGGCCGGGCGGTGACGTGGGGTGGGGGGTAGCAAAGTACGGATTACGGACCTATAGAGGTAAGTAAACATTTAAATCAATAAAACTAATTTCGTTGCGCGCACTGCATCGCATTTGGCGCGCAACGAAATGTGTTGCCTTCATCCAGAACCACCTCTCTTCTATATATGTCCCTACCTTGTGTGGGGTCCGGGGGGTTACTCTGGGTTTGTTTTATAGTATCTTTAGGGTTACAGTCCCCAGTATTGAATGGAAAAGACTGGGTATATCTTATTCGCATTGGATCACGAATACTATTTTCTTTTTTTTTATTAGCCATACTACATGTTTCTATTCCGTTAGCAACCCTATTTGTTGGTGGTGGCTTTGTTTCTGGGGCCACCAGAAACCCACCGTCAACCCTTTCCAACAAAGTGGCAACCTTTTCCTTAAGGGAGGATACCTCAACTCTCAAAGATTCGATCAAGTCTTTTAATGACTGGATCACACCAGTAGTGGTTTTAGTTGTCTCCAAAGTGCCTATAGGATCAACGCCACTCTCCTCCTCCCCCACCCCTTCTTCCTCTACTTCGAGGGCATCAAATCTATTGTGACACTCAATATTGATGGTCGATGTTGTACTATGCACTCTTCGAGGATCAACACCAGGTTGGGTAGCTATTGCACTTGACCCCAGTCCGGGCAAGTCAGTATCTAAGGCCTTGCTATGTCTGTTGTTATGCTTTCTCGATATTGGTGGGATCTGTTTAGCTGTCTTTTTTGCTAGGATAGGTTCAGGTGAGGTAGCAGTCATTTGTCCAAAGGGGCCAGCATCTAAGGCCTTGCTACACCTTTTGTTTGGCTTTTTAAACATCAATGGGATCTGCTTTGCTATTTTCTTTGCTGGAGGCGGATGGGGTGAGGTAGCAGTCACTAAACTAAAGGCGTTATCAATGCCGATGGGGCTACCACAGGAGGGAGAAGGACTTGGTGGATCAGAATTGACTATATCCTGGCATTCTGCCACGATAATCTCAATCCTATCCATTGTCTCATAACAAACCACGTTTGATGGCTTATTAGTACTCAGTGGCTGCCCCTTAGCCTTCCTTTTACCCATTACTTATTCTAAACCTGGCAGTTTACTAAGACACAGGGTACAACCAGATGGGTAAATCAAGAACAGGGGTCAATTGCCCACAACCCCCACAACATCTAGAAACAAAACAGCAGAGATGGCGTGCTTTTACTGGCAAAAAAAAATTCACTAGTAAGTTAGTAGAGTTTACAAGGTGCAAAGTCTAAAGTGCTAGTGCTAAGGGCTTGGGAGTAAGGTCAAAGTGCCTATAGTAGGATAAAATTGTACAAAGTTCAAATGACTAAAATACAATCACGTGATAGAAAAATATTAAGAAGAAGTTAAAAAGACTAGTTATCACTAATTTCACTCAATACTCACTGTGGTCTCAATGGGAGCATTCAAAGCAAATTCAACAGGGGGAAGTTTGGAGGAAATAAGTGAGGGGAGACCAGTTCTGGTGACTTACAGCTCAATGCTGTCAATTGCAAAAAAATTCCTTACAGCCAAGGCAATAGGTCAGGGCAAAATAGGCAACAGGGAGAGATCATCAATCCTTATGTGGACAGTCACAGGGGAGGATTGGTAAATTCAAAGTCTCACCGTCTGCTCTGTTACGGTCATTTTTTGATGTTCATGCCCTTTTCGAGCTCCACTCAAGATATGCCGCAGCCTTCTTTAGCGATATCCAAGTCCTTGAACCAGAGACCAGAACCAAGGGGTGGGGACCCTGCCCTGCCTTGGTCTGCCGCGGACAGGCGCAGACGGGCCCGCCCTTGGCCCGGGCACACCCGCGCGCATCCCATGCTGCAGGTGCCTTATCCGGCCTTAAAGCACCTCCCGGCGCGTACTGTTGGCGTTTGCGGCGGCGGCGCCGCTTGGGTGGCTGGGGGTTGTAGTCACAGACTGCCCCCGTTCGTAGAATCCGGTCCAACGGGCTCCCGTGCTGCGGGTGCCCTGTCCGGCCTTAAAGCGCCTCCCGGTGCGTGCTGATGGCGTTTGGGTCGGCCGTGCCGCTTGGGTGGCTGGGGGTTGTAGTCACAAACTCCCCCCAGTCGTAGAATCCGCTCCAATGGGCTCCCGCGCTGCAGGTGTCCCGTCCAGCCTTAAAGCGCCTCCTGGCGCGTGCTGATGGCGTTTGCGGTGGCCGCGCCGCTTGGGTGGCTAGGGGTTGTAGTCACAGACTCCCCCCAGCCTTAGAATCCGCTCCAACGGGCTTAAACATATATAAATACAAACGTATTTGAACACACACACATATATATACCATAAAACAATAAAAAAAATCATGATCTATATTTTAATTCTCTAATGTTTTTCTAAATTTACAAATATACCAACTATATATAAACCTATATAATTTATTTTTACATACATTTATAAAAAATAATTAATACAGTTAACAAACTGCAAAAAGGTTAAATATTTGTAATTTAATTAAATGCAAGACAATATATAATATAAAAGTATGTTTTTACAAAAAATTTGAAAAATTACACATATATATATATATATATAAATATAAAATTAAATACATAAACACACAATAATACGAAATATGTAAGCAATACTATAAAACAATTAAACTCCAAGAATAATCAATATACAATTCCCACTCCAGTATATGCAACAGTAGGGAAAGCGTTGGACGCAGATGGGGAAAAATACTCTATTCCCACTCCAGTGTGCACAACAGTAGGGAAAGCGAAGGACTCAGGAGGGGTAAAATTTACTATTCCCGTTCCAGTAGGTGCAACAGTAGGGAAAACGTTGGACTCAGAAAAAATTAAATTTACTATTCACACTCCAGTAGGTGCAACAGTAGGGAAAGTGTTGCACTTTGGAAAGGTTAAATTAACTATTCCCACACCAGTAGGTGCAACTGTAAGGAAAGCATTGGAGTCAGGAGGGGTTACATTTACTATTCCCAGGCCAGTCTGTACAAATGTAGGGAAAGTGTTGGACTCAGGAAGGGTGAAAATTACTACTACCACTCCAGTCAGTGCAACAGTAGGGAAAACCTTGGACTCATGAGGGGTAAAATATACTATTCCCACTCCAGTTGGTGCAATAGTAGGGAAAGCGTTAGACTCAAATGGGATCAAATGTACTATTTCCACAACATTCAATGGTACAATAAAGAGATAGTACTTCACTTCAAACAAATAACATATTTCAAGAACTCATATAGCTAAATATAAAAATTAAATGTCTTAATTTTAACAACAGTTTAAAGAATAGCATAGATATTGCAATTTTTATTAATTAGTATCAATTAGCACAAACAACATTATTATAATAAAAAAAACACAATATATTCCCACAAGCATAACAACCAACAATGAACACAATTAACATATTAAATTATACTTTTTTAAATAAATAAATACTTTTTTTATTTATGATTACTTAAAACACTTTCCCCAATTCTGCTACAAACTAAATAAAACACACCTAAAATATAACTTAACAAATATAAGTTCACAATTAACATAATTATCAATGAAATAATTAATAATAAAATAACAATTAATTATCAATGCATTATTTCTTAATTAACTTCCCACCTTGTAACCCTAAAAACACAACAACCCGCACCTGACATGTAATTTAACAAATATCTTAATTTCAATATTTACACAATTAATGATTAATTAAATAATTACAAATAATTTAAATTAATTATTAATTAACATGTACCCCTACAAACCAGCACCTAAAACATAACTTAAAAAATAAATAAATTGAACAATTAACATAATTATCAGTTAAATAATTAATAATAATTAAAAGTGTAATTATCAATTCATTATAATTAATTTACTTCCCACCCTTTACCCCAACAAACACCACAAATTAGCAAATAAAACTTAATTTAAAAATACATTTCACAATTTAAATAATTAAATATCAATTAAACAATTAAAAATAATTACAAATTACATTTTTAATGTCTCATCATTTATTGTTCCCACCCTATACCCATATAAAACCCACACCTCACTACGATGCAAAAAATTACAATAAACAATTAAATTAAAAAACAACAAAAAATGTGCAAACTATATTAAAAAACATTAACAATACTTATACAAACAATTTATAACATATACAATTAAAACATATACTAAAATACATAAAAATAATTTAAAAAACGGTATTAACAATGAAATATGTTTGTAAATGATATTAACAACATAGATATTCTTAACTTCAATATTAACAATATATATATTTTACGTAAACAATATCAACAACATAGATATTTTTTACATCAATATCGATATTCTTGTCAACGATATTCTTTTTTAAGTTTAAAAGAAAGTTTATTGAGTAGCAAATACAACAGAGTAGCAATGGAACACAATAACTAAATATAACATAGTGCAAAAATATCATAAACGGGGAAAAGAAACAGAGAAAGAGGGGGAAAGGATAGAAGAGGGAAGGGAAGAAAATATCAAATGGTATAATAAAACTTATGCATTTAAAATATAACAATTGGCATACAATAAATCCTCCAATAAAAATTTATAAAATAGTCAAGCAATAAAAATAATATATAAGAAACAGTCATTAATAACTTCAGGGAGGTTTGGTAACTTCTTCAATGCAAGGGGAATGTAAAGGTAAGGACTGGGCAGACATGTTCAAGAAATTAGTGATGGGTAACCATAATAAATCTCGTTTAATAGCAAGGTTAATGGGATAAACGTAGGCTCTGTCTAATCTGTGATTATAACAAACTCCGTACCACCAGGCTTGGAAAGAGACATTCGAAGCGTTCTTCCATGACTTAGTGATTTGTTGGAACGCCACAGCTATAAGTAAATCAATAATGGACGTGTTAACACTCGAGGAGGACCATATGTCTGAAAGACTACCTAAAAAAATGTGTGAAAAAGTAAAGGGGAATTGTGTAGAAAAAATATTATTAATTTGTTTCCATACTCTGGACCAGAAATTATAGATCGTTGGACAAGTAAATAACATATGTTTAAGATCTGCCATTGCAGTTGAACAAGACCAGCAGGTAGAGGGAATAGAAGGATCAATTGTATGTAATTTGGCAGGGGTAATCAAAAGTGTATTGTATATAAAAAATAATGTCTGAGTGGTATTTGCTGCTCTAGAGGATTTCCTTATTTTGGTCCACATTTTTTGCCAGGTTAAAATAGAAAACGATTCCTCTAAGTCTGATTCCCAATCACTTTCTACTTTAGATTTATCTCGGGTGATAGGGAAATCACGTAATTTTTTATAAATTTGGGAAGCGGAGGATGAAGAAAGTAAAAAGGGAGAGTGAGAGGAGAAGATTTGATATGAGTAACATAAAAAGTAATGGCATCATAGCTGTTTTGAACAGCTGTACACAATAATTTATATTTGGATTCGAAGGATAATGGTAGAGAAAAGCGGGGTTGGAGTACAGAGAAGGGGATACAAACATCATCCTGAAAAAGTTGGTGAACCCAATTAAGACCGAGATCTTTCCATTCTTTCCAAAAAAGTGTCTTTTTTCTTACTTTAATAAGAGGATTGTACCAAATAGGGGATTGTAAGAATCGTGAGCGGTCGTCTAGACCATCCAGGAAAAGAGGAGAAAATATTTTGCGGGAATTTTTAAGAATAGGGAGAGAAAACTTCTGCGGAATATGGGATAATGATATAAATTCTTCAAAGGTGAAAGGATGAAAATAGGAGAATTCAATCTCTACCCACAGTGGTTGGGAGGCTAGATCAGACATATGTTCAGATAACAAAGAAACAGAATGATTAAGAAAAAATGAAGTGTGATATGAGGAGAAATCTGGAAAATTAACTCCACCCAAATGCTTAGGACACTTAAGTTTAACAAATGACATCCTAGCTTTCTTGTTTTGCCATAAAAATTTTGATAGAATAGAGTAAATATTTTTATAGCAAGATTTAGGTATATTAACCGGGAGGTTAGAGAGGAAAAATAAAATTATTGGAACTAACATCATTTTAATCGAGTCTAGTCTACCCCACCAGGATAAGAACAAGGGATGCCAATGAGTTGTAGAATTGTTTAGGGTTGTTTGTAGATTTTTTATGTTTAGTGTCACAGTATCTTTAATGGAGGGTGTGAACCATAAACCTAAGTATTTGATCTTAGCCGGACTCCAATGAAAAGAAGAAGCCAAGAAATCTACATGAAAACAAAACTTATTTAGAGGGAGAATTTCACATTTATCAACATTAAGTTTGTAACCTGATACCAACGCAAAGTCAGAAACTTCTGATAAAAAGGCTGGAATAGAGGTTAAGGGATTAGAAATAAATAAAAGAATATCATCTGCATAAGCAGAAATTTTCAGATGATTATCCCCATAAGGAAAGCCAGTAATATCGTTATTCATTCGGATTTTTATTAGAAAAGGTTCTAATGCTAAAATAAAGAGAAGAGGAGAAAGAGGACATCCTTGTCTGACACCTCTGAAGAGAGGAAACGAAGAAGAGACAAGGCCGTTAGCTAAAATAAAGGATCTGGGAAAGGAATACAATAATGAAATATAAGAAAGAAATTTCGGGCCAAAACCAAACCAAACAAGAGTTGAGAATATAAATTGCCAATTAACCCTGTCAAATGCTTTTTCAGCATCTAATGCAACTGCAGCTAATGAATGTTTATAAGAGTAGGATTTATTAAGAACATTGAAGAAGAGACGAGTATTGTCAGAAAGGTGACGGCCCTTAATGAAACCGCATTGTTCTTTACCAATTAATCTAGGTAAAATTTTGTCCAGACGGAGCGCGAGAATTTTCGCAAATATCTTGTAATCCAGGTTGATTAAAGAAATAGGTCTATAGTTTTTACATAAAGTGTGATCTTTATTATCTTTGGGAAGAAGACAAATTAAAGCCTCTTAAAAGGAGCCTTCAGACTTTTGGGATGCTATAAAAAATGAAAATAATTGGTGAAGTTTGGGAACGAGTAGATTGGAAAAATGTAAATAAAATTCTATTGTGAATCCGTCTGGCCCAGGAGCCTTCCCTTTTTTAAGTACCTGAATGGACTCCAGAATATCTTTAGGATATATATCAGCTTCTAAAAAGGAAAAATCAATATCTGGAAAGGAAGGAGAGGGAATGGAGGACAAATAATGATCAATGTCAGATACTAAAGGAGGGGATTCCGGAGTATATAGTTTTTGATAAAAGTCAGTGAATTCTGTCAGAATGTCCTCATCTTTATGAATTGTGATATTAGATGAGGTGACAATAGATTCAATTTTTGTACGCTCTTTTTAACTTTGAGATAATTGGCAAGAAGGTTGCCAGCTTTGTTTTGCGCGCTATAATATTTAGCACTAGATTTAAGTAGATATAAATTTGCAGATTCCGTGGAGAGTTTATTGAAAGAGAATTTGGCCTTAAGAAGTTTATCCAAGTCAGATTGAGACTTAGTTAAAAAATAGGAATGTTCCAATTGTTTAATTTGCGTATTAAGTGATTGTAAGGAATGAGAAGCCGTGCGTCTTTTTGGGCAACAAATGAAATAATGAAATCTCTAGAGGCAGCTTTAAAAGTGTCCCATAACAGTTGAGGGGATATCTGAGGAGATTCATTGTCTGTAAAAAACAGGGATGCAAAATCAAGGAAGGCTGGTGTAAAATTGGGATCTAATAGGAGAGAGTTATTAAATCTCCATCTCCTAGTACCTTTTATGGGGGGGAGTAAATCTAGGCGTAAGGAAACTGGAGCATGGTCAGAGATCAAAATAGAGCCTATATCAGAATGCATAATGTGTTGGGTCAAGGCTTTGGAAATAAAGAGATAGTCAATCCGGGATTGGGAGGAGTGAGCAGGTGAGTAGTACGTGTACTCTTGTAGCGTAGGATGGCAGAGTCTCCAGGAGTCAACAAGAGATCTTTGGGATATAGTAGAGGTAAATTGATTGTGTATGGGAGAGGATGAGAAACGAGAATTGGATCTCCTATCTAAAATAGGATCCATAATCATGTTACAATCACCCCCTAAAATGAGATAATCATCAGTATATTGCATCAATGAAGCGAGGATCTGGGGCCAAAACAATTTGTCTTGTATAGTGGGAGCATACTAATTAAAAATAGTTAATGGGATTTTATCAATCAACAAAGACACTGCAACCCATCTGCCATCAGAATCATTATCTTGGTTTATGAGTTTGATATTTAACCTTTTATGGCAGAGAATAGCAACACCGTTACGTTTCCCTGAACCAGGAGAAGCAAAAACATGGCCTACCCAATTACGACGTAATTTAGTAATTTCAGCCTCTTTTATATGAATTTCTTGTAATAACACAATGTCTCCTTTTAAATTTGCTAGATGAGACAAGACTCATTGTCGCTTAATGGGAGAGCCCAAACCTTTAACATTCCAAGATAATATATTTAACGACATCTAAAAATATAAATTATAACGAAAAACTTTGAGAAGAACAATTATGTACATGAGTAAGGAATAAAACATCATATGGTAATTTGAGAGATTGAAGTTTGAAATAGAGGAATATCGTCGGAATAAAGCAGAGAGATATGAAATAGTAAAGAATAGTTGATGATTTGTCAAGTAGGAATAGTAAATATGAAGGAAGTAAAGTATGAAATAGGAAATGAAAAGAGAATGAAATAAGCGGGTGAGTGAATTAGAAGAACAGAAGAAAGACCAGTGATTGAAGAAGGACAAGAAATGAGAGAGAGAATGAAGACGAAAAAGAAAAAATAGAAATATAAGGAAATATGAGGAAAGGAGATAAGAGAAATACAATAAAGAAAGAAGAAAATGAAAAAATAATAAAAGAACATACCACAACAATACACGGAAACATGGGGATGGTGGAACCACAGAAGGAAAACGATACGCTTGGGCAGAAAACTCCAAAACGACACGAAAAAGGGGAGACATCATCCAGGCGAAAAGAAGTATGATCACATACTGAGGGACCACATTGAACTGCACCTAATAAAAGAAAGAAAAATGATTACAGAACATGTAATGAGAACATTATGGCATACAACAAAGGATACAAAATGATAACAGGACAATAAAGTAACCAAGAAGAACTTCAAATCATCGAGTTGTGAGAGGTTTCCATGTTTCCATCTTTGCAAGTATCTAGGAAATGCTGTAGACGAGCCGGATCTTCATATGTAGTGGTTCTGTTATTAAAAGTCACTTTCATAAGACACGGATGGAATAAGCCATATCGCGCATTCAGGTTGCGGAGAGCTGGTCTCATGTCCAAAAATCTCTTCCGTCGGTCAGCGGTTGCTTTTGCGTAGTCCTGAGCAAAAAAGAGGTTGTTTCCTTGCCAAGATATCTTCCCTTTACTTTTGGCAGCGTGGAGGACTTTAAGTAAATCTGTATATTCTAAAAAATATAGAATTACGCCTCTTGGTTTGGTGTTGAAAGATGCTGATTTCGGAAGTGATCCCAGCCGATGTGCTCTTTGAATATTTAATTTCGGAGAATCAGGAAGATCTAAGAGAGTTGGAAGAAATGTTTGAAAAAAGGAGGGAGAATCAGACCATTCGATTCCTTCCGCAAGACCGTAAATGCGCAGGTTATTACGCCTATTGCGATTTTCTAAATTTTCAATTTGTTGCTTTAGAAGTGAAACTTCCGATTGTAGAAGAGGGATCTGGGTAGTGACAGCTTGGATAGTGTCAACACGTTGTGTCAAATGCAAAGTTTGTTGTTCCATTTGGGAGCATTTGTCCTCAAGATGTTGGAGACGGTTATTAGTTTCCTCCATGTGGGGTTTGAGAGCTCGAATTTCTTGAAGGAGTAAGTCCATAGTCAGTGACGACATATTATTAGTTGGTGATGGTGGGTCTTTTTTGATGCGTTTAGTAGAAACAGCAGTTGAGGAAGAAGGAATTTTAGTTGGCTGTTTGGAATTACCACGAGGAATGTTAGGTGTCACATTGCATGTATGTGGTTGACCAGAATCAGAATCATCCATACTTTCCTGTAAAACGCTAAAGGGGTTATGATCAGCCACTGAAGTATTGTCTGTAGGAAGAGAACTGTTGCGAGTCGAACGTGCTTTTGCCATAACACAGCTCACTGACAAGTATAGTTCCTATGAGAGGATATTGGAATGAGCAGAATGAGTCCCCTTAGAGCGAAAGTGAGTGATAAAAAATAAAAAGGATGAATCAACAGTATCGCCGAAATGTGCGCAAGGTCAGTCTCAAGCAAGCCACATGAAAGATGAACAAAAACCTCTCCAAAAGTAATAACCCACCACTGAATTTAATGTAGCAGTTTTGTTACTAAGCCAGCATATATGAACAAAAACATTTGGATGTCTGACACCACAACACCACAACAGGAAGTGAATTTATAACAGCCAGCTAAATAAATGTTACCACAGATTGAAAATGTATTGCTTAGAATTGACACACTTCTTCTTGATTTACAATGCTTTCCCTTGGTTGACTGAAAGCATTATAGAGGAGGTGATGCACTGACACTATGTTTGTACACTATCAGTAGACTTTTCCTCATTTTCTGAAGCCATTTCAAAGGTGTACTTAATATGACAGCGTTGTTATTAGTATCCACGTGAGTTTCCCTTGAAGAGTTGGATACTGGAACTTAGCACCTGAGCGGGAGCCTGTCGGTTATTACGTTGTTCAATGTAGCACCAACGTTAAAATCATACATTGAAAGGTTCAGGAGTACAAAAACTGTTTATTTTAATTGGGTCTTACTCCGTGGAAGACCGCTCAGCATGACCAACATGAGGAAGAAAGAAAAGCTTGTGAGGTGAGCATCCGTGAGAGGAGCGCGCCGTGAGAGGAGCGTTTCCGATAGTTCCACACAAAATGCCGGCCGTGGAATACGAGCGCGAACGAAGTCACGCAAAAAACGTATGAAATTGCTCACCGTGGACGATGGAAATAGGCTCAATTGGCAGTGCTAGCCTTCATAAAGTCCCGCCAGTATTTGGAAGGTCCGGGAGTAAAGAAATGACGCCTGGACAAGACTCGGCTTCTCACGTCGACCCGGAGCTCCGCACCAAAGCGGCCATCTTCCCTGGTTCCTAAGCCACGCCCCCCTGTCAACGATATTCTTGCATCACAATATTTGTGTATCACGATATTAAAAACTCAATATTTCTGCATTTCAATATTTTTTAAGCAATATTTTGTCTGAACACCAGCTTTAGCATTACAATTTCATAGGTACAAAACATGACATATCTACGTGCTCCCAATTACCAATTTCAGCTTATTCAATGTAATAAGAAATCCCCAATGTCATCCTATGGGAGGGATAGACCTCACAGTAGTGAAAAACGAAATTGTGAGTTTTTCACTACCAGGACAAGTACAACTTAAAAGGACATGTCTAACCTTTTATTTACACAGCATCCTGCCCTATTGGCTACCTAGGGCCTACAGTAGGAGTGACTTATAGCTGATAAATGGGGAGTTTAAGGCTTGGCAAGGGGGTTTAAATGGAAAAGTTAATAGGGCAGTGTAACACTGCATTCAGTCTGCAATGGCAAGCGTGGAACATGTTTTGGAGGACTGCTGAGGTAGGTGGCACAATAAGTGCTGCAGGCCCACTAGTAGCATTTAATTTACAGGCCCTGGGTATGTGGTATACCAGTCTACAAGAGACTTATAAGTAAATTCAATATGCCAATTAGGTATATACCAATGAAACCATGTTTAGGGGAGTGAGCACAAGCACTGTTGAACTGGTTAGCAGTCCTAAGGCCAACACAAACAAAATCCTGCAAAAAGTGGAGGGAGAAAGGAAAAAAGGTTTGGGGGTGACCCTGCAGAAAGGGCCAGGTCCAACTCATACCATTGACCTATGTGACACTTCAGCCACCCCACCACAGCATTTCTGCAACAGACACCTCTAGTACTCCATTAAAGTGCAAGTTGATTGTAATGCCAGGGACTGCTTCAAGGAAGGCACTTTGCACGCTGACTTTCCTGGATGTACAAACAATATCTGCATTTTCCACATGTCTGGGTATTGCACATCAGTTGGTTGCTGGAGTTTTCACTGACACATGGTACTTGCTAAGTTTACCTAACTCATACTGGGGTTCTATATGTGCATGGGGAGTGACTTTGCAAAGATATTCATTCCTAACTGCAGCAGATCCTAATGCAACTGTAAAAGAACCATTGATTACTTGTATGTATAGAATGTCTTGAGCATTCGCATTTCATGAATTGTAAAACAACAATTATGTTTCTTTATTGCAGGTGATGCAGTGTGCCTTCTCTCCTAATTTTCTCACCCCTTCCAATGTCCAATCACCTAGCCTCAACAGAGGTATAATAGGGCACTTGGGCTACTAATGAATGGGCTTTGGTATTCTAAAATCACGCTTTAGTAGTGTGCTAGATCATTGCAGCCTGTTGTGTGTTGCAAAACAGTGCTTGCCTTTGGACTTAATTTACCTTAATCCTGAACTTCAGCAACATTCTGGTTTCCAGGGTTGGTGACGGTACAGAGTTCAGGGTCTGCAGTTGTATGGCCAATCAATGTACCCTATTGTAAGTTGCAACATTCCACTTGCAATGGGGCTTAAAGGCATAGCTTAACTCTGAATTTCTGCCACATCCTGGAATTGCTAGTCTTTTGTTGCCTTTATGGGCCATTTGACCCTAGAATCAATCTCTTGAAAACTGTCATTGTGGTGAAAGTACCAAAGTCTACTAAGTTCTAAGTCTTTCAAAATTTTAGATAAATCAATTACTAAGGTTAATACATTCTCTCTCTTTGGGATTCCTTTTGATCAGACTGGGCAATGCCTACATTTATCATCAATAGCGAAAAAACAGAGGAAGTCCACACTAATCTTGTAGAAAAATGCTATCCTTCTAAGATTGGTTCTAAAGTGAGTGTTTAGAAGACTGTAGGTTTTCCTAAGGATGTATAGGAAAACAGAATGTTTTATTAAAATAACCCTCACCCACCAAAAGGTCCGTTGGTGGCATGCTTCATCATCGGGTTCTTCCTGCCCGCTGCGGGACAGGCGTGCTACGACCTGACGAAGACGTGGGAGCACTTATTAGTGAGGTGATGCTATGTGTTTGGTGTGAGAGTGGAAGGGTCTGAAAAAATGTACTGAATTAAAAAATACCTGCCTGTGTGGAAACAAAATTTTAATATTCCCTATAGCTGGTATTAGTAAAAAGGGGGAGAGGAGGCTATATGCTATAATGGGCTGTTACCTCCCTGGTCTACATGTTTCGAAGCCTTCCCCTTGGCTTCTCTTTAGGACCAAAGCGGTTGATCCCTACACCACTCTACAAGAAATCAATGTGGTCTGCCTGATCAATGTCAGAATCTTGTGTGCATATTATGAATCATGCACTCATACAGTACCTAATTGGTAAATCCCGTAAATTAATCTGGAAGGATAGAATAAACATGATTATCACAGCGATATATGCTTTTCAAAAACCACATCACCAAAATTGTGGAAGGTCAGTTAGTGATATATTTTCTCACTCGTGCACCACTACTCGTAGTTCAATCATGTGGGTGCCGTGCTGCCCTTAATCATGACGTACAAGACACTACAAGACAAATAACAAAAAGCACACACTCTATATAGATCGTCATCTGTGGTATTCAATTTCATATTTGGAAATCTTGCGGTTTTGCCATGGTATATATGCGAGAGAGATGTAATGTGACTGACTGCCTGGAAAGATATTGTATGTAAAAACCATATGAAATAAAGGTAAAAAACCTATGAGATAAGGTAAAAACAGAGAGTTGACATACATTTTTGGAGCCTAACTACAGCCCCATGAGCTTTTTCACGGGAAGGGAGGAGCGCTTATAGTCAAACAGTCGTCAAAGCTGCTCTCTCACCGAAGCAATGCCTACTCGTGGCTCCGATGAACAAGGTTTGTATGCGGAGAGGCTGTTTAAGTAACCGGTAGCTTCCGCGTTGTGCGCGCGTGTGTGTGCAGGCGCTGGAACGCTAACCTCCAAAAATGGCTGCCTCTAGGTGGAATCAATGGTTCCTGGTACGAGTGGTGACTTCCGCGAGTGACGCGTACATGCGTCATGGAAGCTAGAACGTCCAAACCCAAAATGGCCGCTACACTGTGGCTTTACTTCCTGGTTGGTTTTTGTTGGCATTGCGATAGCGAGTACGCAGTTGCGCATAGCTAACCTTCAAAAATTGCTGCCCCTAGGTGGACTGAAAGGTTCTTGGTACTAGTTGTGACTTACGTGAGTGACGCGTACATGCGTCATGGAAGCTAGAATGTTAAAACCCAGAATGGCCGCCACACTGTGGCTTTACTTCCTGGTTGGTTTTTGGCAATGTGATAGCGAGTACGCAGTTGCGCATATCTTCCATTGATTATGAATGGAAATCGCAAAAAGAGGTTCCAAACAGATCTTTATTTGTCAGCTACCGATTAAGGAGGTTAAAGTAAAAGGGCTGGTTAAATATCATTATGACTCAGAAGAAATCAATAATTTGATTTCACAGGCAAAAAAAGGAGGGGCTTAAGGAAAATGGTGTTGTAGAAAAAGGGGTGGTAAGATGTTAAGAAGATATAATTTTCCTTTGTACAAAGAATTTGTCTAGTTCAGAGAGAAAATATGTTGCGAGGACGCCCCATAGCCTTGTGGCCAGACAAGGTAATTGGGTCAAGTATGCCCAATAGGATACAGGAGTGGGAATGTCTGGAGTTAGTGTGACTCAAACTGTTGACGTCATAAGCACTTCCCTAGGTAACGAAAGTGGCCATGGCCAGGATGTTGTTCATCAGATATTTATTTGAGGTGCCCCCATGGTATGTAATCATTGAGTCCCCTCACATGTGTGCCTAGGCGGAACACCCAGCGTTGTTCCTTTTAAAACAGTGTTGCCTCATTGTTTACTTGCTCAACGACTGTCCATTGTAGGTCTAGTATCATGTGGTTGGCCTCTAGGTAGTGTGATGACATTTCTGTTGTCGCTTTTTTGCATTTGACATTTCTCCTATGTTCACCAATGCGCGTTTTCACTGGGCGTGTGGTCATCCCAATGTAGTGCAGCCTGCATGGGCAGGTTGTTATATAGATCACATTCTTGACGTTGCAGTTTGAAAAACGGTGTTGTTCCCAAATTGTGTCATTGTTAAAAGTAATGTTTCTGCTCTTACTGGTCAAATGAGATACACTACAGTGTCTGCAGGGGTGGTGGCCCATCAGTGGTGGGTGTATAGTGTTTAATGTCCCTACTCCAGTTGTTGTGCACGGCCTGGTGTGTACCACCATGTCCTGTTACAGAACCTCTTCACTCCCTCCTTTGTTTGTGGTTAACATTTATCATCAACCAGGTGGCCACAATTCACCAGATCCATAGACCAGTTTTTGATTTTGTATCCACATTTGGGACCAAACCTATCCTATCCTTGTTTTTCTTTTCCATGTACTCTTCGGACACTGTAAGGTGACTTTTCCCTCATTTCCTGGCATAGATATTGTTTGCACTCTCCTCCAACTTAAATTTCCCTCCCTGGACACAAGAACAAATATTGGGGCATTTTACGATGGCGGTTGGACGAGCATCCATCTGCCATCGCCGCAGGAGTGAGAGCAGCTGAAAAAGAAGAAAGAAAAGGACGGGAGTTGAACCTCTGTATGGTTGCAATCCTCTATTATGGCTGGAGACTGGAAAGAATATCTGCCTGCTTGAGAAGCTGACTGGGATGATAGTCATGAGAACATCTCATGAAACACAGTAGACATAAGCAAGATGAAACTGTTCATAGGCCACCGACTATAGCCCGCTCCCACTAAACCTCATTTTTTCATCCCGAGACACCTCCAGACAGGCAGTCTGGAGAAGGTTGTACTAATTATGTTTGATCATTATTCTACTCCTAGTTGTTCCAGAGTTATTTCTAATTACAAGTGTAGTGCTCTTTCACTCCTATCTGACCAGTAGCCAGTCACACCCTTGACTGCTGTAGGTGCCTCTGAACTCCATGGGTCCCCCTTCACAAAGCCCAGAGAATTCAAACCCCTGAAGTTTTGGGCACTACTTTGCAACATAGTGGGGGCTGAACCACTAGTTTTCCAATTGTCCCCATCATTAATTAAATGCCTGAACTGGACACTTACCTGGTCCTGGATTATAGCAAGTTGGACTCTCACATTAAGTGGTTTTTAGTGACCAGTCATCTAGCCACATGGACATTTGAGGGGGTTCCGAGGAATCTTGAGGTTAGAAACCAGTTTTTTGGTTGAGAGATTATGGAACATCCTTTCAAAACTTTATATCAAGACTATTTTTAGAATTAGCTCCTTTTATTCATTTTCATCTTTGTATACCACTGGTCGCTAGATCAAAGTATGCCTTGTGCCAATATCACTGTCGTTATCCCACCACACACATGAAAGTCAAGCTTTTTCGAACATAGCCTCAGAGATCTGAAGTATCTCCTGTAGGTTAACATTACCATTGATTTTAAAATGCCTTGCATATGAACAATCTGTCATATCTTGCCACTACTCATCTCAGGAGGTCGAAGGAACGTTTGAAGTAGGAATGTTCTCAGAATTGATTCGCCTAGATTTGATACCACCTTCGCCCAGAACAGATCCTTCTCTGGAGGAGTGGAACTCACTACCAACAAATTCTAGAAACCAACCTACCCTCCTCTCACTGAAGAAACATGTAGAACACATCTAGTTCTACTATTTCTATTTCTACTTTTCCTTGTTTGATCCTCTGATCTCCAGCACCCATATTACACATAGGTTGGGCTGTCCTTATATGCGCCTTTAAGCATGTGCCCCAGATGCAAACAGGGACAGTGCGCCCTACTACAATGAATGCGTTGCTCCCAGGACAACTGTGAACTCATGCTATAATTATGTAAGAATCGAAACGTCGTCGACTTCGGCACACTGATCCTATTTATTGTGTAAAAGTTGTCTATAGGGGCAGCAGTGTCATGTTATGCTTATTGTTGACAAAACATTTTTGTATTTCTGTCACACACTAACACCTGAGTCACTTTTCTGTTGTTTGTTTTGTGCAGTGCTCCTACAGACCCCTAACCTTTTTAATTGACTTGATAAATAAATGTGTTTTTTAAATTATCCATTGAGCTTGTCGCCTGTTAACTATTAATTCTCCAGGACAAACGTTATTGTATGTTTTTGTTTAGGGACTTTTGTACCTTAGAGCAATTCTCACCCCTGGTCCCTAGATATCCATGAGTTAACTGTGCAGTCATGGGAGATGTTATCTGATGTGCAGTTTGCATATGGGTGCCTTCCTCATGGCCTAATGACAAGTACTGTATCTCAGATTCCATCAGAGATACTTGGACTGCATTGTGGAAAGCTGCACAGACGTGAACATAGAGTAGGAAGATCTGGGGAAGATTCCTTGCAGTGCAAATATGAATCATGGAATGGAATCATGTGATTGAACAACAGAGCTGTGTGTGGTTACCAACTCATCGCACAATTAACTATTGCCATGGCAGTACAGCTGTCACAAAGCTACCTTAATTTGTTACTTAATCAAGTAATGTAGTCCAGCATCTGATTAAGGTTGTTAAATGTCCAGAATCCATATCACATGACAGTTTCTGAAGTCTTCATTTATGATGTTTCCAAACTTCCAACAGGTTATTTGACAATTCATTTAGATTACATTTAGGGGAAGAGTAAACAAATTACTCTAGATAAGAGATACAGACATATAACTGTATACATGGATCACCATTTACGATGTTTGTGGTATCACTGATGATGTCATTTGAGATTACATTAATGATGCCATGTGTGAGGTCATGACCAGTGTATAATGGGGTTTTGAGTTTTGTAAGTTATGTTATGTGCGGCTTACCTTAATGGAAGAACTTCAATGATTTTTGCATTTTGCATTTTTAATTGTGCTTAAGGGAATTTCTGAGCTTTTTATATACAAACATTAATTTAATGCATTTATATGCACCTTTAACATAGTTTTTCGTAAAAAGAACTTCAAAATGATATTTTTGTTTTACCAATGTGCATAGTTAATAAAGACCATTACCCTTGTGTACAATAAACCACTGTGAGAAAGACATGCTTTTTCCCCTGATCACCCCCATTTTCTGACTGATACTGGTGGTAACTGACTCTGATTGAGCCCTGAGCTCTGCTAACCAGGCCCACGGTCAGTGCTCTGCATAAAAGGTATATGGTAATTAACTATAATTACAATTGGTATGACAGCGTACCTGTAAGCCCCTAGTATATGGCGGGGAATGTATGTTTACAGGCCCAATAGATTTAATGCACTTACATGTGCACTGCTGTGTTGCTTACTGTTATTTTAAAACCTAACCCTGCTGTGCAAGATGCTTTTAAAATAGAACTATGTCCAAATTAGACCATGGAAGTAAAGGTACTTCCAAAGTCTTAAACTACCTTATGTTTACATACAAATCACCCCCAAAGGACTGCCCTAGGTGCCCAAAGGGTAAGGGACAACGTTAAAATAAGAAGGAACAATATAAAAGATGTTTTATATGCCCTGGTGAGAGAAAAACTGGCAATTACATTTTTCCCCGTTTTAGGACATTAGCTCTATAGGCTAATATGGGAATACTTTCATAAAGTATAACTATTGATAGGAGTGAGCTAAAATAATATTTCAAAGACTTAATTTTTTTTTATAATAAATCCGACCACTTTCCAAAGTTAGATTTATTATAACTATTACAGTAAAGAAGCTATAGAACTTACCCGAAAAACGACTAAGTCCAAAGGTTAAAAACTTGACCAGGCCCTACTGCTCAGTGGATCTGACCCGCGCTACATCGTGGTCGGCCTCAAACTTTGACTTTGTCCCGGTCAACCATGACCAGATGTCCCAAGTTGGTGCTTTCCATTTTTAGGCACTATAAAGTATTTAATCTTTAAAAATTTATATATCTGGTTCCCTAGATTGGACTTTAGTTCTTTTGGTGTCATTTTAATCATAAAAATATTTCCTATATTTATAAATTGGTTTTGGATTTTTATTGTGTGCTGTGTCTTACTTATTTAATGTATTGGTGTTTTTAAATGCTTTACACACCTGTCTCCTAAGCGCAGCCATCGGACCAAGAGTTGAGCATGGGAATAATTCATTGAGAACTTGACCAGGCCTTATGTGGTGACTGTGTCCTTATTACTAGTGGTAGGTACCTACTTACCCCTACTAATAAACCCTACTTGTACAGTATTAGGGTGTTGTGAGTGCTACCCATAAAAGTAGACCATCTTTTCTTGACTCACCATTAAATTGGTTTACATTTGGATGGTTTCATAAAGTGTGTGATTTAACAAAGTGCCTATTCTCCAGTTTTGATTAATAAATTTGGTCATTATAAAACTTTAGTTCTCATGTACCAGCACCTGAATAGTGCACGGTGAAAACAGTTCAATATTTGCTACAGGGCATAGTCTCTAGGTAAGGCCTGTGATATTAATTATATTATGACTTTAAGTCAGTTACTCCAGCACTTGTTAAACCGAGATGCCATGTAGCTTGATCTGGCTAACCTGTCTAACCTCACAGTGGCTGAGCTTAGGGTACAGTGTAGGTCCAAGGGGCTACCTGCTGCTAATAGAATTAGGAACACAGAAAGGATTAGGTCCCCTAAGGCCTGGGCAGAGTCAGCTCCAGTGAATTAAGAGGGGGAGGGTGACCCCACCAACAACCTCCAGGTGGAGAATGACATTGTGTCCCATGCCTCTAGTACTAGGTCCTGACACTCAGCTAATGGCGTGAGGGGAGGCTTCCCTACAGAGGACCCAGAGAGGGTCCTCAGAAGGCAAGAACATGAGGCTCAGCTGACTTGCATAGATGTAGAGAAGGAAAAGGTGGACCTAGATAAGAAGACGTGGGCAGAGGCGAAAGAAAGAATGGTGACACTGAAGAAGAGGAAGATTATGAGATGTCCAGGGTTGGTGGGTTTGATCCCAGAATTACCAAGGGGATGGTTCCCAAGTATGTAGCGGGAGTGAAATCGAAAAATGGCTGACTGCATTTCAAAGGGCCCTTAAAATGAGAAGGGTCCGTTACAAATTCTGGGGTTCATTCCAGTGTGAGTTGATCCCAGTAGCTGGGAGGGATAGGCTCCTGACCCTAGCGAGGGATAAGGCAGAATCCTACTCCGACATGAGAAAATGTGTAGTTAGTAAATTTTGTCTCACCCCAGAGCTGAACAGGGTGAAGTTCAGGGACACCCAGAAAGTAAACTGTCCTGGTTGGTTTTTGTAGACATCTCAATGAATGCACTAGAGGGCTGGATTCAAGGAAACCAGGTAAGTACTTATGAGGGGCTGTACGATGTATTCCTTAAAGAGCACATTCTGACTCACTGTGTAAAAGAGAAGTTACGCAGGTATCTAGTGGACTCTAAGCTGTCTGGTCCCAGGGAACTGGGGGAGACAACTAATAAGTGGATAAGAACTAGGGTTTCCAATCAACACCAGGGGGTGGTCTGAAGAAAGGAGTGCAGGTCACCACCCAAGGGAAAGCTCAGAGGAAAGATAAAAAAAATCCAATATATCCTCACAAGACCCACAAAATCCTGCACAAGGAGGGGGGCCAAGCCCCTCCAACCGAAGGGGAGGGGACATCAGGAAAAGTCTTTTGAACTTGCAAAGACAGGAAAGTTCTTTTGCCCTTCAAAGGTGGGTAAGTGTTATGACAAATCAGTCAGGGCACAAAAGAGGAGATGTTGTCTGCTCATAGATGCCCCTCACTGATAGGCAGTCCCAGGGGATTGTCAGTGTAGGTGTGGGGGTGGAGATTGTCCCAGAATTGAGGAAGGGTTTGACAGAACAACCTTAGTGTCTTTGGGTGGGGTGGTAATTGCAACCTAGGCCACCTTGCCTCCCAGTATGGAGAGGTACAGGCAGAGGCTAAGATCAATGGGACTGAGGTTGAGGCTCTGAGGCATACAGAGCCAGTGTGATTATGGTCATAGATAAACTGGTTCCCCAGGGCAGATCATACCTGGTGTTTATCACCAGGTAACCTATGCAGACCTCTGAGGTAGGTATTCCACCCTTGCAAGACTGTCAGACTTTGCATAATTGCAAGGAGCTGGTGGACCCTCTAGAAAGGAGTTGTGTCAGGGACTGAGAGAGTTTCCACTCTTGAGGGCCTGAGTCAGACTGCCTCCAGGCGAGAGAAGGGTGAGGTCAGTGGAATCCACAAAGTCTACTGGGATGAGTGAGTTCTATATAAGGAGGCCAGAGACCTCAAGCACTGGGCCATCAGGAGGTTGGTAGTTCCCCGAAAGTATAGAGAATTCCTCCTCACATTGATTCATGACATCCAGTTGGCAGATCATTTGGGACACAAAAACACTTGGACCCAGTTGGTTAACCATTTCTATTGGCCCAACATGACTGCCGAAGTAAAGGAATTTTGTAGCTCCTATGCAACCAGTCAGGCACGACAGGGGGCAAGCCAAAGGCTCTCTTGATACGACTGCCAGTGGTTGGGACTCCCTTTAAAAGGGTGAGCGTGGACATTGTCGATCCCTTAGACCCTCTAACTGCATCAGGGAAGAGATACATCTTGCTGGTAGTGGGCCATGCCGCAAGAAATCCTAAATAAACACCCCTCAGAATAGTCACTGCTCCTTCGGTGGCTAAGGTCCTACTTGGTGTGATCATCAAAGTGGATTTCCCAAAGGAGGTTGTCTCAGGTAGAGGCACGAATTTCATGCCAATCTATCTGAAGGTAATGTGGGAAGAATGTGTGTTAGCTACAAGTTAACCACCCCATACCATCCCCAGACTAATGGTCTGGTGGGAAGGTTCAATAAGACCCTGAAGGGCATGATCATGGGCTTGTCTGACAAACTCAGGAGGAGATGGGACATTCTCCTCCCATGCCTGCTATTTGCATACAGGGAGGTCCCACAAAAGGGAGCCAGCTTTACCCCCTTTGAATGTTTGTTTGGGCACCCTTTAAGAGGGCTATTGTGTCAGGTGAGAGAGTCTTGGGAAAAGCCTCTCACGAATGCCAAGGTCAAGGTGCTGGACTAAGAACTAGGCCTGAGCTCTCGCATGGCAGAGTACATGCACATAGCTAATGAGAAACTGGAGGCCAGCCAAGAGCTCATGAAGCTCTGGTATGACCAAAGAGCTACAATGCCTGAGTACACTTCAGGACAATTGGTGTGGATGTTGGAGCCTGTCACTCCCTGTGCCCTCTAGGACATGTGGACTGGGCCCTATCCAATCCTAGAGAAGATGGGTGAGGTTACCTACCTGGTAGACCTAAACAAGCCCAGGAACCCCCACCTGGTCCTGCATGTCAATAGGTTGAAACCCCACCAAGACAGGGCAGACTTGAGCATGCTGATGGTCACTGATGAAGGAAAAGAGGAGCATACTGAGTCACTGCCAGACCTTCTTTCCCATATGGTGCAAGATGGATCAGTGAAGGGAGTTGTACTCTCTCGCAAATTGACAGACCAGAAGCACAAAGACTGCAAGCAGATGCTGGAGTAGTTTGTTGGTCTGTTCTCTTTGACCCCAGGTATCACCAGCTGGTATATACATGAAATTGACACTGGTGACAGCCTACCTGTCACAAATGAGCTGTACAGTTTGTCTGACCATTTCAGAACCAGCATCAAGGCTGAAGTAGCTAAGATGCTGGAGTTTGGGGGCCCCACTGATAGTCCATGGGCCAGCGCAGTGGTGCTGGTACCCAAACCTAATCCACAAGGGAGAAAGAAGGAGTTAAGGTTCTGTGCAGACTATAGAGGATTAAATGCCGTCACTAAGACTTATGCTCACCCTATACCTAGAGCTGATGAGCTCATTTATTGGTTAGGCATCAAAGTACCTGCGTACATTTGATTTGATCTTAGGCTACTGGCAGATTGCCCTCAGTCAAGGAACAAAGGATAGGTCAGCATTCTGAACATCAAAATGGCATTAACAATTCAGAGTTGTGCCCTTTGGGTTAAATAATGCACCTGCCACCTTACAAAGGTTGGTGAACAGGGTCTTGTATGGGTTGGAGCAGTACAGTGCAGCTTATCTGGATGATATAGCTGTTTACAGTTCCACCTGGGAGGATCACCTTGACTACGTTAAGGAAGTGCTTCAGGCCCTGCAACAGATGGGTCTGACTATCAAGGTCAGTATGTGCTAGATAGGACAGAGTTCAGTGGTGTTCCTGGGTCACCTTGTAGGCAAAGGCCATGTACAACATCTCTAGCCCAAAATTCAAATCATTTCAGATGGGTAGCTCCTACAACCCAGCACAAGTCAGGGTACTCCTTGGTCTGACTGGCTACTATAGAGGTTTTGTTAAAAACTATGGGACCATTGTGACTCCCCTGACAGACATTACTTCTAAAAAGCAGCCCAAGAAAGTCATTTGGACCCCAGACTGTCAGAAGGTCTTTGACACTCTGAAAGAGGCTATGTGTTCAGCACCAGTGTTACTGGCCCCTGACTACACAAAGCAATTTGTGGTTCTGCCAGATGCTTCAGAACCAGGGATTGGGGCAGTGTTGGCACAAGTAAATGAGGAGGACTTAGATCAGCCAGTTGCCTTTATTATCAGGCGACTAATCTCCCAGAGAGAAAACATGGAGTGACATTAAGAGGAAGCCTTTGCTGTGGTCTGAGAAATAAAAGTGTATAATTGCTAATGGAAGAGAAGCTTAAAGTGGGGAATCTAGTACTGGTATGAACATCCCTTGCAAAAGATAAATATGGCAAAAATGATATTAAATGTCCCTAACTGACCCCCAACAGTGCATCAAGAAAATCACTGTCAGATGCACTCTACCTCAAACTGCATGTGTGAAGCTAGTGAATTTCCTCTTACACAATAAAATGCATGAACAGCCTGATATGTCTAGCTTACAATGAAATTTGCAAACAAAACTTCAGAAAAAATCAGTCATGTTGCTATTAAAGGAAAGGGCCTAGAGTTAGAGATGTAATATATATATATATAGTCAGTTTATAAAATTAATAGCTTTGTTTCAGAAAGATGTGAGTTGTTAAGCATAAGTCTCTATTTTAGTTAAGCCTTTTTTAATTACTATTTTAATTTAGCAATGGTTTTAGCATTGAGTTTACAGTGTTTCTATTTAGACCCTAAACGCATTTTAGGTTCTTTTTAGACTTTTAGACTTTGTTGTCATTCTCTGAGATGCACATTCCTCTAAACTCACTCCTTGTGATGCCATTGATGTCAAAGATCATGTGAAATCACTTCTTAACATGGCATCACTTACTGAGTGCTTTCAAGTATGTCTCGCCAAACCAATGTTGAGAAATAATGAATACAACCTAGCACTGGACCACAAAATGTTTGGACCCCCTCATTTGGAGCTTCTGTGGACACTTGTCGATCTAAAGGAAGAACAAATGGAAAAAGCAATACACAAGGAACCTACATGATCGATTCTATCGCTCTTCACGGGGAGTGACGCTGTATTTCTCATCATTCATCTTCAAAGGAAGTCCAATCCCTGGATTTCACACCATCCATTTTCAAAGGAAGTGACTTCATGGGAATTCCCAGCACAACAGGATGTGACATCACTGGATTTCCCATCATCCATCTTTACAGGAAGTGACATAATCAGATTTCTCAAAAATCTATCAGCACAGGAAGTGACATCACTGGTTTCCCACCAAAAAAGTCTTCAAAAAAGAATCCAAGTAATAGGACGCATTTCCATCATCCATCTGCACAGGAAGTGACATCATTTGATTTCCCATCATCTATCTCCTCACCCTCACTGATCCTACTTTATCATGGCCACAGTATCCTCTTGCTCACAGAGTCACTCCTGCAACCACAGACACAACACTCCACATTTGCATACATGCTCCTCAACAACTGCTCACTCACCAAACATTCCACAGAGATCTGGGACCTGCTGCACAACCACAAATCACACCTACTTTTCTTCGCGGAAACCTGACAGAACCCTGTATGAGCACCTGACATTGCCAGAGCCATCTACAAGATCACCAGGCAAGACAGACTTCACAAACCCAGAAGCGAAATCGCCATCATCCACTAGAATGCCACCAGATGCATAATCTCCATGGACATGTCAATCCAGCATGGAATGCCTGCCATTCAAGCTCTATATCACAACCAACTCCACCTTAAGTGGCATTCTCATCAACATACCACCGGGACCAACTTCAATGACACCAACACAGACTTCATCATACCACTCGCCCGCGAAGCTAGTAAATACGTCCTACTCTGAGACCTAAACTTCCCCCTGGCCGACCCCAACTCAAAAGTACTCGAGGACCTTGGAAGCCTGAACCTCACCTAATGAATAAAGGGACTCAACTACATTAAAGTCAAGGAGTTTTGCCAGGATAAGGGGCTGCATGCCAAAAGGAGCATCAAGAAAGCAGAGCTCCAGAAGGCTTTAAGGGCATGGGCAGAGGTCCATCTAGCCCCCACAGACAATGAAGAGGAGTTAGTTGATGAGGAGAAATTGGACCAAGATTCACAGGAGGGTCTTGCACTGCAGCCTGTGGGAGACGGTGGCAATATCCTTGCAGGATTTGAGATTCCACCCCGAGAAAGGAGCAGTGTGTCATCCAGAGGCCTGTCTCCAGAGGAGCTGGAGGATAGGAGGGAGGAGAGAATGTTTAACCTAGAGCTTACAAAAATGTAACTGGAGAAAGAGCACGTTTTGGAGGAAAAGAGAATGGCTTATGAGTTGAACCTCAGGCAGCTGGACATAAAAGCCATGCAAGTGGAGTCCAGCAGTAATGGTGACAGCATACCTACAGTGTCCACTGGAGAAAGAAAGGTTTGTATTCCAAAGGATTTGGTACCCAATTATGGGGGATGACATTTATAAGTGATTCTAAGCCTATGAGGTGGTCCTAAGTGAACACAAGGTCCCTAAGGAGCAGTGGTGGGTAGCTTGTGTAGATAAATGCCCACAGTGGGGAGGGATACACTCCTGCACTAGAAGTAGAGGACCACACACAATATACTCCCATGCAGGCCATCCTTATCAATAAGGTTGGGTTGACCTCTGAGAGGTATAGACAGAGATTCAGGAGCAGGCACAAACTTCCCACTCAGACCTGGGTGGACTTCCTAGATTATTCCAACAAGACACTGAATGGCTGGGTGAGGGGGAGCAAGGTAAATGATTTCAATGGGCTGTACAACCTAATTCTGAGGGAGCACATTCTGGACCTATGTTTTGAAGAGCTGTGCCAACACCTGGTTGATAGCAGGCTGATTGACCCAAGGAAGCTTGCTGAGGAGGCGGACCTCTGGGTCAGCACCAGAATGTCAAAAAAGGTACATGGGAGTGACCCCAGGAAGGGTGTTTCAGGCTCCCCCCAGCAGAGTGAGGGGGAGATCAAGGGAGACCCAGACAAGTCTCAGGTTAAGGGGGAAGGAAAGGGTTCCTATGTCCCTTCTAAGAAGAATGAGGGAGGTTCTGGTAGGCGGTGTCCCAGGGAACCTCATTTCCAACCAAGCTGCTTCGATTGTTGCCAGCTAGGACACAAACAGGGGGACTCTTGTCTGTCTAAACATACCACTCACTGGTGGGAACTTTACAGAAGAACCTATGTGGCCATTGAGGTACGTAGCCCCAAGGGCAGGAGATAGAGAATGCAATGATCTCCCTCAGCTGGCTGATAGACTCAGAAGTTGAGCTGCTAATCCCTGAGGGTGGGAGTCATGATTTTCAACAGGTGATGGTGAATGGGGAACCTTTAACTGCTCTGAGGGACACTGGGGCCAGCTAGACCATGGTAGTGGAAAGACAGGTTTCCGCAGAGCGGTACACCGGTCAGGTGCGCAGGTTAACTGAGGCCCATGAGCAGGACTTTGTCTGCCCCATGGCCCTAGTATCCCTGGAGTGGGGAGGTAACCCAGAGGAGGTTCAAAGTTAGTCCCCAGATGCCCATTGACTGAATTCTGGAGAATGAGTTGCCACCGGTGATAGAAGAGCTAGGAGGGGCAGTTGCCCAGGGCGCCCTGAAAGGTCAGCTATCTGGGCATACCCCTCCCAGGAGGAGCATATAGAAAGCCAGATGGAGGGGCAAAGGGAGGATGGCCTCACCCCTGAATATCCAGCCTAAGATTACAAACCCTGGATTGAAGGACCAGTTTCAGGATACAACTCTGGGACTGATGGTAGATAGAAGGGAGTAAGGGTGCAAGACACCTGGGGCTACGGCCCCCCACTTTGAAAAACCACAGAGGTCAGAGCGCCCTGGATGGACTGGGGCCTGACTCTTGACACTGACAGCTGTCAGTGGCTCTGTTGGTTGCTGTCCATTTGGACAGAATTCTCCTTGAGTTGGGGATAGAAGTCTGATCCAAGGGGTGGAATTGGCCTCATCACCTTGTTGGCCATGGTGGTACTGTCTACCTACTGGGATGCATGTGTGAGCAAGTTAAGTTTAGGTGCTGCACAGATGGGATCCACAGGAAAGGAGAAGGGGTTCCCCATGGGTCGGGTCAGTAGACCCTGAGAGTATAGCCAGATGGATCCAACTGGGTATAGAGAGGCACAGAACTGCAGTAGTGGGGAATTTCATAAAATAGATGTGCAAAAAAAACAGAATACAACAACTCCTAGAAGGATAAAGTGCTTCATACAGGTAGTTTCCCACGCCTGATCCACAGTGCGTACCAGAATCTTGAGAGGCCAAAGACCACAGATCTACGGGTGTCAGGGCACAAAGTTCTCTTCACCTCAAGATAATGGCCTGGGCCAATGAGTCTGCACAATGGGAATATCCATTTTTTTCTCAAAGATAAATAATGTGGACAAAAGAATAGTAAATGGATGATAGATTCAGGACAGGCTTTACACGCAGGGCACAGATCATCAAGAGAAGCACTAGAACACCCCTTGAAACAGAATAATCTGGTAGGCAAGGTCTTGTAGCGGAACTGTAGGAAAGGTTTGCGTGCCATAGATGGAATGATCTCATCAATAGATGTCTCAAACAGTGGGGCAGATTTAAAGTTCAGAAAATCTTTAGTCAAACTGGTCGCTGGTTCTGCCAAGTCCTTTGCAAGCGTCTTTTCCCAATACGTTTCTTTCAGCTTCACCCTTGAAATATGCACCATACTTTCTGGATTGGACCAAAAACTCTCCATCCCCAGCCTCCCCAGTAGTTCTCGTAAGGAGATGAACCACCTCATCGATGTTGCCTTGGGAAATTTCAGGAGATCTGTCAGAGCCTCTCAATAGGATTTCAGCTCTTTCACTATCCATAGCCTAAACCAAAACATTAGCAATTTACAGTTCAACTTATGTTTCAGCTGCCTATGGGCAAGGTCCAAGTACAGAGGCTTCAAAGGGGAGCTGACGGGGAGATCGACCAGCGACCTTAAAAAACGGTTTTCAACAATTGAATGGGGGGTTTGGTTACCCGTGCCCCATAACTCAGCGCCATAAAGTACTCCCCCCAAAACCTTGGTGTTATAGATTTCAAGTGATGGGGCAATTTGGCGGGAAACGGTCTTCCTATGTATTTTGCTGATATGGGCACACTCGTGGATTAGTTGTAACTTTGCTTTTTCCGTATGGGCACCCCAGTGGATCGATGAGGTCAAACGGATGCCTAAGTAATCAAAGACTTCTACTTGCTCCAGCTTAGTGCTACCAGCCCACACAGATCTTTTGGTTGATCTTTTTTCCCTCTATTAAAAATCATATACTTAGTTTTTGCCTCATTTAAAATCAAGCCCCTATTATCACAAAACCTTAAAAAATCATTCAGGAGTTGTTGGACACCCTGCGGTGATTTGGAGATTAAAAGTGTGTCATCTGCAACAGTAGTGCAAGCACTCTTTTTACACCAATTTTGGGAGCGTCACAACCGTCCCTGTCTAAATAATCAACAACTCCATTTATAAAAAGAGTAAAAAGAGTGGGTGCCAACACACATCCCTGCCTCACTCCACGTTGGACAGGGAAAGTTTCTGTTGCTTGATTGTTCGCACCCCACCTAACCTGTGCTGTGTTAGATTAACGTAATCTGATTAAAATGTTTAAAAGATTAGCAGGGAGACCCATCTCTTTTAAGACCCTCCAGAGTCTAGCCCGGGGGACAAGATCAAATGCAGTGTGCAAATCAACAAAGGCCACATATAATTTACCCCCCTTAGCAAATACTTCCTTCCAATAAATACAGATAAGGCAGAAGGCCTGGTCCAGAGTACTGACTTTTGTACGAAACCCCGCCTGGAAGTCGCTCAGGATTTGAGACTCCATCATCCAGTCCTGCAACCTTCCTAAATCCTGTTTGCAAAAACTTTTCTGAATGGAATCTATGAGACTGATCGGCCTATAACTCATCGGCTTGGATCTGTCCCCTTTTTTTGTAGATAGGCACTATTTCTGCAATCTGCCAAGATGGTGGGATACGGGCACCTGACAGAATCAAATTTATGTACGAACCCCAGAGCGTTTTATCCTCTCTTTACAGATCGTTGGGTATCCTGTCTGGACTGGGGGCTCGCGCTGGCACACAAGATGAAATCGCCATTTGGGTTTCCTCCATTGATAGAACCAAAGTTTCACCTTCCCCTCCCAATGACTCAACCCACATCTCACTAGTCTCACTGCTAGCATGATTGCTATTAGCATATAGAGAGCCAAAATAGGCAACCCACTCTTCGGTCTGAACCGTGTATTCCAAGGTTTGCTTTTTCCCCTTTAACCAATAAGCTGCGTGTCTCCAGAAAGTCTTAGGATCTTTGTCTATCAGTGCAATATGTAGGGAAGACCAAAGAGAATCCTCCCACTCCGTTTTAGCTCTATCAATGGCCTGTCTGTACTTAGCCCTGCAGATCACAATCTCCGGGCGTTCCCTTAGTTTAACTGCACTGATGAGCGCCCCCTTGGCCTTCCTACATTCCTGGTTGTACCAGGCACTCTTAGTGTCTTGCAACGGATCTGTACGTTTCCCCCCCCTTTCCCGCACTCCAGAAGGCCGACTGAGTATGTCCCTCATCTCGCTAAAAAACAACTTGTGGCAGGGCCCCAGGCTCTCAGCTGAATCCTTGGCAGGAAGTGTGCCCAACTCCTTAATCAACTGCCTTGCTTTATTCTTTACTTCTTCTAGGGCTGCCGGATGCTCTTCCACCCAACCCCACTTGACTGCTTTTTGGTTATTTGCAACCGAGAGCACGCCCAAATCAGGGCACCCCATAATATCAATCTGTGGGGAGCCAAGTTTAATAAGGGTAAGAGCAAGGGCATTGTGGTCACTCTCAGTTCTTTTCACCACTGCCATATCTTCCACCAAGGGCCAAAGATCAATTCTACTTGTATGACCAGGTCTATTGAAAGTGTGATCCCCATTGGGGTCCGACCTAGTTCTCCCATTTGTTGCTCTTAAGTCATGTTGCAGAGTGAGGGCAAGCACCTGGCCTCCTCTAGTACAGGGGCACTATCAGCAAACTTGACCAAAGCGTGATCTAGTGTGTGAATAGTATTTGTTTCCTTCAAAGCACGTATCACTCTATTGCAGACATTGAAAATTCTAACCTTCCAGCCACTAAACAGGGTCAGCTCAAGGGCCAGAATGTCCTGTGAGTCAACATAAAGAAGCTTAACTTTAGACCCTAGGGCATTTTTGACCCAGGCTGCTAAGCCCCCCGAGGGTCTACCCTGCTCTTTCCTAATAGCTTCTATGGCATAGGCAGAGAAACCATTTCTGAAAGGGGTGGACAGACTCCATGTTTCCTGAAACAGGATTATATCGAAGGTGTCCACAAAACTACACCAGTCTGGATTTGATTGCAGTTTTGAAATCCCCGCCACATTCCACACAAGGACCCTTTAAAACATGAAAGGCAGGTGACCCACCTTCTGATGTACCACATTTAGGGGCGATACCACAGAATTCATTAGCAGTCGTAGGCTCACCTACAGAAAAAACAGATGCCCCATCTTCTACAGTGCCACATTTAGGTGCTGTATCACTGATTTCATTAACAGTCAGGGGCCCAGCACAAAACTCTATATTATATACTGAGACTCTGTTTGCCAAACTTTCAGCTCGGGGCAAATTCAATGGGGGCCCTGGATTTCCTAGATTTCTTTCACCAAGTTGTAGTCACCTTGGGCCGTTCCCTATTCCACATGGACGGGTGCAAAATCCTTCCCCGGTAAATCTGTGGGGCACTAACTCCAAACTTGAAGGGCGTCTATACCTAATAGAAATGAAAGTATTGGCCGGGGGAATGGTGCGAGAATCAATCGCCAATAGTCCATTTACCATATCCTTATCGAAAAACCTAACTTCGATCATGTCCCTGGCTACCCCAGGTAAAGTGAGTCTTCCTGCATATTTTATATCATCTCTGATAATAGAGTAACACTTGCGGGTGGATCTCAGCCAGTGAATGACTTTATTTTTTAGCGAGTCATGGTCTTCAGACCCAACCCGAGAGAGTTTGGGCACTTCGGTGAGATAAACCACGTCTTGGGCACCCTGATCACCCTGGTCACTCTGCCTCTTGTAGATTCCATCCCTTTCTGACCCCATCCCCTGTTCCTCCCCACACCTCAGCCTAGGAGTGAAGCCTTCATCTAGGGTCACCTCACCTCTGTCTTTGAGCCTAGAACGAGCCCTTACATGACCAGCACCCAACTGTGAGTGTTTAGTTGCTAATACATCTGTGAAATTTAGGTGATGATTCCTGGAACTGTCTGAGGGTAGGTATGAGGTACTGGGAGGGGCAACTTTATTGGCTTTAGTAAGTGGCTTAACAAACCCCAAGAATATGGCCCTATGCCCCTGTCTTCTACTGTAGAGTGTGGTACTGACAAGGGTACTGAAAGGGGCCTGTGGTACTCCTACTTCCCACCGACTACCCTCTCAGTTAGAGTGGTGACCTCCCTTCTAAGGGCAACCACCCCATCTCTCAGTGACTCAATCAATGACTTCAATGCAAACACCTCAGAGGCAGGGACTTTACAAGACACTTCAGAGTTCTTTGGACCCACTCCTGGGAACCCTACCTCTTCGTGGACAAGGACATCAAATCTGTTGCGGCATTCAATTTGGGTAGCATAGGCTGCACTAGGGGACCCAATCGGCTCGGCACATTGTACAGGTATAACCGGATTTGATTCCAAATCGGAAAGTCGATTTGCCAAGCCCCCACTCCTCCCTTTAGAGCGTTGATTAAACATGTGTGGAATTAACCTGGCAGGTTTTTTCCCTTGTAATGACTTGGGTAGAATGACTGGGGGGGGCTACAGAATCTCCATCTATAGTTACAGAATCTTCATCTATGGTTGTAGCTGCACTTGCTATGTTGGCCGCCTGGGTAGGAGGGCTCGATGGATCCGCATCTGCTATTTCCTGGCACTCGGACAATATTGTCTTGATTCGATCCATGGTATCGTGACAAATTGCTCCGAGGGACTTCTTTTTTCCTTTTGGGGTTGTCCATGCCCTGTGCCTTATTATGGACTTCCCTCTTACCCATCTTCCTCGGAACCCCTCGATTACTTGATTAATTAATTGTGGCCAGCCACTACACTTCCAAGGAGAAATATTGAAAACCTCTGTCCCGGCCTTCACGCCCACCGGAGTAAGGGAAGATGGGGCTGGCCGCCAGACGATAGTTAAAGTTAACTGTACAGCGTCAGTTTCAATGAGAGGAGATTAAACATTGAGTGAGAAGGTACAATACCAATAGAAGACGATTGAGTCCGCTGAACCAAGAGGACCACTTTACTGCAGAGCCAAGAGATGTGGCCCCGCCCTGCCTACTCCTGCCGCTGACAGGCACGAAACAGGTCCGTCGGCGGCGTCCTTGCCGCAAAGCTACCTGGGAGCTGTAGTTCCTGCTCCCAGGCAATGCGTGATGGCTGGCGGTTCCTGATTCCTGGCCCCGAGCTGGTGGTGGTGGCAGCTAAAGGCAGGTATGGGCTCCCGCACTGCGGGAGCCCTGGCCGGCTTAAGAGCGCCTTCTGGCGCGAAACGGGTCCATCGGCGGCGTCCTTGCCGCAAACCTACCTGGGAGCTGTAGTTCCTGCTCCCAGGCAATGCGTGATGGCTGGCGGTTCCTGGTCCTGGGCTGGTGGTGGTGGCAGCTAAAGGCAGGTATGGTCTCCCTGGCCAGCTTAGGAGCACCTTCTGGTGTGAAACGGGTCCGTCTGCGGCGTCCTTGCCGCAAAGCTGCCTGGGAGCTGTAGTTCCTGCTCCCAGGCAATGCGTGATGGCTGGCGGTTCCTGGTTCCTGGCCCCGGGCTGGTGGTGGTGGCAGCTAAAAGCTCTTGCCAAGCCTGAAATTCAGCTTTTATTGCATATAAACCCCGAAGGTGTCCCCTAGGTAGCCCATAGGCGAGGGTGCTAGGTAAATGGTAGGACATGTACTTTTAAGTTTTACATGTTCTGGTAGTGAAAAACTCCCAAATTCATTGTTCAGTACTGTGAGCCCTACCCCTCCTATGGTTTAACATTGGGTATACCTTGTTACATCTAATAAGTGTAATTCCTAGTTGGAAGTAGGTAGAGCTATCATGTTTAGTACCTATGGAATTGTAATGATAAATCATCTTTAATAGTAAAGTTGAATTTATTATTACCATTCCAAAAATGCCACTTTTAAGAAAGTTGACATTTTTCTGCTCTCAGCTCTTTGTGCCTGCTGCCTGTCTCAAATACATGTCATGGGTGGGTGACAGCTGGGCCCTCTGCATTCCCTCTAGACATCCACACAAATGGGAGCTTTGATGTGACTTGATGGGCCTTAATGGGCCATTACCTGCTTGATTGGAGGGGCAGAGTTGAGCACTGCCTCACTTACATCTAAATAGGATGTGTCCTGTCCCCACTTAAAAGGACTGCTTAACCCCCAGTAGTGAGTCTGGAGCCAGGCCATGAAGGGAGGATCTCTGCGCACCTCAAACCCTCTTTTTGAAATCTCCCCCACTTCAAAGGCCACCACTGGGTATAATAACTGTAGATTTAACCCTACCAACTCATACCAACTCAGTACACTTCTGGACCTGTGGATATTCTGCCAGGAAGAAGGTTTGCTGTGCTGCTGAAAGACTGCCACTTTGCTGGACTGCTGCTCTGAAAGAACTGCTTTTCTGCTGTGCTGACTTTCCTGCTGCCCTCCTTGCCTGGGTGAGAAGGGCTGGGACTACACCAATTGAACTTAGAATGACACCAAGGTTTTGTCTGCTTGCCTCCTGTTCTGAAGTCTCAGGGACATCAAAGACTTCCAACAAACCTGCTACAGCACCTGGACTGCCAATACAGTCCTGGTCCCTTGGAGTGGGTATAAAGCACTACTGCTGCAGAAATCCACGCATCAACACCGTTATACCTCTCGAAACAGGGGAATCTCCATCAACGCTGCCGCATCACCGCTGCCGCAAAGGCAGAAGACATTGCATCGCCAACTGCGTGGTGCATCACCTCCAGTTCTTGACGCATTCTTGACTTGCGTGGCTCAACAATGATGAACCTCCTACATCTTGGGGTGCGACAATGATGGATTTCTAACTTGCGCAGATCAGAACTGTAGCATCACCTACATCCGGAGGGATTGACTATGATGCATCACCTCCTCTGCGCCTCACAACTCGTTCTCAACGTCGACGCAACCATGAACTGTGAACCAAGGTAATCTTTCAGCGGGCCAAGGCTGGTTCTTGTGTCTGACCCGTGCTCAATCGTGGTCTACCTTACCTTTTTGGCTTAATATGATGTAGCGTGACCAGATAGCCTCGGTTGGTGCTTTAAGTTTTTAAGAGCTACATTTAAAAATATTCTTTAAAAATTCTTAACTCCAGTTCTACTGCTTGGATTTGTGTTGTTTTGGTCTTTTTTTGTTCAATAAACTAAGCTTTATTTTACTAACTAGGTGTGGTATCATTTTGTGTGGGGTTTTCACTGTTTTACTGTTTGAAGTGTTGCACAAATACTTTACACATAGCCTCTTAAGTTAAGCCTATCTGATCTGTGCCAAGCTATCAGGGGGAATCACAGGTTAATTAAGAGTGTGTATCTGACTTACACTGACTAGATTTTTGGTTTCTGCTTGAACAGGGTGCATACCGCTGCCATCCACACACCCAGTTTCTAACACAGAATTCTTTGGTTTATCCCCTCCATCGTCCTGAACTCCCATTCTTGAAACTCTAGTTGCCATGTTATCCGGTTCCAAATCCACTGTTGCAATCCTATTTTTTCCTTAATGGCACACCATAGCAAAGTGGCCCTTCCTACCACATTTATATCATTCTTTCCCAATGTTAATGCAGTTCTTACAGTCTGGACCATGGTATAAACTTCACACTTGAGGCAGGGTCTTTGAGCTGTATTGAGTTACATCCTTTGTTGTCATAAGATGTAGTTTTGTACCAAGGAGTATTATTCTTCCAGCTTACAACATTTACTCCACAGCTTGTGTCTTGTTGAGCCTCTTCGGTTACTACTTCTTGTATTTTCTTTGCTCCTAAACGCTGCATCTCTTTCATGCACGTTTTTGACTCTTCAACCACTTTTGCTATTGTTATGGACCCTTTAAGCTTGGGTTTGCTTCCAGCCAACAGACATTCCTGTACTTTTTTTTTTACTACAACTCCTCACAATTAATTGGTCTCTGATCAGTGTAGGAAAGTAATATCCGCTTCTTATGGTTACCCCCACTTATTGCTGATGCCTCACTGTTTTTGGACTAGTCTGACTGGGATCCTGCTATCCAGGACCCCAGTCTATCTGCTTTCTCTCTTAAATTGCTATGTATGTACTTTAGGTACACTCCAGATTGAATACTGGGGTACCCTTATCAGTCCCTAGTATATGGTACACCATGTACCCAGGGCATAGGTACCCCAGAGGCCTCCCATAGGCTGAAGCATGTATTATGCCACCCATGAGAGGCCATTCAAAATGACACAACAGGCCTGCTACAGCAGCCTGTGTAAGTTGGTGCTTGCACCACTTACTTAGATAAAGGTTCACTATATCTATCTAAATCACTACACTTAAAAACCTATCAGTCACCCCTATGGCAGGCCTTATCAATCCTGAAGGCAGGGTGTTGGGTTTTTCGTGAGAGGGTGCCACTGCATGAGCAGAGCCCCTCTGCAGCCTTCGGAGACCATTCTCCGGGGTTGTCTGTGATGCAGCCAGACATATAGGTTAAGTTGCATTATAACCTCGCGGTAAATGCTAACTTTAAAACGGCTGCTTAGAAACATGTCGTGTTTGGTGTCAAACACCTTGGAATCATACCTCCACACCAGTAACTGGTGTGGGAGGTATGATTCCACCCTTCCAAAGGAGACATGTGTGGGTCACCGGTCTACCCGGTACCAGCTTTCTCGACCCGGGCAGCACAAAATGGACGCTGCCAGCCACCGACACGATTCTGCTCTCCTGCTGCTGAGCCAAGCTCGAGCAGAGGAAGGCATGACAATAAGCATCCTGTCACAGGGAGGAGTGACCACCTCCCAGACAGGGTTTAGTGTATTGGGGCTGTAGGATGCACTCTGAGAGTGCCAGAAAGTCTGCACTGGGGGCACATTTGGTGTCCCTGTGCATAGTCCAGCTCAAACCAGTTCTGGGAGCCATTGGCTCCTGCTCTGGCACGAAACTGGTAGAAAGGAGAAATCCCTTGGTGAGAATATGTGCTATTGCTGGGTCTCTAAATTCCCAGTATAAAATTACTAGCCCATATGTTAGAAAGATGCTGAGTTAAGGATATTCCTACACAACTACTGAAAATGACATCAAATTCATATACCATTAAAAAACCTTTGTTGCAGACATTCAAGTAACAACACAAACTAATAAAAACAACACAATTATTCAACACAGAAATAATTACAGAAGTTTTGATCTCTAATATAAGCTAACAAACACTCAACAGAGAGACAAATATAGACAATACATTTTGTCATTTAAAAACACATCCGGTCGGAATAATTAAAATACAGATCCTAAATACAATCTATAGTCCTTATCTATAGGATGAGCTATTTCCAAGGGTTGTGTTGAATGGAGCGTCAACGCGTTTCGATGGTTCTAATAATTTCCCATCTTTATCAAGACAAACAATAAGTCTCTCTTAACTGGCACTCTATGGTTGCCTTTGATCTCAACCCTTATTTCATTTTCCTGCCAACTCCATACGTATTGATTTGTTGGGCATGTTAGTAATCTCTGATCCTGGGGATCTTATAAAATTAGTGATGGGATCTTTGTTTTAATTTCTATACAAAGCGTTTTTCTGGATTATTTCTCTGTAAATGTTGCAATAAAATCAATAATTTTCAATCTGAAAGAAAATCCTCACTCCCTCACTTCACAATTTGCTGATGAAATCCTCAGAAACGAGTTTGCTGTCTTTTACATTCTCTCGATAAAATTAACTTAAAATTCGTGTAGAGAGCCTGCAACAACGTCTTTCCACCGTGGGTCATCCACGGAAACTGGACAAAGGACATGGGTGTAGCCACCCTTCTGTCCTGGCCCTCCCCTAGGAGGGTCCCCTGAATCTGTCCAACCCTTTCCCGTGGGTATAAAGTGGGATACCTGGCTACAGGACTTTGGATTTTACCTGGACAAGATTCTGCTAAGAAGAAACCAAGTACTTCGACTGTCTGCACGACGCTGGAAGACTGAAGAATCTCCCTTGGAGTAAAGGAGTTACTTCCCTGCAGAAGCAGGCACCTAAGCGCATCTGACCGGTTTGCTTCTCCCAAGCTCCTGAGGACTCCGAAGATTTCAGCAACACAGGAGGGGGGTCTCAGAAGGTCCCTCAGGTTGAACTGAACTCTCAGCAATTCTGAGACTAGTATCCCTCGTGGGGGCCGTGTAACCTGAACCCCTGTGCACTGCGTACATTTGCAAATGCATAGGCTTGTTGGCGATTCCTGAGCTTGTGCATTGGACTCCGAGTAGTCCTGACCCCAAGTAGTATTTGCACTGAAGATATCCGGCCTCCTCGCACTGAGTACTCCGTGGGCTGGTGCTTTGCAAGCTTGCTTGAGGTCTCCTCGCGACTCCTGGTTCGTTGGCCTGTGGGTCCTGGTGATGGTCACCTTGTTTGCTCTTGGGCTTCCCTGGTTGCTCGAGATGTGCCCTGACTCCCCATTGCTTGGAGAGTCCCCTGGACCTTGCTGGTCCACACCGTAACCTGTTTGCTCTGCCCGCGTGGGTTGCATTTGCCAAGACTTGTTGGTGCTCCAGCCGGACGCCGACCCCTCAGCACTCGACATCCTTCATGGGACAGCTCACCTCCAGATCCTGGTCATCCTCGATGTCTCCTGGCCCCCGTGGCTGCAGAGTCAAGCATCTCTTCTTCGCACCTGAAGCACCTGACATCGGTGGGCATTCAACTACTGAGCCCCTGGTCACCTGAAGTGACCCAGACTCCCTCCCCTCTGCTTTCAGGTTCCTCTCACCTAGAATCCAGGCTTGGATTCCACCGGACACTCTTCGCCTTCCTGGCAGCAGTACTTCTTTGCAGCTCTCCATTGAAAACGACGAAGCTTTCCGACACCACTTGACCCCTATGCACCCGGCTCCTATGGGATAGGTAACATGGGTACCTCGGTACTCACTGGTGGGTTGGCTCTAGAACCTCCTATGTTTATTTATTTATTTATAAAGTTTTATATAGCGCGAACATGACCCTAGAGGGTATCAGAGCGCTTTACATTACAACATTCGGAAACATTAGATGGTTGAGGGGGTAATATTCATACATTCAATATTCGACATTCAATACAAAAAGAGGTAGACAGTGGTAGATAAGATAAGATATGCTGCTATTAGTAACTTCGGATTTAAAGTTTTAGGATGTGAATTTGTTCATTAGAAGCATTTTCACTTATTTTTTGGAGGAGGAAGGGATTTTGCGTACATCTGGAGGTAATGAGTTCCAAATCTTCGGTGCGATACCAGAGAAGGTTCTGCAGCACGTTCTCTTTTTGTGGAAGGATTGTGGTTTCAGTAGTAGTGAGCTCACGCTTCGCGAATGTCTGCAACCTCCAGACAGCTCCAGCTTTTGTGCTAAGTAACTGGGGGTTTTAAAATGAAGGGATTTATGGGTCATGCAGGCGATCTTTAGTTGTATTCTTGCCTCATATGGTAGCCAATTCAGTTCTTTTAAGGTCGGAGAAATGTGGTTATTTCTTTTTGTTCCAGAGACCAGCCTGGCCGCAGCGTTAAGAGATGCCCTCAGCGGGGCCAGCTTGTATTTGGGAAGTCTGCATAGAGTGGCACTTCCGTAGTCCAATCTTGGCAGCACTAGGGCTTGTACCGCGATTTTTAAATCGGCCTATGGGAGGAAGGGTTTAAGTTTCCTTAGGATACTCATCTGATGATTAGCTCCTTTGGTGTCATTATTGACATGCGCCTGCATATTCAAGTGTTTGTCTAAGGTGATTCCCAAGGATTTAGCGGAGTCAATGATGTGGGGAGAGCAGTCAAAGGTAGTTAGATGCTTCAGCCAGAGGTCTATCTTGGGTGTGTGGTTGGGGGGGGAGATGAGGAGGAATTCCGTTTTTTTGGTGTTGAGCATGGGGTGGTTGTTGGAGAGCCAACTTTAAGTATTATGAAGAATAGCGTTGAGGGAGATGAAGTCTTCTGGGGAGGAGATTTTCATATACAATTGTGTGTCATCTGCATACAGGTGATATAGAATGTTCGCAGAGTTCAGCGCGTTTGCCAGGGGTTCCTCGAGTAGATTGAAAAGAATGGGTGATAGTGCTGAGCCCTGTGGGACTCCTAGGGTGACAATGGAGGGTTGAGAGAGTGAATGCTTCATCTTGATTCTTTGGGTTCTATTGTTTAGGAAAGAGGTAAACCATTGCAGCACGGGACCAGATAGTCCCATCCTTCGTTCCAGAAGGGACAGTAGGTTGTCAAGTTTAACCGTGTCGAAAGCGGAGGATAAGTCAAGAAGTATCAAAAAACATGATTCATTATGGTCTAGCATTTTTAATATGTCGTTCATTATGTGGGTGAGTGCTGATTCAGTGCTGTGTCCTTGACGGAATCCGGATTGGTGTTGGTCTAGGAGGTTGAATTTCTCAATGTGGTTGCATAATTGAATTTGTACACATTTTTCTAGTAGTTTCGCAAGAGTGGGGATGTTGGATATAGGACGGTAGTTGTTGAGATCTGAGGAGAGGGAATTGACTTTCTTTAGAATAGGTTTTACCTGCCCTACTTTAAGGCAGTCAGGTATGGTGCCTTGCCTAAGAGAGGCGTTTACAATCTTTGACCATAAGAGTAGAATAGAAGTTTTTATCATTTTGAATAAGGAAGGGAGTAGTGAATCAGTGAAGTGATTGGAGGGATTATTCGCAAGAAGAGTGTTATAGATGTCATTTTCGGTGTAGGGCGTGAAGGTGTGCCAAGAGGCATTGTTTTTTGGAATTGCCATCGGTGTACTAAATTGGCCCTTGACCTGGGAGTAAGATGTAGGCTCATGGTCGGAAGGGCATTCTTAGATTGTATGTCGTATTCAATGGTTTTTGTTTTTCTAGGAATAAATTGGTAAGCTCCTCGTAGCTAGGGGTAGCCGACTCTCTAAGTTCCATAGCGTTTGGTGTGTTGAGCGATTGTTGTTTGACTATTTCAAATAGTTTTTTGGGACGATTAATGGCTTGGTTCAGCTGGGGTCTAAAGAAGTCCGCCTTAGCCTTTAAGATTTTCCTGTTGTATGTATTCCTCAGTGCTTTAAGGTGATTTAGGTGTTCTATAGAGGGTATCAATCTCCATATCCGTTCAGTTGATCTTAGCTTGCGCCGGTCAGAGTTCAGATTCTCGTTGAACCATGGTTTGGAGATTTTGGTGGAAACGTTTTTTTGTTGGAGGGGGGCTGTTGAGTCAAGTATTTTTAAGAATAGTGGAATTGTAAAAGTCTGTGAGGTCATGAACTTCTACCATGCCTATCTGGGGGATCAGGTCAGTGTTGTAACGGTTTGCTAGGTCATTAGGGTTGATATTTTGGATATTCCTTTTCCATTGTTTTGTTTTTGTAGGTTGGCATCTTTTCGGGGTCACCTCAATATTGATAGAGAAGATGCTGTAATGGTCAGACCAATCACAGGGGATTATGGAGTCTAATGAGACATTGTTCGTTTTAGCTATGATGAGGTCTAATGTCTCTCCCTTGTTGTTTGTTGGACTGTCACAGAAGTGGGTCAGATCCTGATCTGACAGCAAGGATTTAAGCAGCTTACCGCATGATCATTCGTATTTTTCCAGTGGAGATCGAAATCTCCTAGAAAAATCTGCGACACTTGTGAATTGTCATTGGATGTAATGATTTCCATTATCTGTTCAACGAACGGCAGATTATCACCTTTGTGGTATATTATGTGAAGTTTGCTAATGAGGCAGTTGTTGTTCGTGATGTTGATGCAAAGATATTCACTGGTGGATAAAGAGACGGTGTCTGTTTAATTAACTGAGATTGTGTTTCGGTAAATGCAGGCTAACCCACCGCCAGGTTTCACGGTTCTGTCTAGGCGGATTATGTCATGACTAGGAGGGACCAGTAGGTCTAGGATAGGAGAGGAGGAGCTATTTAGCCATGTTTCAGTAAGGATAACAATGTCAAGCTCATTTGAGAGGATGAGATCGTTGAAGTTGGACGCATGTTTGCTAGCTGATCTGCAGTTGAGGAGTATGCACTTCAGTTTCCTAGTAGAGTGGGTGAGGGCTGTCTGTACTATGTTGATATTTTTTAGTTTTTCGCTATTTATAGATCTGTTGTTGTGAGTAGGTTCTCTGTAAGGGTTAGCTTGAATGGTTTGAATACTACCATGTAGAGGCTTGCTGTTGTCTATAGGAATGGCATAAGATAGGAGGAAGTCACGTATGTCAATGTCAGATAACTCAGCAATTAGTCTCTTGGGACGAGAAGGGTCGTTGGGGGAAGGGATATTTTTCTGAATAGTATACTCAGGGTGTGGATTTTTGGTGATATATCTGATAGTTTGGTAACTGATTTGGTTCACAGGGTCATTAGTGGCTCTGTGAGAGTTTAGGAGTTCTTTTGTGATGGTTGATAGATTTGTTCCAAAGGGTTTGCTTGAAGTCCTCGTAGAAGTGTCCTTAAACTGTAACTTTGCAACCGCGACTTTCCCATAGAGTTGTACGGAGCACGCGGTCGTGTTTCCTCACTGCACCCGTCCTCCGTGGGCTCCCTGTGTCACTGCCTTGGGTGGTTCCTCGGGGTCCCAGCGATTCTACGTGCCCTAGACCCTGTGTCTAGTCAAGTCGTGATTGTTATACCATTTTTTTAGTATATGCTTCGGTCTCCCCCTGGAGTCCGCTGTGTATTGTGCTACTTACGAATGTTCTATTGATTCAGTAGTGTGTGCTCTATGTTCTAATCTCGTGAAGAGATTAGTAGACAGTGTTATAGTAATAAATACATATTTTTATATAACTACTGTGTGGTTCTCCTTTCATTTAGTCATTCAGGAGGTGATATTCTGGTAAAACAAGCTGCTTTACATTCCTTCAAGATTAAGCCTGAAGGCTGCTCTCCACAGCTACCACTAGGATAGCTTTCTAAAGGTTATCTTTGACCTCATACATCATAAGGGTCGTGTGGACTGGTACAAGGTGCCCACTTTAATTAGTGGACAGTATATACCAGGCCACCTTCTCACAATCAGCTCATCTGTCATGTTACTAAATTGGTACTTTGTGGCCAACTCCCTTTGTCGTGTCACAAATGTATCAATGCTTTCATCACATTTGTGTGGCAAAGTATAGAACTTTTGCCTTGTCATTGCTATGTTGATTGATTTTGAAAATCTAATTTCTACCCTCGATTTACTTAATTATTTATGTACATCTTCAATTATTTCACCTTGGGCATCCAAAGCTACTGGTAAGTACCTGAATATGTGTTGACCTTCTTTACTTAAAGAGCTGAGCAACAATGCTTTCTTCCTGGTAGGAGGGAAGTTTAAGCCATCTAGAACTTCAAATTAGTTTTCAAAATTTTCTATTCATTCTTCCCACTCAATGTTTGGACGTTCAGGATGGGTTACAAATGCTGGTGGAGCAATATTGTTTTCCTGTTTGGAGACTGAAACTTTCTGTGGAACACTGGAGCGTGAGGCCTAAAGCAATGTACCCTCTGTCTCTCTCTCTCTCTCTCTCTGAGCTTGACTTCAAAGTTGATATCTTTCATGCCAGGTCCAAATAAATATTTTCCCAAAATAACACTGACATAATAAAGTAATGTTCATTTACCATGCTTGAAGTCGTTGCCAAATTTTATGCGGGATTGTTATCTGCACTACCAAGATCCTGTAGTGAAAGAGCAGGCCGCTGCAATCCATGGTGGGAAATGTGTTGTAATAAAAGCAGGATGCACTTCTTCTTTTCAAAGGTTTATTCACACAGGACCTCCAGTGCTTCCTGGAGGCCATCTCAGCAGCATCTGCCTTCCAAAGGAACCTCACCTCAGGCCAGAATACAATCATTATACTGCAGCACAGTTCTATTACCTCTTAAAGTTAAAACAAACAGCTACAACTCTGTCAACACCCACTGCTTCTCATTTGTCTATTTTCATTCTGCTGCAGATATGAGTAAGACCCATGGGGAAGATCACACGAGGAAGCCAATATGGGGAAGAACCTATATAAAGGACACACATGACATACTACTGAAATGCATGCAAATCCATGCTGCATGAACTTCTTAAACTCATTTGATTTTCATCAATTCTTAAATACCAATCTGTCTCTTAGGATCTGGCTAAGGTGCACTGGCTTCGGGTAAAAAAAGAATAGATTTCAAAGCCCTGTGTACAACCTTTAAAGCTTTACATAACATTAGCCCGGCATATTTGCGGAAGAGTTTCACTTGGTACTCCCTGCCGAGAAAACTCAGGTCATCCACCGCCAAGGTTTTGGCGATACCCAAGATCAGACGAGCCTCCTGGGGAGGAAGAGGCTTTGTTTTGGGAACTGCTGAAATATGGAGTTCTTTGCCCATGAGCCTGAAGGGTAGTTCTTCAGGAAATCTCTTAAAACATGGCTTTTCAGCAATTAGTTTAGCTTCCAAATTTCAGAAGCAGCGCCAAGACGTCCTTAGGCATTAGAGCACTCTACAAAACTAAAAATCAAATCATTTTTGTTCAAGGAAATGGATATTTGTGAGAGTAGCACCCTGGTGTTCAAGGCCCCTATTCTGTGTATGCTTGATTGATATGAATAATTTAATTTCTTTCCTTTTGAATAGAGTATGCAATGCTGGTCATTTTTTGGTGATAACAGATTTAACAAACAAAAAAAAGCAAAATCAATCATATTTTTATTACAAAGGGAAATGATCTGTACATGCAACAATATCATGGGGGATGGGTGATGTCTCCTCAATATAGGAATACACTAGGCCAACAACTTTCCAGGATGTATTGCATATTAATTGTGTCTTGATTCATGCTGTGCCAATTAAGAAAACACACAAATTGTGGGTTGTATTTCTTTGGCATTGCTGTATGGAGATTCTTTGGAGACTCTTGAGAGGTATGGGCAACAACCAATGTTGTCCCCACCTCCATGGATACCTGCTGATTTTTGCTTTTGTTGCTCAGTTGAGAGCAATCTGACTTTTTAACTTTAAGAACCACTGGGGCTGTTTTATTTCTTTTAATTGTTCCTGCTGTAGTTATGCTCGCAATACAAGTGACACAGCATTGTTTTGCCACATCTATTTACTGATACATCCATTTCATATTTTTACATTTGGATGTTACCATTCTCTTATAAATACAAATATTAAAATATTTAGGCCTCGTTTAGAGTTTAGTATAGAAAACAGTTGGTCCAACCAACCTATATTTGTAAGGAATCTTTGTATAACACCCACATTCAACAAGTTAATTAAACCATGGCAAATTATAGAGCATTTATCTTGAATTTTTTATTTTATATTATAATTTTATTTGCTGGGGGTCGCGTAACCACTTAGCATGGAGTAGTCTCATTTGTTAACGGAATTAACCAGACAAATCGCTCCACCAACTAAGAACGGCCATGCACGACCACCCACAGAATTGAAAAAGAGCTATCAATCTGTCAATCCTTTCCGTGTCCGGGCCGGGTCAGGTTTCCAGTGTTGGGTCAAAAGATTGATAGCTCTTTCTCGATTCTGTGGGTGGATTCCTTACAAATATAGGTCGGTTGGACCAACTGTTTTCTATACTATTATTGGCCCAGGTCTGTCTGAGTACTGGGTTTCCCTATTGTTGTGTAACAAACTGGTTTAGAGATTGGCAGATGATGTTAGTACCGGCGCCATGGTGGGGTACTTTACTCCCACCATAGTGAGGGTACTCTGGCCACCAAATTTTAGAGATGTTTGGCAAACAAGCTGACATCCCTTGTAGTTACTGGAACCACTGTGACAGTGGTTCCTGTTAATGCACTGAACGTGAGTTATGTGGTTCAATCAACATGACAACTCCACACAATCAATATTTGCATTTTCTTTTATTTCTTTTTAGAAACAAAATCCCAAAGACGGGTTTGTTTTTTTAAAATAAGAAAAGGCAAAGCTCGCCTTACCATGGAAGAGTTCTTCAAATAATATTTTGGGTGACGTTTTGTAAAAGTAAAAACTGGCTATATGTCCGCCCACTCTAAAGAAGGCGAGCAGACAAATGGCCATACCTCAGACGGGCCTTGCTCTGTCGGTCTGTCGAAGGGGTATGTGGGTTGTGGAGATGGTGGAGTCTCCGCTATCTACATGCTAAATGTCCACCCATTTATAAATCAAGTGGGCAGAGCTTCCGTTTGGTGGAGAGGGCACTTATGATGGAATATCCTCCCACCAAACTTGCCCCCACTGTTTTTACTGTCAAGTCAAAATATGATAGCATTAAAACTATGCAAACACAACACTTGATGGTTGGAGTGTTGAAACTTTTCAGTCAAGATATCATGGTTAAAGCGATTGTTCTTTTGCTCACCATGCCACCCCAGTTTGTACCCAGCCATATGCCAATTGATGGAGCAAGGACTCACAATGAGACTTGCTCGGAAGCAATCCTCTCACAGTATTAATTAATTTGTACTAAAAACCTTGTAATGTCTTTATTAATAATGTGCAACACAACATTTTTATCTAGAAGATGCTTACCTATGTGTTTTCCACTAATAAGGAATCCTTCTCTAATCCAAAATGGCCGCTAAAGCGCGGGAAATCTACTGCGCATGTGTCAACCATGTCACGTGGTATGACGTCTTTCTTTGCTTGGAGGGAAACTTTTGCTTCTGCGCAGTGTATGCTAAAATGGCCGCCTAATGTTCTCACATGCTAAAGCTTTCGCATTGCTGCAATTAATTATGTGGTATTCTAACGCTACTAATGTGGGATAGACATTTATAATTAAATGGGAGTAGAGTAGAAGTAGGGGGTATACAGTGAAAACATTTATTTTTGATTTTAATATGTTTCTTCTTTGATTTTCTATTAGTTCGTATTTTGGGCCTGGGTTGGCTAAACAGCAGCTCGAGAGCCATGTGACCTGCGCATGCGCTCTGAAAACTAACAAAGCAAAGCGATGAAGTCAACTTGGATGATGTCCAAGGACATGACCCGCTGATCACCTTCAGAGCTCAACTAAAATGTCTTATAAAATGATACATTTTGTATATATTTTGTAATAATCATGGTGTGAAACGGGTGGGAAATAAATCAAATGTATTAATTGAGAGGGGCGGTATTTTAAAACAATGGGCTTAAGAAAATTGAACTAAAATGACATGGTGTGAGGATCAACCCCCTGTCCCTGTCCAATCAGAATTAGTGGGCCCATAATTTTGAAACATTAATGGGAGGTACATGGGCGTAGAAGGGTATAATAGATATAGAATTAGCTAATTAGTTAGTACAGCACAGCATGCAGATGAGCATAGAGGCTCAGAAAGAACAGATGAACAGATGCTGTAGCAGAACAGAACAGACTGAACCGCTGTCCGAAAAGGTCGTGAGGTGGGGGCGGCGGACCGTACTAGAGGGAGACGCGGAAGAAACCACGAGGAGGAACGAAGTGTCAGAGAGGGGAACGACGCTGGCGTCGTTGGTAGAGAGGTCATCTATCCTGTCCTGAACCTGGTCCAGAGGTCTTGGTCTTCATCCTTTCTTGGGACCCTTTTCCAACTCCTTGGCCAAGGGGTTTGGTTTTCACACCTTTAGGTAACTATAAATGCGTAATTTTTTAGTTTGTACTGCTGTCTCTATCTTCTCCTTTCTGAAGGGACCGTCATTTGTGATAAATAGGTGACTATAGTGTGCTTCCTCCTTGATATGCGATTAAGTATTATGTGAATTGTAATTTACTCTGCTAAATAATTTTAGATAAACATTTTAAAACTTCCTGAGTCAGTGGTTATTTCAGGTGGTTAATGAAAATTATGTTTTGTATGATCTCATATCAACCCCAGTTATCAAAGGTCCATTGGTAAGTCATTACTCTTCAATCAGAAAAGGTAATTGGTAGCAGGGATTGTGATAAAGAGTACAACTGATTCCCACCAGCGGTGATTATTAGTTAGTGAGAATGAATGGGCCCAGGTGAGTATTTTCTGTATGAATGTTTGTTGTTAATAACCCGCTGGATCACAATCAGTCTTGACCCTGCTCCCGATGGGAACAGCCCAGCCCAAACTGCCAGGCCAGGTCCTCCCTGGACCAGAAAACAAGCATCCTAGGATCGGCTTCAGGGTATCACTCCTCGTTAGTCAGATTAGCTTGAATCCAATGACATAGCGAGCACAAGATCCAAGTGTGGGCATACCCTTCCCACCTAGGGTGAGAGAAGCAAAAAGAACAAATGATGGACGGAATGCTAAACAACGCAAAAATTCACCCCAGCATAGATCTGGGTTCAATCCATCATTTTGTTTGCTCACCATGCCACCTCGGTCCTAATAACGTCGACAGCTATACTAAGCCATCTACCAGTAATCATGGATCTGCATCGTCGGAGTCGGTTGCTCCTGCAAAACCATCAGTCAGCAATAAAGGATATTAGATGCATGGCCCATTGTCACTTTCCTTACGTTAGCATAACTGAGCGTATTGTAGGCCTCTTTTGTTTTTGCACACGTTACTACATAACACGATTGTTTTTGAGCCGAATTGTTTTTCACACAGAACCTGCACATGTTTTTGTATTTTGTTCTTTTTCTGGGATTTGGTCTGAACACACTAGACAAGGTCAAACAACAATGCCCCTTGTTATTCTCTCTGATAAAACTTTGGCTCTTACAAATAACAAGAAAGAGCAGCGGCTGTTTGTGAACACACATATCCTGTCATATAACTGAGGATACAGGTTCTGAAAAAACAGACACTGAGCAAAGGTCCTGAAGCAAAAGGGCTGCGACATCTCAGATGTAGAACATCCACCTATGCATGCTAAGGTACAGGGTCCGCCACTAATCCCAGAGATCGAGGCTTTTTTTGGTACCAACTCATTTGTTTCTCTGGAAAGGTTAGCAGGACAAGTGAGGCACTATTGCTAGTCAGACTCGAGCTGATAGATACTGAGGCGGTATGTGACTACATACTGATGGTCTATGGTCTCAAGCATTGTTCTGTTCCTGAGCAGAATCCCAGCAACAACTGGAAGCACAAATGGAGCTAATGGCTGTGGATCTTGTACTGGTCAGTATGTTATTTTAATTTGTAATGTGCGCTAATCACCCCAGGAGTGGTAACTCCGTGCTGCAACAGTTCAGATGCAAGCAAAGGTAGTAGAATTAAAACAGTGTAGTTTTAAGTGCTTTCCTAAAATGAAGGTGATCCAAACATGTACAAATGTGTTGAAGGAAGGCGTTCCAATACAGAGGGGCTAAGTATGAGAATTACCTACTTCCTGATCAGGACTTTTTGACTCGCAAAACCATTAAGAGAGCCTTATCACTAGATCGAAGGAGTCTGTAAGGATGATAGTAGTCAGCTTCGAGGCTAAGTAGCTGGGATGAGGGCTTTGTGGGAAAGGCAACAAATTTAACCATTGGTAACCATTGAAGTGAACGCAAGGGGGGAGCAGAGGCTGCTCTTGGTGAAAGATTACAGAGTAGACCTCAGTAATCATCAACATTATGCCAGTAAGCTAGACTGCCCCAATTATTAAAATTAAATATTCCTCCACAACATATGGGGCTTCCCAGTAAGAGATGAGTGTTGAATCGCTGAGAAGACCGCATTACCCACAAAATGTGGCCCAGGGGCTATCTACTTAGGCTGGGCCCTTAGGGCATCTGTACTCCAATCTTCCCTGGGAGCAACAAGTATGGTGGCGATATGCAGTCTTCTGAACTGCAGAGACAGAGATGACATTTTACAAGCGGCTTTGTGCATCCACCCATCGCATTTACAATGCTGATGTGGTGCTGTTTTCCACTAGAATCAGTGTGTCCAATTCTTTCACATAGATCTAAAAAAAAGATTAAAAGCATAGATGATTAGTATTTACTATACATTGTGATAACAAAATCAAACTATTCTCCAACCAAGCTATGAAATTAAACTTGAAAAATGTTAGCAAATAAAACAGCTTTCCCAATAAAAATAAGCATTTGCAATGCAATAGGTCTCGCATTTGCGAGAGTTTAAGCTTTTGGCATTGTACATGACAATGCCGAAATTTATATGTTTTGATAATTAATGCATAAATAAAAGGCATTTTCATGTGCGATGCCAATAGCTCAAACTCTTGTAAATGCGAGACCTATTCAAAGAAGCGGCCGCCATTGTCCCAGGCAGCTTAGAAAGTTAAAGCGCGCATGACACGCTGAATGTTGCAGGAAGGCATGTCCTGCCTGCAGTAGGAGAAACTATTTAAAGAAAATAATGCTTACAGACAAAACCAAACATAAATAAAAGGCATTGTCATTTACAATGCCAATAGCTCAAACTCGCGTAAATGCGAGACCTATTGCATTGCAAAAAAAAATCAGGGGCATACTCACAAGGACTTATCGCCGAGTTATCGGCACTTTCGCGCAGCAAAAGTGGCGATAGAATTACCGCCCCTTTTGCAAGCTGGTGCTAACTGCCTACATCACCACATAACCCGCGATAGCTGCCGCAAAAAACATCGCTACCATTGACACCGCCAACTAACGCTAATGAGATGCAGAATAGGCGTGCCCGTGGAAAAACACACGAAAAGACAACACCGCGCGATTCTCTACGGACAGCCAGATCTGCAATGCGAGGCAAAAACAGGCGATAAGCCGTGGTAGCAGCAGGGATTTAACACCTGCCTTTTGCTGGTGCTAAGCAGGGCGACTACCTGCACCACAAAAGGGAACCCAGCCCACAGCCACACCTGAAGAACAACAGATGCCATGGAGCCACTGCCCATGCAGGCCGGAGACCCCTGAGGCCCAAAACACCAAGCGCCACCACCCCAGGACCGCCCCACACTCCTGGCCCCCCCCCACCCCACCCACCCCGGACAAAGATGTGCCACAGCAAATTACGAAATCACGAGAAAGATAAGAGCCTGATGTCGCACAAATACAACACCAAACCTACTTGTGTGGTCAGAATAAGGAGAAACAAACATACAACTTAGAAATCACACAACAGAACTTTATTAATACACAACACAAAACAACAATTCTGAAGAGTCCATGCGGATCCACTCCGGACAATCTGGAAGTCACAGCCTGCAAGAAAAAACCGAGATAAGAAGGCGTGTCATGCGCTCATCAAAGGAAAGAGAGAGAGAGAAAGAAAGAAAGGGAGCTAGAGAAAGAAAGGGAGCGAGAGAAAGAAAAGGAGAGACAGAAAGAAAGGGAGCGAGAGAAATAAAGGGAGAGACAGAAAGAGAGAGAGAGAGAAAGAAAGGGAGCGAGAGAAAGAAAGGGAGCGAGGGAAAGAAAGGGAGCGAGAGAAAGAAAGGGAGAGACAGAAAGAGAGAGAGAGAAAGAAAGGGAGCGAGAGAAAGAAAGGGAGAGAGAGAAAGAAAGGGAGAGAGACCGATGCCCATGCACACCCCGGCACCACTGCTCACCTTCCGCCACCGGTGTGTCTCCAACCACGTCCCGGTGCACGCTCTGAGCCCGGGACACGCAACCTTGGCAGCCGCCACATCACGCGGACGCGGCCCACTAGGTCACACACCTGAATCTGGGCCTTGAGTTCAGATTGGGAGAGTCCATTACAGTGCACACGTCATCATCGCAGGCTGCACACCCGCTCAGCTCCATAGGTGCCACTAACTCTGTAAACCTTGAGGCAACGCCACGTGGCGGTAGGCCCGCTTCGCATGCAGGCTCCGGCCAACACTGCAATCCACCAGGTCCCCTATCTGAAATGAGTACACAACAGATAATTGCAGAGTCCAAATCATTGCACACGGCATCATCGCCTGTCCGCCCCTGCGCACACATGCTGCTGCACCACAGCCCCTCCCACCACCCAGCGGTGAATGTCCGCCCCTGCGCACCCAGGCCCCACTGCTCACCTGCTGCCACCGGTGTGTCCCCAACAGGGCACACCACGTGCCGGTGCCAAGTCCAAGGCCAGGGCCCGCAGCCTTGGTAGTCCCCACATCATGCGGCACCCCCCCCCGCGGTCCAGCAGGTCACACACTTGATACTGGGTCTTGAGTCAGAAATGGCAGTGCACACATCATCGCAGGCTGCACACCCGCTCAGCTTCATAGGTGCGACTAACCCTGTGCAACTCAAGCCAGCGCCACATGGTGGTAGGCCCATGGCGGCCGCCGGGGGCGACTAACCCTGTGCGCCACAATCATGGACCCTCCATGATTGAGCCCCGTTGCGCGTACATCATCAGGTCACCTCCGGCAGTGGGGAATGTGATGTTGCAGGCCCCTTTTATTGGCGGTGTCACATGGCCCGTGACGCATCTGCTGGATGGGTGTGGTGTGTGTCCAAACCTGCCCTCAGGGAGTGGCCGTGGCATGCTGGCAACTAGAACAGTGACCAGCAGATCCCAAGCGTGGAATCCTGGGACATGTAGCTATGTTGTCCCCCCTCGGAGCGTAAGCGCAGTGGTCTGGCCTGGCGTACGCCGGACCTGCGTCGGGCGTGCAAGAATGATCCCGGGGCTGTGTGCGCTGGTTCAGTCCTTGTCCGGACAAGGAAATGACGGATGCGTGTGTCCCTGATGTCGTGACTACGCCGCACGGAACGCAATGGGCAATGTAGCACCCTGTGACTCATGTCCCACGACGTGTGCAACATGGATGTCAGGGGGAATTACTGACCCAACACACATCCACACTCACATACTTGAATGATCGAAGACATGACACAACTGTGCATTAGTGAATGATTTATTGTCATCCAGTGGAGTGTTGCAGCTGGAGCAGTACAGGGCCATGCAGACCCCACTTCAAATCATTGGCACGTGGCGGGCCAGCCAGAGTCCTTCAGGGCATGACAAGTACATTGGAAGAGGAAGAGTCCAGACCGCAGTGTGATCGCTGTGTCATCGGTCATCTAACAGAATATGGCAGTCCATGTCGAGGTCCAAGGTGAGAGTCAATGAGTGCATTGGAGGGGCAGTGGAAGGTCATGATGCCAAGGGCAGAACCAAGATGAAACAGGCCAAATGGGTGGGAGGAATGCTACTGCTGCCTCATGATCAAGAAGTCTGGATCATCCACATCCTCGTCCTCTGATGTGTGCTCTGCCTCACCTGTTGGTGCTGCAGTTCCGGCTGCAGCACTGTGTGCCACTGATACATCAGGGTCCGGAGCTGGATTACCCGGCCGCACCGTGTGGCAGTGACACATCAGGTGCAGGAGTAGAAATGTCTGCCGCACTGTCAGGCAGTGACACACCAGGGGGCGCAGATGGGGATGGTGTAGGGGCAGCAGCATCCATCTGCGCCAGGCCTTGTGGCAGCAATCCACACACACTAACCCCAGCAATGTTGCTGAGGGTGGGAACCAGAGGCGCGGGGCCAAAGGGCGAGCCAGCCTCCACTATCTCATGAATACACAAAAGTGGGCTGCCCCTTGAATCAATTCCTATGTTTATCTACAGAGTTCTATAGAGATGCACTACCAGTGGGGGCATCTCATAAAAAGTTACGGACTGGCCTCACACACCGCCCGGTGTCGTGCTTCATCATCGGCTGTCCTCGCCCTCTAAAAACTTGGTTTGATAGAGGGCGGGCATACACCTGGAGACAGGGATGCACGTCTAAATCTAAGTAATGGCCGTGGGGGAGTGATAAGTGATTTAAAAACCATTACATTAGTCCATGTGCTATGCTTTATTCAAATGGTAAATGTATGGTGGTTAAAAACTAAGTGAACGGTGGTATGGGATATTATTCTCCCTTCACCGTATGAAATGCGGTCGACATGTTTCTGCTGAGTTGTCCCCGAAGGGTACGTAGCATTCTTCAGGACCTAAAAACGGGGGGTGGGGGGGGAAAGAGGGGGTTATATACCCTATGTGTTCACTTCCTTTTAACTAGTGAAAAATGGAAGGAAAATCCTGTCGCTAGATCAGGGGAGGGGTTAAAAAAACACTATGTAGGTGGATACTTCCCTCTTGGTATAGTACCACTGAGAGTAACTCCTGTATTTCTACCCTAAACGCTCCATGGGAGGACTGAGGTGGAAGGACCTACTTAGACTTTTGTCTAGTTTCAGTGCTTCCAGCCGTTCTTCCCGGAGGCGTCCTCTCTGTCTCCCCGCTGATGCCATGACGAGGATCTGCAGGGCATGGTATATCCCAGCTACATTTTGCTGATGTGCAGGAGTGACAGCCAACCTTTCCGCCTCCATCCGCACCATGTCCTCCATGAGCCTCCGCATATGTGCCAAGTCACTGCTGAGATCGCTGGAGCCACTCTGACTTGACAGGTGTTCTTGTCTCCGAGACAGGACTCCAGCGATGTTGGCCAGGGCTCATTGGAGGCCATGGAGCATACTGTGGGTGTCCGTCAGGGACTGTAAGTGGTCCCCGAAGGGACATAGACATTCATGGATGGCATCAAGTTTGGATGCCAGGAGGTCAAACCCCACCCGCACCTGATCAGCCAGCTTCTCCTGGGCCTCTAACACACGGGTTTGGAAGGCCAGGTGTGTTCCGTGGGGGTCTTGGGAGGCAGCCGGTGTGGCAGGTGCTGCCTGCTGTGTGGTCTGTGCAGGGGGTGGTGTCTCCTCGATGCAGCTGGGCTGCCCTGATCCTGGAGGCGGGGAGCTGATGCGGCCGATGAGCTCTCTGAGGGCTTCGGTGTCGATGATGGGGTTGTCATCCTCGTCATCAATGTAGAGTTGTTGGATCTGCTCTGCAGGTGGTGTTGATGGTCCCTCTGCAATGTTATGGGGAGATGCTGCATTACATTGTGTTGACATGTTTGTACAGGCATTGTACAAGTTTACATACAGACTGCATGACGAGGTACATTGTGGCTGTGTAGGTGAGATGCCTGTTGGATGCGGGACAGTTGACATTTCAACACCATCAGGGATGTGAGGTTGTACTTTTGCAGTTTCATCTTACATACCCCTGCTATGCCAAATGTAATTGGCCAGTATCTTCACACAAGCAGCAGCAGTTCCGCCCTCTGTCCTGTTGTTCACGTGTTGCAGTTTGTCCCACACTGTTGTCTATGCTGCTCTGACTGTCATATGTGTGTGCTGCAGTTTAGTGAGGGTCGCACCTGCAGCTCTGAGTCTGCTGCCTCTTGTCCCTTGCAGGCGGTGTGCCTTTGACTTCTGTGTCCATGCAGTGTTGAGACGTTACCAGTCTTGGGTGTATGTGTGTCTTGGTGGGAGTGGGGACTCTGGGGCATGGTATGTCCGCAGCTGTGTTGTTGACGTCAGGGGTTGATTGTGCAGGTGGATGTGTCAGAGTGTGACCTACTCCTATACGGATGTGGTCCACACTCAGCCACCTCAGTGTCGTTGAGTGCACCATGTCATGGTAATCGGACTGCAGGCATGGTATTCGTCATGCAGTGTCACTTACGTTGTCAGTGTGGCTCACGGAGCAGCAGCTTGGCTGGGTTCAGCACATGTGCATGGGTTGTATGTGAGCTGTGTGATATGTGGGGTGGGCCCACTCTGGGCAGATGGTCGAGGGTGACGTACTTGGCTGCAGTATGGCAAGGGGATCAGGGACATGATCTGTAGTCATTGTGGGTGTGCAGTGTGGTCTGCTTATTTGTGCATGTGTGCCATTGTGCCCATCTCTCCTCCGTCCCCCCAGTCCCTGGTCACTACTCACCCTGTTGCTGTTGTGTCCGGTCCTGTAGAGCAGTGTCCGGGCCCCCAACTCCTGCCACCATATCCACGCTGATGACTGTCGACACCATCTCCTCCATCTCGTCCAGCTCCTCCTCGGCGCAGGACTCCCACCTCCAGTCTGCATTGCTGCTTTGAGGTTGTTGGCGAGTTTGCTCTTGGTTTTGCGCTTGATATCAGTCCATCGCCTCTTGACCTCGTCCATTGACCTCCTCTGCACTCCGACAGCATTACCTTGTCCAAGATGGACTGCCATATTCCATTTCTTGTGCTCAGTGACACGGTGGAGGTGATGAACAGTTGTTGATGGTGTCCTATCACCTCCGTGACCAGGATCTGATTCTTCTGTGGACTGAACCGCGGCTTCCTCTTCTTCTTGTCCTTCCCTGTCCCCGAGGGCCCTGGCTGGGACTCCGGGGGGGCTTGTGGGGTTCCGATCGTCCCCTGTGCCAGCTCCGCCTGACTCCATCATGCTTCGCTGTTGGTGTTTTTTTGTTTGGTGTTTTTTTTATCTGTTTTTGTGGTGATTTTTCCCGCCTGACGTGTGTGTGTTGCAGGCCTTGTGCGCCTTATCGCGGATTGTCTCATCGCGATTGGGCCCATCGCACCTTTTTTCACGTTAAGGTTTGAATTTTTATTGCAGTCGCGCTAGTTGTTTTTCGGACATTTTCCTCGTTCGCGTGCATTTATCGCACGGTATCGCCGTGTTGGGAATGCCACGTTGACACGGCGTTATTTTCACGCAATGGGCTGCGATTTGGGAAGTTGCGGTAAGCTATTTTGGCGATCTTTTATCGCACGTTCTTGTGAATATACCCCTCGGTGTATTGAAGTGGGGGAAAGGAGGGCTGCTGGAGGCAGGCCTGGAGTTTGCGCATCACAGAAAGAAGATCCAAACGAAAGAAAGTACGGAACTGTCTGATCAACGACACAAGAACAGCGAAAGGTAATGCTGGCGCAGACTTTGCCCATAGATTACCGGAGGGTATCTGCAGGGAGCGAGTGGAGACCAGGAAGGAGTTACAAGTTGCTTATACTTCAAACAGAGACTTTTTCATGTCCCTTGCACTAAGAATAAGAACAGTGGAAGGAGAAAGGCTGTACTCAAAGACTGGGGATAGGAGGGGCGAGAGGGGGGGTGGGGAGTTAGTTCAGTCATGGGTGCTCCTCACTTGCGCTTTGAGCGACTTTCGTAAATACCAATTTTACTCAGTTTTGTTACAAAATTTCACCCAGAAATAACACTTTGCTGCAGTTCTATTTTAGCAACTTAAACTGAAATGAACGCCTTCCCATAAACGGGCAACCAGCTGTAATGATCTCCCAACAATGAACACTGGAAATACCCCAGCTTGATATAAGAATTATTTCACAACGGACCGAAGTAAAACGGAGTTCACAAAATGCGCCTCAGCATGAAAGCTCCAAGTGAGAAGAGACAACAGACTCCCCAATTATGTACAAATTAAGTGCAATCTTGTAATATTTGATGACGGGTTCTCCGAGTGTGTGTGTTTTGTTTGCTTCAAGTGATCGTTAAATCTATTTTGGGAATAATAGGATGTGTGCCGCTTTCTATACAGAAAAGATTTAGGGGCAGATTTACAAGCCCCTTGCGTCATTTTTGCGCCATCGTTGCGTCACCTTTTGTGACGCAGCAGCAGCGTAAAAATGCGGCCCATTTACAACGTGATGCATCTAGGGAGATGCGTAACGTTGTAAAGCCCTGCGTCACATTATACCTGCGTCAGGTATAATGTATGCAGGGTGGGCGTTCCAACGCAAAAAAGCCTCGTAGAAGTGACGCAGTGAAATCTACAAGATTTCACTGCGCCACTTCTAGGACGGCACTGCATCAAATTCTTACGCCTGCTTGAAGCTGGCGTAAGGAGTGACGCAGCACAATGAAGATAAGCCTCCCCCTGCATTGCTGGAGTTGCATCGTGCTTGCGACACGACTCCAGCAATGCGTGACTTTTGCGTCAACAGATGCATCAGAATTTCTGACGCATCTGTGAATCCTTGCGCCATGGTGCGCCGTATTGTAAATACGGCGCATCCATAGTGGCGCGAGGGTTTCTTGGGGTGGCGCAGGGAAAGTGGCGCATCTTTACAGATGCGTCACTTTCTTGTAAATCTGCCCCATAATGTTCATCGTGAGGTATTTCTTGACTTTTCCAGGCAACGGGATCACATCGGTGATTACAAATCTAGTATTTCACACACGCTAAAAGGAGAAAATACAAATTAACACAGTGATTGTTGCCTTTTATTTTGCCGTTATGCCACTACATTCATTGATAACATTTTTGGGAGTTGTTGGAAAGCGCTGCTGCTACTTTCCAGTGGTGTAGAAGCGCTAACCCATTCCACAAGCTGCAATTCTAGTGCACAAAGCCGCAGACCTTGCACTTAGAAACCTCGTCTCCGGATTTTACAACGAGAGCCCTTTCTGGCATGAACAAATGTTTTAAAATAAGCAAAGCATCAGGGGGAGCTGCAGCAACGCTCCAGTCCTAATTATTCAAAACTACCAATCCTGGGACCATGCTGCCAAGTATTAAAGTAATTTAAAAAGCTGCTTTTGAATTAACAAGCATTTGCAATACGATAGATCTCACATTTACGAGAGTTTGAGCTATTGTAATTTACAATGGCAATAGCTCAAACTCTTGTAAATGCGAGACCTATTTCACTTCAAAGTAGTGGCCCCCGTTGTCCGGGGATGCTTGAAAGTGAAAGCGGGCATGGCGCGCTAAAAAGCACGTCGTGCCTGCAGTAGGAGAAACCCATTAAAGTAAACAGTGCTTACAGACATAAGGCATACCGAGTTGCATCCGAAGTAAAGGGGCCAGTCGCCATGGGTGTTTACAAATGCAGACAAGGCAGTACCAAGGAGGGACTAACAACCCTAACAATAACTCACAAGCCATCCTTTACGAAGGACAATGACACAAGAAGGGGCGACTCTAGGGCGGTGCGATCGGTGCCACCGCACCGGGCGTTGACTTGGGGTGGGGGCGCCCTTTTGCAAATATATTATGGCTTGAAAACCACCTGCTGCCAGTTCCTTGCTTCCAGCAATTTTCAGATATCCATAAAAATGTCAAGATAACTCCAGTGATTAATGTTCTTCCGGTAGAGAGACAGAGTTTTGTCTAGTGAAAGAGTTTGACTCCTAGTGAGGTAGCTCAGAGGGTTAATATGGCTGCTGCTAAGAACGTGTGCCATGCATCACAAAGTACATATAATGTTAATAGGTCAATGGGTTACTGCTTTTGTCAGAGAGATCTTTTTGTTACTTGCAGTTTACAAGTTAAAATCCTAATATAGATAAATGAGGTATTAACTGTCATCAAAGAGCTGCATGCAAACTGCAAGGTATAGATTAGACCTACATGTTTTTTTGCCTGGTGTTTCCTTAACCTAATCTTGCAAAAGGGTTCATTTGGGTAGAAATAATTATTATTATTAAAGAGAACCCCTAACAATTAGTGTTATGTTTTAAATTCTGAATTTGTGCTTTTCCAGACCAAGGACTCTTAAACTATACTGTCTACCAGTATGGATGACATGTGACTCCTACATCTTGTAATTCTCTGTCTTATGTAACATTTCCTATACACTGATTTACTCTTGTGATTGTCTATGTTAAATGTGTGTATGATGTAAAGTGATCTGACACCTCACACTGGTATGAGTAGCGCTATAAAACTAAATGAATCTGAGAGAGTGGTTATGGAGTCTTGAGGGGTACTGTTAAATGGTGTTAGTGAGGAAATCCGTGGCAGAGGTGGTCATTGGGGGGGCGCCAACAAACATTTTCGCACAGGGCGCCACCAGCGCTAAAGCCGGCCCTGGACACAAGCCAAGGAAAAATATGGGCGAGGGAGTGGGCGGAGCGTCTCTTCTATGCTCCACCACAAGAAGTCTCACAGAGCAGAACATGCGCGCTGACTCAGGCTCGACCTAAAAAGTACTCACTGTGTAATACCAGAAGTAAAAGGGCCAGTCCCCACGGGAGGTTACGAATGAAGACAAGGCGGTACTAACAGGGGACTAACAAGCCTATTAACAAATCAGAAGCCAGCATTTACGAAAGACAATGACACGAGCCAATGACAAATATGGGTGGAGAGTGGGCGGGGCATCAAGTACATACTCCAATAGGGCATAGCTCACAGAGCAGCTAATGCGCAGCCTAGGCTCGACCTAATAAACAGTGTAGTTTTCTTTGCAGTTTCTGCACTTTTGACCTGACAAGCACCTTGTCCTTGATTTTTTGCTCTGTGAATGTAGGTTCCATGCTGTTTTACATAGTGTTTCACATTTCCTTCATTTAGGTGTTGCAATATGGTCTTTATGCTATAAAGAATAACGTCTTTCTTCTCAAGAAAAATGCAGTAAAAGCTGGCTTGTCTTGCCAAATATGGTAGTATTACCAGACTATAAACACTGACGTGTCTACGTCCAACTACAGATTGACTGATTCGTAGGAAAAAAGTTTCATGGTCCAAGCACAAAGGCAGGAGTATTCTATGCTTATGACTATCAGTGAGGGTCCTGCAGGGTCGATGCAGAACCTCTGTTTTTCCTGCCATCCCTGTGCCTCGGCATTTTCTCTCCACTTCCTTCTGCTGCGCTGTGTTTAAGGTGTGAGGAACAAGTGGGTAATAATGACTGCAAAATAGTTTGTGCATTTTGGACGCAGGAACAAGGTAATACTATTGGTGCAGAGAGATGGCAAGTGACGTTTAAAGAGGCATTTTAAGCTGCAAGGGAGGGGACTGCTAATTTGCGAAACAGCAAGTGGTATTTATAACTCTTGATTTTCAGATTGCTAGCCAACGAGGTTAATGTCCAAGTGAAGGAGCCTGACAGGCTGAACCAGAGTGGCAAAGTTGAGGACTTTCGTTAGGGGAAGAGAAGCGGAGATGAATTTAGCTTTAGCCATAGAGAACATTTCATAATACATGTGACTGTCAGCCTACTGAACTGCCCTAGAACCAACCATGGTGGCAGCACTGAATTATAAGCAGCAGGAGAGGCCTTTTCCCTGCTGCCAGTGGAGGGCGAGTACCTTACTGACCTCCCCTGAGTAAAGTGTCTGTGTAATGTTTGGCAACCTGGGGGCATATTATCAAGCGGCAGCGATAATTATCGCTGGCCGCCCTCAGCGTGAAAATGTTTATCGCCGGCTATCGCAGATAATTATCGCCATGCTAGCGCTGTATTAACAACGCATAGCGCAATGGCGATAATTATCCCAGCGATAGCGATGTTTTCCATGGAACATCGCTGGTTTTCCAGCGATGTTCCATTGAAAACGGCGATAACCTTGCTGATACGACCCTGTGGTCGTATCAGCATAATCCACCCCCAATGGTAAGTATGGCTAAGTCAGCATTTTAGCAGACGTTAGTTTTTGGCGAAAACCGCGGTTTTCGTCAAAAACTAACGTCTGCTAGAATACGTGGGCCTCCTTGTAAATATCGCGATGTGCACATCAGCGATAATTTACAGGGAGTACTGCCCAGTGATGCCCACTTTGCATCTCATTAGAGATGCAAAGCGAGGCGTCTGGAAAACGGGTGCTAACATGCGCTAATGCATGTTAGCATCCCCTTGTAGATAGGGCAATAATATTATCTCCGCTTTTTGGCCTTTAAAGCCAAAAAAACGGAGATAAGGCCCTTGTTAATATGCCCCCAAGTCTTTCACAGCATCCCATGTGTGTGGACACTGCAAAGGTGTGGGGCAAAATGAGCAGATTAGAATGCACCAGAAAAGTGTATCTCACTGATGTTCGTGAGCACAATGGAATCCATTATGGGATCTCAGCAGTGGAGTATAAAGTGGAGGTTGAAGGTAGGCGGCCAGATGAGCAATTGGTAGAATTCCTGAAGCTTTTGTGTTTGGCAAGATTCAAGTGTGTGAAGCGACTGAAGGCAGTGGTTTCTTGAGCAGGACAAGTATAGCAATTTTTCCCTTTTCCTGTTAAGGCTGCCTTCCCTTATGTTCCAATGTTCTGGGCCTCTCTCTGAGGAGGAGGTTCCCACACCAACTCTCTTACATACAGACACGTAAAGACAATGACTTCCAATAGAAACCACAATTGGAATTGACAAATCCTATCTGGAAACAAAGTGTAGGAAGGAGACTGAAACCATAAGTTTGAGGTCACAGACTTCTCACTGATCAGAGCAATTCATCAACCCACAGGGTGCCCTGGGAGAAATGGCTGGGTTGCCAGAGAAGATTGTTTGCCAAACATCTACAGCGGAGAGCCCTGCTGGAGGGAAGACGATCTGTGTTTGAGGGGCACCCATCGCTTCCCGAAGAGCTGTGCACCACTTCAAACGGAACCACGACTGGCTGTGTCCACGCTCAGTGCGTCGCCTGTGCCAGCAGATGTTAGTGCGTCTCATGATCTTTCACACGCACTATGGTGACTGTGACCCCCGGAGACTCTGGAGTGTGAGCTCTAGGAACATCTGTAGTCCCTCATCGGAATCACACCTCACCATTACTGAAGGCTCCTGGGGTGAGCTCTTCTTCCGTTTGGATAGCAAATTTGTTGGGGCCCGTTGCAGCTGTGAGAAGAGCTGTAACTGCTCCAAAGCTCGACTGCAAGTCATCTGCAACTTTGAGAGTTGCCTGGGAAGAGGCTGCCTGGCAGTGGCTGTTTTTCCTAGTCTAAAGACACCAGCACAGCATAACATAGCATAACGTGCAGCCGCGGTCTGTGCAGGTAACAGTGATGGGGTGGTGGGGCCAGGTAAGGGGGTATTTCGAGGCACGATGCAGAGGGAAAATTAATTATTTATTCATTTTCCCTCTGCATTGTCCCTCTAAATACACCCTTAATCAGCCCCCCGCTGTTACCTGCACGGACGGTGGCTAACAGATTTTTATTGTTACCCAACCCAATGGTACTCATTTTATCGACCTCAGAAGGATGGAAGTCTGAGTGGACTTGCCGGAATTTGAGCCTGTGACCATAAGGTCGAACACAGGCCCCTATATGGGATGCGTTAGTCCACTGAGCCCCCGGCAGACAGCCACAGCAGTGCGTAAGATTCTACTAATAACTAGCATGTTAACGAGTTCTGAGTCTCTAACCTCACAGCACCTTCCTGAGTAAGGGAGCACACGAGGTAAACTGACTCAAAAACGCGACTAAGGTCAATTATTACCCACCAGATGTCAAAGAGGCAGTTAGAGAGAGTAGGTCGGTGCAGGAAATGATTAGTATAGGCATGTTCTCCTCAAAGAGGTATTAAGAGAACTAAAGAAAGATACTAGGGGAAGTGTTGCAGAGCAACAGGGTGGGATCTAAGGACACAGCCTTGCAAGAGGCAGGGAGACAAGAGCTGGTACCACCAGGTGACAGTAGGTGGGGGCCACTGAGGCAAGTGCTCTGCCAGAGATGTTTGGGAGTACAACCGATTGAGTAGTGTGTGGCTATGTCAAAGACGTCAGAGAACACAAGGAGACGAACGGAGTAGCCAAGACCTGGAACGAACTCCCCCTTCGCATCCGACGAAGCCCGACACTGCACCAGTTCAGAAAGGACCTCAAGACCTTGCTCTTCGAATGGCCAACGGAGCTACTCACAACCCCCACCCCCTCCAGTGCCTTGAGATCCTCATGGGGGAGTAGTACGCTTTACAACCCTTGATTGAATGATTGATTGATTGTGGTGAGCGCTTAACAGAACGTTAAAGGCGTGGATGAGAACAGTTTTGGAAATGTGTCCGTGGCAAAGCCTGGCTCGAGAAGTTGTATGAGGTGAGATAAAGCTTCACCTATGCAAAACGAGAAGCTTGAGGATCACAGTGTGTTTTCAGGAGAGTGATCTACTGATTGGAAAGTGAATAAAATGGCAAAGAAGTCGATGTGGAGAACAGAGATGGAATAGCAACTGAGACTTCAAAAGCTTTGGTAAATAGCATTTTGTAGCAATTATATTTGTATTTCTGTTTAAACTGTGTCTGTTTCACTTCTTAACATCCACTGCACTGGGCAGAAGAAAATAAACCCACCTCCAAACACCTATGCAACAAACCTTGTCCAGTAAACATCATTCAGATTTTTTGTCCCCAAATACGATTCCTCTTTCAGAATCACTATCATGGATCCTCGAACGTTTCTTCTTCTGGTTTTAGAGTTGTTGCCGCAGCAGTTTAAGTGAGGCCATGGCAGCTTGTGCGTAGTGTGTGGCAGTGTGGCCCTGTCTGTATGCACCCAGACGGCCCTGTAAGTGTAAGCTATATATAGTGCATTAGAAATGCAGGTGAACACTTCCTCTTTTAAACATTATCTTTTTCATTCATCCAAACGACACAGAGTGGCCTCCTTCGTGCCACACAGGAAGCCTGCTGCATGTATACATTAATATCAGAATCTTCACTCACTCTTTTTATTAAGCAGCACTATCATTGGCTCTCATCTAAAATTCATTTTATGGTGTATTTTCTACTGGTTAAATCCCATAAAAAATAACTCACTGTCACATTATGCACACTGCAATATGGCTTCATTTCCGTCCAAAAAGCCCATCCATCTAACCTGACCCCTGACGGATAAGATCCCCTGTTAAACTACTCTGGGGTGCTGGCAACAGAACCTCCATCTGCTGAGAGTCCCTTCTTACACACTCGGTCACCTGTACTGGAACTGACGTCAGTGGGACTGGGACATTCTTAGGGTCCCTGAAAGAGGCTTGTCACGCGCCTCAGTTTTTATGTCATAGTAGGCCTGCCTGCACTCCTCTGCCCAGACCTGATTCTTGACAGTGCCTAGGGGCTGTAGTTTCAGCATAATACCTGGCACTCCCAGCCCATGTAATATTGAGCAGGGGGATATGGGACAGTTGTGAAAGGTGCACTTCCCATGCTTTTCTGCTCCACTCTGTGTACAGAAAATGAAAACCAAAACCACTGACATTTACTCTGATTATTTTAGCACACCTGTATACCACTCCTTAATCAAGAGACATACCAACAGCATAATTACATTTCATTTTCTGCTCAGCGGGTCGACGTGCCATCCAAAACCCGAGGTGGTGCACCTCCTACTCGTCCTGAAAGGGCTGAGGGCTGGGCTGCCAAGAGAGAACTTCCACAGGCTGAAGGGAGAGCTGGGCGAGAGGCATTCATTAGGGAAACAAATGCACATACACGGCAGCTTCCCATGAATTAGAGCGCAAGTGTGGGGTAGGGAGGAAGCGATTCTGTTTCCACGCAGGCTGGTTGTCTGCAGCGACATTATTAGGAGCATAAGCAAATTGAGGTGTCAATTAATAGGAAACAAACGGCGGCCACGGCGCAAAGTAAATATTTAAAATAAAACAGAATAAAACAAACAAGTGATGCAAAAAGTAAACATTTAAAAGAGTTCTTCCACACAACAGTTGAAGAACCAGAACCAAAGTGCAGGGAAGCTGTACTTTACCGCTGCGCCACAACCTTGACGGGAAGTGACGTACTGGCAAAGCCAACCAGTTAGGAGGCAGCAAAGATGAAGGACTGTGGAGTGAACCAATGGTAAGTATGTGGTAATTAGCAGGCGGGAAAAAAGTCGCATTATTCATGACAGCAGGTCTTGCAGACAGCGCATGCGCTGTAGCTCGACCTAAGACCTGAGTAAAACACAACAAAGGGCTTCTTGAATAACAAATGCAGTAACACAGCATCACTCTTCTTGCTGGATCGCAAATCTACAAAAGAAGATTTCGGCACTTCAAAGTACCAATAAATACTACAAACAAAGGGGCATATTAGCAAGGGCATTTACGCCGCTTTAGCGGCACTTTCTGCCGCTAAAGCAGCGATATTACTATCACCCAATTAACAAGCTGTCGCTAACAGCAGTTAGCGACAGTCTACTGGCAATAGCGCCCGTTTCCTTCCCGCTTTGCATGTCAGCGATAATCATCGCTAATGACATGCAAAGTGGGCATACCTCACCTAATCCTGAATGAAACCCCTCGTCAACACAACATCGCCCTATTAACAACGCGGGTCAAGCGACAACAAAAGCTGCGCTGCCCGCGATTATCGCCAGAAATTAACACCTGCTCCAGACCTGACTTAGCTATGTTGACAATGGGAGGTGGATTGACATGTTAAATCCACACTCTCCTATCAGCTAGGATTTCCGTAGCGCCCTGCCATTATCGCAGCTTTTCCTGCTCAGATGCCGAATAACGCCATCTATCGCTGGAATATACATCGCCATTGTGCAAAGCGTTGCTAATACGCAGCTAAAACAGCGATGTAGTCCAGTGATAGGCGGCGATAATGCAAATCGCGCTAAGTGCGATAATCATCGCAGGTCCTTGCTAATATGCTCCACAGTACGTTTGACAAAAAATAATAGCATGACAAAATAATAAGTAGATAAATCTGTTTTAAGATAGCAAATACTTGTTTATTTCTCCAACACACAAGAGCATTCACTACATAAGAAAAAAACTATAAAAAGAAAATAGAATACGCATTTGGACACCAAAATACCCGATATACAAAACAATACTGCCTCATACTTGGACCTAATTTAAAAATAAACTAAAACTAACCAACTCTGAATTAAAAATGAGATTAAAAACTAAACCAACACACCTGCAAATCTCTTCTTCTCAACAGACTGAGCTAACACAAACCGTGCTAAAACACCATGAGACAAGTCAGCATAACAAACATCTGCTAATAAAATGTAGTAAAGACAACATCCAAAATGCATGTGAAAATGTGCGGCTACTAAGTAAAAATGGTAGAATAATAATGCATATTTCATTTATAAATTATAAATATTTATTTTTTATACTTTAAAAGTCACAGATAAAATGTTGGAAACAGCAAAATACATCACATTCCAACACTGGACGCTCTCGTAAAGTTATATAGGATATTCATATAGTTATGACAATGCCACAAGTAAAGGAAAAACATACTTGGAATGCACAAAATACTTTTCTAATGCATGATGTGGCAGGGCTACCACTTAAAATAAAATCGTATATAGTATTTAGGAACAGAATCATTCCCCGAATATTGCAGAAATAGATGTGTTTGAGTGCTAAATGACCATATGCTATATTTTTATGAATTGATGTCTCTTTACAAGTATTGCTAGGATGCCATTGGCATTATCTTTGTCTCAGATAAAGACATGCTCTACAGGTGTGGGGTGTGGCTGTCCTGATGGTGAATCCTTCTCTTTCCTCATAATGTGCATTTCAGGCTCCTCATATGAGTAAGTCTTGTGCTCAGAGCTATGGGCTGAGCAGAGAGATCTTTTTGGACTGAGGCACCTGCAGATCTCCCATCAGATACAAGGTAAGGGATAACTCGTATTAATATGCTGCCACAAAATCTTAATAAGAATAGTAATGCAAGAGGGTGAGAGTGAATCAATGACAATGTAGGACAGGCAATGCAAGACTGGCATTCAATCATTCATTCGCCAACCTGTATCAGGTCTGCAGCCTTTTCTGTATAATTATCGATTCTCTGTGCTTCCTACACAACCACTCATCTGTTGCATGATTTGCAGATTTAATTTAAAAAGAGCAATATTTGTGTACACATTGAACGTGCAGTGCAATACAGCACCAGATCATTTTCCTTCGTTAGTCTTTCTGCTGTGACTTGCTTCATCCCAGAGTTAAAGATTACAATTTCATCCAAGGGGTGTTAATACCTACAATAAACAGCAGGGGGCGGCAGAGCCTGTGTGTGCAGGAGGAGAGGCGAACCATGCACGCTTAAATATTATTTTAAAACAAAGGAATTAGTTATTTGTTGTTTATCACTGCCATGTTTGTTTTACTATTCATGGGTATGAGTTTCAAATTAGCTGGTTATTATGGGTAAGAGGTCCTGAAGAAATATTTTAGGTTTTATGTAGGATATGGAGGATGCAGCCCTCACGTGGAACGTGGAAAAAGGGCTGCAAAGCCCCCCTTAGAATTATTGATGGTAACCAGCTCTATCTGAAACAAGGGGGAGCATCTGTAGATGCCTGCGAGGAGTCTATGGGGCATGGATTTCAATGTGTGGTCTTGTAGCTCTGCCCCTTTCTTTCAGATTCTTCCCAGGCAGACATTCGGCTTTTAAATAGGTAGGAGGAATCTTAATTGCCCGGTTTCATTTTTTTCAATTTCCTCTTCACTGTAAATATATTTCCATGAGGCCAAATCTTGTAACATATGGAGGCTTTTGATGCCCATTCCCTCTCTCTGGGGCATATTTATAAAGCAGTGGTGCAACGCAGCAAGCAAAGGTGCAGCCTTGCACCAGCTGGAGGGAGCAGGGACGCACCATAAAGGTGCAGCCTTGCATCGCTTGGAGAGAGCAGGGCAGCACCATAAAGGTGCGGCCTTGCATCGCCTGGAGAGAGCAGGACCGCACCATAAAGGTGCGGCCTTGCATCGCCTGGAGAGAGCAGGGCAGCACCATAAAGGTGCGGCCTTGCATCGCCTGGAGAGAGCAGGACCGCACCATAAAGGTGCAGCCTTGCATCAGCTGGAGAGAGCAGGGCCGCACCATAAAGGTGCGTCCTTGCATCGCCTGGAGAGAGCAGGGCAGCACCATAAAGGAGCAGCCTTGCATCGCCTGGAGAGAGCAGGGCTGCACCATAAAGGTGCGGCCTTGCATCGCCTGGAGAGAGCAGGGCTGCACCATAAAGGTGCGGCCTTGCATCAGCTGGAGAGAGCGCGGCTGCACCATAAAGGTGCGGCCTTGCATCGCCTGGAGAGAGCAGAGCTGCACCATAAAGGTGCGTCCTTGCATCCCCTGGAGAGAGCAGGGCAACACCATAAAGGTACAGCCTTGCATCAGCTGGAGAGACTAGGCCAGCACCATAAGATGCGGCCTTGCATCCCCTGGAGAGAGCAGGGCAGCACCATAAGATGCTGCCTTGCATCGCCTGGAGAGAGCAGGGCAGAACCATAAAGGTGCGGCCTTGCATCAGATGGAGAGAGCAGGGCAGCACAATAAGATGCTGCCTTGCATCGCCTGGAGAGAGCAGGGCAGAACCATAAAGGTGCGGCCTTGCATCAGCTGGAGAGAGCAGGGTAGCACCATAAGATGCGGCCTTGCATCGCCTGGAGAGAGCAGGGCCGCACCATAAAGGTGCGGCCTTGCATCAGCTGGAGAGAGCAGGGTAGCACCATAAGATGCAGCCTTGCATCCCCTGGAGAGAGCAGGGCAGCATCATAAAGGTGCGGCCTTGCATCCCCTGGAGAGGGCAGGGCAGCACCATAAAGGTGCATCCTTGCATCAGCTGGAGAGAGCAGGGCAGCACCATAAAGGTGTGTCCTTGCATCCCAATGGAGAGAGCAGGGCAGCACCATAAGGTGCGTCCCTGCATCGCCTGGAGAGGGCAGGGCAGCACCATAAGATGCAGCCTTGCATCACCTGGAGAGAGCAGGGCAGCAGCATAAAGGTACGGCCTTGCATCCCCTGGAGAGGGCAGGGCAGCACCATAAAGGTGCGGCCTTGCATCCCCTGGAGAGGGCAGGGCAGCACCATAAAGGTGCATCCTTGCATCAGCTGGAGAGAGCAGGGCAGCACCATAAAGATGTGTCCTTGCATCCCAATGGAGAGAGCAGGGCAGCACTATAAGGTGCGTCCTTGCATCGCCTGGAGAGAGCAGGGCAGCAGCATAAAGGTACGGCCTTGCATCAGCTGGAGAGAGCAGGACCATAAGATGCTGCCTTGCATCACCTGGATAGAGCAGGGCAGCACCATAAAGGTGCGGCCTTGCATCAGCTGGAGAGAGCAGGGCAGCACTATAAGATGCGGCCTTGCATCAGCTGGAGAGAGCAGGGCAGCACCATAAGATGCGGCCTTGCATTGCCTGGAGGGAGCAAGGCCGCACCATAAAGGTGCAGCCTTGCATCAGCTGGAGACAGCAGGGCAGCACCATAAAGGTGCAGCCTTGCATCAGCTGGAGAGAGCAGGGCCGCACCTTAAAGGTGCGGCATTGCATCACCTGGAGAGAGCAGACCCGCACCATAAAGGTGCGGGCTTGCATCAGCTGGAGAGAGCGCGGCAGCGCCATAAAGGTGCGGCCTTGCATCGCCTGAAGAGAGCAGAGCTGAACCATAAAGGTGCGTCCTTGCATCCCCTGGAGAGAGCAGGGCAGCACCATAAAGGTACAGCCTTGCATCAGCTGGAGAGACTAGGGCAGCACCATAAGATGCGGCCTTGCATCCCCTGGAGAGAGCAGGGCAGCACCATAAGATGCTGCCTTGCATCGCCTGGAGAGAGCAGGGCAGAACCATAAATGTGCGGCCTTGCATCAGCTGGAGAGAGCAGGGTAGCACCATAAGATGCGGCCTTGCATCGCCTGGAGAGAGCAGGGCCGCACCATAAAGGTGCGGCCTTGCATCAGCTGGAGAGAGCAGGGTAGCACCATAAGATGCAGCCTTGCATCCCCTGGAGAGAGCAGGGCAGCATCATAAAGGTGCGTCCTTGCATCCCCTGGAGAGGGCAGGGCAGCACCATAAAGGTGCATCCTTGCATCAGCTGGAGAGAGCAGGGCAGCACCATAAAGGTGTGTCCTTGCATCCCAATGGAGAGAGCAGGGCAGCACCATAAGGTGCGTCCTTGCATCGCCTGGAGAGAGCAGGGCAGCAGCATAAAGGTACGGCCTTGCATCAGCTGGAGAGAGCAGGACCATAAGATGCTGCCTTGCATCACCTGGAGAGAGCAGGGCAGCACTATAAGATGCGGCCTTGCATCAGCTGGAGAGAGCAGGGCAGCACCATAAGATGCGGCCTTGCATTGCCTGGAGGGAGCAAGGCCGCACCATAAAGGTGCAGCCTTGCATCAGCTGGAGACAGCAGGGCAGCACCATAAAGGTGCAGCCTTGCATCAGCTGGAGAGAGCAGGGCCGCACCTTAAAGGTGCGGCATTGCATCACCTGGAGAGAGCAAACCCGACCCTTAAAGGTGCGGCCTTGCATCAGCTGGAGAGAGCGCGGCAGCACCATAAAGGTGCGGCCTTGCATCGCCTGAAGAGAGCAGAGCTGAACCATAAAGGTGCGTCCTTGCATCCCCTTTAGAGAGCAGGGGATCACCATAAAGGTACGGCCTTGCATCAGCTGGAGAGACGAGGGCAGCACCATAAGATGCGGCCTTGCATCCCCTGGAGAGATCAGGGCAGCACCATAAGATGCTGCCTTGCATCACCTTTAGAGAGCAGGGCAGCACCATCAAGGTGCGGCCTTGCATCAGCTGGAGAGAGCAGGGTAGCACCATAAGATGCAGCCTTGCATCCCCTGGAGAGAGCAGGCCAGCACCATAAAGGTGCGTCCTTGCATCCCCTGGAGAGAGCAGGGCAGCACCATAAAGGTGCATCCTTGCATCAGCTGGAGAGAGCAGGGCAGCACCATAAAGGTGCGTTCTTGCATCCCAATGGAGAGAGCAGGGCAGCACCATAAGGTGCGTCCTTGCATCACCTGGAGAGAGCAGGGCAGCACCATAAAGGTGCGTCCTTGCATCAGCTGGAAAGAGCATGGTGCTGCCCTTGCATCGCCTGCAGAGAGAAGGGCAGCACCATAAGATGCAGCCTTGCATCCCCTGGAGGGAGCAGTGCCGCACCATAAAGGTGCGTCCTTGCACCCCTGGAGAGAGCAGGGCAGCACCATAAAGGTGCATCCTTGCGTCACCTGGAGAAAGCAGGGCAGCACCATAAAGTTGCGGCCCTGCATCAGCTGGAGAGAGAAGGGCAGCACCATAAGATGCGTCCTTGCATCGCCTGGAGAGAGCAGGGCAGCACCATAAAGGTGCGGCCTTGCATCAGCTGGAGAGAGCAGGGCAGCACCATAAGATGCTGCCTTGCATCGCCTGGAGAGAGCAGGGCCGCACCATAAAGGTGCGGCCTTGCATAAGCTGGAGAGAGCAGGGCAGCACCATCAAGGTGCGGCCTTGCGTCAGCAGGAGAGAACAGGGCAGCACCATAAGATGCAGCCTTCCATCGCCTGGAGAGAGCAGGGCCGCACCATCAAGGTGCGGCCTTGCGTCATATGGAGAGAGCAGGGCAGCACCATAAGATGCAGCCTTGCATCAGCTGGAGAGAGCAGAGCTGCACCATAAAGGTGCGTCCTTGCATCCCCTGGAGAGAGCAGGGCAGCACCATAAAGGTACGGCCTTGCATCAGCTGGAGAGAGCAGGGCAGCACCATAAGATGCGGCCTTGCATCCCCTGGAGAGAGCAGTGCAGCACAATAAAGGTGCGTCCATGCATCCCCTGGAGAGAGCAGGGCAGCACCATAAGATGCTGCCTTGCATCGCTTGGAGAGAGCAGGGCAGCACCGTAAAGGTGCGGCTTTGCATCAGCTGGAGAGAGCAGGCCAGCACCATAAGATGCTGCCTTGCATCGCCTTTAGAGAGCAGGGCAGCACCATGAAGGTGCGGCCTTGCATCCCCTGGAGAGAGCAGGGCAGCACCATAAAGGTGCGTCGTTGCATCCCCTGGAGAGAGCAGGCCAGCACCATAAACATGCATCCTTGCATCAGCTGGAGAGAGCATGGTAGCACCATAAAGGTGCGGCCTTGAATCCACTGGAGAGAGCAGGGCAGCACCATAAGGTGCGCCCTTGCATCACCTGGAGAGAGCTGGGCAGCACCATAAAGGTGCGTCCTTTCATCAGCTGGAGAGAGCATGGTGCTGCCCTTGCATCGCCTGCAGAGAGCAGGGCAGCACCATCAAGGTGCGTCCTTGCATCAGCTGGAGAGAGCAGGGCAGCACCATAAGATGTGGCCTTGCATCCCCTTGAGGGAGCAGGGCCGCACCATAAAAGTGCATCCTTGCACCCCTGGAGAGAGCAGGACAGCACCATAAAGGTGCGTCAATGCATCACCTGGAGAGAGAAGGGCAGCACCGTAAAGGTGCGGCCCTGCATCAGCTGGAGAGAGCAGGGCAGCACCATAAGATGCGTCCTTGCATTGCCTGGAGAGAGCAGGGCAGCACCATAAAGGTGCGGCCTTGCATCAGCTGGAGAAAGCAGGGCAGCACCATAAGATGCTGACTTGCATAGCCTGGAGAGAGCAGGGCAGCACCATAAAGGTGCGGCCTTGCATTAGCTGGAGAAAGCAGGGCAGCACCATATGATGCTGCCTTGCATCGCCTGGAAAGAGCAGGGTCACACCATCAAGTTGCGGCCTTGCATCAGCTGGAGAGAGCAGAGCTGCACCATAAAGGTGGGTCCTTACAATCCCTGGAGAGAGCAGAGCTGCACCACAAAGGTGTGTCCTTGCACCCTCTAAAGAGAGCAGGGCAGCACCATAAATGTGCGTCCTTGCATCCCCTGGAGAGAGCAGGGCGGCACCATAAAGGTGCGTCCTTGCATCCCCTGGAGAGGGCAGGGCAGCACCATAAGATGCTGCCTTGCATCACCTGGAGAGAGCAGGGCAGCAGCATAAAGGTGTGGCCTTGCATCAGCTGGAGAGAGCTGGGTAGCACCATAAAAGTGCGGCATTGCATCAGCTGGAGAGAGCAGGGAAGCACCATAAGATGCAGCCTTGCATCGCCTGGAAGGAGCAGGGCCGCACCATAAAGGTGCAGCCTTGAATCAGCTGGAGAGAGCAGGGCCACACCATAAAAGTGCAGCCTTGCATCAGCTGGAGAGAGCAGGGCCGCACCATAAAGGTGCGGCATTGCATCTCCTGGAGAGAGCAGAGTCACACAATAAAGGTGCGGCCTTGCATCAGCTGGAGAGAGCGCGGCAGCACCATAAAGGTGCGGCCTTGCCTCGCCTGGAGAGAGCAGAGCTGCACCATAACGGTGCCTCCTTGCATCCCCCGGAGAGAGCAGGGCAGCACCATAAAGGTACGGCCTTGCATCAGCTGGAGAGAGCAGGGCAGCACCATAAGATGCGGTCTTGCACCCCCTGGGGAGAGCAGGGCAGCACAATAAAGGTGCGCCATTGCATCCCCTGGAGAGAGCAGGGCAGCACCATAAGATTCTGCCTTGCATTGCCTGGAGAGAGCAGGCCAGCACCATAAGATGCTGCCTTGCATCGCCTTTAGAGAGCAGGACACCACCATCAAGGTGCCGCCTTGCATCAGCTGGAGAGAGCAAGGCAGCACCATAAGATGCTGCCTTGCATCCCCTGGAGAGAGCAGGGCAGCACCATAAAGGTGCGTCCTTGCATCCCCTGGAGAGAGCAGGGCAGCACCATAAAGGTGCATCCTTGCATCAACTGGAGAGAGCAGGGCAGCACCATAAAGGTGCGTCATTGCATCCCCTGGAGAGAGCAGGGCAGCACCACAAGGTGCGCCCTTGTATCACCTGGAGAGAGCAGGGCAGCACCATAAAGGTGCGTCCTTGCATCAGCTGGAGAGAGCATGGTGCTGCCCTTGCATCGCCTGGAGAGAGCAGGGCAGCACCATCAAGGTGCGTCCTTGCATCAGCTGGAGAGAGCAGGGCAGCACCATAAGATGCGGCCTTGCATCTCCCTGGAGGGAGCAGTGCCGTACCATAAAAGTGCGTCGTTGCACCCCTGGAGAGGGCAAGACAGCACCTTAAAGGTGCGTCCTTGCATCACCTGCAGAGAGCAGGGCAGCACCATAAAGGTGCGTCCTTCCATCCCCTGGAGAGAGCAGGGCAGCACCATAAAGGTGCATACTTGCATCAGCTGGAGAGAGCAGGGCAGCACCATAAAGGTGCGTCCTTGCATCCCCTGGTGAGAGCAGGGCAGCACCATAAGGTGCGCTCTTGCATCACATGGAGAGAGCAGGGCAGCACCATAAAGGTGCGTCCTTGCATCAGCTGGAGAGAGCAGGGCAGCACCATAAGATGCTGCCTTGCATCGCTTGGAGAGAGCAGGGCAGCACCATAAAGGTGCGGCTTTGCATCAGCTGGAGAGAGCAGGCCAGCACCATAAGATGCTGCCTTGCATCGCCTTTAGAGAGCAGGGCAGCACCATGAAGGTGCGGCCTTGCATCCCCTGGAGAGAGCAGGGCAGCACCATAAAGGTGCGTCGTTGCATCTCCTGGAGAGAGCAGGCCAGCACCATAAACATGCATCCTTGCATCAGCTGGAGAGAGCATGGCAGCACCATAAAGGTGCGGCCTTGAATCCCCTGGAGAGAGCAGGGCAGCACCATAAGGTGCGCCCTTGCATCACCTGGAGAGAGCTGGGCAGCACCATAAAGGTGCGTCCTTTCATCAGCTGGAGAGAGCATGGTGCTGCCCTTGCATCGCCTGCAGAGAGCAGGGCAGCACCATCAAGGTGCGTCCTTGCATCAGCTGGAGAGAGCAGGGCAGCACCATAAGATGTGGCCTTGCATCCCCTTGAGGGAGCAGGGCTGCACCATAAAAGTGCATTCTTGCACCCCTGGAGAGAGCAGGACAGCACCATAAAGGTGCGTCCTTGCATCACCTGGAGAGAGCAGGGCAGCACCGTAAAGGTGCGGCCCTGCATCAGCTGGAGAGAGCAGGGCAGCACCATAAGATGCGTACTTGCATTGCCTGGAGAGAGCAGGGCAGCACCATAAAGGTGCGGCCTTGCATCAGCTGGAGAAAGCAGGGCAGCACCATAAGATGCTGACTTGCATAGCCTGGAGAGAGCAGGGCAGCACCATAAAGGTGCGGCCTTGCATTAGCTGGAGAAAGCAGGGCAGCACCATATGATGCTGCCTTGCATCGTCTGGAAAGAGCAGGGTCACACCATCAAGTTGCGGCCTTGCATCAGCTGGAGAGAGCAGAGCTGCACCATAAAGGTGGGTCCTTACAATCCCTGGAGAGAGCAGAGCTGCACCACAAAGGTGTGTCCTTGCACCCTCTAAAGAGAGCAGGGCAGCACCATAAATGTGCGTCCTTGCATCCCCTGGAGAGAGCAGGGCAGCACCATAAAGGTGCGTCCTTGCATCCCCTGGAGAGGGCAGGGCAGCACCATAAGATGCGGCCTTGCATCACCTGGAGAGAGCAGGGCAGCAGCATAAAGGTGTGGGCTTGCATCAGCTGGAGAGAGCAGGGTAGCACCATAAAAGTGCGGCATTGCATCAGCTGGAGAGAGCAGGGGAAGCACCATAAGATGCAGCCTTGCATCGCTCTGGAAGGAGCAGGGCCGCACCATAAAGGTGCAGCCTTGAATCAGCTGGAGAGAGCAGGGCCACACCATAAAAGTGCAGCCTTGCATCAGCTGGAGAGAGCAGGGCCGCACCATAAAGGTGCGACATTGCATCACCTGGAGAGAGCAGAGTCACACCATAAAGGTGCGGCCTTGCATCAGCTGGAGAGAGCGCGGCAGCACCATAAAGGTGCGGCCTTGCCTCGCCTGGAGAGAGCAGAGCTGCACCATAACGGTGCCTCCTTGCATCCCCCGGAGAGAGCAGGGCAGCACCATAAAGGTACGGCCTTGCATCACATGGAGAGAGCAGGGCAGCACCATAAAGGTGCGTCCTTGCATCAGCTGGAGAGAGCAGGGCAGCACCATAAGATGCTGCCTTGCATCGCTTGGAGAGAGCAGGGCAGCACCATAAAGGTGCGGCTTTGCATCAGCTGGAGAGAGCAGGCCAGCACCATAAGATGCTGCCTTGCATCGCCTTTAGAGAGCAGGGCAGCACCATGAAGGTGCGGCCTTGCATCCCCTGGAGAGAGCAGGGCAGCACCATAAAGGTGCGTCGTTGCATCTCCTGGAGAGAGCAGGCCAGCACCATAAACATGCATCCTTGCATCAGCTGGAGAGAGCATGGCAGCACCATAAAGGTGCGGCCTTGAATCCCCTGGAGAGAGCAGGGCAGCACCATAAGGTGCGCCCTTGCATCACCTGGAGAGAGCTGGGCAGCACCATAAAGGTGCGTCCTTTCATCAGCTGGAGAGAGCATGGTGCTGCCCTTGCATCGCCTGCAGAGAGCAGGGCAGCACCATCAAGGTGCGTCCTTGCATCAGCTGGAGAGAGCAGGGCAGCACCATAAGATGTGGCCTTGCATCCCCTTGAGGGAGCAGGGCTGCACCATAAAAGTGCATTCTTGCACCCCTGGAGAGAGCAGGACAGCACCATAAAGGTGCGTCCTTGCATCACCTGGAGAGAGCAGGGCAGCACCGTAAAGGTGCGGCCCTGCATCAGCTGGAGAGAGCAGGGCAGCACCATAAGATGCGTACTTGCATTGCCTGGAGAGAGCAGGGCAGCACCATAAAGGTGCGGCCTTGCATCAGCTGGAGAAAGCAGGGCAGCACCATAAGATGCTGACTTGCATAGCCTGGAGAGAGCAGGGCAGCACCATAAAGGTGCGGCCTTGCATTAGCTGGAGAAAGCAGGGCAGCACCATATGATGCTGCCTTGCATCGTCTGGAAAGAGCAGGGTCACACCATCAAGTTGCGGCCTTGCATCAGCTGGAGAGAGCAGAGCTGCACCATAAAGGTGGGTCCTTACAATCCCTGGAGAGAGCAGAGCTGCACCACAAAGGTGTGTCCTTGCACCCTCTAAAGAGAGCAGGGCAGCACCATAAATGTGCGTCCTTGCATCCCCTGGAGAGAGCAGGGCAGCACCATAAAGGTGCGTCCTTGCATCCCCTGGAGAGGGCAGGGCAGCACCATAAGATGCGGCCTTGCATCACCTGGAGAGAGCAGGGCAGCAGCATAAAGGTGTGGGCTTGCATCAGCTGGAGAGAGCAGGGTAGCACCATAAAAGTGCGGCATTGCATCAGCTGGAGAGAGCAGGGAAGCACCATAAGATGCAGCCTTGCATCGCCTGGAAGGAGCAGGGCCGCACCATAAAGGTGCAGCCTTGAATCAGCTGGAGAGAGCAGGGCCACACCATAAAAGTGCAGCCTTGCATCAGCTGGAGAGAGCAGGGCCGCACCATAAAGGTGCGACATTGCATCACCTGGAGAGAGCAGAGTCACACCATAAAGGTGCGGCCTTGCATCAGCTGGAGAGACGCGGCAGCACCATAAAAGTGCGGCCTTGCCTCGCCTGGAGAGAGCAGAGCTGCACCATAACGGTGCCTCCTTGCATCCCCCGGAGAGAGCAGGGCAGCACCATAAAGGTACGGCCTTGCATCAGCTGGAGAGAGCAGGGCAGCACCATAAGATGCGGTCTTGCACCCCTGGGGAGAGCAGGGCAGCACAATAAAGGTGCGCCATTGCATCACCTGGAGAGAGCAGGGCAGCACCATAAGATTCTGCCTTGCATCGCCTGGAGAGAGCAGGCCAGCACCATAAGATGCTGCCTTGCATCGCCTTTAGAGAGCAGGACAGCACCATCAAGGTGCCGCCTTGCATCAGCTGGAGAGAGCAAGGCAGCACCATAAGATGCGGCCTTGCATCCCCTGGAGAGAGCAGGGCAGCACCATAAAGGTGCGTCCTTGCATCCCCTGGAGAGAGCAGGGCAGCACCATAAAGGTGCATCCTTGCATCAACTGGAGAGAGCAGGGCAGCACCATAAAGGTGCGTCCTTCCATCCCCTGGAGAGAGCAGGGCAGCACCATAAAGGTGCATACTTGCATCAGCTGGAGAGAGCAGGGCAGCACCATAAAGGTGCGTCCTTGCATCCCCTGGTGAGAGCAGGGCAGCACCATAAGGTGCGCTCTTGCATCACATGGAGAGAGCGGGGCAGCACCATAAAGGTGCGTCCTTGCATCAGCTGGAGAGAGCATGTTGCTGCCCTTGCATCGCCTGGAGAGAGCAGGGCTGCACCATAAGATGAGGCCTTGCATCCCCTGGAGGGAGCTGGGCCACACCATAAAAGTGGTTCCTTGCACCCCTGGAGAGAGCAGGACAGCACCATAAAGGTGCGGCCCTGCATCAGCTGGAGAGAGCAGGGCAGCACCATAAGATGCGTCCTTGCATTGCCTGGAGAGAGCAGGGCAGCACCATAAAGGTGCAGCCTTGCATCAGCTGCAGAGAGCAGGGCAGCACCATAAGATGCTGCCTTGCATCGCCTGGAGAGAGCAGGGCAGCACCATAAAGGTGCGGCCTTGCATCAGCTGGAGAGAGCAGGGCAGCACCATAAGATGCTGCCTTGCATCGCCTGCAGAGAGCAGGGCAGCACCATAAAGGTGCGGCCTTGCATCAGCTGGAGAAAGCAGGGCAGCACCATATGTTGCGTCCTTGCATCCCCTGGAGAGAGCAGGGCAGCACCATATAGGTGGGTCCTTACATCCCCTGGAGAGAGCAGAGCTGCACCACAAAGGTGTGTCCTTGCACCCTCTAGAGAGAGCAGGGCAGCACCATAAATGTGCGTCCTTGCAGTCCCTGGAGAGAGCAGGGCAGCACCATAAAGGTGCGTCCTTGCATCCCCTGGAGAGGGCAGGGCAGCACCATAAGATGCGGCCTTGCATCACCTGGATAGAGCAGGGCAGCAGCATAAAGGTGTGGCCTTGCATCAGCTGGAGAGAGCCGGACCATAAGAAGCTGCCTTGCATCACCTGGAGAGAGCAGGGCAGCACCATAAAAGTGCAGCATTGCATCAGCTGGAGAGAGCAGGGAAGCACCATAAGATGCAGCCTTGCATCGCCTGGAAGGAGCAGGGCCGCACCATAAAGGTGCAGCCTTGCATCAGCTGGAGAGAGCAGGGCCACACCATAAAAGTGCAGCCTTGCATCATCTGGAGAGAGCAGGGCCGCACCATAAAGGTGTGGCATTGCATCAACTGGAGAGAGCAGAGTCGCACCATAAAGGTGCGGCCTTGCATCAGCTGGAGAGAGCGCGGCAGCACCATAAAGGTGCGGCCTTGCCTCGCCTGGAGAGAGCAGAGCTGCACCATAACGGTGCCTCCTTGCATCCCCCGGAGAGAGCAGGGCAGCACCATAAAGGTACGGCCTTTCATCAGCTGGAGAGAGCAGGGCAGCACCATAAGATGCAGCCTTGCACCCCCTGGGGAGAGCAGGGCAGCACAATAAAGGTGCGCCCTTGCATCCCCTGGAGAGAGCAGGGCTGCACCATAAGATTCTGCCTTGCATCGCCTGGAGAGAGCAGGCCAGCACCATAAGATGCTGCCTTGCATCGCCTTTAGAGAGCAGGACAGCACCATCAAGGTGCCGCCTTGCATCAGCTGGAGAGAGCAAGGCAGCACCATAAGATGCGGCGTTGCAAACCCTGGAGAGAGCAGGGCAGCACCATAAAGGTGCGTCCTTGCATCCCCTGGAGAGAGCAGGGCAGCACCATAAAGGTGCATCCTTGCATCAACTGGAGAGAGCAGGGCAGCACCATAAAGGTGCGTCCTTGCATCCCCTGGAGAGAGCAGGGCAGCACCACAAGGTGCGCCCTTGTATCACCTGGAGAGAGCAGGGCAGCACCATAAAGGTGCGTCCTTGCATCAGCTGGAGAGAGCATGGTGCTGCCCTTGCATCAGCTGGAGAGAGCAGGGCAGCACCATAAGATGCAGCCTTGCATCCCCTGGAGGGAGCAGTGCCGCACCATAAAGGTGCGTCCTTGCATCACCTGGAGAGAGCAGGGCAGCACCATAAAGGTGCGTCCTTCCATCCCCTGGAGAGAGCAGGGCAGCACCATAAAGGTGCATACTTGCATCAGCTGGAGAGAGCAGGGCATCACCATAAAGGTGCGTCCTTGCATCCCCTGGTGAGAGCAGGGCAGCACCATAAAGGTGCATACTTGCATCAGCTGGAGCGAGCAGGGCAGCACCATAAAGGTGCGTCCTTGCATCCCCTGGTGAGAGCATGGCAGCACCATAAGGTGCGCTCTTGCATCACATGGAGAGAGCAGGACAGCACCATAAAGGTGCGTCCTTGCATCAGCTGGAGAGAGCATGTTGCTGCCCTTGCATCGCCTGGAGAGAGCAGGGCTGCACCATCAAGGTGCGTCCTTACACCAGCTGGAGAGAGCAGGGCAGCACCATAAGATGCGGCCTTGCATCCCCTGGAGGGAGCAGGGCCACACCATAAAAGTGGTTCCTTGCACCCCTGGAGAGAGCAGGACAGCACCATAAAGGTGCGGCCCTGCATCAGCTGGAGAGAGCAGGGCAGCACCATAAGATGCGTCCTTGCATTGCCTGGAGAGAGCAGGGCAGCACCAAAAAGGTGCGGCCTTGCATCAGCTGGAGAGAGCAGGGCAGCACCATAAGATGCTGCCTTGCATCGCCTGGAGAGAGCAGGGCAGCACCATATGTTGCGGCCTTGCATCACCTGGAGAGAGCAGGTCCGCACCATAAGATGCGGCCTTGCATCGCCCGGAGAGAGCAGGGCCGCACCATCAAGGTGCGGCCTTGCATCAGCATGAGAGAGCAGGGCCGCACCATCAAGTTGCGGCATTGCATCAGCTGGAGAGAGCAGAGCTGCATCATAAAGGTGCGTCCTTGCATCCCCTGGAGAGAGCAGGGCAGCACCATAAAGGTTGGTCCTTACATCCCCTGTAGAGAACAGGGCTGAACCATAAATGTGCGTCCTTGCATCCCCTGGAGAGAGCAGGGCAGCACCATAAAGGTGCATCCTTGCATCCCCTGGAGAGAGCTGGGCAGCACCATAAATGTGCATCCTTGAATCAGCTGGAGAGAGCAGGGCAGCACCATAAGGTGCACCATTGCATCACCTGGAGAGAGCAGGGCAGCACCATAAAGGTGCGTACTTGCATCAGCTGGAGAGAGCATGGTGCTGCCCTTGCATCACCTGGAGAGAGCAGGGCAGCTCCATCAAGGTGCGTCCTTGCATCAGCTGTAGAGAGCAGGGCAGCACCATAAGATGCGGCCTTGCATCCCCTGGAGGGAGCAGGGCCGCACCATAAAAGTGCGTCCTTACACCCCTGGAGAGAGCAGGACAGCACCATAAAGGTGCGTCCTTGCATCACTTGGAGAGAATAGGGCAGCACCATAAAGGTGCGTCCTTGCATCCCCTGGAGAGAGCAGGGCAGCACCATAAAGGTGCATCCTTGCATCAGCTGGAGAGAGCAGGGCAGCACCATAAAGGTGCGTCCTTGCATCCCTTGGAGAGAGCAGGGCAGCACCATCAAGGTGCGTCCTTGCATCAGCTGGAGAGAGCAGGGCAGCACCATAAGATGCGGCCTTGAATCCCCTGGAGAGAGCAGGACAGCACCATAAAGGTGCGGCCCTGCATCAGCTGGAGAGAGCAGGGCAGCACATTAAGATGAGTCCTTGCTTTGCCTGGAGAGAGCAGGGCAGCACCATAAAGGTGCGACCTTGCATCAGCTGGAGAGAGCAGGGCTGCACCATAAGATGCTGCCTTGCATCGCCTGGAGAGAGCAGGGCAGCACCATAAAGGTGCGGCCTTGCATCAGCTGGAGAAAGCAGGGCAGCACCATATGATGCTGCCTTGCATCACCTGGAGAGAGCAGGGCCACACCATAAAGGTGTGGCCTTGCATAAGCTGGAGAGGAGCAAGGCAGCACCATAAGATGCGGCCTTGCATCGCCTGGAGAGAGCAGGGCCGCACCATCAATTTGCGGCCTTGCATGAGCCAACGAGAGCAGAGCTGCACCATAAAGGTGGGTCCTTACATCCCCTGGAGAGAGCAGAGCTGCACCATAAAGGTGCGTCCTTGCATCCCATGGAGAGAGCAGGGCAGCACCATAAAGGTGCGTCCTTGCATCCCCTGGAGAGAGCAGGGCAGCACCATAAAGGTGCGGCGCTGCATCAGCTGGAGAGAGCAGGGCAGCACATTAAGATGAGTCCTTGCATTGCCTGGAGAGAGCAGGGCAGCACCATAAAGGTGCGACCTTGCATCCCATGGAGAGAGCAGGGCAGCACCATAAAGATGCGGCCTTGAATCCCCTGGAGAGAGCAGGACAGCACCATAAAGGTGCGGCCCTGCATCAGCTGGAGAGAGCAGGGCAGCACATTAAGATGAGTCCTTGCATTGCCTGGAGAGAGCAGGGCAGCACCATAAAGGTGCGACCTTGCATCAGCTGGAGAGAGCAGGGCTGCACCATAAGATGCTGCCTTGCATCGCCTGGAGAGAGCAGGGCAGCACCATAAAGGTGCGTCCTGGCATCAGCTGGAGAAGGAGGGCAGCACCATAAAGGTGCGGCCCTGCATCCGCTGGAGAGAGCAGGGCAGCACCATAAAGGTACGGCCTTGCATCAGCTGAAGAGAGCAGGGCAGCACCATAAGATGCGGTCTTGCACCCCCTGGGGAGAGCAGGGCAGCACAATAAAGGTGCGCCCTTGCATCCCCTGGAGAGAGCAGGGCAGCACCATAAGATTCTGCCTTGCATCGCCTGGAGAGAGCAGGCCAGCACCATAAGATGCTGCCTTGCATCGCCTTTAGAGAGCAGGACAGCACCATCAAGGTGCCGCCTTGCATCAGCTGGAGAGAACAAGGCAGCACCATAAGATGCGGCCTTGCATCACCTGGAGAGAGCAGGGCAGCACCATAAAGGTGCGTCCTTGCATCCCCTGGAGAGAGCAGGTCAGCACCATAAGATGCAGCCTTGCATCGCCTGGAGAGAGCAGGGCCGCACCATCAATTTGCGGCCTTGCATGAGCCAACGAGAGCAGAGCTGCACCATAAAGGTGGGTCCTTACATCCCCTGGAGAGAGCAGAGCTGCACCATAAAGGTGCGTCCTTGCATCCCATGGAGAGAGCAGGGCAGCACCATAAAGGTGCCTCCTTGCATCCCCTGGAGAGAGTAGGGCAGCACCATAAAGGTGCGCCCTTGCATCCCTGGAGCCGGGCAGGGCAGCACCATAAAGGTGCGTCCTGGCATCAGCTGGAGAAGGAGGGCAGCACCATAAAGGTGCGGCCCTGCATCCGCTGGAGAGAGCAGGGCAGCACCATAAGATGCTGCCTTGCATTGCCTTTAGAGAGCAGGGCAGCACCATCAAGGTGCGGCCTTGCAGCAGCTGGAGAGAGCAGGGTAGCACCATAAGATGCAGCCTTGCATCCCCTGGAGAGAGCAGGCCAGCACCATAAAGGTGCGTCCTTGCATCCCCTGGAGAGAGCAGGGCAGCACCATAAAGGTGCATCCTTGCATCAGCTGGAGAGAGCAGGGCAGCACCATAAAGGTGCGTTCTTGCATCCCAATGGAGAGAGCAGGGCAGCACCATAAGGTGCGTCCTTGCATCACCTGGAGAGAGCAGGGCAGCACCATAAAGGTGCGTCCTTGCATCAGCTGGAAAGAGCATGGTGCTGCCCTTGCATCGCCTGCAGAGAGAAGGGCAGCACCATAAGATGCAGCCTTGCATCCCCTGGAGGGAGCAGTGCCGCACCATAAAGGTGCGTCCTTGCACCCCTGGAGAGAGCCGGGCAGCACCATAAAGGTGCATCCTTGCGTCACCTGGAGAAAGCAGGGCAGCACCATAAAGTTGCGGCCCTGCATCAGCTGGAGAGAGAAGGGCAGCACCATAAGATGCGTCCTTGCATCGCCTGGAGAGAGCAGGGCAGCACCATAAAGGTGCGGCCTTGCATCAGCTGGAGAGAGCAGGGCAGCACCATAAGATGCTGCCTTGCATCGCCTGGAGAGAGCAGGGCCGCACCATAAAGGTGCGGCCTTGCATAAGCTGGAGAGAGCAGGGCAGCACCATAAGATGCGGCCTTGCATCGCCTGGAGAGAGCAGGGCAGCACCATCAAGGTGCGGCCTTGCGTCAGCAGGAGAGAACAGGGCAGCACCATAAGATGCAGCCTTCCATCGCCTGGAGAGAGCAGGGCCGCACCATCAAGGTGCGGCCTTGCGTCTTATGGAGAGAGCAGGGCAGCACCATAAGATGCAGCCTTGCATCAGCTGGAGAGAGCAGAGCTGCACCATAAAGGTGCGTCCTTGCATCCCCTGGAGAGAGCACGGCAGCACCATAAAGGTACAGCCTTGCATCAGCTGGAGAGAGCAGGGCAGCACCATAAGATGCGGCCTTGCATCCCCTGGAGAGAGCAGTGCAGCACAATAAAGGTGCGTCCATGCATCCCCTGGAGAGAGCAGGGCAGCACCATAAGATGCTGCCTTGCATCGCTTGGAGAGAGCAGGGCAGCACCGTAAAGGTGCGGCTTTGCATCAGCTGGAGAGAACAGGCCAGCACCATAAGATGCTGCCTTGCATCGCCTTTAGAGAGCAGGGCAGCACCATGAAGGTGCGGCCTTGCATCCCCTGGAGAGAGCAGGGCAGCACCATAAAGGTGCGTCGTTGCATCCCCTGGAGAGAGCAGGCCAGCACCATAAACATGCATCCTTGCATCAGCTGGAGAGAGCATGGCAGCACCATAAAGGTGCGGCCTTGAATCCACTGGAGAGAGCAGGGCAGCACCATAAGGTGCGCCCTTGCATCACCTGGAGAGAGCTGGGCAGCACCATAAAGGTGCGTCCTTTCATCAGCTGGAGAGAGCATGGTGCTGCCCTTGCATCGCCTGCAGAGAGCAGGGCAGCACCATCAAGGTGCGTCCTTGCATCAGCTGGAGAGAGCAGGGCAGCACCATAAGATGTGGCCTTGCATCCCCTTGAGGGAGCAGGGCCGCACCATAAAAGTGCATCCTTGCACCCCTGGAGAGAGCAGGACAGCACCATAAAGGTGCGTCAATGCATCACCTGGAGAGAGCAGGGCAGCACCGTAAAGGTGCGGCCCTGCATCAGCTGGAGAGAGCAGGGCAGCACCATAAGATGCGTCCTTGCATTGCCTGGAGAGAGCAGGGCAGCACCATAAAGGTGCGGCCTTGCATCAGCTGGAGAAAGCAGGGCCGCACCATAAGATGCTGACTTGCATAGCCTGGAGAGAGCAGGGCAGCACCATAAAGGTGCGGCCTTGCATTAGCTGGAGAAAGCAGGGCAGCACCATATGATGCTGCCTTGCATCGCCTGGAAAGAGCAGGGTCACACCATCAAGTTGCGGCCTTGCATCAGCTGGAGAGAGCAGAGCTGCACCATAAAGGTGGGTCCTTACAATCCCTGGAGAGAGCAGAGCTGCACCACAAAGGTGTGTCCTTGCACCCTCTAAAGAGAGCAGGGCAGCACCATAAATGTGCGTCCTTGCATCCCCTGGAGAGAGCAGGGCGGCACCATAAAGGTGCGTCCTTGCATCCCCTGGAGAGGGCAGGGCAGCACCATAAGATGCGGCCTTGCATCACCTGGAGAGAGCAGGGCAGCAGCATAAAGGTGTGGCCTTGCATCAGCTGGAGAGAGCTGGGTAGCACCATAAAAGTGCGGCATTGCATCAGCTGGAGAGAGCAGGGAAGCACCATAAGATGCAGCCTTGCATCGCCTGGAAGGAGCAGGGCCGCACCATAAAGGTGCAGCCTTGAATCAGCTGGAGAGAGCAGGGCCACACCATAAAAGTGCAGCCTTGCATCAGCTGGAGAGAGCAGGGCCGCACCATAAAGGTGCGGCATTGCATCACCTGGAGAGAGCAGAGTCACACCATAAAGGTGCGGCCTTGCATCAGCTGGAGAGAGCGCGGCAGCACCATAAAGGTGCGGCCTTGCCTCGCCTGGAGAGAGCAGAGCTGCACCATAACGGTGCCTCCTTGCATCCCCCGGAGAGAGCAGGGCAGCACCATAAAGGTACGGCCTTGCATCAGCTGGAGAGAGCAGGGCAGCACCATAAGATGCGGTCTTGCACCCCCTGGGGAGAGCAGGGCAGCACAATAAAGGTGCGCCATTGCATCCCCTGGAGAGAGCAGGGCAGCACCATAAGATTCTGCCTTGCATTGCCTGGAGAGAGCAGGCCGGCACCATAAGATGCTGCCTTGCATCGCCTTTAGAGAGCAGGACACCACCATCAAGGTGCCGCCTTGCATCAGCTGGAGAGAGCAAGGCAGCACCATAAGATGCGGCCTTGCATCCCCTGGAGAGAGCAGGGCAGCACCATAAAGGTGCGTCCTTGCATCCCCTGGAGAGAGCAGGGCAGCATCATAAAGGTGCATCCTTGCATCAACTGGAGAGAGCAGGGCAGCACCATAAAGGTGCGTCCTTGCATCCCCTGGAGAGAGCAGGGCAGCACCACAAGGTGCGCCCTTGTATCACCTGGAGAGAGCAGGGCAGCACCATAAAGGTGCGTCCTTGCATCAGCTGGAGAGAGCATGGTGCTGCCCTTGCATCGCCTGGAGAGAGCAGGGCAGCACCATCAAGGTGCGTCCTTGCATCAGCTGGAGAGAGCAGGGCAGCACCATAAGATGCGGCCTTGCATCTCCCTGGAGGGAGCAGTGCCGTACCATAAAAGTGCGTCGTTGCACCCCTGGAGAGGGCAAGACAGCACCATAAAGGTGCGTCCTTGCATCACCTGCAGAGAGCAGGGCAGCACCATAAAGGTGCGTCCTTCCATCCCCTGGAGAGAGCAGGGCAGCACCATAAAGGTGCATACTTGCATCAGCTGGAGAGAGCAGGGCAGCACCATAAAGGTGCGTCCTTGCATCCCCTGGTGAGAGCAGGGCAGCACCATAAGGTGCGCTCTTGCATCACATGGAGAGAGCAGGGCAGCACCATAAAGGTGCGTCCTTGCATCAGCTGGAGAGAGCAGGGCAGCACCATAAGATGCTGCCTTGCATCGCTTGGAGAGAGCAGGGCAGCACCATAAAGGTGCGGCTTTGCATCAGCTGGAGAGAGCAGGCCAGCACCATAAGATGCTGCCTTGCATCGTCTTTAGAGAGCAGGGTAGCACCATGAAGGTGCGGCCTTGCATCCCCTGGAGAGAGCAGGGCAGCACCATAAAGGTGCGTCGTTGCATCCCCTGGAGAGAGCAGGCCAGCACCATAAACATGTATCCTTGCATCAGCTGGAGAGAGCATGGCAGCACCATAAAGGTGCGGCCTTGAATCCCCTGGAGAGAGCAGGACAGCACCATAAGGTGCGCCCTTGCATCACCTGGAGAGAGCTGGGCAGCACCATAAAGGTGCGTCCTTTCATCAGCTGGATAGAGCATGGTGCTGCCCTTGCATCGCCTGCAGAGAGCAGGGCAGCACCATCAAGGTGCGTCCTTGCATCAGCTGGAGAGAGCAGGGCAGCACCATAAGATGTGGCCTTGCATCCCCTTGAGGGAGCAGGGCCGCACCATAAAAGTGCATTCTTGCACCCCTGGAGAGAGCAGGACAGCACCATAAGGTGCGTCCTTGCATCACCTGGAGAGAGCAGGGCAGCACCGTAAAGGTGCGGCCCTGCATCAGCTGGAGAGAGCAGGGCAGCACCATAAGATGCGTCCTTGCATTGCCTGGAGAGAGCAGGGCAGCACCATAAAGGTGCGGCCTTGCATCAGCTGGAGAAAGCAGGGCAGCACCATAAGATGCTGACTTGAATAGCCTGGAGAGAGCAGGGCAGCACCATAAAGGTGCGGCCTTGCATTAGCTGGAGAAAGCAGGGCAGCACCATATGATACTGCCTTGCATCGTCTGGAAAGAGCAGGGTCACACCATCAAGTTGCGGCCTTGCATCAGCTGGAGAGAGCAGAGCTGCACCATAATGGTGGGTCCTTACAATCCCTGGAGAGAGCAGAGCTGCACCACAAAGGTGTGTCCTTGCACCCTCTAAAGAGAGCAGGGCAGCACCATAAATGTGCGTCCTTGCATCCCCTGGAGAGAGCTGGGCAGCACCATAAAGGTGCGTCCTTGCATCCCCTGGAGAGGGCAGGGCAGCACCATAAGATGCGGCCTTGCATCACCTGGAGAGAGCAGGGCAGCAGCATAAAGGTGTGGCCTTGCATCAGCTGGAGAGAGCAGGGTAGCACCATAAAAGTGCGGCATTGCAACAGCTGGAGAGAGCAGGGAAGCACCATAAGATGCAGCCTTGCATCGCCTGGAAGGAGCAGGGCCGCACCATAAAGGTGCAGCCTTGAATCAGCTGGAGAGAGCAGGGCCACACCATAAAAGTGCAGCCTTGCATCAGCTGGAGAGAGCAGGGCCGCACCATAAAGGTGCGACATTGCATCACCTGGAGAGAGCAGAGTCACACCATAAAGGTGCGGCCTTGCATCAGCTGGAGAGAGCGCGGCAGCACCATAAAGGTGCGGCCTTGCCTCGCCTGGAGAGACAGAGCTGCACCATAACGGTGCCTCCTTGCATCCCCCGGAGAGAGCAGGGCAGCACCATAAAGGTACGGCCTTGCATCAGCTGGAGAGAGCAGGGCAGCACCATAAGATGCGGTCTTGCACCCCCTGGGGAGAGCAGAGCAGCACAATAAAGGTGCGCCATTGCATCACCTGGAGAGAGCAGGGCAGCACCATAAGATTCTGCCTTGCATCGCCTGGAGAGATCAGGCCAGCACCATAAGATGCTGCCTTGCATCGCCTTTAGAGAGCAGGACAGCACCATCAAGGTGCCGCCTTGCATCAGCTGGAGAGAGCAAGGCAGCACCATAAGATGCGGCCTTGCATCCCCTGGAGAGAGCAGGGCAGCACCATAAAGGTGCGTCCTTGCATCCCCTGGAGAGAGCAGGGCAGCACCATAAAGGTGCATCCTTGCATCAACTGGAGAGAGCAGGGCAGCACCATAAAGGTGCGTCCTTGCATCCCATGGAGAGAGCAGGGCAGCACCACAAGGTGCGCCCTTGTATCACCTGGAGAGAGCAGGGCAGCACCATAAAGGTGCGTCCTTGCATCAGCTGGAGAGAGCATGGTGCTGCCCTTGCATCGCCTGGAGAGAGCAGGGCAGCACCATCAAGGTGCGTCCTTGCATCAGCTGGAGAGAGCAGGGCAGCACCATAAGATGCGGCCTTGCATCTCCCTGGAGGGAGCAGTGCCGCACCATAAAAGTGCGTTGTTGCACCCCTGGAGAGGGCAAGACAGCACCATAAAGGTGCGTCCTTGCATCACCTGCAGAGAGCAGGGCAGCACCATAAAGGTGCGTCCTTCCATCCCCTGGAAAGAGCAGGGCAGCACCATAAAGGTGCATACTTGCATCAGCTGGAGAGAGCAGGGCAGCACCATAAAGGTGCGTCCTTGCATCCCCTGGTGAGAGCAGGGCAGCACCATAAGGTGCGCTCTTGCATCACATGGAGAGAGCGGGGCAGCACCATAAAGGTGCGTCCTTGCATCAGCTGGAGAGAGCATGTTGCTGCCCTTGCATCGCCTGGAGAGAGCAGGGCTGCACCATCAAGGTGCGTCCTTACACCAGCTGGAGAGAGCAGGGCAGCACCATAAGATGAGGCCTTGCATCCCCTGGAGGGAGCAGGGCCACACCATAAAAGTGGTTCCTTGCACCCCTGGAGAGAGCAGGACAGCACCATAAAGGTGCGGCCCTGCATCAGCTGGAGAGAGCAGGGCAGCACCATAAGATGCGTCCTTGCATTGCCTGGAGAGAGCAGGGCAGCACCATAAAGGTGCGGCCTTGCATCAGCTGGAGAGAGCAGGGCAGCACCATAAGATGCTGCCTTGCATCGCCTGGAGAGAGCAGGGCAGCACCATAAAGGTGCGGCCTTGCATCAGCTGGAGAGAGCAGGGCAGCACCATAAGATGCTGCCTTGCATCGCCTGCAGAGAGCAGGGCAGCACCATAAAGGTGCGGCCTTGCATCAGCTGGAGAAAGCAGGGCAGCACCATATGTTGCGTCCTTGCATCCCCTGGAGAGAGCAGGGCAGCACCATAAAGGTGGGTCCTTACATCCCCTGGAGAGAGCAGAGCTGCACCACAAAGGTGTGTCCTTGCACCCTCTAGAGAGAGCAGGGCAGCACCATAAATGTGCGTCCTTGCAGTCCCTGGAGAGAGCAGGGCAGCACCATAAAGGTGCGTCCTTGCATCCCCTGGAGAGGGCAGGCCAGCACCATAAGATGCGGCCTTGCATCACCTGGATAGAGCAGGGCAGCAGCATAAAGGTGTGGCCTTGCATCAGCTGGAGAGAGCAGGACCATAAGAAGCTGCCTTGCATCACCTGGATAGAGCAGGGCAGCACCATAAAAGTGCAGCATTGCATCAGCTGGAGAGAGCAGGGAAGCACCATAAGATGCAGCCTTGCATCGCCTGGAAGGAGCAGGGCCGCACCATAAAGGTGCAGCCTTGCATCAGCTGGAGAGAGCAGGGCCACACCATAAAAGTGCAGCCTTGCATCATCTGGAGAGAGCAGGGCTGCACCATAAAGGTGTGGCATTGCATCAACTGGAGAGAGCAGAGTCGCACCATAAAGGTGCGGCCTTGCATCAGCTGGAGAGAGCGCGGCAGCACCATAAAGGTGCGGCCTTGCCTCGCCTGGAGAGAGCAGAGCTGCACCATAACGGTGCCTCCTTGCATCCCCCGGAGAGAGCAGGGCAGCACCATAAAGGTACGGCCTTTCATCAGCTGGAGAGAGTAGGGCAGCACCATAAGATGCAGCCTTGCACCCCCTGGGGAGAGCAGGGCAGCACAATAAAGGTGCGCCCTTGCATCCCCTGGAGAGAGCAGGGCAGCACCATAAGATTCTGCCTTGCATCGCCTGGAGAGAGCAGGCCAGCACCATAAGATGCTGCCTTGCATCGCCTTTAGAGAGCAGGACAGCACCATCAAGGTGCCGCCTTGCATCAGCTGGAGAGAGCAAGGCAGCACCATAAGATGCGGCGTTGCATCCCCTGGAGAGAGCAGGGCAGCACCATAAAGGTGCGTCCTTGCATCCCCTGGAGAGAGCAGGGCAGCACCATAAAGGTGCATCCTTGCATCAACTGGAGAGAGCAGGGCAGCACCATAAAGGTGCGTCCTTGCATCCCCTGGAGAGAGCAGGGCAGCACCACAAGGTGCGCCCTTGTATCAGCTGGAGAGAGCAGGGTAGCACCATAAAGGTGCGTCCTTGCATCAGCTGGAGAGAGCATGGTGCTGCCCTTGCATCAGCTGGAGAGAGCAGGGCAGCACCATAAGATGCAGCCTTGCATCCCCTGGAGGGAGCAGTGCCGCACCATAAAGGTGCGTCCTTGCATCACCTGGAGAGAGCAGGGCAGCACCATAAAGGTGCATACTTGCATCAGCTGGAGAGAGCAGGGCATCACCATAAAGGTGCGTCCTTGCATCCCCTGGTGAGAGCAGGGCAGCACCATAAAGGTGCATACTTGCATCAGCTGGAGCGAGCAGGGCAGCACCATAAAGGTGCGTCCTTGCATCCCCTGGTGAGAGCATGGCAGCACCATAAGGTGCGCTCTTGCATCACATGGAGAGAGCAGGGCAGCACCATAAAGGTGCGTCCTTGCATCAGCTGGAGAGAGCATGTTGCTGCCCTTGCATCGCCTGGAGAGAGCAGGGCTGCACCATCAAGGTGCGTCCTTACACCAGCTGGAGAGAGCAGGGCAGCACCATAAGATGCGGCCTTGCATCCCCTGGAGGGAGCAGGGCCACACCATAAAAGTGGTTCCTTGCACCCCTGGAGAGAGCAGGACAGCACCATAAAGGTGCGGCCCTGCATCAGCTGGAGAGAGCAGGGCAGCACCATAAGATGCGTCCTTGCATTGCCTGGAGAGAGCAGGGCAGCACCAAAAGGTGCGGCCTTGCATCAGCTGGAGAGAGCAGGGCAGCACCATAAGATGCTGCCTTGCATCGCCTGGAGAAGCAGGGCAGCACCATATGTTGCGGCCTTGCATCACCTGGAGAGAGCAGGTCCGCACCATAAAGGTGCGGCCTTGCATAAGCTGGAGAGAGCAGGGCAGCACCATAAGATGCGGCCTTGCATTGCCCGGAGAGAGCAGGGCCGCACCATCAAGGTGCGGCCTTGCATCAGCATGAGAGAGCAGGGCCGCACCATCAAGTTGCGGCATTGCATCAGCTGGAGAAGCAGAGCTGCATCATAAAGGTGCGTCCTTGCATCCCCTGGAGAGAGCAGGGCAGCACCATAAAGGTGAGTCCTTACATCCCCTGTAGAGAACAGGGCTGAACCATAAATGTGCGTCCTTGCATCCCCTGGAGAGAGCAGGGCAGCACCATAAAGGTGCATCCTTGCATCCCCTGGAGAGAGCAGGGCAGCACCATAAATGTGCATCCTTGAATCAGCTGGAGAGAGCAGGGTAGCACCATAAGGTGCACCATTGCATCACCTGGAGAGAGTAGGGCAGCACCATAAAGGTGCGTACTTGCATCAGCTGGAGAGAGCATGGTGCTGCCCTTGCATCACCTGGAGAGAGCAGGGCAGCTCCATCAAGGTGCGTCCTTGCATCAGCTGTAGAGAGCAGGGCAGCACCATAAGATGCGGCCTTGCATCCCCTGGAGGAGCAGGGCCGCACCATAAAAGTGCGTCCTTACACCCCTGGAGAGAGCAGGACAGCACCATAAAGGTGCGTCCTTGCATCACTTGGAGAGAATAGGGCAGCACCATAAAGGTGCGTCCTTGCATCCCTGGAGAGAGCAGGGCAGCACCATAAAGGTGCATCCTTGCATCAGCTGGAGAGAGCAGGGCAGCACCATAAAGGTGCGTCCTTGCATCCCTGGAGAGAGCAGGGCAGCACCATCAAGGTGCGTCCTTGCATCAGCTGGAGAGAGCAGGGCAGCACCATAAGATGCGGCCTTGAATCCCCTGGAGAGAGCAGGACAGCACCATAAAGGTGCGGCCCTGCATCAGCTGGAGAGAGCAGGGCAGCACATTAAGATGAGTCCTTGCATTGCCTGGAGAGAGCAGGGCAGCACCATAAAGGTGCGACCTTGCATCAGCTGGAGAGAGCAGGGCTGCACCATAAGATGCTGCCTTGCATCGCCTGGAGAGAGCAGGGCAGCACCATAAAGGTGCGGCCTTGCATCAGCTGGAGAAAGCAGGGCAGCACCATATGATGCTGCCTTGCATCACCTGGAGAGAGCAGGGCCACACCATAAAGGTGTGGCCTTGCATAAGCTGGAGAGGAGCAAGGCAGCACCATAGGATGCGGCCTTGCATTGCCCGGAGAGAGCAGGGCCGCGCCATCAAGGTGTGGCCTTGCATCAGCTGGAGAGAGCAGAACAGCACCATAAGATGCGGCCTTGCATCGCCTGGAGAGAGCAGGGCTGCACCATCAATTTGCGGCCTTGCATGAGCCAACGAGAGCAGAGATGCACCATAAAGGTGGGTCCTTACATCCCCTGGAGAGAGCAGAGCTGCACCATAAAGGTGCGTCCTTGCATCCCATGGAGAGAGCAGGGCAGCACCATAAAGGTGCGTCCTTGCATCCCCTAGAGAGAGCAGGGCAGCACCATAAAGGTGCGGCCCTGCATCAGCTGGAGAGAGCAGGGCAGCACATTAAGATGAGTCCTTGCATTGCCTGGAGAGAGCAGGGCAGCACCATAAAGGTGCGACCTTGCATCCCATGGAGAGAGCAGGGCAGCACCATAAAGATGCGGCCTTGAATCCCCTGGAGAGAGCAGGACAGCACCATGAAGGTGCGGCCCTGCATCAGCTGGAGAGAGCAGGGCAGCACCATAAAGGTGCGTCCTTGCATCACCTGCAGAGAGCAGGGCAGCACCATAAAGGTGCGTCCTTCCATCCCCTGGAGAGAGCAGGGCAGCACCATAAAGGTGCATACTTGCATCAGCTGGAGAGAGCAGGGCAGCACCATAAAGGTGCGTCCTTGCATCCCTGGTGAGAGCAGGGCAGCACCATAAGGTGCGCTCTTGCATCACATGGAGAGAGCAGGGCAGCACCATAAAGGTGCGTCCTTGCATCAGCTGGAGAGAGCAGGGCAGCACCATAAGATGCTGCCTTGCATCGCTTGGAGAGGCAGGGCAGCACCATAAAGGTGCGGCTTTGCATCAGCTGGAGAGAGCAGGCCAGCACCATAAGATGCTGCCTTGCATCGCCTTTAGAGAGCAGGGCAGCACCATGAAGGTGCGGCCTTGCATCCCCTGGAGAGAGCAGGGCAGCACCATAAAGGTGCGTCGTTGCATCCCCTGGAGAGAGCAGGCCAGCACCATAAACATGCATCCTTGCATCAGCTGGAGAGAGCATGGCAGCACGATAAAGGTGCGGCCTTGAATCCCCTGGAGAGAGCAGGGCAGCACCATAAGGTGCGCCCTTGCATCACCTGGAGAGAGCTGGGCAGCACCATAAAGGTGCGTCCTTTCATCAGCTGGAGAGAGCATGGTGCTGCCCTTGCATCGCCTGCAGAGAGCAGGGCAGCACCATCAAGGTGCGTCCTTGCATCAGCTGGAGAGAGCAGGGCAGCACCATAAGATGTGGCCTTGCATCCCCTTGAGGGAGCAGGGCCGCACCATAAAAGTGCATTCTTGCACCCCTGGAGAGAGCAGGACAGCACCATAAAGGTGCGTCCTTGCATCACCTGGAGAGAGCAGGGCAGCACCGTAAAGGTGCGGCCCTGCATCAGCTGGAGAGAGCAGGGCAGCACCATAAGATGCGTCCTTGCATTGCCTGGAGAGAGCAGGGCAGCACCATAAAGGTGCGGCCTTGCATCAGCTGGAGAAAGCAGGGCAGCACCATAAGATGCTGACTTGAATAGCCTGGAGAGAGCAGGGCAGCACCATAAAGGTGCGGCCTTGCATTAGCTGGAGAAAGCAGGGCAGCACCATATGATGCTGCCTTGCATCGTCTGGAAAGAGCAGGGTCACACCATCAAGTTGCGGCCTTGCATCAGCTGGAGAGAGCAGAGCTGCACCATAATGGTGGGTCCTTACAATCCCTGGAGAGAGCAGAGCTGCACCACAAAGGTGTGTCCTTGCACCCTCTAAAGAGAGCAGGGCAGCACCATAAATGTGCGTCCTTGCATCCCCATGGAGAGAGCAGGGCAGCACCATAAAGGTGCGTCCTTGCATCCCCTGGAGAGGGCAGGGCAGCACCATAAGATGCGGCCTTGCATCACCTGGAGAGAGCAGGGCAGCAGCATAAAGGTGTGGCCTTGCATCAGCTGGAGAGAGCAGGGTAGCACCATAAAAGTGCGGCATTGCATCAGCTGGAGAGAGCAGGGAAGCACCATAAGATGCAGCCTTGCATCGCCTGGAAGGAGCAGGGCCGCACCATAAAGGTGCAGCCTTGAATCAGCTGGAGAGAGCAGGGCCACACCATAAAAGTGCAGCCTTGCATCAGCTGGAGAGAGCAGGGCCGCACCATAAAGGTGCGACATTGCATCACCTGGAGAGAGCAGAGTCACACCATAAAGGTGCGGCCTTGCATCAGCTGGAGAGAGCGCGGCAGCACCATAAAGGTGCGGCCTTGCCTCGCCTGGAGAGAGCAGAGCTGCACCATAACGGTGCCTCCTTGCATCCCCCGGAGAGAGCAGGGCAGCACCATAAAGGTACGGCCTTGCATCAGCTGGAGAGAGCAGGGCAGCACCATAAGATGCGGTCTTGCACCCCCTGGGGAGAGCAGGGCAGCACAATAAAGGTGCGCCATTGCATCACCTGGAGAGAGCAGGGCAGCACCATAAGATTCTGCCTTGCATCGCCTGGAGAGAGCAGGCCAGCACCATAAGATGCTGCCTTGCATCGCCTTTAGAGAGCAGGACAGCACCATCAAGGTGCCGCCTTGCATCAGCTGGAGAGAGCAAGGCAGCACCATAAGATGCGGCCTTGCATCCCCTGGAGAGAGCAGGGCAGCACCATAAAGGTGCGTCCTTGCATCCCCTGGAGAGAGCAGGGCAGCACCATAAAGGTGCATCCTTGCATCAACTGGAGAGAGCAGGGCAGCACCATAAAGGTGCGTCCTTGCATCCCATGGAGAGAGCAGGGCAGCACCACAAGGTGCGTCCTTGCATCAGCTGGAGAGAGCAGGGCAGCACCATAAGATGCAGCCTTGCATCTCCCTGGAGGGAGCAGTGCCGCACCATAAAAGTGCGTTGTTGCACCCCTGGAGAGGGCAAGACAGCACCATAAAGGTGAGTCCTTGCATCACCTGCAGAGAGCAGGGCAGCACCATAAAGGTGCGTCCTTCCATCCCCTGGAGAGAGCAGGGCAGCACCATAAAGGTGCATACTTGCATCAGCTGGAGAGAGCAGGGCAGCACCATAAAGGTGCGTCCTTGCATCCCCTGGTGAGAGCAGGGCAGCACCATAAGGTGCGCTCTTGCATCACATGGAGAGAGCGGGGCAGCACCATAAAGGTGCGTCCTTGCATCAGCTGGAGAGAGCATGTTGCTGCCCTTGCATCGCCTGGAGAGAGCAGGGCTGCACCATCAAGGTGCGTCCTTACACCAGCTGGAGAGAGCAGGGCAGCACCATAAGATGAGGCCTTGCATCCCCTGGAGGGAGCAGGGCCACACCATAAAAGTGGTTCCTTGCACCCCTGGAGAGAGCAGGACAGCACCATAAAGGTGCGGCCCTGCATCAGCTGGAGAGAGCAGGGCAGCACCATAAGATGCGTCCTTGCATTGCCTGGAGAGAGCAGGGCAGCACCATAAAGGTGCGGCCTTGCATCAGCTGGAGAGAGCAGGGCAGCACCATAAGATGCTGCCTTGCATCGCCTGGAGAGAGCAGGGCAGCACCATAAAGGTGCGGCCTTGCATCAGCTGGAGAGAGCAGGGCAGCACCATAAGATGCTGCCTTGCATCGCCTGCAGAGAGCAGGGCAGCACCATAAAGGTGCGGCCTTGCATCAGCTGGAGAAAGCAGGGCAGCACCATATGTTGCGTCCTTGCATCCCCTGGAGAGAGCAGGGCAGCACCATAAAGGTGGGTCCTTACATCCCTGGAGAGAGCAGAGCTGCACCACAAAGGTGTGTCCTTGCACCCTCTAGAGAGAGCAGGGCAGCACCATAAATGTGCGTCCTTGCAGTCCCTGGAGAGAGCAGGGCAGCACCATAAAGGTGCGTCCTTGCATCCCCTGGAGAGGGCAGGGCAGCACCATAAGATGCGGCCTTGCATCACCTGGATAGAGCAGGGCAGCAGCATAAAGGTGTGGCCTTGCATCAGCTGGAGAGAGCAGGACCATAAGAAGCTGCCTTGCATCACCTGGAGAGAGCAGGGCAGCACCATAAAAGTGCAGCATTGCATCAGCTGGAGAGAGCAGGGAAGCACCATAAGATGCAGCCTTGCATCGCCTGGAAGGAGCAGGGCCGCACCATAAAGGTGCAGCCTTGCATCAGCTGGAGAGAGCAGGGCCACACCATAAAAGTGCAGCCTTGCATCATCTGGAGAGAGCAGGGCCGCACCATAAAGGTGTGGCATTGCATCAACTGGAGAGAGCAGAGTCGCACCATAAAGGTGCGGCCTTGCATCAGCTGGAGAGACGCGGCAGCACCATAAAGGTGCGGCCTTGCCTTGCCTGGAGAGAGCAGAGCTGCACCATAACGGTGCCTCCTTGCATCCCCGGAGAGAGCAGGGCAGCACCATAAAGGTGCGGCCTTTCATCAGCTGGAGAGAGCAGGGCAGCACCATAAGATGCAGCCTTGCACCCCCTGGGGAGAGCAGGGCAGCACAATAAAGGTGCGCCCTTGCATCCCCTGGAGAGAGCAGGGCTGCACCATAAGATTCTGCCTTGCATCGCCTGGAGAGAGCAGGCCAGCACCATAAGATGCTGCCTTGCATCGCCTTTAGAGAGCAGGACAGCAAAATCAAGGTGCCGCCTTGCATCAGCTGGAGAGAGCAAGGCAGCACCATAAGATGCGGCGTTGCATCCCCTGGAGAGAGCAGGGCAGCACCATAACGGTGCGGCCTTGCATTAGCTGGAGAAAGCAGGGCAGCACCATATGATGCTGCCTTGCATCGTCTGGAAAGAGCAGGGTCACACCATCAAGTTGCGGCCTTGCATCAGCTGGAGAGAGCAGAGCTGCACCATAAAGGTGGGTCCTTACAATCCCTGGAGAGAGCAGAGCTGCACCACAAAGGTGTGTCCTTGCACCCTCTAAAGAGAGCAGGGCAGCACCATAAATGTGCGTCCTTGCATCCCCATGGAGAGAGCAGGGCAGCACCATAAAGGTGCGTCCTTGCATCCCCTGGAGAGGGCAGGGCAGCACCATAAGATGCGGCCTTGCATCACCTGGAGAGAGCAGGGCAGCAGCATAAAGGTGTGGCCTTGCATCAGCTGGAGAGAGCAGGGTAGCACCATAAAAGTGCGGCATTGCATCAGCTGGAGAGAGCAGGGAAGCACCATAAGATGCAGCCTTGCATCGCCTGGAAGGAGCAGGGCCGCACCATGAAGGTGCAGCCTTGAATCAGCTGGAGAGAGCAGGGCCACACCATAAAAGTGCAGCCTTGCATCAGCTGGAGAGAGCAGGGCCGCACCATAAAGGTGCGACATTGCATCACCTGGAGAGAGCAGAGTCACACCATAAAGGTGCGGCCTTGCATCAGCTGGAGAGCGCGGCAGCACCATAAAGGTGCGGCCTTGCCTCGCCTGGAGAGAGCAGAGCTGCACCATAACGGTGCCTCCTTGCATCCCCGGAGAGAGCAGGGCAGCACCATAAAGGTACGGCCTTGCATCAGCTGGAGAGAGCAGGGCAGCACCATAAGATGCGGTCTTGCACCCCTGGGGAGAGCAGGGCAGCACAATAAAGGTGCGCCATTGCATCACCTGGAGAGAGCAGGGCAGCACCATAAGATTCTGCCTTGCATCGCCTGGAGAGAGCAGGCCAGCACCATAAGATGCTGCCTTGCATCGCCTTTAGAGAGCAGGACAGCACCATCAAGGTGCCGCCTTGCATCAGCTGGAGAGAGCAAGGCAGCACCATAAGATGCGGCCTTGCATCCCCTGGAGAGAGCAGGGCAGCACCATAAAGGTGCGTCCTTGCATCCCCTGGAGAGAGCAGGGCAGCACCATAAAGGTGCATCCTTGCATCAACTGGAGAGAGCAGGGCAGCACCATAAGGTGCGTCCTTGCATCCCATGGAGAGAGCAGGGCAGCACCACAAGGTGCGTCCTTGCATCAGCTGGAGAGAGCAGGGCAGCACCATAAGATGCGGCCTTGCATCTCCCTGGAGGGAGCAGTGCCGCACCATAAAAGTGCGTTTTGCACCCTGGAGAGGGCAAGACAGCACCATAAAGGTGAGTCCTTGCATCACCTGCAGAGAGCAGGGCAGCACCATAAAGGTGCGTCCTTCCATCCCCTGGAGAGAGCAGGGCAGCACCATAAAGGTGCATACTTGCATCAGCTGGAGAGAGCAGGGCAGCACCATAAAGGTGCGTCCTTGCATCCCCTGGTGAGAGCAGGGCAGCACCATAAGGTGCGCTCTTGCATCACATGGAGAGAGCGGGGCAGCACCATAAAGGTGCGTCCTTGCATCAGCTGGAGAGAGCATGTTGCTGTCCTTGCATCGCCTGGAGAGAGCAGGGCTGCACCATCAAGGTGCGTCCTTACACCAGCTGGAGAGAGCAGGGCAGCACCATAAGATGAGGCCTTGCATCCCCTGGAGGGAGCAGGGCCACACCATAAAAGTGGTTCCTTGCACCCCTGGAGAGAGCAGGACAGCACCATAAAGGTGCGGCCCTGCATCAGCTGGAGAGAGCAGGGCAGCACCATAAGATGCGTCCTTGCATTGCCTGGAGAGAGCAGGGCAGCACCATAAAGGTGCGGCCTTGCATCAGCTGGAGAGAGCAGGGCAGCACCATAAGATGCTGCCTTGCATCGCCTGGAGAGAGCAGGGCAGCACCATAAAGGTGCGGCCTTGCATCAGCTGGAGAGAGCAGGGCAGCACCATAAGATGCTGCCTTGCATCGCCTGCAGAGAGCAGGGCAGCACCATAAAGGTGCGGCCTTGCATCAGCTGGAGAAAGCAGGGCAGCACCATATGTTGCGTCCTTGCATCCCCTGGAGAGAGCAGGGCAGCACCATAAAGGTGGGTCCTTACATCCCCTGGAGAGAGCAGAGCTGCACCACAAAGGTGTGTCCTTGCACCCTCTAGAGAGAGCAGGGCAGCACCATAAATGTGCGTCCTTGCAGTCCCTGGAGAGAGCAGGGCAGCACCATAAAGGTGCGTCCTTGCATCCCCTGGAGAGGGCAGGGCAGCACCATAAGATGCGGCCTTGCATCACCTGGATAGAGCAGGGCAGCAGCATAAAGGTGTGGCCTTGCATCAGCTGGAGAGAGCAGGACCATAAGAAGCTGCCTTGCATCACCTGGAGAGAGCAGGGCAGCACCATAAAAGTGCAGCATTGCATCAGCTGGAGAGAGCAGGGAAGCACCATAAGATGCAGCCTTGCATCGCCTGGAAGGAGCAGGGCCGCACCATAAAGGTGCAGCCTTGCATCAGCTGGAGAGAGCAGGGCCACACCATAAAAGTGCAGCCTTGCATCATCTGGAGAGAGCAGGGCCGCACCATAAAGGTGTGGCATTGCATCAACTGGAGAGAGCAGAGTCGCACCATAAAGGTGCGGCCTTGCATCAGCTGGAGAGAGCGCGGCAGCACCATAAAGGTGCGGCCTTGCCTTGCCTGGAGAGAGCAGAGCTGCACCATAACGGTGCCTCCTTGCATCCCCCGGAGAGAGCAGGGCAGCACCATAAAGGTACGGCCTTTCATCAGCTGGAGAGAGCAGGGCAGCACCATAAGATGCAGCCTTGCACCCACTGGGGAGAGCAGGGCAGCACAATAAAGGTGCGCCCTTGCATCCCCTGGAGAGAGCAGGGCTGCACCATAAGATTCTGCCTTGCATCGCCTGGAGAGAGCAGGCCAGCACCATAAGATGCTGCCTTGCATCGCCTTTAGAGAGCAGGACAGCACCATCAAGGTGCCGCCTTGCATCAGCTGGAGAGAGCAAGGCAGCACCATAAGATGCGGCGTTGCATCCCCTGGAGAGAGCAGGGCAGCACCATAAAGGTGCGTCCTTGCATCCCTGGAGAGAGCAGGGCAGCACCATAAAGGTGCATCCTTGCATCAACTGGAGAGAGCAGGGCAGCACCATAAAGGTGCGTCCTTGCATCCCCTGGAGAGAGCAGGGCAGCACCACAAGGTGCGCCCTTGTATCACCTGGAGAGAGCAGGGCAGCACCATAAAGGTGCGTCCTTGCATCAGCTGGAGAGAGCATGGTGCTGCCCTTGCATCAGCTGGAGAGAGCAGGGCAGCACCATAAGATGCAGCCTTGCATCCCCTGGAGGGAGCAGTGCCGCACCATAAAGGTGCGTCCTTGCATCACCTGCAGAGAGCAGGGCAGCACCATAAAGGTGCGTCCTTCCATCCCCTGGAGAGAGCAGGGCAGCACCATAAAGGTGCATACTTGCATCAGCTGGAGAGAGCAGGGCATCACCATAAAGGTGCGTCCTTGCATCCCCTGGTGAGAGCAGGGCAGCACCATAAAGGTGCATACCTGCATCAGCTGGAGGGAGCAGGGCAGCACCATAAAGGTGCGTCCTTGCATCCCCTGGTGAGAGCATGGCAGCACCATAAGGTGCGCTCTTGCATCACATGGAGAGAGCAGGGCAGCACCATAAAGGTGCGTCCTTGCATCAGCTGGAGAGAGCATGTTGCTGCCCTTGCATCGCCTGGAGAGAGCAGGGCTGCACCATCAAGGTGTGTCCTTACACCAGCTGGAGAGAGCAGGGCAGCACCATAAGATGCGGCCTTGCATCCCCTGGAGGGAGCAGGGCCACACCATAAAAGTGGTTCCTTGCACCCCTGGAGAGAGCAGGACAGCACCATAAAGGTGCGGCCCTGCATCAGCTGGAGAGAGCAGGGCAGCACCATAAGATGCGTCCTTGCATTGCCTGGAGAGAGCAGGGCAGCACCAAAAAGGTGCGGCCTTGCATCAGCTGGAGAGAGCAGGGCAGCACCATAAGATGCTGCCTTGCATCGCCTGGAGAGAGCAGGGCAGCACCATATGTTGCGGCCTAGCATCACCTGGAGAGAGCAGGTCCGCACCATAAAGGTGCGGCCTTGCATAAGCTGGAGAGAGCAGGGCAGCACCATAAGATGCGGCCTTGCATCGCCCGGAGAGAGCAGGGCCGCACCATCAAGGTGCGGCCTTGCATCAGCATGAGAGAGCAGGGCCGCACCATCAAGTTGCGGCATTGCATCAGCTGGAGAGAGCAGAGCTGCATCATAAAGGTGCGTCCTTGCATCCCCTGGAGAGAGCAGGGCAGCACCATAAAGGTGGGTCCTTACATCCCCTGTAGAGAACAGGGCTGAACCATAAATGTGCGCCCTTGCATCCCCTGGAGAGAGCAGGGCAGCACCATAAAGGTGCATCCTTGCATCCCCTGGAGAGAGCAGGGCAGCACCATAAATGTGCATCCTTGAATCAGCTGGAGAGAGCAGGGCAGCACCATAAGGTGCACCATTGCATCACCTGGAGAGAGCAGGGCAGCACCATAAAGGTGCGTACTTGCATCAGCTGGAGAGAGCATGGTGCTGCCCTTGCATCACCTGGAGAGAGCAGGGCAGCTCCATCAAGGTGCGTCCTTGCATCAGCTGTAGAGAGCAGGGCAGCACCATAAGATGCGGCCTTGCATCCCCTGGAGGGAGCAGGGCCGCACCATAAAAGTGCGTCCTTACACCCCTGGAGAGAGCAGGACAGCACCATAAAGGTGCGTCCTTGCATCACTTGGAGAGAATAGGGCAGCACCATAAAGGTGCGTCCTTGCATCCCCTGGAGAGAGCAGGGCAGCACCATAAAGGTGCATCCTTGCATCAGCTGGAGAGAGCAGGGCAGCACCATAAAGGTGCGTCCTTGCATCCCCTGGAGAGAGCAGGGCAGCACCATCAAGGTGCGTCCTTGCATCAGCTGGAGAGAGCAGGGCAGCACCATAAGATGCGGCCTTGAATCCCCTGGAGAGAGCAGGACAGCACCATAAAGGTGCGGCCCTGCATCAGCTGGAGAGAGCAGGGCAGCACATTAAGATGAGTCCTTGCATTGCCTGGAGAGAGCAGGGCAGCACCATAAAGGTGCGACCTTGCATCAGCTGGAGAGAGCAGGGCTGCACCATAAGATGCTGCCTTGCATCGCCTTGAGAGAGCAGGGCAGCACCATAAAGGTGCAGCCTTGCATCAGCTGGAGAAAGCAGGGCAGCACCATATGATGCTGCCTTGCATCACCTGGAGAGAGCAGGGCCACACCATAAAGGTGTGGCCTTGCATAAGCTGGAGAGGAGCAAGGCAGCACCATAGGATGCTGCCTTGCATTGCCCGGAGAGAGCAGGGCCGCGCCATCAAGGTGTGGCCTTGCATCAGCTGGAGAGAGCAGAACAGCACCATAAGATGCGGCCTTGCATCGCCTGGAGAGAGCAGGGCCGCACCATCAATTTGCGGCCTTGCATGAGCCAACGAGAGCAGAGCTGCACCATAAAGGTGGGTCCTTACATCCCCTGGAGAGAGCAGAGCTGCACCATAAAGGTGCGTCCTTGCATCCCATGGAGAGAGCAGGGCAGCACCATAAAGGTGCGTCCTTGCATCCCCTGGAGAGAGCAGGGCAGCACCATAAAGGTGCGGCCCTGCATCAGCTGGAGAGAGCAGGGCAGCACATTAAGATGAGTCCTTGCATTGCCTGGAGAGAGCAGGGCAGCACCATAAAGGTGCGACCTTGCATCCCATGGAGAGAGCAGGGCAGCACCATAAAGATGCGGCCTTGAATCCCCTGGAGAGAGCAGGACAGCACCATCAAGGTGCGGCCCTGCATCAGCTGGAGAGAGCAGGGCTGCACCATAAGATGCTGCCTTGCATCGCCTGGAGAGAGCAGGGCAGCACCATAAAGGTGCGACCTGGCATCAGCTGGAGAAGGAGGGCAGCACCATAAAGGTGCGGCCCTGCATCCGCTGGAGAGAGCAGGGCAGCACCATAAAGGTATGGCCTTGCATCAGCTGGAGAGAGCAGGGCTGCACCATAAGATGCTGCCTTGCATCGCCTGGAGAGAGCAGGGCAGCACCATAAAGGTGCGACCTGGCATCAGCTGGAGAAGGAGGGCAGCACCATAAAGGTGCGGCCCTGCATCCGCTGGAGAGAGCAGGGCAGCACCATAAAGGTATGGCCTTGCATCAGCTGAAGAGAGCAGGGCAGCACCATAAGATGCGGTCTTGCACCCCCTGGGAGAGCAGGGCAGCACAATAAAGGTGCGCCCTTGCATCCCCTGGAGAGAGCAGGGCAGCACCATAAGATTCTGCCTTGCATCGCCTGGAGAGAGCAGGCCAGCACCATAAGATGCTGCCTTCCATCGCCTTTAGAGAGCAGGACAGCACCATCAAGGTGCCGCCTTGCATCAGCTGGAGAGAACAAGGCAGCACCATAAGATGCGGCCTTGCATCCCCTGGAGAGAGCAGGGCAGCACCATAAAGGTGCGTCCTTGCATCCCCTGGAGAGAGCAGGTCAGCACCATAAGATGCAGCCTTGCATCGCCTGGAGATAGCAGGGCAGCACCATCAAGGTGCGTCCTTGCATCAGCTGGAGCGAGCAGGGCAGCACCATAAGATGCGGCCTTGCATCCCCTGGAGGGAGCAGTGCCGCACCATAAAAGTGCGTCGTTGCACCCCTGGAGAGGGCAGGACAGCACCATAAAGGTGCGTCCTTGCATCACCTGCAGAGAGCAGGGCAGCACCATAAAGGTGCGTCCTTCCATCCCCTGGAGAGAGCAGGGCAGCACCATAAGGTGCACTCTTGCATCACATGGAGAGAGCAGGGCAGCACCATAAAGGTGCGTCCTTGCATCAGCTGGAGAGAGCATGTTGCTGCCCTTGCATCGCCTGGAGAGAGCAGGGCTGCACCATCAAGGAGCGTCCTTACACCAGCTGGAGAGAGCAGGGCAGCACCATAAGATGCGGCCTTGCATCCCTGGAGGGAGCAGGGCCACACCATAAAAGTGGTTCCTTGCACTCCTGGAGAGAGCAGGACAGCACCATAAAGGTGCGGCCCTGCATCAGCTAGAGAGAGCAGGGCAGCACCATAAGATGCGTCCTTGCATTGCCTGGAGAGAGCAGGGCAGCACCATAAAGGTGCGGCCTTGCATCAGCTGGAGAGAGCAGGGCAGCACCATAAGATGCTGCCTTGCATCGCCTGGAGAGAGCAGGGCAGCACCATAAAGGTGCGGCCTTGCATCAGCTGGAGAAAGCAGGGCAGCACCATATGTTGCGTCCTTGCATCCCCTGGAGAGAGCAGGGCAGCACCATAAGATTCTGCCTTGCATCGCCTGGAGAGAGCAGGCCAGCACCATAAGATGCTGCCTTGCATCGCCTTTAGAGAGCAGGACAGCACCATCAAGGTGCCGCCTTGCATCAGCTGGAGAGAGCAAGGCAGCACCATAAGATGCGGCATTGCATCCCCTGGAGAGAGCAGGGCAGCACCATAAAGGTGCGTCCTTGCATCCCCTGGAGAGAGCAGGGCAGCACCATAAAGGTGCGTCCTTGCATCAGCTGGAGAGAGCATGGTGCTGCCCTTGCATCGCCTGGAGAGAGAAGGGCAGCACCATCAAGGTGCGTCCTTGCATCAGCTGGAGAGAGCAGGGCAGCACCATAAGATGCGGCCTTGCATCCCCTGGAGGAAGCAGTGCCGCACCATAAAAGTGCTTCGTTGCACTCCTGGAGAGGGCAGGACAGCACCATAAAGGTGCGTCCTTGCATCACCTGCAGAGAGCAGGGCAGCACCATAAAGGTGCGTCCTTCCATCCCCTGGAGAGAGCAGGGCAGCACCATAAAGGTGCATACTTGCATCAGCTGGAGAGAGCAGGGCATCACCATAAAGGTGCATCCTTGCATCCCCTGGTGAGAGCATGGCAGCACCATAAGGTGCGCTCTTGCATCACATGGAGAGAGCAGGGCAGCACCATAAAGGTGCGTCCTTGCATCAGCTGGTGAGAGCATGTTGCTGCCCTTGCATCGCCTGGAGAGAGCAGGGCTGCACCATCAAGGTGTGTCCTTACACCAGCTGGAGAGAGCAGGGCAGCACCATAAGATGCGGCCTTGCATCCTTTGGAGGGAGCAGGGCCACACCATAAAAGTGGTTCCTTGCACCCCTGAAGAGAGCAGGACAGCACCATAAAGGTGCGGCCCTGCATCAGCTGGAGAGAGCAGGGCAGCACCATAAGATGCGTCCTTGCATTGCCTGGAGAGAGCAGGGCAGCACCAAAAAGGTGCGGCCTTGCATTAGCTGGAGAGAGCAGGGCAGCACCATAAGATGCTGCCTTGCATCGCCTGGAGAGAGCAGGGCAGCACCATAAAGGTGCGGCCTTGCATCAGCTGGAGAAAGCAGGGCAGCACCATATGTTGCGGCCTTGCATCACCTGGAGAGAGCAGGTCCGCACCATAAAGGTGCGGCCTTGCATAAGCTGGATAGAGCAGGGCAGCACCATAAGATGCGGCCTTGCATCGCCCGGAGAGAGCAGGGCCGCACCATCAAGGTGCGGCCTTGCATCAGCATGAGAGAGCAGGGCCGCACCATCAAGTTGCGGCCTTGCATCAGCTGGAGAGAGCAGAGCTGCATCATAAAGGTGCGTCCTTGCATCCCCTGGAGAGAGCAGGGCAGCACCATAAAGGTGGGTCCTTACATCCCCTGTAGAGAACAGGGCTGCACCATAAATGTGCGTCCTTGCATCCCCTGGAGAGAGCAGGGCAGCACCATAAAGGTGCATCCTTGCATCCCCTGGAGAGAGCAGGGCAGCACCATAAATGTGCATCCTTGAATCAGCTGGAGAGAGCAGGGCAGCACCATAAGGTGCACCATTGCATCACCTGGAGAGAGCAGGGCAGCACCATAAAGGTGCGTACTTGCATCAGCTGGAGAGAGCATGGTGCTGCCCTTGCATCGCCTGGAGAGAGCAGGGCAGCTCCATCAAGGTGCGTCCTTGCATCAGCTGTAGAGAGCAGGGCAGCACCATAAGATGCAGCCTTGCATCCCCTGGAGGGAGCAGGGCCGCACCATAAAAGTGCGTCATTACACCCCTGGAGAGAGCAGGACAGCACCATAAAGGTGCATCCTTGCATCACCTGGAGAGAATAGGGCAGCACCATAAAGGTGCGTCCTTGCATCCCCTGGAGAGAGCAGGGCAGCACCATAAAGGCGCATCCTTGCATCAGCTGGAGAGAGCAGGGCAGCACCATAAAGGTGCGTCCTTGCATCCCCTGGAGAGAGCAGGGCAGCACCATCAAGGTGCGTCCTTGCATCAGCTGGAGAGAGCAGGGCAGCACCATAAGATGCGGCCTTGAATCCCCTGGAGGGAGCAGGGCCGCACCATAAAAGTGCGTCCTTGCACCCCTGGAGAGAGCAGGACAGCACCATAAAGGTGCGGCCCTGCATCAGCTGGAGAGAGCAGGGCAGCACATTAAGATGAGTCCTTGCATTGCCTGGAGAGAGCAGGGCAGCACCATAAAGGTGCGACCTTGCATCAGCTGGAGAGAGCAGGGCTGCACCATAAGATGCTGCCTTGCATCGCCTGGAGAGAGCAGGGCAGCACCATAAAGGTGCGGCCTTGCATCAGCTGGAGAAAGCAGGGCAGCACCATATGATGCTGCCTTGCATCACCTGGAGAGAGGAGGGTGGCCTTGCATAAGCTGGAGAGGAGCAGGGCAGCACCATAGGATGCGGCCTTGCATTGCCCGGAGAGAGCAGGGCCGCGCCATCAAGGTGCGGCCTTGCATCAGCTGGAGAGAGCAGAACAGCACCATAAGATGCGGCCTTGCATCGCCTGGAGAGAGCAGGGCCGCACCATCAATTTGCGGCCTTGCATGAGCCGGCGAGAGCAGAGCTGCACCATAAAGGTGGGTCCTTACATCCCCTGGAGAGAGCAGAGCTGCACCATAAAGGTGCGTCCTTGCATCCCATGAAGAGAGCAGGGCAGCACCATAAAGGTGCGTCCTTGCATCCCCTGGAGAGAGCAGGGCAGCACCATAAAGGTGCGCCCTTGCATCCCCTGGAGAGGGCAGGGTAGCACCATAAAAGTGCGTCCTGGCATCAGCTGGAGAAGGAGGGCAGCACCATAAAGGTGCGGCCCTGCATCCCCTGGAGAGAGCAGGGCAGCACCATAAGATGTGGCTTTGCATCGCCTGGAGAGACCAGGGCAGCACCATAAAGGGGCGGCCTTGCATCAGCTGGAGAGAGCAGGACCATAAGATGCTGCCTTGCATCACCTGGAGAGAGCAGGGCAGCACCATAAAAGTGCGGCATTGCATCAGCTGGAGAGAGCAGGGCAGCACCATAAGATGCGGCCTTGCATCGCCTGGAGAGAGCAGGGTCGCACCATAAAGGTGCGGCCTTGCATCAGCTGGAGAGAGCAGGACAGCACCATAAGATGCGGCCTTGCATCGTCTGGAGAGAGCAGGACCGCACCATAAAGGTGCGGCCTTGCATCAGCTGGAGAGAGCAGGGCAGCACCATAAGATGCAGCCTTGCTTCGCCTGGAGAGAGCAGGGCCGCACCATAAAGGTGCAGCCTTGCATCAGCTGGAGAGAGCAGGGCTGCAATCTTAAAGGTGCGGCCTTGCATCCCCTGGAGGGAGCAGGGCTGCACCATAAAGGTACGGCCTTGCATCAGCTGGAGAGAGCAGGGCCGAATCATATCTTCTACGAAAAGGCGCAGATCTGCTCTCCACATGCATTGGTGCCCTTTGTGTTGCCTATCGCCAACGTTGGCACTCTTGCACCATTGTACAAGGGTGTCTGCTGTGTGATCAGGATAGGGACACCTTACTGCACACAAACTATCCATTGAGGCTGTTTCTGCCAGGGCTGGACTTGCCATACCAGACACGGGGCATTTCCCCGGTGGGCTGGAGGGTTGAGGGACGGTTTTGTGGCTGTGGGGGGCGGTTTTGTCAGTAGGGGGCCTGTTTTGCAGTAGGCTGCAATATAGGCCTCCTGTAACAACTCCTGCTCACAGGGCCAGTCGAGCAGCAGTCTGCCAGGGCTGGTTGCTGTTCCCAGTCCGGCCCTGGTTTCTGCTCTGTATGTGTGCTGCAGAATGAAGCACAAAGGCAGAGAAATATGGAGAATAAGGATAATTCTGCTCCTTATGCCAGCCTAAGACAAGCGCACTATTTTCCCACAAACACAGGTCCACATCTCTTTGTGTGGGTTTATGTCAAAATCCGTAAACGGATGCACAGGAACGACTATGCACAACCCAAGGTGTGCCTCCTGACTCAAAGTAAGGAAAGGCAGCGCAATCCGCCGCCTTGTCATACTTTTTCTCAGATAGCCCCACAAATTAACATTTCAGTGACTTTCTCAAAACCAAAAACCTTTTGAGCTGGACTCTGTTAAAAAAGTGACGCAGTCCAATGCAAAATCTTTGTAAGTCTGGGCTAAAATGTATACTTAGCTGAACTCTTTCTGAGTGACCTATCAGCATTTATGGTGGAAAACGCACTGCAAATCCTTGTGAATGGAGCTCAGCACCAAATTCTGTTTTATGTGACAGTGTAAGTATCATTAAATATTGCTTGGCATTAAGCAAGCTTCAATTATTAAAAAATAGGTAATCAAATTAGTAATTTTTCTGATCAGTGGGTCTCGGAATATTTCTTGCCCGGGCTTTGTAAACCCTCAAGATAACTCTGAGATACTGAGCCCACAATAGGTTTGCAAGAACCACAAAGCCCGACTCCTCAGCATTGCTTCCTTTCTGTGACTGACCATGTGAATGAAGAGGTTGACGCCATTTTATGGCGGTGACTGGGTTTTCAGACCCCTCACCTTTAGAGGAACCAGTTTACAGTGCATCTGGGGTTGACATGTGGACAGGATTTGTGATTCTTGCAAATCTACATAGTAGAGGAATCTTTAGTTAGAAATGGGATTCAATAACATTGGGGAAATTGTAAATTTGAACCAGTGAGTGCAGGTGAGACCCACCAGCACACATTTTTGGAGACCAGCACTTACTTTTTCCCATCAGACTTTAACCTAGAACAAAATGGAGAAAAACATAAAAGAAGGAAAGGTAAAGGAAGAGAAAGACAGAAAGACAGTTTCAAAGGGAGAATACAGAGATGGAAAATACCCTGCAACAGAGTTATAAAAAGACAGGAAGGGCAGGGTGGTGGAAGAAAGAGGCACGAGGTAGATTCAAGACCCCCCAGGATTGGTGTCCATCTGCACTGACATTCATCAGCGCCATCTGCAGGCTTCTGAGAAAAACTCTGGTCAATGACACATTATTTTACAAATTAAACACTGCTTTTGGAAAGGGAGAGAGCAGGACAGAGTCCTATCTACTAAGATATTGCACTTGCAGCTTTCATCCCCAGTTCTGGTGCACTTTAAGGATGCCTTGTGCCACTCTGATATGTTTGTGCCATGTCTAGCATAGGTTTTGTACTGGAAGGGTAACCTTTTAGTACGCACAACTATGCTCAGACATACTTTAATAAAATCCATTTTGTTTGTGTGTTGTACAACACAAATTCACTGTCTGCAAATGTTAATAGATAGGGATTTTTGTCAAAACCTATGTGCGGCTACATGGGAAAGCCCAAATACCACCCATGGTACACCCTATGATGCAAAGCATTGCAAAGAATTAATTTGTGCTACTTTTAGGCAACTTTCCAGCGCAAAAAGATTAAATAAGTTATCAGGACACTGCACCAGTTGGCTTCACTTTTTGTGAATTTGCTCTAGTGCAACCCCTTTGGAAACTCTGCTGCCATTAAGGTGAGCCTGGTAAACTAGTAAGAATCATCCCGAAGTCTTACGAGTCAATGACCTGTACGATAGTCCATGGAGGACAACTCACGGAAGCCTTACATGTGAGAACTGGAGTCCGCCTGGGTTTTTTGCCCTTCCTGCTATCCATAGACTGGGTCATGAAGACATCCATAGCAAGGGGAAGAACTGGGATACAGTACACACCTTGGACACAGCTCATTGACCTAGACTTTGCAGATGACCTGGCCCTAGTCTCTCATACCCATCTGCAAGAGCAGACTGACAATGTGGCAGCCACATCAGCACAACATGGCCTCAATATCCACAGGGGGAGAACCAAGATCCTGAAGGCTAACATGGCCAGCACAGCTGCAGTCACTCTTGCAGGTGATGCATTGGAAGAGATTGAGGCCTATGCCTACCTGGCCAGTGTCATAGGCAAGTGGGGTGGCACACATACCGGCGTCAAGGCAAGGATCGGCACAGCAAGGGCTGCCTTCTTCAGCTAAAAAAGATCTGGAGCTCCAAGGATTTAATGCTGCAAACCAAGATCAGGCTTTTTAACACCAACGTAAAATCACTCCCTCTGTATGGAGCAGAAACTTGGAGGACAACAGTCACCGGCACCAACAAAGTCCAGACCTTCATCAACACCGGTCTGAGGAAAATCCTCCAAATCCTCTGCACCAAACACCATCAGCAACAATGACCTACAGAAGCATCTTTCCAACTCCCTGCTCATGAAGAAATCATAAAAATACGCTGGGGTAGATAGATCACACCCTCTGCAAGGCTGCATCACACACCACCCGGCAAGCCTTGACCTGGAGCCCTCAAGGGAAAAGGAAAAGAAGGTCAAGAAAAACCTGGTGTTGCGGCCTCAAGGCTGACTGCAAGTAGATGGGTTACACCTGGGGTCCGGTTGAAAGAAATGCCAAGGACACAGATAGCTAGAGAGTCCAGGAGGGGTAGGAGGCATCAGTAAGTAAAAACCAGTGCAAACTCATTATAAATCTACCCCGTACTGAGTTCTTAAGTGGGGACTAAATGTAGCCCTAAAATGGTGATGAGCACACTAATATCACACTGCACAGGTTCCAACTGGCTCCCCGTCAACACCAGACAAACCGTTACTCAAACCCTGGTCACCAGCCATCTGGACTACAGCAACACACTCTACATAGCAGCCACCAATAACCTCCTGAAAAGACAGCAAACAGTAAAGAACTCAGTGGCCAGACTCATCCTCGACCTCCCCAAATGGACCCACATCACCCCCACCTCTAGAAGTTCCACTGGCTCTCTATTCAGAAGAGATGTCAATTAAAGATGCTGATCCACACCTACAAAGGCCTTCACAACCAAGGACCAGCATACATCAACCACTATTTGAACTTCCATCAACCCTTTAGACACCTGCACTCCGCCTCCCTCTCCCACATCCCCCTGTACCTGCCAAAACAAAAGTGGAGGATGCTCCTTCTTCTACCTTGCTGCAAAATCCTTGAAAGACCTTCCCCTTCACCTCCGGATCTCCACCTCTCCTCTGCAATTCTGGAAAGGACTCAAGACCTGGCTGTTTGACTAAACCTACCCAAAGCAGCATGGCCCTTAGCGCCTGGATAACCTTGCGGGTCCATAGCCACATTTTATAAACCCTGATTTTGATTTGATCTGATTTCATCTGAACTACCTGAGATCTCCCATGAAACTCAGTTGTGATGCTTGGCACCTGCCTGCCTTCATGCCCCCAACTATGCGCTGAATCAAACTGGTATAGGCAAAAGGCATATGCAAGTTATTAAAGTCCTGGGATAAGGTGGTTCCAATTGGGCAGAGGCAGTCCATTTTTTTTCCAGAACTCGGGCCATCCTTCTAACTGCATTATTAGAGGAAGAGTCACCAATAGTTGCTTGAATACCCACATCAGATAGGTAGCTGCATTGGGCTGAGAGAGAGAGAGAGAGAGAGAGAGAGTCCAACACATGGCCTGTATGTGATGGAAAGGAGCAAACCTGAGTGAGGTGATTTGAGATATGTGCTTTGAGGCATGCCACATCAGTATAAAGTTTATTAAGCATGATTTATAAAAACCTTTGCATATACACAACATCAAGACTTCAGAAGTACAAATCGCTTAAAATCAGGCGAGGTTTTAAACATTGTGCAGTTCATAACAGACAATCTATTTGGATGTTTTTAGACAAAGATCAAGGACAGTTGAGCCCACAAGGTGGCCGGTGCTTAAAGTCTGGGGGGCATATTAACAACAGCATGCGATAATTATCGCAAATCGCGCTTAGTGCGTTTTCTATTATCGCCGTCTATCGCTGGTTGACATTGCCGTGTTAGCGGCGTATTAGCAACGCTTTGCACAGAGGCGACGTCAAAACCAGCGATAGACGGCGATAAGCAGAAATATTGTGTGAAATCCTGCAATGCTCATGCATCGCTAATGGAAACCTTGATAATAGGCATGTGTGTACTTAACCATTTAATCCACCTCCCATTCACAGGTTGCCTAAGTCAAGTTTCAAACAGGTGTTAGATTCCTGAGATAAACGCGCTTAGCGCGAGTTTTCCTATCTCTTCGCGGGTCCGGGCCGGCATTGTTAATAGGGCAAAGTCGTGTTTGCGACCGTTTCCATGTTGTTTTAGTGAGGAACGCCTACTTTGCATATCATTAGCGATAAATATCGCTGACATGCAAAGCGGCAAAAGAAACGGCTGCTATCGCATGGAAACAAGCGCTAACGCATGTTAGCGAGTCCTTGTTAAAAGGGCGATAAGAATATCGCCACTTTGGCGGCAAAAAGTGCTGCTAAAGCGGCAATACTGCCCTTGATAATATGCCCCTGGGGGTGTTAAAATGGACGTTATATAAAAGGAGCAGCAGTTAAAGTGCGTTGTGCAGTTCATAGCAGCCAGTTAGAATTTTTGAACAGTTGAGCCCTCAAGGTCATGCTTAATGCTATTCGAGAAGCGCCGCTAGGTTAGAGGCCTTTGAGCGCTATGGCCCGCCCCTTTCATTAGTTAGTTTTCCACCCCTGTAAATATTTCAGTGTCCAACTTATCTACCGTGAGTGTGCCATGAAAAGACCTGCAACTAGAACAGCCAAGAACTTCTAGTGTCCTGGTTTCACTCAGCACTGCTAAAAGACTTGATCGTTCAGTTTAATTCAATGTCAACTCAATTATCAGATTCATAACTTTCATTTAGTTGTTCATGATTGTGTTTTTTGACCTTGTTAATAAAAGTAATAATACACAGTTCCTATTTTAATACAGAGAGCGAACCTGTTTCTTCTTTTATAACTTCAATTACAAAACGTGTCTTTTTCTTCACAGAATATACCTAACACAATACTGAAATGTTGTATTAATTCCTGTTAAATGGCAATCTACCTTACCCAATGCATTTCAGGAATAGATCCCGGGAAAAAAATCAAATCATGTCCGAAGTGCCTGCAAGATAACTGCATTTGTGACTGCCTGCTTAGTAGTAAAATATAGCGATATTTGGTGTTTAGAGGAGTTATGGCAACTTTTGGCCCCGGTGCCACTGCACCTGCTACACCATTGAAATCATGGCCCTAGTGCCTTCTAGATAACTGCACTTGTGACTGCCTGTTTAGTAGTCATATATAGCAATATTATGTGTTTAGAGGAGTTCTGACAGCTTTTGGGCCCGGCACTACTGCACCTGCTGCACCATTCAAATCATGACCCTGTTGTCTGCAAGGCAACTGCACTTGTGGCTGCCTGTTTAGTAGTAAAATATAGCATAGCTCTTGTACATTAACTTTATTTTTAACATGCAATGTTTATTACAAAATTTAGAATTTGATCATAATGACCAAATAGATTACGTTGAAAAAATCAATCTGATAATGCCTACAAAGTGCAAAGAAAGGTACTGAGGCATGAATAGGAAATGCCACAAATGTTCTAACACTAAAGCGTCTGCATTGCACAACTAAGTAATAAAAAGCAAGCATGCCAGCATACTGTTAGAAGCTGTTGGTTGCCTTGTCCGTGGTAAGAGATCTTACCTTGACAGGGAATGGGGCTAAAACAGTGTGAACAGCTTTAGTAGAAGTACTGTAAATGTGTGCAGCCAGTGGAAGTTAACAAAAGAAAGTTCCACACAAAAGCGAATAAACAAAGTAATTGGGCTATGGGAACTGGTACAAGCCCCCATTTAAGATATATTAAATACAAGCGCTGTGTAGGCAAAACCTAAAAAGCAGTCCTGTAGCAGCCTGGCACAGGGGAGGTGTGAACACTCACATGAAAATCATTCGCCTAACACCCTGGCCCTTAGGGATAGAGAGCAAAAAGGAGACATATAGAAAAACATCCTTGATGGGGCAAATACATATTTGGCGCTATTGCTGTGAGCTCATAATGGAGAAGAGACAGCAAGTTATTTACCAGCTTCCACATCACACAAGTCCATCATCCCCCCTTTCCACAAAACAGCCCCACGCTGGGAATGTTCCTGCCAGACATCATACCTTCTAGATTTCAAACCCTAACAAGCATTTGCAGTGCAATAGGTCTCGCATTTTATAGAGTTAGAGCTATAGGTGTTGTAAATGAGATCCTATGTGTTTTGGTTTGGAGTGTAGTCAATGTATGAACAGAGACACAGCTACAGCATTGCCTAGAGGACTAAGAATGGGGAATTAACACTGGGACCAGAGAAGTAGCTGCAGCACTGTCTAGAGGAGTTAGAATGAGGAATTACTGATGAGACCAGAGAAGCAGATGTAGCAGTGTCTAGAGGACTTGGAATATGGAAAAACAGATGAAAGCAAAGAAGGTAGCAGCACCGTGTAGAGCACTTAGAATTAGGAATTACCAACTGAACCAGAGAAGCAGCTAAAAGCACTGTGTACAGGACTTAGAATGAGGAATTACCGATGAGACCAGAGAAGCAGCTAGCATCACTGTCTAGAGGACTTGGAATATGGAATTACCGATGAAAGCAAAGAAGAAGGTAGCAGCACTGTGTAGAGCACTTAGAATTAGGTATTACCAACTGGACCAGAGAAGCAACTAAAAGCACTGTCTAGAGGACTTAGAATGAGGAATTACCGATGAGACCAGAGAAGCAGCTAGCAGCACTGTCTAGAGGACTTAGAATGAGGAATTACCGTTGAGACCAGAGAAGCAGCTAGCAGCACTGTCTAGAGGAATAAGAATTCAGAATTACCACTATGACCAGTGACACAGCTGAAGCACTGTCTAGAGGACTTAGAATGAGGAATTACCACTGGGAACAGAGACGCAGCTGCAGCACTGCCTAGAGGACTAAGAATGGGGAATTACCACTGGGAACAGAGAAGCAGCTAGCAGTACTGTCTAGAGGGCTAAGAATTAGGAATTACCAACCAGACCAGAGAAGCAGCTAGGAGCACTGTCTAGAGGACTTAGAATGAGGAATTACACCTGGGAACAGAGACACAGATTCAGCGACGCCTGGAGGACTAAGAATGAGGAATTACGACTGGGAACAGAGACTCAGCTGCAGCACTGTCTAGGGAACTAAGAATGGGGAATTACCACTGGTACCAGAGAAGCAGATGCAACAATGTCTAGGGGACTAAGAATGAGGAATTACCACTGGGACCAGAGAAGCAGATGCTGCTGCCTAATTGTCGTATGCAAATATAAGCAATCATAAGATTTTTAGGGTGAACGGATGACAGCTGAGTTTGGCAGTTGGGAAAGCTTCACCTGCCTTGTTGCCATGGTAGCGGGGAGGGAAAAAGGCATGCAATGTGTTGTGTGCATAGTGGGAAAATTTATTTTAACAGTCACGTATCACCCATGTCTGCCTGTTGAAGATTATACACTACCTGGATAATGCCGAAAATGAAATGACCTTGCGCTCCGCAATGAAAGAATAAAAGGTTTCCCGGAGGGGACTAGAATGGCGAAGAGAATCAGTTTTATATTTAAAAAATGCCCGCACTGAAATATTTAAAAAAAACACTGATCCGAGCTCACAAAATTAGAATGGGCCACAGTCGGATATTTTCTATGTGAATATTTTTCACAGTTACTCCAGTGGAAGCTTTCATGAATTAAAAATGAGTTTAGTCTTGAAATTAGGCGTTATAAACCTAAATTATAAGAGACACCCAGTAATTGAGGTGGCACAAGCACGGGGTCTAGCAAAGTAATCTCCTGCAGTGTCATATTGTGCCATTCCAGCCAACTGGGGTTACCTCTGCCTCGCAGGAAAAACAAGCATTTGCAAAGCAATAGGTCTCGCATTTGTGAGAATTAGAGCTATTGGCGTTGTAATTTTACCTGTGTGTTTTGGAGTGTAGTGGATGTGTGTGGAGTGGAATTATGTGGGTTGTATTGGAATGGTTAGTTGTGGAATTGTGTGTTGTGTTTTGTATTTGTGTAGTGGAATTATGTGGCATGGTGAATAGATAGCGGTGAGAGCTGCAGAGAACAGACAGAAAGGAAGAATGAGCGGGATGGGTAGTTTGTGTAGGAAGTGGTTATTAACCTTGAGGCAGGAGCAGAAATAGTGTGTGAGAAGGATGGAAAGAAGGGGAGAGCAGACCATAGATGCATAAAGAGGGAGGTTTTGTGTACGCAGAAGGCACTAAGAATAGGAGGAGAGCGTGGGTTTGAGGGATGGAAACTTTGAAAAGTTGCGGGATAGAAACTGTGTTTGAAGACCTGAAGTTAACCATATGAGAGAGGCGAGAATAGTTTGTGAGAGAGCAAGAGAGATGGGTGAGAAAGAGTATGAAAGAGAGAGACAGAGGGACAAGTGGAAGGGGCACCTGGGGGTTTGCGGGGAAAGGCAAGAGGTGAAGTAGTGTACAGCGTGAGGAGGTAAAGGAAGGTAGCATGTGTGAGTAGACAGTTTAGAGAGGTGGCATGTAGTGTGAGAGAGAGATGAGAGGGGAGTGGGTATCTAGGGGAGAGATGACAGTGTCTATGGTGGACAAACAGACGTGGAACACTAACAAAAACTGCTGAGGGAGCAGGACAATGTTTCCTTACTGTAACTGTTGTCATACTGTTGTAGATTTGAGTGCATTCTGTGTGGACTAAAATATAATTTCAGCAATACACGTGCTATTCATAGAATGCAGCGGAGAGGATATACAGGCTGAATTGGTAGTGGATTACCGGTTGTTGCACTAGTACATAAAAATACCTGTTTTAGAATATAATTAAAACACAACTCAATGTTTACATAAAAGCAGGTTGCAAAAACATTAGACCATTTCATTAAAAAAACACACACGTCTTGTTTTACCTCTGTTTAAAACCGTAGCAGACAGGTAACAGTTTACTCAACATATCAGGTTCTCTACCAAGTCCCAACAAGTGCACAGGTTAAAAGCAGAGATCGCTAATCAGTCATAAAAGACGTGCCTAATATGTTAAACCTGCGTGCCTCGGGATATGTTATATTGTATTGTATTGTAATTGCATTTATATAGCGCTTACTACCCCTGACGAGGCGTCGAAGCGCTTTTTCGGCGAATATCACGCTACTCCGGGACCCATAGAGGATTAGTGTTGAATTAGTATAGTGTAAATTTTAAGTGGTGGATAGGTTTAGTCAGTTATTTGGATTCGGAAAGATAGAAGAAGGATAGAAGAGGGAAAAAAAGGTTTGTATTTATATAGCGCTTGTTACCCTTGATGGGGTGTTGAAGCAAGGTACTCCGGAAACCCATAAAGGATTAGTGCTGAATTAGTATGGTGAAATATGAAAGTAATTTGAGTGGTGGGTATTAGTCAGTTATTTGGAGTGAGAAGGGTAGCGGAGGGATAAAAAGGGAAGAAAGGTTTGCATTCATGTAGCACCTGTTACCCCTGAAGGGTGTTGAAGCGCTTTTCTGGCGAGTAGGACACTACTCCGGAACCCATAAAGGATTAGTGTTGAAAATTAGTATAGTGAAGTATGAAGTAGTTTGAGTGCTGGATATGTTATTCAGTTATTTGGATAGAGAAGGGTAGGTTGCGGGATAGAAGAGGGAAAGAGGTTTGTATTTATATAGCGCTTGCTACCCCTTGATGGGGTTTTGAAGCGCTTTATTGGCGAGTAGCACGCTATTCTGGAACCCATAAGGATTACTGTTGAATTAGTATGGCCAAACATGAAAGTAATTTGAGTGATGGATATGTTAGTCAGTTATTTGGTTTGAGAAGGGTTGGGGAGGGTTAGAAAGGGAAAAAGGTTTGCGTTTATATAGCGCTGGTAACCCTGATGGGGTGTTGAAACGCTTCATTGGCGAGTAGCACGCTCCTTTGGAACCCATAAAGGATTAGTATAGTGGAATATGGAAATTGAGAAGTGAACGTGTTAGTCTGTTATTTTTATTGAAAAGGAAAGTGGAGGGACAGAAGAGTGAGATTTTCTTTTTTTAGGTCATAGCAGTAGGAGGAGGCTTTTGGATGAGTAAAAAGGGGTTTTTGAGGGGAAGAGTCAGAGAGGAGAGTTTATAAAGGTTTGTTTTGGGGGATCGGTATAGTAAAATAGGTGTCAGATGATGCAAGGAGGGGTAGAGTCTAGAAAGGGTTATTTTGGGATCATAGTAGTGGTATGGGGTTTGGGATAAATTAGAGAGTGGGTGTAGAGAATATATTGATAGATGTATAGGGTGAGAGATAGGGTAGTGCATTGGAAAGAGTAGTAGAAAGACGTTTGAGATGAGTCAGAAGGTTGGGCCAGAGGATATATTGAGAGAAGTATAGGCTTAGAAATAGGGTAGTGCATTTGAAATGCTAAATTAGAAGAAAGTGATAAATATATAGATCCATAAGTACATTGAAAGTATATAGATGCATAAAGGAGGTAAGTATATATAGATTAAAGATATTGATAGAGGTACAGAATGAGAAATAGGGTAGTGCATTGGATATGCTTTTTCAGGAGAAAGGTAACAGACACACAGATCCAAGTACATGCAAGGTACATAGATGCACAATGGAAGTAAGTACATGTAGACCAAAGATGATTTTTATTTATTTATTTATTTATTTACAACAACATAATTATTCTACATGTTTATACAAAGCAATGCACAAAGATAGGTACATATCTATAGTGAAAATAAATGCTTATATACAGAGGAATATGCTGTAAATTTCTGTTTGCATATGGTGCTTATGTGGGGAAGAGCCAATTCTTGAGTAGTTTTCTGAAGATAAGGTGGTTGTCGGTGGATCTTATGTTGGGGGGTAAAGAGTTCCATAGTTTTTCTGCTTGAACAGAGAAGGATGTGCCACCCATGGTTTTTTTCTTGTATCTTGGGATTTTGAGGCGAGATGCCCCTTTAGAGCGTAGGTTCCTTTGCTGAATGTGTTTGGTGATTTTATTCCTGATGAAGAGCAGTCCCATCGCATGTATTGCTTTGTGGGTGATACAAAGGAGCTTGAACGTGGATCTTCTGGCAACCAGTATCCAATGCAGGGCTTTCAAGGCAGGTGAGATGTGGTCTCGCGGTTTGATATGCAAGAGTAGTCTGGCAGCCGAGTTCTGAATCCGTTGTAGTCTTTTCATGGTTGTTAAAGGTGATCCGTGGTAGAGGCTATTGGCGTAATCGAGTTTGGACAGAACAAGGGAGATGGTAGCTTGGACCTTGTGTGGAAATCCCAAATGAGGGAAAATTTGTTGCAGCGTTTTTATAGTGACAAAGCTTGATTTTGTTAGTTTGTCCACTTGGGCATTCATCAACAGCTTGGAGTCCATGGTTATTCCAAGGTTTCTTACTTCCTTCAATAATTTAGGTGGTGATCCCAGTTCATCAGGCCAGGCGGAAAGCGGCTCGTAATGTTTCCAATCGCCACACGTGAGTATTTCCATTTTTGAAGCATTCAATTTGAGATGGCTCCAAGTCATCCACTGATTCACGGCTCTGAGACAACTGAAAATTGGGCATTTTTTAATGTCTTTGGGGCATTCCAGTTGAAGGAGTATTTGCGTGTCATCTGCATAGTTATAGCACGTAAGGTGAAATTGATTGATCAGTACCGGTAATTACTTCATGTAGATGTTGAAAAGCATGGGCGAGATGATAGAACCTTGAGGGACCCCTGCTTTTGTGGAGTACGGTTTGGACGAGAAAGGTGGGGTATGGATGACATTAGTTCTGTTTCGAAGGTAGCACGCGATCCAGTCTAGAGCAGTTCCCTCTATGCCGGCTTCATAGAGTCTTTGTTTCAGAGTGTCATGGTCAACCGTGTCAAAGGCAGCCGAGTGGTCCAAGAGGAGTAGCGCAGCAACCCCGCTGCGGTCAACTGTATTCTTCAGGTCATCCCAGATGGCAAGGAGGGCAGATTCAGTGCCTCTTCCCGGACGAAATCCTGTTTGGAAGTCTGAGGGTATGTCATTCTCTTCAATGAATTGTGACATCTGGGCGAACGCTGCTCTTTCTATCAGTTTGCCCAGGAAAGGTCCATTTGTAATGGGTCTGTAGTTGTCAGGGTTCAGCGAGTCCAAGTTTGTTTTCTTCAGTAAAGGGCGTATGTGTGATTTTTTGAGTTCTTCTGGAAATATTCCGCTAGTTAAGGAATCGTTGATGATTCTTCTTACTGGAGTGGCAGCAGAGGTTGTTAAAAGAATTGTCTTGAAAGTTTGTGGATGCCAGGGGTCAGAAGGGCTTTCCGGCAGGCCTGCTTGCTTTGACCAGGTCCATAAATTCATTGTGTGAGATGTGTTGGAAGGAACGGAGAGGCTGGGTTAGAGTATTCTTGGATTGTTGTTTTGTACAGGGGTTAGTGCTGGTGCTTTGTTTCTGTTTTAAGTATGAGTCCAATGTGTCCGCTTTGTCTGTGTAATGATTTGCCAGTTTTTCTGTGAAATCTTGAGTAACAGGAAGATTTCCTTCTAGGCAATTTGGTTTGCGAAATTCATTGAGTATTTTATAGAATTCTTTATTTGCACATTTAGCATTTTGAATTCTGTCTGAATAGTACCTTTTCTTGGCTTTTTTGATAGCTGACTTGTATAATCTGTTAATTTTTTGTAGGTGAAGTTTGTTTTGTTTGGCGTTTGTTTTGAGCCAGGTACGTTGCAGCTTTCTAATTTGTTGTTTTATGTCTTTTATTTCTAAGTATCTCCAAGGTGCTTTTTTTCTTTTGTGCGGTTGTGTGGTTTTGAGTGGTATCAGGATGTCAAAAGCTTCCTGTAGCCACTCATATAGATTTTGAACCGAAGTTATTGTTTCCAGATTTGTACTTGATGTTAATTGTGTTTCTAAGTGTTCCAAATTGAGTTTGTTCCATGGCCGATAGGTGGATGGATGTAAACTAGTTTTAGGTGAGTCCCTTAGTCTGCTTAGACAGTCCCTTAGACAGCTCGTCACAACGCCCACCCACTCCTCCGGCCACACGCTCGACCCCATCTTCTCCGCAAGCTCCCACGTCACCTTCAGCCACACCACCGAACTCCACTGGACCGACCATCGCTGCATCCACTTCACCTTCCGGAAACCCACCACGCACCACTGCACTCAACAGATCCCCCGCTGCAACTGGAGCAAAGTCACCGAAGACCAGCTTAACACCACCCTCGCCCGAAGCCCGCCCGCCGACCCCACCGACACCGCCGCCCGCAACCTCAGGCGATGGATCGACAACTGCGCCAACACTCTCGCCCTGATCAAGAAACCCTCCAACAGATGCACTGACAAGAAAGCCAGCTGGTTCACCGCGGACCTCCAGGCCTCCAAGCAAAACTGCTGAAAACTCAAGAAGGAATGGCACCGCGAACAAACACCGGACAGCTATGCAGCCCACAAGAACGCCATCCGCAGACACCATCACCTCATCCGATCCGCCAAAAGAGCCTCCTTCAAAGACCGCCTCGACAACAACGCACACAACAGCAAAGAGCTCTTCAACATCGTGAAAGAACTCTCCAACCCTAGCTCCAACACCAACGACATCCCACCATCGCAAGACCTGTGCAACTCCCTAGCCACCTTCTTCCACCGCAAGATCACAGACATCCACGACAGCTTCAACGAGACCGCCCTGACAGCCACCGACACCTGAGACCCTCCGGCCAACATCCACATCGACCCCCTGCTCGCCTGGACCAACATGAACGACAACGACACCATCAAAATCATGAGCACACTCCACTCCGGCTCCCCGTCAGACCCTTGCCCGCACCACATCTTCAACAAAGCCAGCGCCACCATTGCACCCCATCTCCGCAAGGTTATCAACACCTCCTTCGAGACCACAGCCTTCCCAGAGAGCTGGAAGCACGCCGAAATCAACGCCCTACTCAAGAAACCCAAGGCGGATCCGATAGACCTCAAGAACTTCCGGTCCATCTCCCTGCTCCCGTTCCCAGCGAAGGTCATCGAGAAGATCGTCAACGGACAACTGACCCGCCACTTCGAGGAGAACAACATCTTGAACCCATCCCAGTCCGGGTTCCACAGCAACCACAGTACCGAAACCGCCCTCATCGCCGCCACCGACGACATCAGGGCCCTGCTGGACAACGGTGAAACTGCGGCCCTCATCCTCCTGGACCTCTCAGCTGCCTTCGACACAGTTTGCCACCACACCCTATGCACCCACCTCCACAGCGCAGGGATCCGAAACAAAGCTCTGGAATGGACCACCTCCTTCCTCTCCGACAGAACCCAGAGTGTCCGCCTCCCGCCTTTCCGTTCCAAAGCCTACGAGATCATCTGCAGCGTACCCCAAGGATCCTCCCTCAGCCCGACACTGTTCAATGTCTACATGGCACCTCTCGCCCACGTAGCCCGACTGCACAACCTCAACATCATCTCCTACGCCGACGACACCCAGCTGATCCTCTCCCTCACCAAGGACCCCGTCACCGCCAAAACCAACCTCCACGAAGGAATGAAGGCCGTCGCCGAATGGATGAAGAACAGCCGACTGAAGCTGAACTCTGACAAGACGGAGGTCCTCATCCTTGGCTCCACCCCCTCAGCCTGGGATGACTCCTGGTGGCCGACCTCTCTGGGAGCAGCACCGACACCCACCGACCACGCACGCAACCTGGGGTTCATCATCGACTCCACACTCTCCATGACCAAGCAAATCAACGCCGTCTCATCCTCCTGTTTCAACACCCTCCGTATGCTCCGGAAGATCTACAGATGGATCCCCATCGAAACAAGAAGAACGGTTACCCAGGCCCTCGTCAGCAGCAGACTGGACTACGGAAACGCCCTCTACGCAGGAACCTCAGCTAAACTCCTGAAACGACTACAATGCATACAGAACGCCTCTGCACGCCTGATCCTCGACATCCCTCTCCACAGCCACATCACACCCCACCTAAGAAACCTGCACTGGCTCCCCATCAACAAGAGGATCACCTTCAAGCTCCTCACCCACGCACACAAGGCACGCCACAACACCAGACCGGCATACCTCAACAGACGACTCGCCTTCTACACCCCGAACCACCAACTCCACTCCGCCGACCTCGCATTCGCAACCATCCCCGCATCCGAAGAGCAACCACCGGCGGCAGATCGTTCTCCCACCTCGCCGCGAAGACCTGGAACACCCTCCCCATCCACCTGCGGCAGACCCAGGACCTACTTACCTTCAGGAGGCTACTCAAGACCTGGCTGTTCGAGCAGAAGCAGCACCCTACCCCACACCCAGCACCTTGAGACCCTCACGGGTGAGTAGTGCGCTTTATAAATGCTCTGATTGATTGATTAGTGTTGTTTTATGTTGGAAAGCAAGCAAGTGGTGGTCTGACCATGTGACTGGAGTTATAGTTTGAAAGGTAACTAGTTCAGTATTAGCAAAAATGACATCTAGGATATGTCCAGCGATGCGTGTGGGTTTGTGGACAATCTGATGCAGGTTCAGTGCATCTAGGCCAGTGATTATTGTTTTTGGATGGGTCATATTGGGTTTGTCAAACCAAATGTTGAGGTCACCCAGAACGCATAAGTTGGAGTGTATTGTTATCAGGTTTGAAACTGTGTCTAAAAGGGCGTCTGGGAATGTCGCCTTGCTAGGTGGAGGTCTGTAAAGGAGCAGGAAGTTACAGGATGAAGACGGTGTAGTATTGGATCTTGTTAGAAGAGCCTCACAATTCTTTATGGAGATGTCATCAACTTTAGTGATATGTAATGTTTGCCTGAACACAACAGCAGGACCACCTCCTTTTTTGCCTATACGATTTTGGGTGATCGTTTGATAGCCTAGAGGAATGGCTTCATGCAGGACTGGAGCCATATCATCTCCCAACCATGATTCAGTTATGAATAGTATGTCTGTTTTTGCATCTGTGAGAAGGTGGTAGATGTGATGTTTGTTTTTAGAGAGGGATCGAGCATTTATTAGTAGACAGTTTAGAGAATGGCCTTTGCTGATAGTGAGACTTTGTTTTGTAGAAGAATGATCAGTATTGTGTGTGTTTGTAGCAGGTGTGTTTTTAGTGCTGGCATTAGCTGTATTAGGATAGCAATTGTGTAGCTGTTCTGTATCATGTTCCTCATCCAGCATGCTAAGAAGGCATTTTGATGGGTCTGCGTGTGTATGTGGTGGAGATGGTGTTTGAGAGTGAGTTGGTGTGCTATGTTGTTTTCGTGGTGTAACATTGTTGTGCAGTAGACATGGGGAAGCAAAGTTGTGAGGTGTGGCACATCGCTTATGTTGTTTGCGTGTGTTTATGGTGGAAGGTATATGAGTCAAGGGTGGTGGTGCAGCATGTGGGTCATGTAGTAAGGTTCTAAATTGTACAATGGATGAGAGGCGGTTTGAAGAGAGTTGCTGTGTTGCTGTATCTGTGTTCGGTGTGGTGGAAGAGAGAAAACTTGGCATTGGAGTTTGTTCCTTTGTGTGGTTTGAAAGGTGGGTGTATGTTTGTATTTTGTGATGGTATGTATTTTGACGTGTTGCGCTTTGAAGATCTTGTTGTGCTGGTGTGTGTGATATGTTTTGTTTTTGAGGAGTAGCGAAAAGGGGTGCTGGTGTATTTGTTTCATGCAATGGATTTGGTTGTATAGTATTGTTTGTGAGAAGAGGTTGTAAGGTAGAGGAGGTGGTGATGTGTTTATGAGTAGAGTGTATGTTGTGTGTAGGAGGGAATGAAGTAGAGGTGAGAGTGTTTGTCTTAGACGGGTTTGTTGCATGAGTTCAAAAGTGTGGTGGTGTGCAGTGTGTGTGTTGTGCGTTAGTGTTATTATTGTAGTAGGGAGAGGAGGGTGTTTGTTGGACAAATGATGGAAGGATGAATATATGTTTGTTAGTGATAAAAGGTGGTCTGTTAGGTGTAATTAGAGCAGGGAGTGTGTGTCTGGATGGGATGTAGTTATATATGGTGTTGAATGGGGTTGTGTTAGTGATGAGTGGATTGGTTAGTGGTCTAGGATAGAGCTGTGTACTGTTTGTAGGTGATGGTAGGTATGTGTGGTAGTTGGGATAGAAGGGTGTATAGATGTGGTTTGGTTGGGTTTGTAGTGCATGCTGGTACATTGGTCCGTGCTAGGGTTGTGTGTGGTGTACATTTGGTGAGAGTGTGTTACTATGTTTGTGGATGGTGTGGGGTAGCTATTACTGAATGTGAACATGGGCAGCATTTCCGGCCCTACTCCCATCCAGTCTCGAACAGGCTCAAACAGGCAGTTGTGGTTATTTCAGGATTATGTATTATAGTGAATGTCACTCATTTTAAATTTCCCAATTAGCAAAGGATCCATTGGTAAGTCATTACTCTTCAATCAGAAGGTAATTGGTAGCAGGGATTTTTGAGATAAGAGTATATCTGACACCCAGCGTAAGTATTAGCATAGTATGAATGTGTGGGCCCAAGTGAGTATATGGTGTATGAATGCAGTTTGCTAATATCGCGCTGGATCAGTTTTCTGGTAAGCAGAGGACGGTTAGTGTTACTCTTTGTTAATTGGGTAATGAGAATTTTACTATGTATTTTATGAACTAATACCCGTTATTTTTGAGTATTGTTTTATGTTGTCCAGAATACCCCGGGGAAAAGAATAGTGGGTGGCAGGTAGAAGCCATACTGCAGTGAGGTTATCTGTCAGGCAGAAATAGTACTGAGAAGTTAAGCAGGGCTATCAGTACTCGTTAGGGACTCTATGCGTGTAAGTAATAGCAAAGGAGTACGCTGGTGAAAATCTGATGTTATATCACCTAGAAAGGGTAACATTGAAGAAGTAACAGGTATTTCGGAAGCTTGTGTGAAGAGTAAACGGGAGGGTTTTACTCATAGTGTATGTTTAGTAAACGGAGAGGTTTTACTAAGTGTGTGAGAGAAACTATCTTTCTGAATTAGAGAAACTGGCACGATAGCGAATGTTTTATGTTGTTACTGAATTTAATTAGGAATTGTAGAAGAAAATAAGTTTGCGTAAGATTTTTGTAAAGGGAAGGTCAGTTGCCGGAGAGGGAGCTGACGCCACAAAACGCCGCGCTGAGATTGGTCAGATCCGCGGGCGTGGGGAAACCCTTGTAAAGGAGGGGTCAGTAGTCAGGAGTAGTAATAACATCACAAGTGCTGCGCTGGGATTGGTTGAAACAGCGAGGGACAGAAAAGCGCAGATTGTAAAGGAGGGGTTGACAGGAAAACGTCACAGAAAGGCCGCGCACGGATTGGTCCAGAAATAGAAGTTAGCAGACATTTGATTGGTTGAAATTATAAAAGCGAAATTCTTAGTGGGTAAAGGATTGCATGATAAAACGCGATCCGACTTTAATAGAAAATCGTCCAGATAGGAGATATCTAGGCTTTAAAGAATATAATTTTATACATAGGTATTTACCAAAAATGTACGGAGAAAAGAAAAAGATGTCAGTTTTACAAAAGATTAAAAATTATTTTAAAAAGGACAAACCAATCAAGACTAGGGAGGGAATTATTATTCCCCCAGCCAAAACACCCGCATCATTCATGATGATGGAGAGAGGTTATCATACTTGTGTATGGATAGAGAATTGGAGAGAATATACCAAAAATGACGGGATACTAGAATTTCCTGAGAATGGCACGTTCAATGGGCGAATTCTTCCAAATTTGAGACAAAGGATGAATGATTTAGAACCTAGACCCAGATTAACTCAAAACGAAGCTTTAGAAGAGTGGGAAACTGAGGCATTTGAGCATGATCGATCTCGAAGTAATGGAAGGTATCCAGGATTTTTTCCCAGATATTTACGTGAGAATAGGGAAGGCCAAATGAAGCAGTGGAGAAGGGCAATGCTTGTTGAGGGATTATATCCCTTATTTACAGAAGGAGAGAAATCAGGAGGCAAATGTACAGAAAAGACAAAACATTTAATGAGACATGAAGACTCAGAAGATGAGTTTATGGAGGAAATGTTTAGAAATCCTCCACCGTATCAGGAGGGGTCAAGTGGACTTACTCCTAGTGCCCCACCACAAACACCATTAGTACCTCAGGTACTGCATGAATTCACCCCGAATAGAATACTCCATGACAAAGAAAAGGAAGCCCTAGAAAAGACCAGAACAGAATTAGTAAGGAAAATATCTCAGATAAAACCACATCCTGATTCATTGACCATTCCTGTAACAATTGGTCCAGTGGTGCCATTGTATGGTACGCAAGGAAATTGTCCTCCTCTAATACCCGTACCTTCTCCTATGAATACTCCTGTGAATTCTCAAAAACCTGAAGCTCCAGTTATAATTGAAGATCAATTTAGTGATTGTGACTCCACACTATCTCTCATGGACTTGCCTATTAGAGGTCCAGTAAAAGGTACTCCCAGAAAAGAAATACCTGAAAGTTCAAAAGATGTAAGTTTAATAACTTCATCAGGAGCAAAAAGTGCCACCATAGTAACACCTGAAGATCTAGAAAGGTGGATACAAGGATCAGACAAGCTGTGCACACCTCCGAAAATATTGGACATTCAGAAATTAAAAGTGGAATTAGAAGAAATGATAGCAGGAAATGTAGGGGTGGAACGACTAAATACTTATGATGAAGAAGAATTGTTGTTCTTATGCAGGAGTATCACTAGAAATGTAAGGTTATTTCATGAAAAATTGTCCAATTTAGCCCTACAGATGGGAATCGAAATAGGGAGATCCAAAGTATTACAGAAGCCCTATAGAGCAGATTTCTCAGACAAAGACCTGGAAAACATGAATGCTTCTGGGAAAAGACTGCAAATACGTGAATTAATGTTAGTTTCACAAAAATGGGGAGACCTAGATAAGTGGAGAAATAGGTGGGCAAAGAAAAAGGAAGAAGCTCGCTCAAGTCGAACAGCTTCTGAATATGTAATGAAGGAGACAGAGAAAGCTGACAAATTGTATCCGATGCGAGAAGTTGCAGGAGGAGGCTATGTACATGTCCCATGGAGTAGACAGGATATTTTATCATTTACGAATGATTTCCCAAAGCTGAGAGAAAAGCCAATTGAATGGTACAAGCAGGTTGAGAGGTTTGTGAAGGTGTCAAAGGTATTGTTGAAGGATTTGGATGGTCTGTTTGACATAGTGGTACCTGCAGATTTATGGACAGATTGCAAGATCACAGTTGATTGGCCATGTGATGAGTATCCCAGAGATCCAAAAACAGGTGCCCCGTCAAATGATGTGATGAAAAAGTATCAGCAGGTAATAACTTACCTGAAAGGGAAAATACCACCAAAAGAAACAGATTGGGTGAAAATAGATCGAACCACTCAAGAAGCTAATGAATCAGTTCATTCTTATTATGAGTGTCTCTTACAGGTGTTCAAGCAGTATACTGGATTTGAGGACATTGGAGACAAAAACATGAGTCAGTTTGTGTATAGATTTGTGTACGGTCTAAAGCCCGAGATTTGCCAGATGATTAAGCAGCATATGCTTTGTTGGCAGGGAAAACCCATCGACGAAATCCTGAAATATGCAAAATATTGTGGGGACGACATTGAGGACAGGCACAAGAAATTGCAGGAAAAAGTAATGTGGGCACAGGTAAAAATGGCCGAAAAACAGGGAATTAATTTAGACAATCCTAATGAAACACAGGGAAAAGACTCTGGAACGAATGGTGATTCTGGGAATAGTGGAAGAATGAAAGGACGAATGAGCAGAGAAGAGGCTAAAAAGAAATTTCCTTGTCATGGATGCAGAAAATTGGGGCATTGGAAGGACGAGTGTAAAAAGATTCGAAATAATAATGGCCCAAATCAAAATTTAAATTCACAGACACAGAATGACTCACAGCAGGGGGTAAATCCTCAGAGTCAGTTGCCACCTCCACCTGTTCAGGGTAATGTAAGCAGAGCAAAGAACGGTACAGCCATCGGATACCCAGGAGGAAGTGGTAAGAATGATTATATGACCTCACAATTTCTTTTACAGGATGATTTTTGCAGGTTCGACGCATGACGGTGCCTAGGAGAGGGGGAGAAGGAATGCGTACTTGGCGCATCCCTACAGGTAGATCAATCAGGTCCATATGTTGAAGGAAAAGTGAGGGGTAATGATATTACTTTTCTTTTGGACACTGGTGCTACCAGGTCTACTGTAAGAACAGCAGACGTCCCAAACCTTCCTCTCTCTGGTGAAGATATCCAAGTTGTAGGGGTTGCTAACCAAAGAATTAGAACACCTCTCACCGAACCAATGGAGGTTAAAATCGGAAACTTCAAAGAAATGCATCAATTTGTAGTGTGCGATTCCAGTCCAGTAAACTTACTAGGTAGGGACTTATTGTGCAAGATGAATTGCACCATTTTCTGCACACCGGATGGTGTGGCAGTGCAGACACCAGATGAAGATCATGTATATAAAATCATGGTTGCAAAACAAGGTACAGAGGTAGATGAAATGTTTTCAGTACTAACAAAGGATGAGTTGCCAGAAGAATTAAAAAGTACTGTAAACCCCATAGTATGGGATTTCACGGGAAAGGAAGTAGGACTCATGGCTAAAATAGACCCAGTTAAAATCACTGTAAAAGAAGGTGCGATTTTTCCAAATACTAAACTGTACAAAATGAGTGCAGAAGTTAAAGCAGGTGTCATTGAAGAGATCAACCGGATGGTTGAACAAAATATACTGAGAGAAGTGATGAGTAGCCCATGTAATTCACCGATAATGGGTTTAAAGAAACCAAGCGGAAAATATAGGATTGTTCAGGATTTAAGAAAGATTAATAAAATTGTGGAACCATGTTGTCCTATAGTGCCAAATCCTGCAGTAATACTGTACCAGATTCCTTGGAATGCAGGATGGTTCACAGTAATTGATTTGTGTCAAGCATTCTTTTCAATTCCGTTACACCCAGACAGCCAATATCTATTTTCATTTAAATTCGAAAACAAAGTCTATGTGTGGAATCGTGTTCCTCAGGGGTACACGGAAAGTCCTTCTATTTTTAATCAGATATTGAAAAAGTGCCTTGAAAAATTAGTGATGCCAGGAAGCTCAGTCTTGGTGCAATATATCGACGACTTATTAGTGGCGTCGAACACCAGAGAGGACTGTGTTGTTGATACTATAGCACTCTTAAATCTTTTGGCAGAAGAAGGGCATAAAGTCTCACCTGAGAAATTACAGTTCTGTACAACAGCTGTTAAATACCTGGGACACCAAATTGAGAGGGGAAAAAGAAGAGTAACCTCTGAAAGAGTAGCATTAATAAAAAGAATGCAAATGCCTGTAACCCAAAGACAAGTAAGAATGTTCCTAGGAATAGTAGGTTACTGTCGACAATGGATACCTGGATTTTCCATGTTGGCTAAGCCCTTTATTGACATGACCAAAAAGAAAGCAAAAGATCCTGTTGAGTGGGAAGATGAAAGTGTAGAAGCTTTTGTAAAATTGAGAAATTCCCTTTGTTCAGCACCTGCCTTAGGCATGCCGGACTATAAAAGAGAATTCGCATTATTTTGTCATGAGAGAGAAAATTGTGCACTTTCAGTTTTAACTCAGAGACATGGACTGGACAGACGTCCTATAGCATATTTTTCTGCTACGTTGGACCCTGTAGCATCTGCGTTGCCAGGATGTTTGAAAGCAGTGGCAGCAACTTGTTTGAGCATCGAACAAAGTGAATCAATTGTGATGGGACATCCTGTAAAAGTCTATGTTCCACATGCAGTTGTGATTCTATTGACAAGAACCCGAACTCAGCATCTCACTCCTAGTCGTCTGACTAAGTATGAGAGAATAATAATGGGTGCTGAGAATGTGACCATGGTAAGGTGTACAATATTAAATCCAGCAACCTTACTACCAGACCCATATCATGAGACAAATAAAGATGACGAAGAAGATGAACATGATTGTGTACAGATTACAGAATTATGCACAAAACCACGCCCAGATATTGAGGAACAGCCTCTTAAAAAGCCAGATAAGGAGCTATTTGTTGATGGATCATGCCAGAGGCATGAAGATGGTAAGCTAACTGCTGCCTATGCAGTATGTGAATTAACTGGAATAGTGGAAGCATCCTATTTACCAGGAGTAAAATCTGCACAAGTAGCTGAATTGATTGCACTGATAAAAGCATGCAAAATTGGGAGGAATCAGAGAATAACCATATTCACTGATAGTCAATATGGTTATGGGGTTGTGCACGATTTTGGCCAACTATGGATGCAGAGGGATTTCATGACTTCTTCAGGATCCCCCATTAAAAATGGACAATTTGTAAGGGAATTGCTAGAAGCAATACAATCACCAAAAGAATTGGCTGTGGTGAAGTGTGCTGCACACCAGTCAGGAGATGACTGGGTGGTAGTCGGCAACAGATAAGCGGATCTGGTGGCTCAATATTGCGCAAAGACCAGAACGTCTGTCAATAAGAGGGTGGAAAGAATGGGAATCAGCTGCCAACTTATGCTGTTTATGCCACCTGAAACTTGGAACGAAGTAAAAAGATTGCAAGATGAGGTTGATGAAGTTGAAAGAAACTTGTGGATCAAAGTGGGTTGTTCTCAAAGAAGAGAGGATGAAGTATGGGTCAGTACAGATGGCAGACCAGTCATGCCAGATTGTTTACTCTCACAAATGGCCAGAATGTATCATGGAGACACACACATAGGGAGAGATGCAATGATTAGGCTGTTCAGACAAAATTGGTACAATCCCAAATTCAGAGCTGTTACAGAGAGTCTTTGCCAGAGATGTCTAATTTGCCAAATGCATAATTCAGGCAGGAAAACAATAATTGGGTTTGGAAAAATTGGGAAGGCGGAGGGCCCATTCATAAGACTCCAGTTTGACTTCATACAGTTACCACCATGCAGAGGTTTGAAATATGTACTAGTTATAGTGTGTCTGTTTTCAAAGTGGGTGGAGGCTTATCCAACTAGGAGAAATTACAGCATTACAGTTGCAAAGCTGTTACTAAGAGAGCTCATACCTAGGTTTGGTTTCCCAGTATCTTTGGAATCAGATAGAGGAAAACATTTTAACAGCAAAGTGATTCAGATAATCTGCGAAGCATTCCAAATCAAACAGAAACTGCATTGTGCATATCGTCCAGAGGCTTCTGGAGTGGTTGAACAATTGAATGGCACTATAAAGTCGAGGTTGGGAAAAATGTGTGCATCGACATCATTGGAGTGGCCTGATGCATTGCCACTTGTTCTGATGGGACTCAGAAGCATACCTGACCGAACGACAGGATTGAGCCCACATGAGTTTATGATGGGAAGAGCAATGAGACAAACACATGTTCCCACAAACAAATTGGTGAATATTTCTGATGATATGGTACTGGACTACTGTAAATGATTGGCTGACCTAGTGCATTCTGTCTCTCACCAGGTTGGAGAAGACGCAGTATCCAGGCAGCCTGAACTAGAACATGATTTGAATCCTGGTGATTGGGTGGTAGTGAAAAATCACACCAGAGAAACGTGTCTATCACCCAGGTGGAGCAGACCTTGTCAAGTCATATTGACCACGAATACAGCAGTGAAGTGTGCAGGATTTCCGAATTGGATTCACGTAAGCCACACCAAGAGAGTACCAGACCCTGAAGAAGAGAACACTCAGACGACACCAATCACTGAAGAAGCTGAAGGTTGCCAAGCTGAAGAATCTCAGGTTCGAGGTTCAAAAGAAGCTGACGGAGAACAACCGAGCACAAGTCAGGATTGGATACCAGTGGTCGAAATTCCTGAGGTTTTCCACCGAACAAGAAGTCAAAAGAAATTAAAAGCAATTGAAGAAGATCAGATAGGTGAAGAAGAAGTGGTTCAGGATCAAGAAGACAAGCCAGTAAACGACCCTGAACCAAATCAGATAGGGAAAGAAAACTGGACTCAAAACAGTGAAGATTTAATAGACTTTGAACAGGGAAAGACAGGTTTAGAAGAAGCAGGTCAGGCTGCAGAAGTTCACAGTGCAATAAGCCCTGATCAGAAGCAGTTAAGTCAAGAAGAATACACAGAAGAAAAAGAGACTGATAAAAATGAACATGAAGAATTAAACACAGAACAAAGTAAATTATTGGAAATTCACAGTGGAGCTGCAAAAGAGAAACAAATAAGACCTGAAAAAGAAAAATCACATAAGTCAGAAATTGCAGAAAACCAAACAGTGCCAAGCAGTGAAGATAAAAAGATACCTGAAGAAGAAAATAAGGAAACAGTACAAGTAGAAAAACTAAGAAAAGGAGATCATTGGCCAAGTTTCATCAAAAGAGTGAAATGTCACATAAAAACCAGAAGTGAAGATCCAGATCAAGTACCTGAAGTGACAAGTCAAACTGAACAAGAGAAGAAGTCTGGGAAGAGAAAAAGTAAAAGATTAAGACTTGGGAATAACAAATTTAAGGGTCCTGACTGGACTTATATCATTCTTGAAGACTTTGAAAGCTCAGAATCAAGTGACAGTGGTGGTGAAGGAACAAGTGCAGAACTAACCTACGAAAAGAAACAAGACCACCCTGACTAAACAAAAGAATCCGCTAAAGAAAAGGAATAGAGATAAGAAGAGCAATCTTCCTTGTCGAAAAATGCCTGATGATAGAGTTACTGGGAGACCATAGAGAAAATGTTGTAGAAGATGCTGTGCAATTTGCATATGTAGTCTAGTATTGGTGCTTATAGTATGGTTAGTCCTGATTGTAGCAGTTCCTTACCTGATGATAATAGATAAAAAGATCAATAATGAAACAATAGGGAGGACAGCAAACATGAAGGGCAATAGAGCAGAGCTAATGGCAGAAGATGAGGCAGAAATTCATCATGTGATAGCTGATAACGACACTAGCTTAAATGTTTTCACAAAGTTATTGTTTCAGTATGTAGACACCATGGAAGTTAGTAATTGTTATGTCTGTATGAAGTTACCTGAATCAGTAGCAGAAGGGTTAACATACCATCACTTACCACTGACATATGGCATTTCATGTAGTGTATTAACAAGTTTATTCTATAGTACAGGTAGATTACAGTATTATTATTCAAACATAGATGTGATATTTTCTGAGGTTCCAATTCGCAAGAAAATGAATCCAGTACTTAGCGCTTTAGATGCACAGTTCATGGGAGAGTTTTTCCTAACAATGAAGTCCATAGACATAACACATGCACATGATAACAATTTAACATGTTCTTTACATGAAGAAGAAAAGGTATTTTTGAATTTAGTAGAAGATAGAAGACAAGATTTTCAAAAGAAAGCTACAGAGCATAAGAATCATTTACCACCTTGGGCAGAGAAAGAGGGAAGATATACACCTGGCAAAGCTCAAGCTGCTATGGCTCTGGATTTTGTTAAAACAGGGAAAATATGTCTTCATAGATTAAAGACTGATTATAACAATGTTTTCATCGGTACCAGTGAGTGTGAACACAATTTTTTAATTATTGGAGGTTGGGGACTCAAAGGAGGAACGGATTCAGTTTTTCCTGGAATCTATTATGTCTGCGGGAATAAGGCTATTTTAGGCTTCCTGCACGGTGGTATGGAAGTTGTTATTTTGGAATAGTTTTTCCAAAGATATACCACGTAAAAAGAAACACTGGAAGCAATGAAAACAATGGCGAATTAATACGTAATAAAAGAGCTAGTTTTTCAGAAATAGTAGGTGATATATTTGGTGCATTGATACCTTCAGTGGGAATAATTCTGAACTCAAGGAAAATATGTAAATTGTCTACAGTAGTTGATCGTTTATCAACGGATACTGCTGGAGGTTTTCTAATGATTAATGCGGAAATGGTTGCGATTAGGTCTATGGTGATGCAAAATCGACTTGCTCTTGACATTATACTGGCAAAAGAGGGCGGAGTCTGTAAAATTTTGAAGACAAAACACTGTTGCACTTATATTCCTGATAAGAGTGCAGAAATTGGAACGTATATTCAGAATATAACTAAACTTGAGAAAGAACTTAAACCACTGGAAGTTGATAGTGTGTGGGAAAGATTGACAAATAGTATATCGTCAATTGGAACCTGGTTTACTAATTTAGGCAAAGGATTTATAGGTCAAATACTAGTTCCCTTAGCAGGGATAGCAATAATAGTTCTGACAGTAGTATTTTGGTGCAAATGCTGTAGAAAGAAGGGAACGTATAAAGTGACAGAAAAAGGGAAGAAGAGAAAGAGGGACGAAATCGAACTGGAAGAATAGAAAAGTGAATTATATAAAAAGATGAAAGGAGATTGATAAAAGTAGAAAAGCTAAAAATGAAAATGAGAAGGAAGTGATTTGCTAGAAGTTGGCATCTGATTGAGGGTAGTATTTTTGATGGCTCAGAAACGCCATCAGAGAGGGGATTGATGGAGCAAGGTTTCACAAATGAAACTTGCTCGGATGCAATCCTCCTCATAAGTATTAATGTATTAAAACTTGTATTGTCCCTATTAATCCTTGCACACATTACATGAATAGAGAGGACGCTTGCCTATGTGTTTTACTAACGAATAACGCTTGTTCCTAACCTAAAATGGCCGCTTAAGCGCGGGAATTAGTCTGCGCATGTCACAACCTGATCACATGGTGTGACGTCTTTCTTTGCTTGGTGGGAAATTTCTGCTTCTGCGCAGTGTGTCTTAAAATGGCTGCTCTGTATTTTCACATGCTTCAGCTTGCTCTCGTGTCATTACTAATTTGTTGTTCTTAACGCTATTTATGCGGGATAGGATTTTATAATTGAATGGGATTAGAAATAAGATAAGTGGGTATACAGTGAAACGCTTTATTTGTGATTTTAATATTTTCTTCTTGCACTTTTAGTAATTCGTAATCTTGGGCCTGGGTTGGTGACTTGAAATTCGAGAGACAGAGTGTTCTGCGCAGGTGTCCTGAATGACTGCCAAAATGAAGTCAACTTGGACGTCTCACAAGGCCGTGACCTATTGACCGAAGATGATGTTTCCATTGTATCCGCCGGATAGAAAAGTGTTGCTCTTATCATGTAAAATGTATAATATTTGTCGTGAGAACGGGTGGGAAATAAAGTGAATGTATTAATTTGAAGGGGCGGGAACGTAAATACAATAGGCTTCACAAATTAAGCCAAAATTGTCATGGTGCGAGAGTACACCCCCTGTCCCCGTCCAATCAGAAATAGTGGTCCCATATTTTAGCAACATTAATGGGAGGTACATGGGCGTAGAAGGGTATAATAGAATATAGCATTAGTTAATTAGTCAGAGCTAGATACCGAAGTCCACGAGAAGAGCTCCAGGCTGGTATGCTGTCCGATTGCTGATCGAATCCCTGTCCTGAAGAGGTCCTGAGGAGGGGGCGGCGGAGTCCATTAGACGGGAAAATCGAGGAGAAGCCGAGTACCAGAGAGGGGAACGGCGCAGGCGTCGTTATAGAGAGGTCACCAGTCCTGTCCTGATCCTGAAGGAAGTCTTTGCTCTTCATCCTTCCTGGGTCTTATTCTTTCAAATTCCTTGGCTAAGGGGTTTGATTCTCGCACTTAGGTAAATATATGCAACCTTTAGTTGCGCTGCTGTCTCTATCCTCTTTTTCCTTAAAACACCGTCATTTATTAGCAATAATTATTCTAAGCTTTCACATGGGTATTCTGATCAAATACCGTGTCTTTCCTGTATTTTACTCTGCTAAAACATTTAGATAAACATTTTAAAACTTCCTGACTCAGTGGTTATTTCAGGATTATGTATTATAGTGAATGTCACTCATTTTAAACTTCCCAATTAGCAAAGGATCCATTGGTAAGTCATTACTCTTCAATCAGAAGGTAATTGGTAGCAGGGATTTTTGATATAAGAGTATATCTGACACCCAGCGTAAGTATTAGCGTAGTGTGAATGTATGGGCCCAAGTGAGTATATGGTGTGTGTATGCAGTTTGCTAATATTGCGCTGGATCACATGTACCTACCACTAGCAGAGTATATAAGGTCCCATTGACCTCAGACAGGGTTTGCTGGCCAGGGAGTTGGGAGCTGCTTCTCTTGTTCAGAATCTCCTAGGAGACAGACAGGCTCAATCCACACTTTGGACTTCTGCAGGTAAGGGCCTAACTTGTCCTCTGAAAATAGTGTTTGTATAAAACTTTACTCCCTCTCCTGGACAAAAAACGAAGTGCACAATCCCTATTAAACACAGTTTAAACAGCACACAGAAGATCACTGCTGCCTCAGAGCACACTCTGATGTAGAATATCCCTGTTGCTGGGGGGGCTGGTTTCACTGACTTGTTAACACACAATGGTGGCTGGGGTGCACTGTTTAACATACAGGTCTTAGCACAGAGACAAGAGGAAATTTGGAGGGAAAACTGATAGTCACCGGGAATGAGAGGGAAAAACTACAGAGATTTAGGACTGCAAATCCCACAATTCAACACTTTAAATGGAAGCAATCATGGGCAGGAAAAACCACAAATTTGAACACAAAACAGGTAATTCAATATGCAATCACGGGCAGGTTAAAACTACAATTTTAAACTGTAACAACCACAGGCAAAGACAGTAATCACAGATATGGAAAATTGTTTTTTTAACTCTTTTAGGAAAGAGACAGCACTAGTCTGCCTCCTTACCACTTCCTGGACTCTGCTCACTGCAATCTGGGGCACAGGTAGGCTGCAACTCACAAGATGGAGGAGAATACAATGGCAAGCACGCTAAGGGAAATCCGGTTTCTTTCAATGTAACAGCATCGCACTTTTCAGCCTCACGTCAACTCATTTGAGCACGTTTGGTAAACCACTAATTGTACAAACACACAAGTGTGTGCGCCTAAAATTCGAAAGCTTGCAGAGTTCACATTGAAAGGCTTGCTGAATTCACATGCAAGCCTCGACGAACATAAACGTTATGTTTTTAAAACCAGGACCTCCTATTTACCATGAGTTAAATGAATACAGTTTTGCATTGCCAGGTACAAGCAGCAAGACCTCATCTTAAGAGCTACGGCGGCATTTGGAAGTTCTTCATTAAATGTATGCCCGTGCTAGTGACAGCCCCTGCGCAGCAGCCCACTTGAGTTCAGCGGACAAGAATACGTGAATGAAGTGGAAAGCCAGCTACGGAAAGAAAAACTTAGGAAACCACAATCAACTAATGTTTAAGCAGCTTTCCACATGCGCGCTGCCTAGGCTCGACCTAAACAGGAACCACGCAGGAGGGTTCATCGTATAACTGTGTTTATTTCTTCAATACTAGAGAACATTGAAGAGATAAACATTTTACAACATGAAAATTCAGCAATGCTTTAATGGTGTGGTAAACGCAAATTGTGCGCCCCATGTCTATTTTTTTAATTATGATGCTAGGCTAGACTTTCATTATATTAACAAAAAAAGATCTTTAGGAAGATTTTTTTAAAAGTAGTAAACAGCAGATGGGTGAACGTTAAACTGGGCAGAAGCATGGGTTCGGCCAGAGAGATTGGGTGTCACTCAGCCTTCCCTGTCCTGCAGGAGGACTCCTGCAGCTGCACAAACCAGCGGCTGGTGATGAACCGGTACTCCGGAGCAATCCAGGCAGCAACAGCCGAGCCCAGTTTGGATGAGCACTCCCTGCCCGCCCCAGTGGGGAAATTAGAGAGATTATGGCTCTTCCTGCAGGGAGGATCAAGGCAGCTACGAGAAATGCCACTGCAGAGACAGACTGACAGATTGATCATGCCGCATAGTCCCATTATTGGCAACACACCCCACCCACACCACAACAGAGTATGCATGCATAAATAAATACACAACACAACTTTTGTTTGGGAAAAATAGTGCTGCAGGTTTATTCCATACAAAAGTATGCAATATGGTGGGTTATCTTACGGGCGATCCAAGGGCAGGCAGCTGTACCAACCTATGCTGCCCCGCCCGCCTGATGAGCCAAGCACTGTGGAGTAACCAATCAGCGCTACCCTTATGGGGGTGATCCCTTACTGGATCACGTGACACATTGGTCCCTTATTACTCACGCCCTTTCAGGGCGGAGCGTAGCAAGGCAAGCCCCGGTTGTTCAGGCCTACAACCGCCCGAAGGACTAACGGGGCGCCGACGTAATTGTTCCAGGACCCTCCCATGAGGCTCCTGGGATTTGGCTCTGGCACCCCTATTGTGCTCTTGCAGAGGTACTCTTCTGTACCCATTTGCTTCCAGATCGCCCTGTAACTCCTCCTGCAACGAGAAAGAAAACATTACAACGTTCTATGTATTTCGCCTGCCAACCCCACGCCGGGTAAGCGGTAGGGTGGGAGACGGCGTGTCCGGCGCAAAGAGGACGCCAAGATGGCCGGGGGAGGCATAAGTACCTCCCCACCTCCTCTGCGTGCCGGAAGTGACGCTGTCTGGTAGGGGGACTCCTCCTTGAGTCCCACACATCATTGGGGGTGGGGAAGTGCCCAAATGGCACTAAAGGGGCCGCCCGTTTAGGGTGGCCCCCTGCGGGGCCGCGGGCAGCCGCATAGTCCCATTATTGGCAACACACCCCACCCACACCACAACAGAGTATGCATGCATAAATAAATACACAACACAACTTTTGTTTGGGAAAAATAGTGTTGCAGGTTTATTCCATACAAAAGTATGCAATATGGTGGGTTATCTTACGGGCGATCCAAGGGCAGGCAGCTGTACCAACCTATGCTGCCCCGCCCGCCTGATGAGCCAAGCACTGTGGAGTAACCAATCAGCGCTACCCTTATGGGGGTGATCCCCTTACTGGATCACGTGACACATTGGTCCCTTATTACTCACGCCCTTTCAGGGCGGAGCGTAGCAAGGCAAGCCCCCGGTTGTTCAGGCCTACAACCGCCCGAAGGACTAACGGGGCGCCGACGTAATTGTTCCAGGACCCTCCCATGAGGCTCCTGGGATTTGGCTCTGGCACCCCTATTGTGCTCTTGCAGAGGTACTCTTCTGTACCCATTTGCTTCCAGATCGCCCTGTAACTCCTCCACAGCTCTGGAGGCGGCCCCTGCCGCCTAAAGAGCCCCCCACCAAAACAGCTCCTTTCTCACTGCAACCTGCAATTTCCCGGGCCTCATTCATGTCCAGCAGGAACAGATCCAAGCCCACCTGTGCCAAGTGCACTCCAACATTGTCAAATTAACCTTTGGTGTTCGCCCGGCATAGCTCATGCCTGATGAAGCCAAAGCCCCTTGTTCTGCAAACTAGCGCATGGAGCGGATAATCCTTCTCTGGGAATGTACCAGTGCCTCACATGCGCTGCACGAATGTGATGGCCTCCCAGGAGGGAGCGCTACTCTTAAACATCGCTGTAATACCCTTCAAGCTGATGTGGCTCCCACCTCCTGCAACCTGGAAGTTGCAGGCCTTCTAGCAGTTCGTGCTCCCCAACTCCTGTTTCCCCAATACCTGGAACAGCAGCACACATGCTTGAAGACCGCTTCCACAACCAGGCTATATACTCTGGCTATGCGGGCGGGGCATTTCATGCTTAACTGAAGCAACCCGTAACCTGCCCAGGGAGCAGAGTGCACCTCTTTGTTGAGGTTGACCAGACAAGTGCACCGACCTCTGTGTTAATAAACCATGGCGAACAGGGCTGATCGCCTAGCGCACACTATTGCAGTCATCGCAACCATTTGGAGTGACAACTGACGCCACCTGCCAGGCTTGCTTAACTAAAGCTCGATGACAGATACACACATACTTGCTAACCAGCTGTGACCCTTGATGTTCAACCCAGCTAATGACCTAGTACCTTGTTAATCCAGGGAATATTGCCCTCCACAAGATCAAGCCCACATGAGCCTATGGCCTTCACCTACTGGGCCGAGGTGCATAGTGTGCTCTGGAATTGTCAGTGATGGAGCTCCAAACACATTTCAAACCGCTATTGGAACCACAGCAGACATTCTGGCCTAACCAGCCGGCTCATGCCTCCTGGCTACCTTGCCGCTGCGAGATTTTGCTCTAACGCCAACCTCTTGCGCCTACTGGTGCACATGGTCTGTAGGTCTGCCTCCACTCTATTTATGCCGATACCTGCAATGTACCCCTCTGCCCCTGTATGGGCGGGAAAATACCCGTAACATTGCAAATCCCCCTGCACTCACAGTGTCGGGCAGTCAGGAGGGGGAGAGAGGTCCATAGAATTCGTTCTGCTATCTTGCTTGGCCACCTAGCCCGCAAGCACCCTCGTCTGACAGCACCCTATCTGTTGTGTCGCCCGTGCAATGTCCGCACCCTGGCGCAGGACGTCCCGATCGACACCTCTTCTAACAGACTGCCTTCAGGAAGCTGGAGTGAATGGTTGTATGTGGTGCACTGACCATACAACCTAGGTTTGCTTTGAGAGGGATCCATTTGTTGCACTCAAAATAGTGGCAACGTGCAGTTCTATAGCATTCTACCCTGCACGGTGTGCCTGGACGATCCTAGACACCCCCTGTGAGCCAACCCGCTTTGACCCAAGATGCAAGGCACTACACCCGGTGCACTTGGTTATCCCGGACTTAATTGCCCTCCCCGGAATCGTGTGTAAAGGCACCCGGTCCCTGATTTACTTCCTAATAGTCTGTGTCACGCCATGCTCCTTTTTATTCCTTGTTAAAAGCAGTGAACTCGCTCACCCACGAGACCTGCTAGAAGCAAGTTTAGTATAGGCTGTACATGGAATTAAATTCCCCGCCAACTGCACAGAGGGCAAGCCACACTTACTGCTACTGGTGTCTGACTGATTGGCCCTTGGAGGCCGTGGGCAGTACTGCCCGGTCAGCAAGTACGCCCACGGTACAGTTGTAATTTAATAACTCCTGGCGCTGACAACTGCAGGTGCCTAATCCGTGCTATGTGTATGCGGCCCAGGGAGCCTAAGGGTAGGCTTGGTGTGGATGGGTAGTTAGCAATGCCTGGCAATAAGTGTAATGCCTTTGACAAACCTCTCCTGACTGGCATCTATGTCATTCTTAAACATATACACAGTTTTGCCACATGTCACCCTACTGGTTGGTGATATGGAACCTCCTACCCAGCATAAGCGGACAGTCTCGCGTTGCCTTTCACACCACCTGTGTATCTTGGATCACCCTCCTGTGTCACCTACCTCGGTTCTAGAGTGCACTTAATCCGCGCCGTTGACCAGAATTTCACAGGCCTCTTTGATTGCTAGACCCTGGTGAACACATTGATGGAGTCAATTCTGGTTTGAAACAATATATGCATTGAGCCCTCTATTGGAGACAACTCACCCCTCATGTGTAGTTGTGGAGTGACAACTACACCAGTGCCTACCCAAGTCACCCAACAGACAAGTAGGCCCTGACTACTTTGTGTTCTGGTGCCAGATATGGGAAGAGTCTTGCCTTCACTTGCTGCTCCCTGGGAAAACGCACAATGCCCGTGCTCTGGCTGTAACTCAGCGATGCCCTCGTGTGGCAATGAACCCTGGTCAAATGAGAGTGCCACTCCAACTAATTAAACTTACACCTTGACCATGGGTGGGTGGAGTCGAGCTCTCCCCAAACTTCTGCTGTTGGAACCCACGGACACGCCTCCTGTCAGTTCAAATTAGTAATTCCTGGCACTGACCACCACAAGGGGCTCCTGCTGAGCTGTGTAAGTGCGGCCCAGGGTGACCTTGACGATCGGCTAGGTGTGGATGGGTGCTAACATTACCTGGCTGGAGTGCAATCCCTTTGACAAACACTACTGCCAAGAAGTGCCACTCAGGTAGAAGAAAGAGTTATCCAGCCCACCTTTCTTCCTGTCCCAGTTATCTGGGTAAATTGTGAAAGATGCACATTTGAAATGGTAACGGATACTGTAACTTACGCCTGCCAATGCTCTGCTCAGAGCAGCCCGCTAGACAATGGCTTCCATTGAAAGGAGGTGCCAACAGACCTCCTAGCACTAAAGGCGGTACCTCTTAGTAGGGCTCTACTCTAACAAGTGCCCCATGCAAGGATACCGCCTCCGGCTGCAAGCCGCTCAGTGCTACTGATGCCTTGGCGCTTCATGCCCCACAGCCAGCTTACCCTGCTACAATGCGCTCGTGACTGGGCCTCAACAGTGCGGCGAAGGCGCGAGACTTCCTAGCCTGACCTTGGCTCTTCACCAGGCTCCCACGCAAGAGCCATCCACAACCTTGTGGCCTAAAACATTCGCCCTGTAGGGCGGATGCGAATTGACTGCAGGCCACTCCTAGGCATTCTCTACCCATGTTGTAAATGGAGTTTCAGGTAGGCTAGGGAATGCACCTAAGCCTGGCCGAAGCCACCCTTCTAGTCGGAGAAGGGAGTGCACACTATGCTGACTCCTGCCCACCCCTTAGGTGGCTAGGCAGAGACTGGCTATCCCAGAGGCAGTTTAAATTTAATGTGCCATGCGCACTCCCACAGTGGCACCTGCAGCAGAGATTCCATACCAGGCAATTCTAAATACCCTGCGTATCGTCCACCCAAGAGAGACTTAGTACCATCTGCCCCTATTACCCTGTGCTACCAAACCTTATCATGACATCACCGGTATTATATAACTCACTAGGTCAATCAGGCCACCGTCCTACAGCTCAGATAGCACAACCCCGTAGTTGTTGGCAGCAACTGTACTTCGCATAACAGCACAGAGTAAATAAAAATTGTGCTTCCCCCTTGGGCCGGTAACTAACATCCAACAAGTCAGAACCTGGTCATGAGATCCCAGTTTCCTAGAGTAAAACAATGATTGTCCTGCACCATTAACAAATGTGCTACATGCCCGCATGACCTAGCCCCTTGGTGCTACAGTGGGCAGACACCCCCTGGAGGCAGTGGTCTACCAACTCTCCTCCGAAATAAGCAGCTATAGGGGCTCCAGATCTAGGGGTGAGAAAGGTCTTTCTGACGTAGCCCACCCACAGTTTATACGTGTAAGTGACTGGCCCCCAATATGGTGTGACCAAAACAAGGCTGAAACAAAGGAGCATGAGGCCTTAAGCAATGGGGTCTTTGTGTACTGGAAACATTACTTAGCCCCACCAAGAACCATGGACATCTCCTGAATGCGGGTCACCAGATCGTCAAAGAAATATTGATGGATTAGAGACCTATGCCCCATCCAAACTGCCGAATTAAAATTGGCGAGAATAGTTCTATGCAAGAAAGGCATTGAATGACCCGCTCAAAGCCAAAGGACATATCAAACCACTTATGTCTACTTAGCTGAGAAGGATGGAGCGATGCCCCTTATCGGTATTAGTGAATGGAGGCATTATTCATTCACGCACATACTCAAGCTGAAGTTATCGAGGCGCCTTGCATGAGCACCCGTCACGTGATACCATGACCTACGCCATATTACAGGCAGTTAGCTCTACATGGCAGTGGCCCCCGCCAATTATTACACGAATTAAGCCCCTGCTCTCAAACTGGGAGAGGGAAAGTGCAGTGGGCACAACTATCTCTGGGGTGGCACCCAATTAATGGCCCGTGCGACAAGCTAACCAAAATATATCCCAGGCACAAGGCAGCACTGATGAAAGCTTTGTCGTTTTGCCTGTGTCAACTTTGTTGCCTGCGCCACCATACAGCCCCATGGAAATAGTGCTGCACTCTCGCTTACTACACTGCTGAGTGAGCCCACTGTATTCACCCAAAAACACGTTCACCCCATGGTATCTTGGCGCTGCATAACATGTTTATTGTTACTCAACTCCATGTTACTCGTTTTATCGACCTCAGAAGGATAAATGCTGAGTGGACCTACCAGGATCTGAACCTGTGACCAAGGGGTTGAAACAAGCCACTTACTGTTCTGCCGCTCCCCAGGCCTGTGAAATTGTATCCCAGGGCTGACTTCTGGCACTAGAACCCTTGTTTGGACAGGCCCGACCTAGAACCCAGATCTAGAAGGCCTGCCAACCGGCTGACCGCTTCCCACCCCAGAGTGTCACGCAGCCACTCCGTAGCCTGGATACTAAACCAGGTATATATATATATATATATATATATATATATATATATATGGGAAAACCCATCTCTTGGCGCCTGCCTGCCCCAAATTTCGCTGCGTGTCCTAGTCTGTTAAAACTTGGGCACAGGGTAGCCTGCACAGCTAACCCCATGAAGAAATCACACGACCCGGCGTGCAGACCAAGCATCACTTGCTTGCCCCGCCGCCAAAACTTACATATGGCGGTTAGGCACTCGCCCCACCCTGCTTGACCTGGACGTGGCCCAAATGCCAGACACCGCATAATAGTCAATGGCATGACCGCACAGGGCCCATCCTGATAAGACATTCTATATCATAATCATAAATTAAAATTATCTGCACTGGCAGGTTGAGGAGGAGGTCCAGGTGAGGGACCAGGAGTTATTAAACTAACGGCACTCTAGATACGCCTGACAATGATGCTACGTGCAATTCAAATAAAGGCCCAAACCCATCGTGCACATGTCCTGACCAACTGTCTCAACCCCGAGGTGAGAAAGATAAACCCATACTCGCCGAGCCCCGGCCAGAACCGACAACCGTTTTTCCATCTGTCATAACTAGCAGCATTCATCAACACGACATTGGAGGGCAACCTGCATAACCCCTGTTGGCACAAGGACCTTGTTGGCCAAGCATCGAGGTCTTCGCTCACTGCAATAAAACGAAACAGACTGCTCACAGCGCAAGCCCCCACAGCGCCAAACCGGACAAGCCGGGTTTTGAACCGAGCATCCCAACTCCAAAGGAAAGGCACCACAAACAAACAACCCACTGCGCAGGTCACTCACAAAGGCACCACTGTAAGGACCCAACCTGAACAACGCCCACTACCTGAAGCTCGGGTGCACCATGTGAATAATGTAGGCTGTGGTTTGCCATACTGCTTCTTTCAAGCTCCTCGCCGAGACAGTCTGGGGAGAGAACTGAGCCAGCTCAGAACAGCAGGGACCACCTCCGGTCACGCAAATTGCTCAGTCTGCCTGTGCCCAAGCCGACGGCAGGGGATGAAATGCTGTGAAATCTCGAGTCGTTCTGTGCCCGGCCAAACACCCCCACCCTGCACACCCACACTTCAGTCCGCATGTTAAGCACCCCAGCGAACTGCAGTACTCTGCACCAGAGGCTGTGGACTTAGCAGGATGGATTTGCAGGAGTCCTAAGCGGTTGGGAGGTTTACCCACCAATGAAAGTGTCCTGCGTGTTTATTTAAGATTGCGCCTAATTACCCACTAGGTCGCACAGCGCTCCGCTTGATCGACTTGAACTCAGGATTGTCTGAGTCAGTATCTGGCTGCTAACTGCGGGTGGGGCAGGTGCGCGATCCGACCAGGTCCCAGTCCCCGCTGTTGAGCATTACACTGGGCGCCGAGTTGCTGGGTGCAAAGCCAGGCCCCTGCCCGCCCCACGACAGCCACGCACTGCTCGTGTAAAGCGCTCTGATGTTGAGTTGATGCAGTCTGTGCTATACAACTTCAAATAAGTGCATCAGAGTGAGCGACAGAGGCCGCCTGTGCCGGAGACATCCTCTTAACTATGCCTAAAGCACGCAGAGATTCAGACTGACAAACCCAAAAGCTTATGTCTGAGAACCCAGAAAATCTTTCTGTAAGACATTCCGAGGGCAGCTTTTGCCTGGGACACCACAATAACCGTGCCTGAGACCCCCGCGGACTGAGACAGGCACCCAGAGAGGCTGTTTCTAAGACATCCAGAGGGCTATGCCCGAGTCACCCTGTGGCCTGCGTCTGGGAGTGAAGGCACACAGACGATGTCTGTTATGAGGCACCCAGGACTGTTTCCAATGCATCCTATAAGAATCTGAGACACTCGGGACGGTTTTTGAGATCCCCTAGTGATTGTGTCTGAGAGATGTACCCCGGTAATTCAAGACTGGGACAGCCAGAGCTGTGTCTGAGTCAGAGACTTCAGAAAGACTATGTCTGAAAGTGGGGCACTCCGAGGACCAATATGTCCGATACTCAGGGCTGAGACTCCCTAAAGAATACGCCCAACTCTCCCACAGGAACTGTGGCACACGTTCCGCTGGTGGTTTGGGGTGTGCTTGTGCACAAGTGCGGATTCTAAAAGTCGCCTGCCCTCGCGCTGGAGACAGTGGAAAACTTGAGCTCCATAAACAATCCCTCCCATATCCAAGAATACTCGCCCTTAGCTAGGTTACATTGCACCCTTAAAAACATCATACGTATTCCCCGCGAGACCTGCTCGACTTGTACCCCCCACCCCCATGTGCTCGATGGCAAGGCCACCGCCTCACCGCGCTGACGGCCCCAGGGGTCAAGGAGCTCACTGCGGAACTCCGGTCGGAGCAGCCACGTGTACCCCACAAGCTCGGTGCACTTCGGACTGCATGTCACGTAGGGAGGGTGGGGGTCAAAAGGCCTGCAAGATTGCTGCTAAACGCTCGTCGCATACCTGCAATGCATGCACACCATTTGCAGGATATACAAAGGACTTAGATCGATGCGAAAACAGGTGGCGGGCCAGGCATGTGAAGACTACCTTGCCCCCACTTGCCTTATAAAAGCCCGTAACACGAACTGCAAAGGCCCGTGTCTCTGCCCGAAATAGAGCAATTAACCATCCTGCGTATCGTATTGCCGCCACAGTGAGGTCAAACCTTTCTTATGACCGGCCTAAAGGAAACCTGCCCCGGAGCTAAGCTTGTGGCAGGCACTAGCTCAATTGTTCCCCCGCATTGCTCCAGGCCAAGCGAGCCCCAAAAGCCCAGAGGCAGGAGCCGTGAGTCCCAAGGGGGGGGAGGACGCCAAGAGGCTGAAGAAATTGCCCCAGCAGGCCCCGGACTCACTGCATAAAACACCGACGGTGCCTGCAGGCACAGACACAGTGCGACGCACCACGAGGACTGCGTGCCCCAGCGGAAGAACCATTTCAAATCCCCCGGGAGGCCCGAAGATCACCATGCTGCCCAGGGGACACCGGTATACTGATGGGAGAGGGGGACCGGGACGCGGTCCACCCTCAGTGGCGACCTGGAAGGCCCCACAATAGAACATCCCCCACCCCTCCAAGGCCGCTCAAACAGGGGGTCTACATCCTGAGAGGAGGCCGTGCGGAGGTGACCCGTTAGGGGAGCTGGCATGGTAAAGCCCCCTAGACTAGAGGCCGCTCTGTATGGCCTAGGCAAACGGGCCAGAGGAGTCGCCCCCATGCCACGGCGCCGCCCAACAAGCACAGTCCCCTGCGGACCTCGGGTGGGCACCCGGTAAAAACGGGGAGGGGGGTCTGTGTTGATGAGGAGGGGTCGACCCCACGGACAATGGCCTCTAGGGATGGGACCGGGAGGTCGGGGCAAGCCACTAACCTCCACTTCCTCGTTGCAAAACGACCAGCAAGACCTCCCGACGGCGTGTCCGGCGCAAAGAGGACGCCAAGATGGCCGGGGGAGGCATAAGTACCTCCCCACCTCCTCTGCGTGCCGGAAGTGACGCTGTCTGGTAGGGGGACTCCTCCTTGAGTCCCACACATCATTGGGGGGTGGGGAAGTGCCCAAATGGCACTAAAGGGGCCGCCCGTTTAGGGTGGCCCCCTGCGGGGGCCGCGGGCAGCCGCATTTCAGCGAAAAACACAACGTTGACAAATCGAGTCCGGAAACATGGCGCTGGCTGAGCTCTGAGGGCAGGGCCGAAGCCAGGCTGATACAGTCCAGCCCTCGGAGGGGGTCTCGGGCTGTCCAATCAATCAGCTGTAGGGGCGCTGGGTGTCCCTGCATCTGTCCTGGAGAGAGCAGCGCATTGTGCATTTACACTTAAAAACAAGCATTGGAAATGCAATAGGTCTCGCCTTTGTTTAAGTTAAAGCCATTTGTTTTGCTAATGGTATTGTATTTTAGCTATGTATTATTGAGTGTATGTATGTGATATGTTGTGGTTTTATGTTGTTAGAATTGTAATTGTTAGCTGTGTAGTAGTTTAAAGCATAGCGTTAGGAGGAGAAGAGCAGTGTTTAAGATTTGGGAAGGAGAGTGAGGAGAAGAATAGCATGAGGGTTAATGAAGTATAGTGAGGAGTAGAGTAGCATGAGGCAGAAGAAAGGGGAGTGGGAAGAGCAGTATGAGGGAGAAAGAAGAAAGCGTGGAGGAGTTTAGCGTGATTTTGAAGGAAGGAAAGTGTGGAGAGCAGTATGAGGCATAAGGAAGGAGAGAGGAGTAGAAAAGTAGTAGGAGGGATATGAAAGGAGTGTGAGAAGTAGAAGAGTAGTGTGAGGTAGAAGGAAGGTAAGATTATTCGATTAGTATTAGGTAGAAGGAAGTAACTTCCACACTAGAATGTCTTAGGTGGAAATGGACCGCTGTAATTCGCAATTAAATTATAGCTCCACTCAGGGCAAAAACAAACTTCCTTTTCAGTTTGTTTTCTTCAGGATTCTATCTGCGCCACAAATCAAAGGTACAAAGAGCAATTACACCTTTTAGGCGGGTGGACGGAAGTAGGCGCCGCATGTCTTATTTTTCTTCAGTCTGGTAATGAGACTGTGATTGGCGTTCCCCTGCTTAGCTGACCCTTTAATGGAGGGCACAATTGAGATACCCGCCAAAAAGTCTTGCAGTACTTTGAGCGCAGTGAAAGTGATCCAGGGCTGAGCGGGAGCACGAGCTTCTTTCTGACTCACTCGATGCACACGGAAAGGGTGGGGGAGGGAAACACTGCATTTGTGCTCGAAGCAGGGGAGGGGGAGGGCCCCTAACACGAAGCCGGAGGGGTAAAGCAAAAAATAACAAGCGCGGCCGAGGCGGACCACGCAGAAAATAAAAGCACAAAGAGCAATTATACTTTATAGGCGGGTGGACGGAAGTAGGCGCCGCATGTCTTATTTTTCTTCAGCCTGGTAATCAGACTGTAATTGGCATTCCCCTGCTTAGCTGACCCATTAATGGAGGGCACAATTGAGAAACCCACAAAAAAAGCCTTGCAGTACTTTGAGCGCAGTGAAAGTGATCCAGGGCTGAGCGGGAGCATGAGCCTCTTTCTGACTCACTTGATGCACATGGAAAGGGTGGGGGAGGGAAACACTGCGTTTGTGCTCGAAGCGGGGGAGGGGGAGGGCTCGTAACACGAAGCCGGAGGGGGAAAGCAAAAAATAACAAGCGCGGCCGAGGCGGACCACGCAGAAAATAAAAGCACACTGCTTACAGCACTGCTGGGAAGCGCACTGTATGCACACAGAGGTGGGGAAGGCAGACTGTGGCTGCGGGGTCCATTGAAGTCAACGTGTCCTGCACTGAAAGCGGCGCCGTAAACAAACAAGCGCAGCCAAAGCGGACGGCGCTGAAAATGAAAAGAAAAGAGTGCTTACTGTCTTTTAAAGGAGAGCGTGTAAAGCCGCCAGTAAAAGATCCAGTCCGGGTGGGCGGGGCAAAAAGTGGACAGGGCGGTAACCAGGAAGGACTAAAAAGCCCCAGCCACAATCAAAAGACACCGTTTAGCATAAGCAATTACGCAAAATGACGCACACCAATGGAAATTACGGGCGGAGCCGAAAGTTAACTTCTTCAAGTATATTTATTCCAAGAAGCCCTCGCAGAGCGGGCAGTGCATGCGCGCTGCAACGCCAGGCGAAACCTAACAAGACGTGCAGAAAATGTAGGAAACATAACACGCAGAAGTAAATTAAATCACAAACAGCTTCAGGTAAAAAGGAGTTAAATGTGTAGGCGTGGGGCTCGGAGACCGCTGTGATGTGCCGCTGGTGGTATAAAGGAACAGTAATTAGCCGGTGCTCCTCGGGTAAAACCGGAAATGATCTATCGGAGCGGGAACAAATAAGGAGCAAGGAAACAAAATGCGACGCACGAATTAGCCAATTGCAAGAAGCAGGCCATATTGCCAGATTACACTCCGGTAGAGTGTTTACAGCAGGTCTCGAAGAGACAGCGCACGCACTGCCTTGCTCGACCTAAAAAAGCAGCCAAGAAAAATAGATTTCTCATTTGAGCCGTTTTTGATAGCTTTAAAAATTGAACATTGAAATTAACTAACCCTGGCCCCGTCGTCAGAAAAGAGCAAATTAAATATGCAACGTGGGTTTCCTATAATAATGAGGAAGCCCTGCCAAGGGAAATTTGCAAATGGAACTGAAATGTGTGTCTCTCCATGCAAAAGTGCAGGTGCACTGGCTTCATACATTTTTTTTTACCAAAGGGAGAAATCCATCAGTTCCCAATAGCCACAGTGGTTACATTGTTCTTGGAAAAAGGAGCGGCTCTCTGCACTGGAGAGGTTCACTGGATAAATCAGAATTAAAATAATCTACTGCACGTTTTGGTAAAAGTGCAAACCCAATTTAATGGCATTTTATTCTCTACTTTCTTTTTCCATAAAAACTTTACTGGTGGGAATGCCTGTAAAATCAGAGCACTCCTAATAGCAACTGACAAAGATGATGGAGGAATCCGACCTGTATTGCAAGAAGCTAACAGTGTGACCCAGTCAGCAGGCTAATTTAACCATCTAGTTATTTATTTGCTCAAAAGGTTGAAGTGCTGCTTTTGCTTTAAGTGCATCGCGCTTCTACCTTTCAAGCAAATAAACAAAAGATCTTTCCAAAACGCATACATGTACAAGTGCCTGTTGGCAAAGTTTAAACAAACTTTGATTTTTATTATTTTCAACAGCGTGGGTGCTTTAGAAAGCTAATTGTTTATTTGTTTGAAAGGAAGAAGTTGCTGCATTTCCTTAAAATGCATCGCGCTTCTGCCTTTCAAGCAAATAAACAAAAGTGCTTTCCAAAGTGCACACTCTCCCTAACGATAACAAGCATTGGTAATGGATCGGTTTCGCCTATGTAATGAATAAAAAGCTGTTTTCATCAATCACGTCCGGGAGAAGAAAAGAGCTCCCTGACAGAAATCACGGGAGTGAAGAGGATGTGGCACAAGGGCCAGAGCTGCTGACTCGAGAGCTGGGGATCCCGGGTTTGAGGTACCATGTAACATCCTGTGATTCTATGCAATCTCTCCGGTGATAAATTGTTATATAAATATGCAGCAATAGTAAAAGGCAAAAATGTATTAAATTATAGTTCAACCAAAGGGGATGTTAACAGTATTTCGGCTGCGGGGAAACTGATAAGAGAATCAGTCGAGGAACAAGCATTGGTAAATGCAGGAAAATATGCTGCACCTAATAGAAATAGAGGAAAGGTAAGTGGCACGCACAGGAACCAATGAGAAGCCAGGAAAGAGAGGACGCAGGAGTCCCTTTTAAGTTTATATTGAAAACAATAGATTTCTCAAACACAGCACAAGAGCAGTGCAGGCCAAACCTAATAAAGGAAACCAAATAAAACAACCCAAAAATGTTATCATGTGCGTTTTACAAAAGGCACCAAGCAGTCAAAGGGTCAGAACAGAGGGTTGTGGGGGAACACTAGTAATGGTATCCAATCAATAAAGTGGACGAAAAATAACCCAACAGATGTGGTAAATCAATGGAACAGATGACCTACTGCAAAACAGGGTACCGCCTAAATTTAACAGCTACACTTTGTCCCACTACTTAGACCGTCTGCGTATACATATTTGGTGCCATCGTTCACACCCTATCATATGGAGTTAGGGACAGAATTGCTAATTGACCATTGGATATACGATGCAGCTGTTTGTCCCCCTTGGGATGCCCAGCACCCAGCGTGAGAGCCAGTAGAAGCAGATGAGACATCACAGTGAAACAGCTAGTTGCTATCGAGCTAGTATCTCCTATTTTCCCCCCCTGGCTGCAGAATAGTTTAACAACATTACTGGGCAATATTATAACTAGCGGTCGGAAAAAGAGAGTCTTGCCGCGTGTCCCTGCGCATGCGCTACAGCCGATGGGGAGCACACTACACTAACTAGTTAATAATGTAATTTAAAGTGGGCATTTTCCAGGTAAGGCTCACCTAAGTTCTCTCAATCTTCGTATGCATTAATTGAGAATTCTTAACAGTTTATATGCGACGGAGCAGCCAACATGTTCCATCTGAAAAGACTTTATCAGAACAACTAAAATAGTGTGTGAGGTAATGACATACTACCTCTGGGGGGACAATGTGAGGATGGACTGCTTGGCCTTCTGAGGAAGTAGTGTTGTTACTACTAAGGAAATGCCAAGAAAATCTGTAAAAACCCTTCCCAATCATCTCAGTTCCCATGATTCAACATGCAGACATTCCCAACTAAGGGCCCGATTCCGATCTTGTAAGGAAGGCCTCCAAACGGGATTTGTAAAGAGCAAATCTCATTCGGAGCCTATCTTTCCGTTCGAATCGTCCCACCTTCCGATTGACCAAGTATGAACCGTGCAAATAGTTTTGGAACCCGAACCTGTCTGTCCGACACGTTCATAGCCGAATAGTGCCGCACAATGGAGCTTTTTGTCCTACCGAGCGAGTACAATGCATGAATCTGACAGCTGTATCGACTCGGTGTCATCGAGACGAAACAGCTGTCGGATTCGGATGTCGGGGGGCCAAAGCAGGCTCCCCTTCACCCGGAGCCCTCTGATTTGGTCAAGGGGTGAGCATGGGTCCCCACGATCCAGGCATGCACAGTGTGGTGGGCAACATAGGGTGCCCGCCACAGGTTGTACGTTTTTCCCCGCCCATCCCTTTTTTGCTATGGGAGCCTGTGTACGCGTACGCGTCGGTACACAAGCTCCCATAGAGTGCTATGGGAGTCCGAGCGAGCCGAGTCCGTAACAATGCAGTTACATCGTACTCGCACGGTCGGACTGTACGCGTATGAGTCGTTTGGAAAGCATTCCCGATCTGAGTCGTTTGCAATGCTTTCCCAACATAATCGGAATTGGGCCATAAATCTCAGGGATTCAAACAGCTTCACATAACTTCTGTGCAACCCCCCAGGGGCCGGTACAACTCTTCTGACAGATGCCTGCAATCTAAGGCACCCTCCACTAAACATGACATCCAGACAGCTGAAACTTGCTCGTCACAGGAGCACTGCCAAAACCAATCTGATTGACGCAGTCAAAAATTAGATGGTATCATTTTAGAAAATAGACATTTGAGGCATTCACCACAAGAACAACAAATGTACTCTTACAAGATTGAAAATTCAAAACCATATTGACACATTTCACGAAAATAACATGGAAGCGCATAGTGGGTGCAGATTTGTAAATAAAGAGCTTAATTTCACCTCTTTCTAGATTTTGTACAGAAAGCCAGCCTCTTGGACCAGTCATTACAGCTTGGTAGGTTTGTGTGATGCCATCTATGGCGCTGGATGGCTCTTCTGTGAGCTTCATGTCCACTGTGGACTGGTAGCACTGTGTGCCAGTGGCTCAGAGGCTCAATGGTATTGCCACGGTATAGGGCTCGAGAGTCACACCGTCTGCTGCAGGTTTAAGGGCTGGAAGGTAGTGCGTTGTGCTACAGTGAACTGCTGGCCCAGGGTCTGGTTTGAAAGCTGCGTGCTGTAGGGCGCATGGCCTGCTTTCCATGAATTGCTGCAGACCCCTATCTTGTTGGCTGTGCTGCTGCTGCACGACTCAGGGTTTATTGGTGTTGTGATGTGCAGCAGGCCATAGCAGGGTGAGGTGGTCACAGTGTGCTGCAGGCCTCGAGCTCTATGAGCAGAGGGGGCACCCCTAGCGAGAGGATGTGGTCTCACGGCTAGACTACCGACTTTGGAGCTGGGAAACCAAGGTTCGAGCCTCTGAGTCGACTCCACATCCTTTGATTTTGGGCAAATCACTTAATCTCCCCGTGCCTACCAATAAAAATGAATGTGTCCTTGTGTAACGTAACCGGTGCTCATGTAAAGCGCTCCAATACCTTCGGGTTGAGTTCGCGCTATATAAATCTGCAAAAAAAAGTCGAGCTAAAGAACCATAAGGGACCGCTGCGCTGGGTGGGATGTACTAGGAAATGAAAGCAACTTAACATATGCCGTGTACATGACATGTAACTATAGTACACGTGTGCGCGCTGTGAAATGCATGCCTGTCCGTGAAAGTTAGAATCTGCGACGGATGGTTGCGTGGCTGGCTGGAAAGGCGAGCTAACGTGCCAGAGGAAATACTTCTAAAAAGTTCGTACAGTGACAGCTTTCCAGGTGTTTACCCGACAGTGTGCTGCTCCCAGCTGCACGCATTCAAAAACACAATTAAGCTCCTGAAACGTTCTCTGAAAGTAATTTTCTATCTTTACATTAATGAAAAGGACGAGGGACAGGACCACTTGGGGGGATCTCCCCCAGCGCCGGGACAAGGCACTGCAGCAAGTCGAGAGCTTCGTGTTTTTTTATTTTTTTTATTTAATGCATTTTTATATAGCGCAGACTTTACCCGAAGGTGTCAGAGCGCTGTACAATAGAACCAGTTACGTTACATGAGAAAAATGGTATAAAATAGAACGTTACAAAAATAAACAGGAGAGGTAGAGTAAAATCATATAGGCAATAACACAATATCAGACACAGCAATCAAGGGTGGGGAATGAACAAAAAGATGTTACAAATTTACAGTGATAAACTAGCTTCCTGGAGGGGTCTGAGAATGAGGGTATTAGTTCTGGAAGTGTCTTTGAAGGAGAAGAGATTTGAGGTCCGCTTTGAAAATCTGGATGGAGGTAGTGGCACGGAGCAATGGCGGAAGCGAGTTCCAGATTCTCACCGCATTACCTGAGAACGATTGAGCCATCGATCTTTCCTTTTTGAAGGAGGGGGGCTCAAGCAGAAACTTTGCTGCATTCCGAGAAGGTCTCGAGCCTCCTGACATTTTCAGTTTATTCACCAGGTAATGAGGGGAAGAAGTGTGCAAGGCTTTATGGGTGATGCAGGCAGTTTTATAAATGGATCTTGCCTCGATGGGAAGCCATCGAAGAGAAGACAGGATAGAAGTAATGTGGTCACTACGTTTGGATCCTGAAATAAAGCGAGCTGCTGAATGGAGGATGGATTTGAGGGGGGAGAGGTGAGATTTGGGTACGCCAGTCAGGAGAGAATTGCAGTAATCCAGTCTAGAGAGAACTAGCGATTGGACCAATGTTTTTAGGTCTTTCTCCGGGAAGAACCGACGGATCCCCCACAGAAGTCGCAGCTGGTAACGTGCGTTCTTAGCAATGGAGTTGATGTGGGAGATTAGGTTGAGTCTTTTGTCAAGTATGACACCTAGGGATTTAGCGCTGTCGACAATGACGGGTTTATTGTTGAGTAAATTCAGCTGATCCATCCAGGATTGAACCGGAGGAGGGGAGAGAGAGGTAGATAGGAGGAGGAATTCAGTTTTGGTGGGATTGAGAATGAGTTGGTGAACTAACATCCAGTTGTGAATAGAGTTGAGAGTAGAGTTGAGTAGTGAAAGATCGTGTGCGGAAGACACCTTGAGGTAGATTTGGCTTTTATCCGCATAGAGATGGTAGTGGATCCCAGATTTACTAAGGAGGTTCCAGATAGAGATTAAACAGAGTGGGTGCAAGGATAGAACCTTGAGGGACGCCTTGACCTACCGCAAATGGAGGCGAAAGACTGTTCGCTATCTTGATCATTTGTGATCTGTCCGAGAGGAATGAGGCAAACCATTTAAGCACTGTGCCTTCCACGCCCATTCTCTGTTGAAGAATGTTGAGGAGGGTGTTGTGATTAACAGTGTCAAATGCTGCAGAGAGGTCAAGAAGAATCAGAAGGCACGATTCCCCAGAATCGAGTATATGCAGCGCATCATCAATCACTTGCAGCAGGGCTGTTTCAGTGCTGCAATTTTGGATTTAACCCGACTGGAACACGTGAAGGAGATTAAAGTGTTGATGAAGGCATGCACGGCAGCGACGAGAACGGTCTCTTCCGAGGGCCTCCCCCATAATCAGGCCGAGGAAGCTCTTTATTGAGTCGGAGCAGTGTTACCTGGAGAGCCGGGTGCTGCTTCCGCAGCACTGCGCGGAGCGAAACCCGCGCTCCCTGACCAAGTTTATTCTGACATTATTAGAACATATTCAGCAATAACCGGCCGCACGCCTGCAGGAGGAAGCACCTCCAGAACCTTCCAGTATAAATATGCAACACGACTGGGAGAGGCGTTTAGGTATTTATCAAGCTGCGTAAAAGCATTTCATTCAAACTGCGACACAGATAACAGAAACAATCTTTTCAGAGGCGAGCAATGCACGTCACGGACTCCGTTACTCAATTACGACGAAGTGAGAGCACGCGATAAGTGCCTCTGAAACAATGATTAGCGCTAAACTGGAAGTTCAAGCAGGACTTTATGTGGGATGCAAAAAAAATATTTGCAATGCTATAGGACTCGCATTTAAATGCAAGAGGTATTGCAAACAAACGGTCGCCATTGTCCCCGCTGCTTCGAAAGTGAACGCGGACATGGCACGGCTGGACGTAAGCAAAGCACGTCGTGCCTGAATTAAGAGAAACTCAATAAAGTAAACAGTACACGTACCGTGTAACAACCGAGTAAAGGGGCCGGTAGCCATGGGAGGATACAAATGAAGACATGGCCGTACTAAGGAGGGACTAACCAGCCTATATAGGAATCAGAAGACAGGATTTACGAAGGACAAAGACGCAAGCCAATGAAAAATATGGGTGGGGCTTCTCTCCCATAATGAACTGCCACAGATCATCCTCAGAGCAGCACTTGCGCGCTGGCTCAGGCTCGACCTAAAAATGAGAACATTTTGGGAAAATATTTGAAAGCTTTCAGCATTTTTGTTGAAAGGTATAGCAATTATGTGTAACTTCCTATTTCCGCAGTGATTCGGAATGGGAGTAATTCACAGGTGCAGAAAAATGTCAAATGCATGCACCACTGTGTGCCTGCCTCAGCTTTGACACGCAGTGGACATTTCTAGTTCAGTCAGTCCACCTGCCATATTGAGTCCCAGGTCTAAGTGTTTTACTGTCACATTCAAGATTTGTAAAACCTTCCTGACTGCGGTTAGAAACACTTCTTAACAAACCTTCAGTCAAGAAGCTTTTCCTCTGTCTGCCTATTTGCTCACAACCACGCCAGGCTCAAAACTGACGTATTAGGTAGTTATTTGGTATCTATTAACTGTCTGCCTTTAATGAGAATAGTGCAACTCTAGAAAGAAATGCAAATTGGACGTACTTTTGGCTGAGTCAAACATTGTAAAGTGAGAAATTTGTGGATCTATAAAAAGTCAATGTCTTGGTTGTGTGTAATGAAGTTTAACCTACATAACGTTACATTCATTTTATTGGCGTGAGTCGTGCCCATATTCTTAAATTAATTTAAATTCACTTTCTTTAAAAAATAATGTCCTATTCTAGTTCCAAATAACTTTAAATATAATCCTGACTTGAATGACATCACATAAGATCTAATAAAATAAAACTAAAATAATACGAACCTTACGTTAAGGCTAGCATTAAACTCGATTGAAATTCAAACAAATAACTGCATTCTTATCCTAACACTAAATACACATCATAAAGGTGGGAGTACAAGTGCTTTGGTCGAAGTGATGGAGGGGGCAAATGGTGGAACTAAGAAATGGTTTCGAAGAAATGGTAGGATACTGATTCAAATACACCCACACCCACATATACACACACACATGCACCCACACAGACATACACGCTCACCCACATACACACACATATACACACACACATACACACACACACACATACACACACAGACATACACCCACACCCATATACACACACATGTACACACACATACACACACACACACACATACACCCACATACACACACATATACACACACACACAGACATACACCCATACCCACATACATAAACATATACACACACACACATACACCCACACCCGCATACACACACATATACACACACACATACACACACCCAGACATACTCACACACCCACATACACACACACATATACACACACACATATACAGACATACACCCACACCCACATACACACATACACACACACATACACACACAGACATACACCCACATACACACACATATAGACACACACATACACACACACACAGACATACACACACAGACATACACCCACACACACATATACACACACACACATACACCCACACCCACACCCACACACATATACACACACACAAACACACACATACACACACACACACACATACACACACTGACACACACACAAATATTGCACACAAAAATATACCCAAATACATATTAATGCAAGAACAAGCACGAGATCACACAAACACAGGTATGACACCACAGGTCCTAGCCTCCTTAAGCCAATGTGAATAGGGTGAGGGGTTTTAAAGGTGATTGTGTGCTATGTGTTTCAACAATCTTAATCATAATGGTAATAATGGTGTTTCTGAAGGAGGTCAAGGGATGTCGTCAACGGGAGAAGAAAGTCGTGAGCTACAAGCTCCAGTTTTTCCCAACAGTAGAGGATCTAACACAGCTTTAATTCAACCCTGACGTTCAGACTTCCAGACGCAACAGCCAGAAAACTTGTTGTCTTACTGTTTTGCAGGGAGAAGGATTGCTGCAGCTCAGTGACCACAGCTCGCCATGGAACACACCCTGCTCTGCATCTTCCTAATGATACTGCTTGCAGGTAAGAGACTTCACACAGGCCACATACATGTGCCTGGTTACAGCATGTAGGGACAGCCAGCTGGATGGAATGGGACATACGCCCTGGTCAGATTACATGCCGCAACATCTGGTGCAATGCAATTTTGCACTGACATTTGCACCCACTTCCCATCACCCAGTAGAAGAATGACAGTATGCAAGAATGGTGCACCAACCCACTGCTGAAGTCATTTTTGTGTTGCTCTTTTTGTGCGAATGCGGGTGCAATGTTGCACAGCACCGGTTGTGCATTGTGCATTCTTGTAGCTTATAGAAGCTGAGTAGAAACCAGTACACTAAGCAAGAGAGTCCCCAGTACTTTATCCACCCATCAGTGCATTCCAAATCAATGGGGCCGTCCAAAGAATGTCATCATCAAACATCTCAAAACCCCAGTAGACGTCATCAAAGCAAGCAACATTCCAGAATGCCTGCAGCCAGTGCTTGCTAGGTTGCAGGACGGGGTAAGGAGAACTGTGTTTTCTCTATACTGGATTTCCCATTTGAGAGGCTGCAGCCCTGTATAGAAAGTGTGTCTTGAATCTGAAATCCCTTCTGTATACAAGTCCTGTTGAAACATTACATTGTTCTGTAATGAGTGGACAGCCCTCAAGTGCCTTTGAATCTGTTTAGTGCGATCGAAACCTTACTAAGATCCTCAATACAAATGTATTACCTTTCTATCACTATATATGAGACCAAGTGATACCAGGACATATCATTTTGTGTTTTGCATTATGTTCTTTCCAAAACCTAAACACCCTGATATTATGAAGTTGCTGTAATCAGTATTTTTACTGGAAAAGCTACAAAGCTGGGATTACTAATCAGTAATCTTGACTGCTCGACTCTCCCTGCGTTGGTCCAATAGTTGTACCAGAGGGGTATGTCCGCCTTTACCACAGGTGCCGCTCTCACTAGCGGGGGAAGTTTCTGACAGTGCTTGCTCTCTTGGGACTCTGGGTATGGAATAACTAGAGAGAAGGGGTCAGTCCTATAACAAGGAAGGGAGAACAGGAGTGAACCAGGGAACTTGTCATTAGTCCGATCAGAGCCCACCATCGCTTCCTTGTCCTATGCAGCCTTCAGCCTGATCTCGGAGGCCGAGAAGAAAAAAGAATGCCCACTTTAGGTACAACGTCACCCATCTATTTCAAACGAGCCAACAAGTTGTACCACAACACATTACTTAAGGGTACCAGAAGGAAACATCCGGGTCCCCAATTCCAGAAAAGCAGTTGCTCAATTATGCCCCTAAAACATCTATACGAAGTCCTACAGAGCTGCAGGTAGAGTAGTCACCAGTGGTTTATAAGGCAATAAAACTAAGGGCATAGAGATGAAGTAACATTCTTCACCCCTTGGTAGGAAGGACTGGAGCCAAAGGACACATTGTTGCTCTGTTCATAGTTACCTGACTGGGAAGGACATCGAGGTGTAACAACAGACAAGATGTAAGAGAAAGAAGAGTTACTAATGAAACAAAGAGACCCCTTAGTGAAAACAGCACGGCCTCAGTAAAGTGCTCACCTATGAGTAAACACCACCATATGAGAGGGCCTTGACATTAATGCATCTTACTCCCCTAACCTCCAGGTTGAGGTGAATGACATAAAAGGAATCAGGCACTTCATGGTATCTTCAGACAGTGACTAACAGTGGGGATTAGTTAGTGCTGTCAGGACTAACATTACATCCCAAACCGAAGCTGGGTTAAGGACCCACACCAAAGATTCCTGGATGGCTCTGATGACTGCCTATTATACACGACGCAAGGTCACTCCCGATCATAACACAAGGCCTCCCTAAATTAATTGTAGTACACTACCTGCTGCACAGCTTCAGAGATTTATCTCAACTTCAATGCCCTGGAAAACAAAAGAGAGGCAGTTGTGGCCTCAGGCCCCCCTCATGGAGCGCAGGTGCCAACGATGAATGGATGCCGACCCGCAGAGGCCGGTCCCAAGGACACTCCTAAATGCTATCGCCATGCCCCTAAATCCCCAGGTCAGCAGTCAAAACCAAGCATCGAAGATAGTTAAGAGAGCAGCAGCAGCCACAGTGGGGCTACTAAAGGACTGAAGTGGGGAACCATCCCACTACCATAGATGCCCTGTGCCTGCTAGAAGAGTGAAAAGTATAGAACATGATAGGGCTGTAAAGAGCTATTCGGATGTAAAAACAACAAAAATAAATAAAAAGAAAAGAAAAGAAAATCATAAAGCAAATGAAACACATTTTAATAATTAAAATTACACCAAGACTATAAAAATCCAATAACAGGAACTGGAGATATGAATTTGTAAAGATTTATATAAAATAGTGCCAAAAGCATTAAGCCCCAACTGCAATCAACTGGTCACGGTAAACTGGTACCTAGGCGTGATTTACAGCTGGCCATAATGGAGAAGTCCAACCAGACACAGTTAAGGGTTCCTGGACCTCAGGAACAGCACTTGGGGTCAGGGCTCACTCCAGCAGATGCCACCAGTAGGGTCCAGGCCAGGTCCAGTTTAAATGCTAGTAATCTTCACAAAAGGCCTCTTGTAGTATGCAGTGTCCCTGTAGCTTGAACAGGAGGTCAGCCCTATGACCCTTGAAATTCACTTCTTTATCCTGGGTTCAAGACGGAGCAGGTCCAGTCCTTCAGGACTCCTTTGGGTCTCGGACAGCAGGTCTAGTCCTTCAGGACTCCTTTGGTTCTTGGACAGCAGGTCTAGTCTTTCAGGACTCCTTTGGGTCTCAGACAGCAGGTCTAGTCCTTCAGGACTCCGTTGGGTCTTGGACAGCAGGTCCAGTCCTTCAGGACTCCTTTGGGTCTCAGACAGCAGGTCCAGTCCTTCAGGACTCCCTTTGGGTCTCGGACAGCAGGTCCAGTCCTTCAGGACTCCTTTGGGTCTCGGACAGCAGGTCCAGTTCTCTTCTGATCGTCCTCATGTTCAGGAGTGGTCTGAGGGAACCGGGAATGTCAGTTTTATGCCTGTCAGTAGCTTGCAGGTGGGGGCCTGTTCTGTGCCTGTCGCATCCTAACTTAACACAACATAATATAACATTGTATAACAGGCTTTTTACGACTGGTTCACAAAGGGTAAAGTGAACAGCGTTCTACAGGCAGACGCGGGTGCAGAACGGGTCAGTGAGCATGATCACAGTGAATGTGCTGTTCCCATTGGAGGCTCGAACCTGCGCATCAGTGTAATATAAACCAGAGCGGCTGATCCAGCCATTCCACCTTTCAATGTGCAGGCGTCAACCTGGCCTCCACCTTAAAAACAAGGGCGTAGCTTGGTCATTAAGATTGAGGGGGACGGTGAGCGCCCTATTTCCCGACAATCACGCTGGCATATATTGTTTAAATACATTAAACGGCAAGCAGGGTGCATGAGAGGGGCTTAAGGGGCAGTGGAAAGGGAGAGGAATGAGGATTGGGAGAAGTACTGAGTGAGAGAAACACAATATTTTGCCAAATAAAATTTTTTAGGACTTTCAAAACAGAGATGAGAGTGTGTGTGTTTTTGACAGAGTGCTCATGCAAAAATCCGAGGTGAAATCCGTCAGGCATCTCACCACACCTGACTGAGAGCACCTGCGCCCCACTATTCATCAGAAAATACATTTACTGGGGGGGAGGGGGTGTAACACCCCAAACACCCCCCTGAAGCTATGCCCCTGTTTAACAAGCATTTGCAATGCAATAGGTCTCGCATTTACGCAAGTTTAAGCTATTGGCATTGTAAATGACAATGTGTTTTATTTATGTTTCAAAAACCAAAACATAAATAAAAGGCATTGTCATTTACAATGCCAATAGCTCAAACTCGCGTAAATGCGAGACCTGTTGCATTGCAAATGCTTGTTTTGAGTTGTCCTTATTCAGCCCATAAAAAGTTCCCTTGTGGGCAGTTTCACTCAAAGCAAATAACTAGTCTGAGGAATGGCTCATCTCAATGTTAATTTTTGAGTCACAATTATTATTTGCTCCTGTGTGAGCCAACTGGAAAGTTGCCAATAGGAAGTTGCCAATAAGCGTATCAGTGTTATTTTTTCATAGCTGCATGTGGGCCTACGTCAAGTATGACACATTCAGTCTGTCCTGGCTTAAACTGACCAACACATTTAATTCTGGAACTTGTGGTTTCACTTTTTACATTTTATGGACCGATAATTTCCAGCATGCAATATGATTTGGGCTTAAAAAATGGGACTGGTTGATGGTGTGACATGTGACCTGAGGCCACTTGGTAGCTATGTTTTGTGAAATGTTGATGTGTGCGGTATACATAAGTGCTTTGCAAGTCCAAAAGAATGGGGCTCCTTGGCTGGAGTCTGGTTCATCGAGATGGGGGTTCAAGAATAGACACACTCACAGACTATGTATTTTTTGCATCTGCAATCTGTATGGGATTAACTGGAGAGGGGTATAAAACCTGTGAACCAGTAAGGTTAAAGGAGCGTTCTTAAAAGAAGTCATGCTCTTTTGGACCAGTTACACTTTCTGGTAACTTATTAAGTTATGGGAACTGGAAATATTTAGATGTTCAATCATTCGTCAAGATTGGGTGGCAGTGAAAAGCCGGGATTCCTTGGATGTTTAACAAACAAACTGCTCGTGTTTACTCAGCTTGATCACCACGTGCGCTTCTCACACCTACACAGATGAATGATTGAATGGCCAGCGCCCCACCCAGCGTGGATCAAGAGAGGTCTGTACAATCAGCCATCACACCGGGCTTGTTGACTACGGGCCATGAGCATTTTGACACAGGGGGACACGAGTTCAGGCATTTAGTGGAGGGATGCAATAGGCAGCGATTCCCAACTGGAAACAATCCACGCCCCAACACACGCACTCGGCACCCCACACACACCAGGTTGCACATATAGTCAAGGCACAGTGCACAGACGGGCACAAAGTCTTCCAGGTAAAACTAATTTACATGTCACTTTAATATTCAGTTTTAGAAGCATCAGTTCTACTTCATTGAACAATAACACGGGCCCTAGCAAACTGGGCCGCATGACCTCAAAACAACAAAGAGAGCTGCGCTCCTCAGAACTCTTTAGATAAAACTATATGTCACACAAGAGTACTCATGTACAGCTGTACACAGAAACACTCAGAATGTATAAAGGGTATAGGTAAAGGTGTTTGTTCATTGTGCAAAAAAACAAGCATTGGCATTACCAATAGGTCTCGCCTTTGGGACCTTATAAGTTTAGCCATGCAGCAGATTATCCCCTATTAGCATGCCCACACACTCAACATTTTCGAATAATCATATACTTTTTATTTAAAGTCGATATGAAATGAGCCAAGATGCGTTGGAGATTAATGGGCAGCATGCCTGGAGTATGGGTGCCAAGGCGGGACGTGGCAGGTGTGATGGTGACGAGCACGCACGTGTGACTATTGACCTTGGCAGCATTATTATGATATATTGAGAGGGTGACTGTATAAAAGGGGGGCATGCTGTATTAATGCTGTTGCATGGTGCAGCACTGCTTACTATTTACTTATAGTTTTTAGTTAGAGGCTTGCCTGGTCTTTCCCCAAACCCCTTCTGTTTTTTTCTGGATTTTAAGAATGAAAAGGAAGTATATGCGATGCGGAGCAGTTAGCGCCATGTGTGCAGTGGAGGTAATCAGTGCCCCGGTGTTATTCCTGGCTCAGAATACGGAGGGGAAGAGTGTTGAACAGTAGGAGGGGGTTAAGAGAGAGGAGTTGAGAACTGGTGGCAAAGTGAGGGGGGCAACATCTTCAAATCCACTGTAAAACGCAAATAACAACAGTGAAGGGCAGGGGGAGGGTAAGGAGCAAAAAATGTCAAACAGAATTACATGAAATGTGAGGAGGCAATGCAAGTAAAGGATGAATCGCAGCGTTCGTGAAACTGGCACAGTGCTGAGAGTTAAAAGTATATTTAAAGTCTTTAAAAAAATGGAGGTGGGCGAGCCGCGCCGTGCAGAACAAAAGGCGCAGCCGCCATACTTAAAGACACAGCATGTGAAATGTAAGCAGGAACAACATGATAACCTTAACGCATTTACACTTATTATTTATAAATCACATGAGCATGAAGAGGAAGGAGCGGCCAGAGAGTGTTAACGGCTGAGCGTTGTTTTTTTATTTAGCTGGGGAGCAGTGTGGTGTGCTGGGTGAGGGGGCGGAAGACTGCTCCAAGCTCTTGCCATGACGTGCCAGGAGTGTAGCGCAAAAGAGAAAGCATGCGAGAAGACACAAAAGCGAAGATACCATACGCCAGTGTGTTGTAAGCTTGTGCTTTAACTCTTTCATTTACGGTAAGATATCCGATGTCAACACAGTGACAACAAGTGTTATCACATTCATTACACGGGGCCCCAGGGGTGGAGGAGGCGGGGGAGGCATGCAGATTATAACTTGAAATAAATACGGCTATTTGTAACAGCTGAGTGGTAGAAGATAAAGCGCGGCACTCGTGAAACGGGCGCTGCGCTGAGTTAAAGTATATTTAAAGTCTTTGAAAACAAGAGCCCTGCACTGTAAGCAGACACCTTCAAAGCCCCAGCCCTCGCCCCCTGACCCCTCCCAGAAGCGCACATAATCGTAAACAGCCTTGTTAAAGGCACCCGCTGTCGAAGCTATAAAAAATGAGGAATGCAGCTGCCACCCTGCGCGCCGCTGCTCGCTCCCGAGAGCAAAACGCTGTGAGAGTGAACATTAAAAAAGAAGGTGGGACATGCACCCGCCTTTAGCCATTTGCATGCTTTCGTTAGTGAAAGACACACGCAAAAGCCAATCCTAAGTGTGGGAGGAGTCAGACCCACACAGAAGTTTAGAGTGCTCACAAGAAGCCTCCCATAGAGCAGCACATGCACGCTGCATTAGGCTCGACCTTAAAAAACAACAGCAATTAAGAAATACGCACTACTTACAACAATAAATACACCTAAGCGCCGAACAACTACCAGTGTCAGATGTGCATTCTTAACAAAGCCCATCAGGAACGCAACGCAACGTCACGTGCGGCATCAAAGTCCATCACTGATTAATGAAGTCACCTAAATACCCAAATGCCCTGTTTACACCAATACCTTTGCCTCGAGTTCACGATATAGAAAACTGTAAAAAAAATATATTACGTATATGCTGCTGGCTACGAAGTCATAACTATCTGAAGGTGGACACAGGGCATGGGAACATCCAGGAGCTATACGGAGTAGCGGCCCCAGTTCCCCTCCCAGCTCGCTGTAACCCCAACCCATGTTTTAAACCTGCTCTCCAGACTACTGGCCGATGCTCCTCGCCTGCTCCCTGTCCCATAAAGGATCCTATTCACTTTTCACAGCTCCCGCTCCGGAAGGTTATTCTCCAGAGCCCGTTCCACCGATCCCATGGCGAGGCGCTGTGGGGCTCAGTATCTACATCCAAGTAGGAGCATCCACAGCAGGGGGTGGAGCCATGGGGGAAAATGGAGAACCCCTGGGAGTGTGCTCGGGGAGATTTGGCCCTAGGAAAGAGAGGGGTGACAACTTAAGCGCTAAAGAAAGAGATGGGACAAGGGTCAGACAAGCGACTTCCATACTGATGGAAAGTAGCGCCTGTGTTCCTACAATCGATAACAGGCAGACAGTGAGGAAGAGTGCGAGCCAAGGAAGGTTTGAAGGGCGGGGCCAGCAGCAATGCGGAAAAAATAAGGAAAACAACAAGATAAAGGCACGCAAGCAGCGTGCGCGCAGCTGCTCGCGCCCGCGGCCATGCTCCATAGGAGTTAACTTTCACAATAAGCATTTGCAATGCAATAGGACTCGCATTTACGTGAGAATTATTGCATTGCAAACGAGAGTGCATACGGGCGGAGGGAGGGGGGCGAGCGAGAAGGCACAGATGTCGGGAGTGTGGGGCGGGAGGGGGGAGTGAGAAAGCAAAGACATCGGGAGTGCGGGTGGGGGAGCGGGGAAAAAATAGTGCTTATAAATAACACGTAGGGTGCAGTGTAACACTCCATGCAAAGGGGCCAATAGCCATGGGAGGGTACAAATGACGATTTTCCGTTCTGATTTGTGACCCCGTCTTTCGTCCAAGACAGTGGCAGGAGGACGCACTTCACGTCGCTTTCATGGGCCCAGTGCTTCCGGCCTTCTACTTTCACTGTGGTCCTAGTTGCCAGCAATGCCTGTGCTGGTTCCCTTTATCTCGGCTCCAAGCTGGACTGGCGCTGACTCCCCAGGCTGGCTCTGATGTCCGGGCCCCTCTGGCAATGGTTGTAGGGCAGCAGATATCTATTGGTGGTCAGAACAAAGATCTTTAGACAAGGCATACAAATAATCTATCAACAGAGAGGATACTCTATTTCAGAAAACTTCTTTAGTCTCTGGGCGCCCCATGCAGTAGCAGGGCACCCAAGAACCACTTCATCTATCTGAGAGTAAAAAAAAACACCCTGGACCTATTAGTGAGTATAAAAGGAACTTTTGGTGAACTGACAAGAGTAAAACGTTACACGATTTGATTTGTTTCTCCCAATCCCAAGCAGCCAAGGAAGTCTGTGTTTATTTTCTAAATTCTGAGGGAAAAAGAAAAACAATACGGACATACTCTGAATCCTTACATTTGTGTATTCCTATATTATTCATCTGAAGAACCTAAAAAAAATGTAATTTATAGAACAAGCATTCTTTTGTGCTTCTTGTCTTAACAAGCTTGTGTTTCATAAGTCATATAGTTCACTACACTTCTACTTATGAACCTTCCACTACTTGTACAGGACTGCAGACACTTCTAAAATTATTTTTCTTACGTAAAAACACCTACATTTTACGCTTAGGACCATGCTCTCATGTTATAGGCGTGGCGGGAAAATCTAAAAACTGCTAATTTAACAGGGATCCTTACTACATAAATAACTAACAAAACCTCAACATAGTGGGTACATGAAGTTCTCCAGCAGAACCTGGTATGGCAAACAAACTCCTATAAATCAATATTTTCCTTCAAAATGTTTTCTAAGGATCACACGGGCGTCTTTCCTAACATTGTGAACCCTTGTGCATTCTACTTTTCACGATCTGGGCTATGTAACATCATTTTCAAAGAAAAAAAGCCTATTCCCCAAATCTAATAAGGGCTGTCAGCTGAATTAAAGCGAGCCCAACCAATTATCTCATGGCCGTTCCTAGACAGCTTAAACAGGCTCGAGAGAGAGTGAGAAAAAAAAGAGAGAGAGAGAGAGAGAACATAAATTTGCTTACCCTTAATTTGCCCAGGAGCTAGCCTCCCCTCCCCCATTCGCCATTACCCCCCCTTTTGGCAGCTGGGCACAAACAGACTTGTAGAAGGTAAATAGCACATTGAGCTAACTAGAAAACATTAATAACCAACTACCAATTCCTTTAGCAATTGTACTAGTTTAACATGAGGGCGCATGAAAGCAAACTGAATTTCATTGCCTCCTTATGTTAGCCCTTGCACAGTAATCTATAAACTAAAACCATTATTTCTATATGCATGGCAGAGCTGTTCTCTACACATGGCCTACAGACGCCGCTACCCCTTGATAATGTTATTCAATAGGATAAACCCCACCTGCATATAAAACAGTGATATCCCCATGTGCTCCTAACAGAATATGCAATATTTCCTTTAGCTAATGTTACCAAAAACAGATCTGTGGTGTCCAATCTTGTTCCAGGAAGGCTCAATCAAGGCCATAAGGTCTTTGAAACAACTAAGTAAATTCTTCCATTTCTTAAATGTAGTTAAATTACTAATGACAATATCCTGAATATTATTAACATGAATTGGGAATTAATTTTACCCTAATTTTCCTAGGCACATTGTAGCCTCAGACATCATTAGAGCAAAATTTACATTACCTGTAGTGTTTTACCCTACAATGTTAGAATCAGGAAATTTAATTAATACAAAGGAATTAAGTTGTGAAACTACTCTTCAACATTACAAGCAGGTATTATATATATCTATGTTTTTCCTATTTAGAACAAGTGGCACTGGAGTGTGCATTTCCTTAACACGTGTTACAGGAAGCACTTGCTGTAACCCAAAATAGAAGCAAAACTACTGACAAGGAATATCTTCCCCGTTCCACCAAATACAGCCCTATTTATTCATTTATTTATATTATTACTGCAAGGGCTATAGACTAAATGTACAACTTGCATTTAGACAATTATATATGTACATGTATACAGCAGGAAATGCTGTGATGCTTTCATAGTTTGATGGAGGCCTCTAAAAGTGGAAATCACACACTGGCACGGTGACTAACCTTAGATAATAAAAGTGCTCAAACCCCTGCGTGGACATTTTTCTTTCAGTAGTGCTGGTCAATTCTAAATACAGAAATTGGCCTCTGACCCTTAAACCTGTTGTCCCCTGTCTGAGCAAGGCTATTCCATGCGGCCTTTACAATTCAAAGTAACTCTGGAGAAGCACAACTGAAAAGCAGTCCTGTTCCGTGCCTGTGTGCTGATAATTTTAAGGTAAGATGCAACTTGTATTCTTAATTATTTATGTACTTCTTGTGCATTGTGCGTTGTAGCACCTAAAAAATTGGCTCAAAATTTCAGTTTTCAGAATGCCATAATTCGCTCAGAACTATCGTGCATTAAGGTGCATAATGTAATTCACATGTCTGTACAGCTGCTCTATGCATAACTTTTAATAGTTTTTGTATTTGACACTGCAGCCATTAGGCCATACTACATTTTAAGTTTGTCACTAAGAGACAGTAATATTGGCGTTGTTAGATAATCTAATATTCAACCTTGTAATGTGGTGCAACAACATATTTTAACCAGTTGGAGATAGAAATCTTAATATGCACATTGAAATCTGAATACATACTTTGCACAGGATAATTTTCTACAGTGCTAAATATTATTGAATTGTCACAATTGTGTTATTAGACATAATTGGATCACAAATATGCAAAAACGAATTTAGTGCAATAACTTTTAATAATTGTTTACATGTAGTCAGTTTTTGAATAGTGATCACTAACCCTTTTTGTGATTTCTACATATGAAAAGCAAGCCTTATTCCTTTCCTTTTAGCCAAAATAATGAAACTGTATTTCTAACTTTCAAAATCAGTAGTCTTTAATGCACGTGCTTTGATACCATTTTGTACTAACTTAAACCCTAGTCCCCACAGCTTGATCTGTAGCTTGTACCCGGGCATAGCCATGTTTTATTTACTCAGCTGTGTTTTACGACCAGCAGGCGTCAACTTCCACGCTTCTTCAGGAGAAAAACCCTTTGCTGTATTCTAATGTCCTCAAAAAGTTTGTAAACCATGGATTACCTCCGTCTGTTCTGACAGACAGCTTCAAGCTCTCTTTCTAGCGCCGGGAATGAGCACGGTTCAGTCTATTTAAAACCCAGGCATTCCAAGCCAGTCAAAATCTATTGTTTTGCAATGTGATAAAAGAGGCGCTTTTATTTTAGCAGCAACTAACTACTCAGATAATGTGAATGCCTTTTAATATTTAATATAATGTATCTAAGAATAATGCTGTAACATTTTGTATTGAGTCCTAGTTGTGTAAAACACACAAATTCGTTTTTTGTTTTTTTTCTTTCTGTGAGGCCTATTTTTTCCCTACATAGGGGCCGATTCCGATCTCGGTCGGAGGCGCACCTAACACCATTCGGTCGGGAAAAAAGCCATGCGAATGCCTGTTTCCCGACCGATCCGCACATTATTCCGAACGAGCAAGTACGATGCGCACAACAGCATAGATTCCGACCCAGTCGTACTCACCCAATCCAGGTCCTGTTCCCCGACCGAGCCAGATCCGTAAACGCAGAATCGAGTCGCACGGAAGCCAAAATGCAGCCCCGTCCGGCCGGACAAGTACGATGCGCTTCCCGTACGCGCCGAACCCGTCGCTATGCACGGCACGTCAAAGCATCCGGGAGAGGCGCACATAAGCTCCGATTCGCGCCACAACACGATCCACGGCTACGAGACGAACATGCCAGCGACGAGGACGAGGCGAAGCAATGAGAAAGACGAACGAGACGAACCAACCATGAATCCCATCGTTCCGATCCTACCAATATTCTACATCTACTACCGGAACAGGCACGGACGCGTACGGCGCAAAAGGTAAGTCAGACACCAACCACAAAAACAAACTACACGTACCCGACATATCACACACACACAGAGGGATGCAGAAATTACTTACACCAGCAACAGCAGCACCATAGGGGCGGGATGGCCATCACCAATGCCACATATACACATAGGGGCCCGGATGCCCACCACCACTACCACCCTTACCCAGGGGGTGCCAGATGCCTACCACTACTACCACCCCTACCCAGGGTGTGCCAGATGCCTACCACTACTACCACCTCTACCCAGGGGGTGCCAGATGCCTACCACTACTACCACCTCTACCCAGGGGGTGCCAGATGCCTACCACTACTACCACCTCTACCCAGAGGGTGCCAGATGCCTACCACTACTACCACCCCTACCCAGGGGGTGCCAGATGCCTACCACTACTCCCACCTCTACCCAGGCGGTGCCAGATGCCTACCACTACTACCACCTCTACCCAGGGGGTGCCAGATGCCTACCACTACTACCACCCCTACCCAGGGGGTGCCAGATGCATACCACTACTACCACCTCTACCCAGGGGGTGCCAGATGCCTACCACTACTACCACCTCTACCCATGGGGCGCTGGATGCCTGTCACTACTACCACCCTTACCCAGGGGTGCCAGATGCCTACCACTACTACCACCTCTACCCAGGGGGTGCCAGATGCCTACCACTACTACCACCCCTACCCAGGGGGTACCAGATGCCTACCACTACTACCACCCTTACCCAGGGGTGCCAGATGCCTACCACTACTACCACCCTTACCCAGGGGTGCCAGATGCCTACCACTGCTACCACCTCTACCCAGGGGGTGCCAGATGCCTACCACTACTACCACCTCTACCCAGGGTGTGCCAGATGCCTACCACTACTACCACCTCTACCCAGGGGGTGCCAGATGCCTACCACTACTACCACCCCTACCCAGGGGTGCCAGATGCCTACCACTACTACCACCTCTACCCAGGGGGTGCCAGATGCCTACCACTACTACCAGCTCTACCCAGGGGGTGCCAGATGCCTACCACTACTACCACCCCTACCCAGGGAGTGCCAGATGCTTACCACTACTACCACCTCTACCCAGGATGTGCCAGATGCCTACCACCTCTACCCATGGGGGGCTGGATGCCTGTCACTACTACCACCCTTACCCAGGGGGTGCCAGATGCCTACCACTACTACCACCTCTACCCAGGGGGTACCAGATGCCTACCACTACTACCACCCCTACCCAGGGGGTGCCAGATGCCTACCTCTACTACCACCCTTACCCAGGGGGTGCCAGATGCCTACCACTACTACCACCCTTACCCAGGGGGTGCCAGATGCCTACCACTACTACCACCTCTACCCAGGGGGTGCCAGATGACTACCACTACTACCACCCTTACCCAGGGGCTGCAGGATGCCTACCACTACTACCACCCTTACCCAGGGGGTGCCAGATGCCTACCACTACTACCACCTCTACCCATGGGGGGCCGGATGCCTACCACTACTACCACCTCTACCCATGGGGGGCTGGATGCCTGTCACTACTACCACCCCTACCCAGGGGGTGCCAGATGCCTACCACTACTACCACATCTACCCATGGGGGGATGGATGCCTGTCACTACTACCACCCCTACCCATGGGGTGCCAGATGCCTACCACTACTACCACCTCTACCCATGGGGGGCTGGATGCCTGTCACTACTACCACCTCTACCCAGGGGGTGCCAGATGCCTACCACTACTACCACCCCTACCCAGGGGGTGCCAGATGCCTACCACTACTACCACCTATACCCATGGGGGCTGGATGCCTACCACTACTACCACCTCTACCCATGGGGGGCTGGATGCCTGTCACTACTACCACCCCTACCCAGGGGTGCCAGATGCCTACCACTACTATCACCTCTACCCATGGGGAGCTGGATGCCTACCACTACTACCACCTCTACCCAGGGGGTGCCAGATGCCTACCACTACTACCACCCTTACCCAGGGGTGCCAGATGCCTACCACTACTACCACCCTTACCCAGGGGTGCCAGATGCCTACCACTACTACCACCTCTACCCATGGGGGGCTGGATGCCTACCACTACTACCACCTCTACCCATGGGGGGCTGGATGCCTGTCACTACTACCACCCCTACCCATGGGGGGCTGGATGCCTACCACTACTACCACCTCTACCCATGGGGGGCTGGATGCCTGTCACTACTACCACCTCTACCCAGGGGGTACCAGATGCCTACCACTACTACCACCTCTACCCATGGGGGGCTGGATGCCTGTCACTACTACCACCCCTACCCAGGGGGTGCCAGATGCCTACCACTACTACCACCTCTACCCAGGGGGTGCCAGATGCCTACCACTACTACCACCTCTACCCAGGGGGTGCCAGATGCCTACCACTACTACCACCTTTACCCAGGGGGTGCCAGATGCCTACCACTACTACCACCTCTACCCATGGGGGGCTGGATGCCTACCACCAACAACACCCCCACTCACAGGATGGCTAATACATGACACAACAAGCACACACCAACATAAAGAATGCAACATAAAGACATCCCCCCCAACACCATGACAAGTGTGTGTAGACTGTGTCAAATGCCTACAACACTGAACATGACTTTGAACATACAATGTGACCCCCTATCACATGTGCCACACATAAATGTGTGTGGCCCCCACAATGCAAGCAGGCCATGACCATTGTGGCAATGGGGTCCAAAACCCCATCATCACAGTGACCAAAATGTAAGTGTGGGGTCCATAGCTGAAGCACATTTTGAACATTGTGGCAATGGGGTCCAAACCCCCATCATCACAGTGACCAAAATGTAAGTGTGGGGTCCATAGCTGAAGCACATCTTAAACATTGTGGCAATGGGGTCCAAACCCCCATCATCACAGTGACCAAAATGTAAGTTTGGAGTCCATAGCTGAAGCACATTTTAAACATTGTGGCAATGGGGTCCAAACCCCCATCATCACAGTGACCAAAATGTAAGTGTTGACAAAGAAAAAGCTGCAACTGCCAAACTGCATGGATGATTCCTGGTCACAGAACAACAAACAGATCAGTGGCAAAGTAGTGCTTGTGTCCCATAGCAACATAGATTGGGGGAGGGAAACAGTGCAGTGCAAATAAGACATACCTTTGGCCATGTGCAGACAAACATCACCCATGGGGGCTGACACTGTCAACATTCATCAATGACACAATGACAGAAGTGACCATCAGAATGCAGACCCACATATTTGCACCAATGGGCACACAAATGCAGATACCCTGTGGAGACTGTAGATGTGAGGTGAACAGATACCATACCATGGCAGCAATGGGACACACAAACAATGATCATTGTGCTGACTGATGACCTAGGAGTCCCAGGGACAGCAGGGGAAACACACCAAACAACATACAGCCAATGGCACACTAAAGATATGCCAATGCAGTGGTGCAGATGCACAAACACAAACAGGCAGACCCACACTGCACATCAAACACAACAGGTGAGGAGGGGGGGGGTACCAGCGTCCCCAGGCAACCACACAACACATGAGGAGGCCTGAATACCAATTACACAGATGTGCATACAGTGCCACACAAAGGTAACTCATGGATCTAAATCCCCTATGTGGGCAATCAGGCATTGTCAGATGAGAGGGAGCACAAATCACACATGTCACACAAGCATGTAGGAACAGCAACTGACACAGCAAGACACAGAGACACCACAGCACTACCCCCAGGGCCCCCACAATGTGGTGACCCTGGGCTGCATTACAATCCCACTGTGATGACAAAGCTAGATGTCGTTCACACTGTGAACCACAGTCATGTGTCCTGAGCAACAAACTACCATCACACCTACTCAAGCACTAATCAATCAGCACGGCCAGTAAGCCAAGGCCAACATGGAGGCAGGGGTCTAGCCGGGCAACAACTCTCATCTGCACACACTCAACACCACACACCTCGTCCTCGAACAATGTGCAGCAGTGAAGCTCACATGCACTGGTGACATTGCACATGCACCCATGACAATCCCAGGGGGGGTGGTGGGAACCAAGGTGCAGAAACACATCACACATGGCCACTCAACAAGACTCCTGAATGTCTGACACACTGCACACTACGCTGTACATGGACATGATGGCAATACCACACCAACCAATGGGATCCCAGCCACAGTCACACACCAATGAAGAAGCCAAGGTCACCCACAAAGAACACACAGAGACAACTACCAACATTGCAGCCCTGACCCTGAGGAGTGCCAGCAGTCACACACACAACGTGTCACAACCAATGAAAGCTAACACAAACCGGAAATCACATGACAGGTGTAAACAACAAGTGCCAAGGGGAATCCTGACTGTGACCCATCAGCGTCTGCCCACAAACTCAGCCCTGACAGCAAACACACCTATGGGTGACACCCTGATGACCAGTAATGTGCCATGCACCCACATCACAGAGAACCCAGGGAGAAGACTTTGGGGGAACATAGGTCAACTCAGCAAGCATCACAAACAGGAACATCACTAGGGATCCCAGCATGCACAGCAAAATGGAAGTGAACACACAGACATGCTCATACAACACACACCTTGGGCGCAGGCGATGTCACAGGAGTACACACTGCCATGAGGGGACTCCACTCCTGTGTGAGGAAAGCTGTGCCATATGTCGCATCAGTAGGGCTCCATCATGTCAGCAGAACACTTGGTCACACAGTCAACAATTAGCACCAAATGAAGGCTCCCGTCACATCAGCCTGGTCATGGGAGTGTCAACGAAATCATCAGCACAGATCCAACACACATGTATAGCAAGTTGCACTGACAACACAGATGAGTCCTTCCCCATTGATGCCCAAACCTGCATGTCCAGTGGAGATGGCCACACGGTCAGGGAAGTAGATTAATTGAACAATGGCAAGCACAACAGATGTGCAGGGGTGGAAGCCACAGATGTGACATTTCTAATGTAAGTAGGAAATCCCATTGCCAAATATTGAAAACATGACACCCTCAGATGCTGCTAAGGATGACATGGATACACCACAGGATAGGACACAGTCCCCCTGGACCACATGGGTTCCTGCACAGTAACACTTCATTTTCATGAGGCCAAATATCACCATCACTGCAGCAAGGGCATGGTTAGCATCATCAACATCATGTACATCAGAAGTAAAAGCACTAGAGAACAGAAAGTTGCTTTATTCAGCATATGTGGGTTCAAAAGTTGAAGTCATGTAAAAAATAAACAAAGGCCAATGGCCAGTCCATCATGAAAGTCAAAACAGGGTGACAGTGGCAGATGTCACCCTACGCATGCCTGCACTGATAAAAACCAGGGACAATCCCCTAGGAGGGGCGTACGGGGGGGCAGGCCAGGCACCGCAGGGACAGGATCAGGGCTCACCAGGAGGAGTCAGGGAAGGGGTGGTGGGTGCTGGAGAGCCACTGACAACTGCAGTGGAGGTGTCTGACATGGTGTGTGCCGGCACAACTGGGGGGCATGACTCAGATGGTGTGGGTGCCGGCACGACTGCAGTGGACCGTGCAGATGGAGTGGACAGGTTCGCCACTGCAGTGCCCAAGTCAGACAGGGTGGTAGTGGACTCCACTGCAGTGCCTACCTCCAAGGGAGGAGAATGGGGATCAGGTAAGGTGGGCAGGACAGAGGGGGAGGACACCCTCACCACACCAGTGGCACAGACAAGCGCAGCGGGGGTGTGGGGCCGGAAGAGCAAGTGGCAGGGGGAGAAGGCCTGATCCTTTTGGGGATGGTGTATCTGTGGGTGGGGGAACCTGGGGCAGGGTGTGGTGGGGGCACCTGTGGAGTGGGGGCCTGAGGGATGGAGGAAGGAGACTTGGTGCCTGAGCTGCAGGGCGGTGGCGGGGTCTTGCTCTTCCGGGTCCGGGGGGACTTGCGGGTGGGGGCGTCAGTCGGTCTGCACCTGGGGGAGGGTGTCCGGGGGCGAGGGGCACTCCGCTCCATGTGGGTGGGCTTCCTCTTCCCCCTGAATGCTGTATCAGCTGGATCGGAGGGGAAGAGGCCGAGGTCACTGAGGAAGAGCCGCTGTGTCTTTGGGGTTGCAGGTGAGGCAAGGGATGGGGCTTTGGAGGGAGAGGCAACTGAGGACTGCGCAGTGCTCGTGGATGCGTGTGTGTGTGTCTGGGCCCCATCCCCTGTGAGTGTGGTTTCAGTCCCCTGACTGTGCGTGCGTGTGCATCTTGTTTGTGGCGTGTGTGTCTGTGTGCTGCACGTGTCTGTGCTGGTGTGTGCCTGTGCCGGTGTGTGTGTGCTTGGGACAGGTAAGGTGCTGGGAAGTGTGGATGGGGCAGAGGCAGGAGGGGTGAGGGACTGTCGGAGGAGGGACACTGCTGCCGTCAGGGAGGAGTCCTTGGACCTATTGCCCCTCTGTAGGGCAGACATGCCCGATGAGATGCCCTCCATGAACGACACCAGCTGAGTCAACAGAGTGGTGTGTGCATGGAGGACACTCAGCATCGCTGTCTGCCCTACATGGAGCTGGTGAAGGAGGTACACAGACTCCTCACTCAGGGCAGCAGGGGACACAGGGGCAGGGGTGCGGTGCCTGGCCCGAAGGAGACACGCTCCCGAACATGGGAGCCTCCACGGACCTCGGGAATGGGAGCCGATGGGAGGGCGGTGGTGGTGGTGGTGGCGGGGACAGCAACACTAGCTGGGGTGTGGTGGCTGCTGACACCCGCCTCCATAAGGGAGTCATCCTCCGAGCTGCTGTGGTCCTCAGCTGAGGTGGATGGTGCTGAGGACTCCTCGGTGTGGCTCCCCTCGCCCTCCCTGCCACTGGGTCCCTCCGACCACTCCTCGGCTGCTGACCCAGTCTGGCTCTGCGGCTCCTCCTTGTCCGTGGAGCTGTCCCCTCCTGTGGCCGTGGATGTATCTGCAATCAATAGGGAAACAGACAGACATCAGTCACCTGCACCGAACGCACACACCACAGTAAGTACAGCACATTACAGAGCAAGCCCTGGCATCCTTAGTTGAACATTGCTAAAAGTGCCCAAACAGAACAGGAGAAGCCAATTGTCAGTCTGATGGTCAACCATGGCACTCACATCCCACCTGGCCTTGCACCCATCTGTCTGGTGTCTGTTGGATGGCAATACCCCAGTGTGGACACATGCACCACCTACACAGTAGTTGGACAGTGCAGAGAACCCGGTGAAGCATGTGGACATGCACACATCACAACTCTTGCCACTGAGTCAGTACAGGTGTCCGGATGAAAGGGATGCCCAGAGTCAAATAGGAAATGCATGTGATGCATACCAGCGACAGACACCATGATGCACCCATGTCCTGATAGCCATTGCCACAATGGTGTGCATGTAGCACATGTCACTCCCCTGCAGGATCACTAATAGGAAGTCACATGCCATGGCACAGCCATGCCTGCTAAGTCATACATCACTGTCTCCAGTCACATGGGCAGGGAAGCCAGACAACAACACTCTGCACTGTGTCACAGTAGTAGGTCATGGGGAATGCAAGTCCTGGAGCTGAACAAGTGCACATGTACATCCCCCACACACCACATCATCTGAACCCTTATCTGTCCAGGACATACCGATTGGACATATGGGAGACCTGTAACACTACCCTCTGAACCTGAGCACCTCACAATCTGCTGTGAATGGGAAACAGCTGCCTGAACTTCACATTCGCATACCCCAGTCTGCACGGTCAGGTGATCAAACACCTATGTGTCACACAAGTATCGTCTCCTATGGTCACATCTCCGGTGGCATGCTGAGCCCCAACCGAGAAACACCCCAGCAGACCTGACAACGAAGCCACAGCACACTGACACAGAGGCAGACACCTGAGGGGACAAATCACTGAGCACAACGTGTCAGCTGATACACAGGAGTGGGAGTACAGAGTGTATTGTATGGCCTGGAGTAGGCATGACTGTCCTGCCCCACATGAATGAGGGATGAGCCCTGGACAGTAGGCAGCTGGCTAAGTATGTGTGACACACGTAATATACACACTCCTGGGGCCCAAACATTGTTCCCACCCGCAGCATGGGTGTGTGCCAGATACCCCAGGCACATGTGGTGGATCAGCTCAGCAATTGGACCACATATCAAAGTAACACACAGATTACATGTCAGAACATAGGCATTGTGTAAGCAATGGACCCACCCATGATGCCCACCACAGAGTTAGGGAAACAGATGCTGTCCCCCACCTTGAGTCAAGCAAACTGCAAGGACACAGTACCCAAGTGACACAATTCCCTGACTGTAAGGGCCACACCTGGGTATCAGATGAGGAGTGGACAGTGCACAATAGAGGGACATGGGTCCTGGACCACATGACTGATGTACTGTGGAAGTTTAACCAGGCCAGAGGAGGGCACATAGCATGGCAGACATAGTTCACAAAGCAGTCATGGACTCACCCCCTCCTTGCTGCTCTGTGGCCTTCAGCTGCCCATCCAGATCAGGGAAGACCACCGCCAGGATCCTGAGCATGTGGGGGGTCAGGGTCCGGTGTCCGCCCCTCCTGCGAGGAGGCGACAGCTTCAGCTGGACCCGTGCGATCCTCCGGGTCCAGCCCCGAAGGTCCTGCCACCTCTTCTGGCAGTTGCGGATCCGGCGCTTGTAGACCCCCACGGATCTCACTGCCCGGACAATGGTCAGCCATATCTGCTGCTTCTGGTGGGCATCAACCTGTGAGGATGACAAAGTGAGAATGCCATTACTACACATGCAACATATCCGTGCATTACACAGTTGGATATACATGTCTCAATCACAGGGGCACATGATGTACACAGGCAGTGCAACGATGGCCATGGACAGTATGCCAGCAGTTACTACATGGTATCATTGCCTGGGAAGTAAAACCTTGTTTAAATGCACTGTCACTGCACTATACCTGTCCAGTGCATGTAACTACACACTATGGGGGTGACAACTACTCAGTGAGCCTGCTAGCCAGTGGTGTGCAGACTGTTAGCCTTGCTAGTCAGACAACATGCACATTTAGAAAGGCAGTGGACAGAACACTCACCTGCTCCCCTGGTGTCCCATACAGCTTGCTGTACTGTGGAAGGAGGTTGTCCAGCAGGGCCTGGTTCTCCTCAGTGCTGAAGGCTGGGGATCTCTCCACAGTACGTGCCATTGCAGGGTCCAGAGGGTGCAGATACAGCAGCAGTGTAGTGGCAGATGTCGTCCTGGAGCATGTAGTGCAGGCAAGTGAGCTCTCAGGGGAACAGCCAGCATTATATGTGTGCTGCAGAGGCAGATACTGTCCCATGTGTCCAAAGTGATAGGTCCAAGTCGTTTGCATCTTCTGAATCTGGCCAATCCATGGAATTGCACCACTTACACACGCCCACAGCATCCTTCAAAAGTTCAACTTCATGACACCCATGAATTTGCAACATTGTTGTGGGTGACCAACTGAATTTACAGCATCAGACTCGTTCAAAATTTGAAAACGCATCCGTTGCCAGGCCAGGCCATAGCCAATGGGTGCGCACCGATCGGTCCATTGCTGTTCAACGCGTACCTAGGATACAACGCGTACCCGCACACATTGAATGCAATGGGCCGGCCGGGCACACCGATCGGTCCATTGCTGTTCAACGCGTACCTAGGATACAACGCGTACCCGCACACATTGAATGCAATGGGCCGGCCGGGCACATCGATCGGTGCATTGCTGTTCAACGCGTACCCAGGATACAACGCGTACCCGCACACATTGAATGCAATGGGCCGGCCGGGCACACCGATCGGTCCATTGCTGTTCAACGCGTACCCAGGATACAACGCGTACCTGCACACATTAAATGCAATGGGCCGGCCGGGCACACCGATCGGTCCATTGCTGTTCAACGCGTACCTAGGATACAACGCGTACCCGCACACATTGAATGCAATGGGCCGGCCGGGCACACCGATCGGTCCATTGCTGTTCAACGCGTACCCAGGATACAACGCGTACCCGCACACATTGATTGCAATGGGCCGGGCGGGCACACCGATCGGTCCATTGCTGTTCAACGCGTACCCAGGATACAACGCGTACCCGCACACATTGAATGCAATGGGCCGGCCGGGCACACCGATCGGTCCATTGCTGTTCAAAGCGTACCTAGGATACAACGCGTACCCGCACACATTGAATGCAATGGGCCGGCCGGGCACACCGATCGGTCCATTGCTGTTCAACGCGTACCCAGGATACAACGCGTACCCGCACACATTGAATGCAATGGGCCGGCCGGGCACACCGATCGGTCCATTGCTGTTCAACGCGTACCCAGGATACAACGCGTACCCGCACACATTGAATGCAATGGGCCGGCTGGGCACACCGATCGGTCCATTGCTGTTCAACGCGTACCCAGGATACAACGCGTACCCGCACACATTGAATGCAATGGGCCGGCCGGGCACACCGATCGGTCCATTGCTGTTCAACGCGTACCCAGGATACAACGCGTACCCGCACACATTGAATGCAATGGCCAATGTGTGCGCACCGATCGGTCCATTGCTGTCCAACGCGTCCCTGTACAAGTCACTGGCATATGTCACCATGCCTGTCACAGGTGAACATATGCCAGCCACATATACTTCCCAGGGAGTGAGGGGCACACCTACAACACCACAGCCTGTCCAAACTGTATCCTAAGTCATGTAAGGCTGCATTACCTATTCCGTGTATGGGGGTGAACATGTTGTTCTGTGGGTGTCACTTGGGGGCAGCCACCCCCAGGCTGTGCACGTGTTCATGGGGACAGAATCCTTGGTGTTTCGTGTACATGACCACTGTGATGTGCAACTGTTCATATCTGAGCATGTGCCATGGTCACATTTCACGGTGGTGTATGTGTATGTCATGTCACATACCCCCTGAGTCCCATGTGGGACGGTATGTTTAACCCAGGGTGACCCATTGGCACAATAGTGATGGTCCTCCACAGTCTGTGTGCATGTTGTGTTTACAATGTCTCTGATTTCATGTGCACAATGGGAGACATTCTCCACATCCACGTTGTTTGTGCATGGACTTTGATGTTGTGCGTGTGTGTGTCACAGACGTCCATGTCTGTCCTGCCGAGGCAACAGGGACCACTACCTGTGGGGGTCATGGTTGTTTTGCTGTGGTGTATACATGATACACCATGTCATGCCAGTGTCCATGTGGCAATACAGGGTCCCTGGGAATCTACCTGTCGTCGAGCTGTGATGCCTGGGGCACATCTGTCCTCACATGTCACTGTGGGGTGTGTTTGTAACGTGGCAACAGGAGATGGGAACTGTGACACGGCCTCATGATATCCAATGGCACAACCTGGGACTTATTGATGCCACTTGTTGAACTGTGATGTTAGATGTTGGCCATGTATGTGCCATACATGTCCTTACGGAACTGAACACATCATGTACTTGTGCCTCATAATGATGTATCATGTGATATTGAGTGTGTTCAATGCCACATATGTGGGGTGACTGACAATCTTGCTTTCTTCACCTATGCACTGCAGGGCACCAGCTGTCCTTAGACCATTCCCTGACCTGGCAACGATGGTGGAACGTGACAGCATCCGACGGTACCACTTCACCAGGCAGCTGATTGAGGATTTGGCAGTGTGCTTGGCAACACATTTGCAACCTGGCCGGCCGTACCCTACAGCGCTGACCCCCAAGGTGAAGGTGATGGCAGCCCTACACTTCTTTGCCACCGGTACCTTTCAACACACTGTGGCGACTGCTGGTGGGATGTCACAGACCATGTTCAGCCGTGTGCTCCGCGATGTTTTGGAGGCTATGTTGATATACCTGAACCAGTACATCTATTTCCCTAGACTCCAACGACTCACTGACATGAAGAGTGACTTCTATGCCCTGGGGAGGATGCCGCATGTCATTGGCTCCATTGATGGGACACATGTGGCTTTGGTACCACCACAGGCCCAAGAGCAGGCATACAGGAACCGCAAACACTACCACTCGGTCAATACACTGGTGGTCAGTCTTGCAGATATGAGCATCTCACACGTGTGTGCCCGTTTCCCCGGTTCTGCACACGATGCCAACGTGATGAGGAGTAGTCGCATCCCGAGGATGATGTCACAGATGCGGAACCAGGGTGCCTGGCTTGTTGGTGTGTACTGACTTTGTACCATTGTGTGTGTTCTGCAATGTAGTGTTCCACCCTCTTTTCCAACTCAGCTAATGTGCAATTGTCTGTATGTAGGTGACTCCGGATACCCCAACATGCCATGGTTGCTGACGCCCCTCAGGAACCCTGTGACACCAGCCCAGATGCGCTACAATGAGGCACATGGTCGGACGAGGAGAGTGATTGAGCGGACATTTGGTCTCCTGAAGAGCCGCTTCCGCTGCCTGGACAAGACAGGAGGGTCCCTCCCATATGCCCCAGCAAAGGTGTGCAAGATTGTCATCGTCTGCTGCATGCTACACAACCTGGCAGTGCGGAAGGAGTTGCCTCTCATCCTGGATGACGATGACCAACATCCGCCACCTGTGGAGGATCCTGGCCTGGACCACGATGCCAGTGATGATGATGGTGATGGGGATGTCCGCACACAGCTCATCACCAACTTCTTCAGCTGAATGTGAGTATCCAGAGATGTCATGTCAATGATGTGAGTTTGCATGATATGTGTTGGTGGTGCTCTGGTGCTGTTTGAGTGTGTCCATGGGCTACATGACTGTATGCGTGTAGCGATGTGTCCTTACAGGTAGTCTGTACTCCCCAACAGTGTTGACATGCTAACTTGGTTCTGGGTGGGTATCTTGTGACATGTATTGGGCATGAGTATTGCAGTTCTGTCCTGTTCTTCAGTGCTTTTGACTGTGTGTCATTTCTGTCCTTCACAGGGTACTTTCAGAGTCGTTTGGTCAACTGTGATCCCCGACACCGTGATTCGACTTCCAGGGTGGTAGCTGTCGTGTCCCTACAGGTGATGTGCGACACACCCATGGACTTCCTTCCTTCTACACTTGTTGACTGTGTGCCCACTGCCAGGTGGGATTACCTTGCATCTGTAGTGGTTACAACATGTTGCAAATGTGTAATAAACCTGTGCTTCACTTTGTGATGTGCGTTGTCTGTGGTCACACATTTGACTGACATTTGCTTACTGCACCAGTGGGCTAGTTGACTAAGACTGTGAATAGGTGTTGTGTCTGTGCATTGCACCGTATTTCCTGGCAACATCAGTGTAGGCAATGAGTCAGATGGCCTTGGTGTGTATTTGTTGTGTAGCCCTGGTGGTGTGTCTCCCTCATATGTGTCACATTGCCATGACTCATATGCCTGTGTTGTACTTGCTGTAGCAGTTAGCATGCACAGTGTAATTTCGCTGGTCATCATCTCCATGACAGAAACCACGTTGGAATCACGACAGAGGCAGGTATGGTGTATTAGTGTTACATGTGTGTGAATAGTGCACAGGATGGTGAGTGCTGTACATTTTGATTGCAATCCAAAGTTCCTAGATGAATTGGAAGTCCTGGTAGCAAAAATGTCCTGTATCAGGTCCACAGTCATCTGAGACATTGGTCCAACTTGTACTCCCCATGTCATGTGGGGGAGTTGTGTTGCAGTCAACAGGGTGAACAGTTTGCGCACAAAGGTGATTATCCAGAACAGGTTTTGGCTTCCTGGGGGTTGCACATGGCCATCGGCCTCTCACTTGCCCCTCCTCGGACGACCCCTCTTCTTTGGGGGGGGACCCTCAAGTGCAGCCTGCTGCGGTGCAGGGGACTCTCCACCAGAGTCATCCTCCCTCCCTGTGGCAGTTGCAGTTGTTTCAGCACCAGATGTTGTGGGCACACAGGGAGGTGTTGACTGGTTGCTGCTCATCTGGCGGAGGCATTGTAATATGTCCCTATGCACCGCCGTCATCTCTTGCACTTGGACTCCACGCGGGACATGTGTGAGTCCAAGCGGGCATGATGGGCAGCCTGCTGCTGTTTAATGTCCCTGAGGAGCCCCACTACCTGGCTGAGCTCTCCGGTGCTGGACTGGTACGCATCGGCTATGCGTGTCAGTTGTGGGTCATCATGCGGTCCAGACCCCTCTGCGAGCAGCGACCTATGTCTCCCACCCCTCCCACCACCCCTGGTGACACGTGCAGTACCTGAGGTGAGGTGGCACGCACAGGTGACCCTGGGCCCCCTTGGGGGTTGTTTGTGGTGTTGGTGTCCATGGCCCCACGTTGGTCCAGGGTCCCTGTGCTGGTGGTGGTGGTGCTCCTTGGTCTGTCCATGTCGGCAGGGGTGGTATGTGGGTTGACAGTCGTTGGAGGGGTGGGTGCAGGGGGTGCAGCTGGTGGTCCTGCTGGTGCTGCATGATGACTTGCTCCGGAGGTGCCAGGTAGGTCTTCTTCATCCGAGGAGGGCAGAGGCTGTACGACACCAGTGAGCTCCGCATCCTCTTGAGCCTGGGACTGGGACTCCTCAGCGTCTGCTGCTGTGTCCCCATCATCACCTGTTTTTGGGAGACACACACAATGTATGTTATGTTTCTGCAGGCATCAATGGTTGACACACCTGACAGTTGTGACTGTGCCTCTGGATGCGGGCCTGTACATTGCATTGTCCTAAGTTGTCACATTCAGGGGTTGATATTGGTGTAGCACATTGTCCTGCATTATTTGGGCATTTCTATGTGAATGTTGGGGTGTGTACATGGTCTGCATTGGTTGTATTTGGTTGACATCCGGCCCTCCTTCCCACCCAGCCAGATATTCCACCATGGAACGTGCTTCCATTGCAGGGAGTGCAAGTTGTCTTTCAGGATGTCAGTCAGTGGTGTCCTGCTGTTGGTTGGTGCACAGTTGCCAGCAGGGCCTTGTGCTCCCCACAGCAGTAGCCAGTGTCAGCCATCTTGTCAGTTGTTTTCCACTCCTTGTGATGTGCGCATGGTTCAGGGTGGTGTTGATGGGACAGTTGTGGGGGTGACCAATATCTGTGACTACCACTCCCATCATGCTATTGCCTCCACCCCACTTCCCAGCATGCCCATCCTTACTTGCTTTTGGGTGGACTTCACTGTGTGTGAGTGTGAGAGCAATGGCAAGATGGCTGACAGTGGTGTCCTGCTGTTGGTTGGTGGCCAGTTCCCAGCATGGCCTTGTGCTCCCCATAACAGAGCACCAGTGTCAGACATCTATGGTCTGTGCTGTGAGTCCTCCTTCCCACCCAGCCAGATATCCCACCATGGAACGTGCTTCCATTGCAGGGAGTGCAAGTTGTCTTTCAGGATGTCAGTCAGTGGTGTCCTGCTGTTGGTTGGTGCACAGTTGCCAGCAGGGCCTTGTGCTCCCCACAGCAGTAGCCAGTGTCAGCCATCTTGTCAGTTGTTTTCCACTCCCTGTGATGTGCGCATGGTTCAGGGTGGTGTTGATGGGACAGTTGTGGGGGTGACCAATATCTGTGACTACCACTCCCATCATGCTATTGCCTCCACCCCACTTCCCAGCATGCCCATACTTACTTGCTTTTGGGTGGACTTCACTGTGTGTGAGTGTGAGAGCAATGGCAAGATGGCTGACAGTGGTGTCCTGCTGTTGGTTGGTGGCCAGTTCCCAGCATGGCCTTGTGCTCCCCACAACAGAGCACCAGTGTCAGACATCTTTGATGGGGCTTTCCACTCTCTGTGGGGTGTGCATGCTTGAGTGTGAGCTTGCTGGGCCATGTGGGTGGGGGATGTTGAGCTGTGACTACCACTCCCATCATGCTATTGTCTCCACCCCACTTCCCAGCATGCCCATACTTACTTGCTTTTGGGTGGACTTCACTGTGTGTGAGGAGCAATGGCAAGATGGCTGACAGTGGTGTCCTGCTGTTGGTTGGTGGCCAGTTCCCAGCATGGCCTTGTGCTCCCCACAACAGAGCACCAGTGTCAGACATCTTTGATGGGGCTTTCCACTCTCTGTGGGGTGTGCATGCTTGAGTGTGAGCTTGCTGGGCCATGTGGGTGGGGGATGTTGAGCTGTGACTACCACTCCCATCATGCTATTGCCTCCACCCCCTTCCCAGCATGCCCATGCTTCCTTCCCTTTGACTCTGCTTCCCTGTGGGGTTGTGTGCCTGTGCTGACAAGATGGCTGACAGTGTTATCCTGGGGTTAGTTCTGCTACAGGTCCCATGTGTGTCCCTGTGCTTCACTCAGCATGACCCAGGGTTGTGGTTCTTTACGGGATATTTGATTGGAGTGTGAGGCAATGCATTCTCCCAGGTGAGTTTTGTGGAGTTTGTGTTAGGGGTGTGTGTAAGAAACGCTGCTGGTAACTATGGTCTGTGCTGTGAGTCCTCCTTCCCACCCAGCCAGATATCCCACCATGGAACGTGCTTCCATTGCATGGAGTGCAAGTTGGCTTTCAGGATGTCAGTCAGTGGTGTCCTGCTGTTGGTTGGTGCACAGTTGCCAGCAGGGCCTTGTGCTCCCCACAGCAGTAGCCAGTGTCAGCCATCTTGTCAGTTGTTTTCCACTCACTGTGATGTGAGCATGGTTCATGGTGGTGTTGATGTGCGCATTGTGAGGGTGGGCAATATCTGTGACTACGACTCCCATGATGCTATTGGCTACACTGACTTGCCCAGCATACACAAAATTCCTTTCTTTCAGTGGGCTTCACTGTGTGGTGGTGTTGTAGTGGTGGCTACATGTCTGGATGTGTTTGTTAGTTATATTTGTGCCACTGCCTAGCTGTAGTTGTAGTTGTGTTTGTACATGTGATGACACAGTTACATGTCACTATGAGATGGCATGTGTTGTGTTTATCTGACTGACATACACATTTTGGGATGATTCTGTTCTGGTTGCTGTGTATTTGCTAAGGGTGCATGGTTTGACTCTCCCCTTGACAGTGATGTGTGTGTATTGTCGCACAATATTGTGTACATTTGTTGTGTACTCACCAGGCTCTGGGATGTTTTCTAGTCCATATACGCTCACTGGCGGAAGGATGGCCCGCACCTTCTCCTCCCAGGGCCTGAGGTATACTGGCTTGGCAGGAGGGCCACTGCCGGTGTGTTGGCTCAAGAGGTAGTCCTTCTTCAACAGCTCCCTGACCCTCCTGCGCACGTCATACCACCTGTTCTGGATGTCTATCTTTGTGCGCAAACATGGTGATTGTGCGTTCACCCTGTCGACGATCCTCTCCCACATCTTGGTTTTCTGCGACATGGGTGTCTGTTGGACCAGTGTACCAAACAGCTGTGGCTCTACCCTGAGGATCTCATCTACCAGGACTTCCAATTCATTATCTAGGAACTTATGATTCTTCTTTGGGGACATGGTGATGGGTGGTGATGGTGAGTGATGTGTGTGTTGGTGTGCAGGTGAAGGTGTGTGAGTGTGTGTTTTGCTGGGTGTATGTGAGGTTGCTATTTGTTGAGGTGCTGATGGTGTGTGGCTTGTGTGATGGATGAGCTGTGGGTGTGTGGTTGCTGTATGTTGAGTGCTGGCAGGTAATTTGAATTTGCAAAGGATCATGGTAGGGATTTGTGTCCTTTATATGGGTGGAGTTGTGGGTGTGTCTTTGTTCCCTGCCCCCCCCCAGTATTTATTGGCTTTGTAATTGCTTGTTTGGCCTTTTTTTGTGTATTTTCCCTTTGTACTTTTCGTGCATGTAGGAGACGTTCTTGTGACCGAGTCGGACCCTGCAGTTGTCTCGTACGAGCTTCTCCGATTCGTTCACGCTGTGTTTGTGCTGTTTTCTATGCTGCGTACGCGTCAGTCGCGGTGTTTTGGGTTGCTTCGGCTCGCTGTTTTGTATGCGTGTTGGTCGTACGGCTTGTCCTCCGTGCGACTCGGTCGTGTTTTCCACGCGTCGCATCGTACTTGGTGGGTAGGAGTTCGCGGGTACGTTTCGTTCGGGATTGTTCCGGGTGCGTGTCGGTCGGTTCGATTCGCGTGTTTTTCCGGCCGGATTGCTGTTTTCCGCGTGGCTCGGTCGTTCGGCTTGTGTTCCGTACGAGTCGGTCGGGTTTTGCACGCTTCTCATCGTACTTTGCGGGTCGGGCTGCACCGGTACGTGTCGGTCGGAATGAATTCCGGCTCCGAGTCGGTCAGTACGTTTTCCGGCCCGAATCGGAATCGACCCCATAGTGTTAATTCTAATTTTGTGTTTTACCACTGGGGCAATATAATAATTGAAGGTTCAGACATCTATACTTTGTTACTGCTTTACTTTTAATAGTAGCGTGCAGCAATTTAGCATATGTTATACAATTTATTCTTTGAATTTTAAAGTGTAATTCTTCCAATGACATCTGCAGAACACAATGACAACAACAAACCAAATTGAGCTCATTCCAGACATTTTCAAGAAGGGGGCCACACACTCAGCACACACAACACTGCTTGCTAAGGCAAGCCATTCTTACACAAAAAACACAGTCGCTACTCACTCAAACAAATACTTCACAAGCATCACCACCGGTGTCAGTCCACAAACCACATAGACACTCAAACACATACTCAACCCACAAATCAACATTTAGGACAAAAGCAAGAAGCAGCCCACAGACTGTACTCAAACCAAACCAATTGTACATACCAATTGTAAATCATATTTACAAAAAGAGCTCTCAAAAATAGTACAAAGACTGACAGGCTCTAACACCAGATCTTTTCCAAAATACACCAAATTACCAATGGAGCAGGTGGAACACTCAAAAGCGCTCTGTATCACCATTTGAAAATTTTACTAAGTGTGTAGATCAGGATCCTTTTTTAGTGTATTTGTTCCACAGTGTACTATACATTATGGAAGAAATACCATATTTAATGTACATAAACCTATTTAGGTATCCCCTCTAGGGAGTCATCTGAGTACTTTGTAAATCCATATTGGTACCACCAAGACAGCAACACATTCTACGAAGTGTGCTAGGAGCAGGTATGCCAAAAATATTATAGTATATATAATATTATAACAAAGTAGTACTTAACGCAAACTGTACCGTTCAAGAATTCAAAAATTAGAGAAAAATCTCCTCATTACCTGCCTTTATTTGCTGCAGCAAACAAAGAAACAAACCAGAATCTTGGCCAAGCTAATCCAAAACAAGAGTGTTGCATCGCGACCTTACCAAACAAAAGTCTCCAGCTTCCAACTGCCAAGCTCTGAATCGACCTAATGGTCACTGTGAGATGAACGCCAAAGGGATCTTAGTCAGGGACCGGTACCCACCTGGAGGGTCAAATCAGGAAAATCGGAAAAGCACTTTGGTCTGCAAAAACAAGGGTCTCATCGTGCAGTGTACATCCTTAGCGAGATTCCAAACCTCCGTCGAGACCACACTTTTGGGCGACCGCGTCTCCTGATGAGCCCCACGACGGACGCCAATTTGTGGGAGAGAGACTCTCTAGAAGCCCACCAGTACAGGGGTTGCCCTTCTGCGTACTCAAGTCCTTGGACTAACAAATAGAGATTGCCATGGAAGCTGTAATATCAAAGAAAATAGATTTATTAACCTCACATGAGGGAGACTACGTCAATACAGTACCCTCAGGCCACTGTAGGAGGTAGTCCAAGGAGTACAGGAACCAGGGGCCTTATATATATACATTTGTTGCATAGTCAGCATGGAGACTCAAAGGGGAGGTACTGGCACATACAAGAATAGTTATTGACTAACATGGGTATACAAAAATTGCTTGCTCAACAAAGTGGGAGGGGAGACATTTCTGCTTACATCAGTTAAAACAGCCTGACAGTTCTATTCTAAAACAGGTGTATTCTAGCAGCTACAGGCCTTTCTGATCTTACATTGCTCTGGCTCAGTGCTGAAGGAGTTAACTTTAACTGATGACTCAAGCAGAATACAAAAGCAGGCAACAGTAAAGAGACAAGAAGCACATGGCCAGCACATGGCTAACTAAAATGGCTGCCATAACCAAAATGGCTTCAGCTCATGCTAACAGTGATTTCTGCTAGTTTCCACAATTGGCTTCCTTTGGCCCGAAACTTAACCAGCCCAGTCCCAATCTCAAAATAAATTGGAAGTTATCTACCATAGTAAATATTTCCTGCAAATGAAGAACAGATGCCAGCAAACAACACTGTGATTACTCAGATCTCAGAGACAATGGTTTCCTTCTGACATCAAACTAGAGAAAGTTGGCTTCAGTTCTTTGAGTCCTCACTTTGTGTGCTCATTTCCTACAGAACTGTTATGTTATGTTATTTTATGTTATGCAGATTTGTAGAGCACACTCTCACCTGGGAGGGTATCCAGATGCTGAGGAGGTGTGAGCCTAGCCACACCTGGGGCCGAGTGGTAGTACTCGAAAAGCTAGGTCTTCAGCTTCTTGCAGAATTCAAGAAGTGAGGAGGAGGCCCTTATGTGTAGCAGCAGGTGGTTCCATGCTTTAGGAGTGATTTAGGAGAAGGGTAGACCACCAGATTTGGTTTTCCGCTTGCGTGGGATTTTTGCAAGTAGGAGTCCGTGTGAGCGAATGTGTCTGGAAGGTCTGGAACTAGGTAGATTTGATGTGAAACAACAATGGAAAATGTGGATATAAACTGACAGCCAGGTATAGGCTTTCCAGTTCTAGTTTCATTACCCTTTGAGATCAGGACCTGAGCTAAAAGCCATCTATTACATTTATCAGCATCGCATGTTCAAGGGATACACAATGTGTTGGCCGATTATATCAGCATGGTGTTCCCTTGATCTTACAGCTTCACCCTGGCTTCTGTCATATTTCTCAAACTATGCAAAAGGTTCAGATTCCAAAGTTAGACCTTTTTCTAGCACAAAAAATGCATTTTTTGTGTGACACCCTGGCGGACTTCTTCCAAAACAAGATCTCAGTCATCTATGAAAACTTCAAACCCCAACCCATTGCCACCCACAGCATCAGCCTGCACAAACGCACAAACACAAACCCCGAACATCTGTTCATCCATTGGGACCCTCTCACAATCTCCATCATGAACTCCGTGCATGTACCCCTGTCCCCACCATGCATTCTACCTCCGGAGCAAGACAATCAGCAACAAGCTCAAGAAAGTCCTGAACACCTCCTTCACCTCTGTCTCCTTCCATGAGGACTGGAAGCATGCTGAAGGGAGGACCCTCCTGAAGAAACCATCCGCAGACCCAGCAGAACAAAAGAACTACCGGCCCAACTTCCTGCTCCCCTTTCCAGCAAAGGTTCTTGAGAAGGCAATCAACCAGCAATTCACTGAACCACTGGAACACAACGACCTCCTGAACACATCTCAATCCAGATTCTGAGCCAACCCCAGCACCGAAACAGCCCTGATCGCAACCACCGATGACATCAGGGCCCTCCTGGACCATGGAGAAACAGCTGCCCTCATGCTCCTGGACCTGTCAGCTGCCATCGATAATGTCTCCCATCATATCTTGATCAACAGACTCCACCACATTGGAATCCAGGGAGACACCTTCAAATGCATCGCCTCATACCTCACCGGAAGAACCCAAAGAATCAGTCTCCCATCGTTCACCTCGGAAGCCAAGAAAATCATTTGCAGCATCCCCCAAGGATCATCCCTCAGCCCCACCCTCATCAACACGTACATGACACCCCTGGCCAACATTGTCAGATCACACAGGCTCAACATCATCTCCTATGCCGACGACACCCAGCTCATCCTCTTGCTGTCAGAAGACCCCTCCACCACAAGAGCCTATTTCCACAGGTGTATGAAGAACTTCGCCAACTGGATGAACGACAACGATCTCAAGAACAACAAGGACAAGATGGAAGTCCTTATCTTTGGGGACAACACCTTTTCGTGGAACGACGCATGGTGGCCTACCAAACCCGGCCTTTCCCCCGACAGACCAGACCCATAACCTCGACATCATCTTGGACAGAAGCTCTCTATGAAGAAAAAGGTAAACACAGTCTCCTCCACCTGCTTCCACATCCTACGCATGCTCCGAAGATCTTCAGGTGGCTTCCAGTCAACACCGTAAGGGCCGCCATGCAGGCCCTCGTCATCAGCAGGCTGGACTATGATAACACACCCTACATAGGAATCACTGCACACCTCCTGAAGAGATTGCAGACAATACAAAACTCAGCAGCCATACTCATCTTCTGCCACCCTAGACGAAGCCACATCACACCCCACCTCAAGACGCTACACTGACTCCTGATCCGGAAGAGATGCCAGTTTAAGTTGTTGACCCACGCATACTGAACCCTGCACAATGAAGAACTAGCATACAACAACAAATGCATGACCTTCCACCAACCGACTAGACACCTACGATCCCCCTCCCTCTTCCTCGCAGACACCCCCTGGATCTGCTGAGGCAACAGCGGAGGACGCTCCTTCCCACACTTGGTAGCCAAAGCTTTGCGGGACCTTCACCTACACCCAGATCTACCTCGTCACTCCAGCAGTTCAGGAAAGGACTCAGGACCTGGCAATTCGAATGAACAGATCACCACGTAACATCTAGCAACTTCAGCGCCCTGAGACTCTCACGGGTGATTTGCCGCACTCTAAAATCCTTGATTGATTGATTGAATTTTTTAGTGTTTTTATCAATTTTCTAGAAGAAGTTTGGTTCTGGGTGCTCTAATCTCTCCTTGGACTCCATTACTGCGTCACACCATTTCCTCAGATTTCAAAAATATATGTTCCACTCCTCCAAGAAAGGACAGATATTTAACTAGAAGGTTACTGAAGCGTTTTTCTCTTTGCCGTTCCCCTTCTCATTTTAAGGTAAGTTGCAGTCTTCCTTTCATTTAGAGCAAGGAAATACTCTTTGTTCTTCACTCTCATTGATTTCTCCTGATGAGGACATCGGACACAGACAAAGACTGTGGTCTCTCTGGCCTATAAGTGACAGGACTCTTCTCCATTGGGCTCTGTACAAGGTCTTGTGTTATGGCATCCTCTTCATGAGGGGTGATGGGGGTTTCAGTTCTGGACATTTATGAAGCAGCCACTTGGGCATAGCCCTACACCTTTCTGCCTAAATGTGGGTGATCCGCAATAATTGGATTTTGAGTACAAATTTCTTGTTGCAGTATGTCCCGACAACTCCTCTTTTATAGTACTTTAGTTAAAAATAAAAACAGATGTGTGCCATTACTTTAGAGTGTAATTATTTTGCTGGAGTGTCATGTTGCGAATCATCCGCTTTGGTATATCCTCATAGGTGTAAGAATTGGGAGGAGGGAAGGGTTAAAGAGATAATGGTCAGATTACTTACTTACACCCAGGTTTCACCCCTCTATAATGACCGTGATTGCTAGTACTTGATAAAAAGTGCATGTGGGACTGGGCGTACTCCTCGGTAAGACTCCAAGTATGAGGATGGGGCCTAAGTGGGAGGAGACAAGAGGTGTAGTAGATATATCAGTTTTTCCTGTAGCTGGGGTCACAAGCCTGCCTAGAGGAGGTAAAATCACCTGATAGACCTAAGTATTGGGATGAAGAGTGGGTGACAGAGTAATGAAGATACCTGGTAAGTAACACAAGCCTAATACTATATGGTATCGGATACACTAAAGGAGAAAGTTGCACTGCAAGAGTTTCAGTTACCATGATGAATCAGAAATGCAAAGTACCTTATCTGTATTCTGGTTTGCATTCTGCAGGCCTTCTGAAGGCAGCTCACCGCACCATAACAAAAATGAGTTAGAGATATATGGAATCATATAGAAGGTGCATCACTTCTGAAGATGTTAAGAGAAACAATAGGATGTCAGGGTATGGCATTCAGTATTTATTATGGTATGTCCTAACACTGCGTTTATACAAGTTAGTATAATAATATTTCATTCAAAGTTACATCACACATTACAGGGGATAGCATGGGAATTCAGAGACAATTGACTGAAATTAGTAACCAGAAGTGTGATTTCTTATTCTGGGATTCACATTTGAACAATACTAACAGCATCCTGGCTGAAACGTGTCTGTGCCTGTTGATCATGTTTGACAGCTGTATATCTTTCCCTGAAACAGGCCGTGTGCTGAGCCGTCCTTGGGGTCTCCGAAGCTGTGCTGCTGCCATGATTTAGTGTAGAAGATCAGGTAGGCATGTTGGGTTTTAGGAAGGGCAATCCAAGTGGCAGATGTGAGAGGTACTTGGGCGAGTGGGTGAAAGATGTTAAGATGCATGATGGTGAACTGGGGCAGGAGAAGCATGAATCTTGAGGATATGTGTAAGAGGGGAGTGGGCAAGGGGAGCATGGGAATTGAGACCTGTGTAGTGGAACCTAGGTTGAGGGCCAAAAGGGATTTCCATTTTTACCTGAGACCTGAAAATCTGCCTTGAAAATCTACCTTGATGCTCCTGCAAGACTCCATCACAAACATGGCATGGGGGCAGTGTGGTATGACATTGAATCATGTGCAAGAGGTATGACCTGGGTCATCATGTAACTCCTTCTTCTGCAACATCCCACTTACCTCAGGTTTAAAGCTATTAAAAGGGCCATCCAGTGTAGAGGGAAATAAAACCCTTTGCCCAGTCCTGCATGTCCAGCAGTCACCAACAATAGGCCTCTTAGAATGCATGTTTGTTGGTGGCTTCAGCTGGGGTTTGAAGAGAAGGTGTGACATCATTCAGAAGATGGCCCCTTTAAAGACCAGGACACCTTCATTCCAGGCACCTTCCATGAGAAGAAAACCTTAAAGCTGCAGAAGGATGCATGTTTCTTTTTTAAGTAGATGAATCATATAAGTAGGTTCTACCCATACCTTAACTTCATGTTGTTTCTCCTCTTAGATCTGTTCAAGGTTAGTTTCATGATCAGTGACAATGGAGCTGTTAGTTCTGCCCAGAACCGAGTGAACGAAGCACAGCGCAGTCTGAACGCTCAGCTGAACACCATGAACATGTATGTGACACAAAGCCAATCATGCAGACAGTCAATCGATGACACTCTACGCGCCATTGATGCTATAAAGAAGAAAATCCAGGCCCTCCCTCGGTTCAACAAGCAGGATACCTTGGTGCAGCAGCAGTTCACCAGCTTCCTCATCCCGATGAGTCAGTGCAATGCTTTCTTTCGCACAATGGTTGGCCACATCAATGGGAACAAACTGGAGGCCCACTTGACAAATGTCCCTCAGCTTCTTGATTCCTTGGTCCCAGTCTTGGATGGCCTGGTGAAGGCCGCGCGTCCTCTAGTCTGAAACGATAGCACTTACCGACTCCTAGTCGCTCTTAGATTATATACTGTCATCGACAAGCTGGAGCAGGCCAACCACAAGACAAAAGAACCTTCAGCAGCCTAGAAGGCTGTAGTCAGGAGGCTCTCAAGCTGTACTCTGGAGTAGCCATTTATCAGCCTTTATCAACCATAAAACATGTTCCATTTCTTCCATCTATCTATCTATCTATCTATCTATCTGTCTATCTGTCTATATATCTCATCATCCTATTTCTTTTACTTCGGTTCAATAGAACCATAAAAGGTACATTGTAAAACATTTAAAAATAAAGGTGCAACAAAAACATACACATTTATTTTATTTGTTTTCCAAGATATACAATCTCGTTTAAGAAATTGCAGTCCAAAAATGTCTCTGTCTGTCTGTCTGTCTGTCTGTCTGTCTGTCTGTCTATCTATCTATCTATCTATCTATCTATCTATCTATCTATCTATCTATCTATCTATCTATCTATCTCTCGCTCTCTCTCTCTCTGTCTATCTATCTAGCTATCTATCTATCTCTGTCTGTCTGTCTGTCTGTCTCTATCTATCTATCTATCTATCTATCTCTGTCTCTGTCTCTGTCTGTCTATCTATCTATCTATCTGTCTATCTATCTCTGTCTCTGTCTGTCTATCTATCTATCTATCTATCTATCTATCTATCTGTATGTCTGTCTGTCTGTCTGTCTATCTATCTATGTATCTTCCTATCTCCCTACCTATCTATACAGCTATCTAGCTATATATCTATCATTTTAATAGTTTCATATGCGTTATCTTTTAAACCATGTAAACACCAAAAGAGGAAACCTTCCACACTAGCATTAAAACTCGATAATCAAATATTACAATCACAATAACTCAGTTATGTTTACCCTTAATCGTTCAAACTGATCTATTCATTCAGAAAGGGACCTAATTAGCTCATGTGCATCAGAATCATCACTTTTTAACTAGAAGCATCTTTATAGCAGTGCCACCTATCTTTAAAATAATGCCAACGCATAAGAAGTAGGTGCATACGAGTATGACGTTGCATCTCTTCTTTGTCAGATTTCTATATCTTGTGCGTGAGGAGGGTGGGGCTTGCACCCATTGCAGGTAACCTTTGCTGACCTGAATGTTTCTATATACAATAGAGATCTGTACATATATTGACTCGACACAGTATCTATTATTGTCCTATTGCCAAGAGAAGCATATATAGGCAAGTGTAGATTTACTAGTCTAACTCCATATGCAGTGTGCCTCGATGCATGGAGTCTATATGTGTGCAGAATGATAGTAAAACTGCTTTGGCATCACCTTACTGGGACTTTTAAATATGACTTGCCTACCAGAGGTTATTGACACAGTCAGTGGCAGTCATGTGTGCAGACTGCTCAGCTCCCAAGCCCACTCTCCCTGTAGGCTTATCACGGTATCCTCTGTGCAGGGTTCGGGCAGTAAGTTCTGCCTTCACGCTGCATAGGTAGGGGAGGGTTACAAGGTTTTATCTGATTGCTGTAGGTGCATTATGCTCTGCAAATATATTATAATGACATATTCTGCACACAGTTACACAATAATGAAAACACACAATAACTTACAGCATTTTAAGAAACTACTCCAATGCAGGAGTACACTTGGCAGTTCAGGTGTCCCTAAAAAGTACAGAACGGGGCATTTTGGGGTAAAAACAATTCGGGAATCAATGGAGAAAATACATTACAATATGTTACATTTTGTTGTTTAGGGCAGATTTTGGGTACAAGTAAGTACAGAAACAGAATATTGTTTAAGTGGGAAAGTTATGCCCAGCTGTAGCAAACTTTGTTAGCAAGTGAGAGGCTTTTAGAATGCAATGAAGATCTATTGTGGGCTGATGTGGGGATGTGGGGATGTGGGGATGTGGGATATTTTCATAACATATTACAGAGTATTTGTAACCATCTGTTCTGTCTGAATGTTGTTCTGTTCATATTATTGGAAAACGATGTATTGATCTAATCATGGCCATTTTAAATTTACATAACTGCATTTCTGGAGCTAAAATAAAATATTTGAATCCCTATTGGTCTATTTATTACCTAAATGGTAAATAGGTCCCTCAACAATAAAGCATTAACATCCCTGTAAAATGGAATCTGATCTCTTCAGGAGTGGAGTTATGGAAAACAGCTACAAACTCATCATTGTCCTGTGCCTACTGCTTGGATTCTTCACATGAACTCTCCAAAATATTGAAAATAAGATATTGAATGAAGATGCCCCAGTGGTTAATGTGAATGGATGGGGAGCAGCATAACAGTCCCTGTGGTCACTCCATGGTTTATGTAGGACTGCATCGCAGTAAGTGGTCTTCCACCCCTCCCCCTCACCAAATCAAGGGCGGTCCACACTGTAGGCGAGAACACTAACGCTGGAATACCCAACGCAAGCAGAGCTATAAAGGCACAAGCACAGCATATACTCATTCCCGTGATCCACCCCCACCAGTGGCATAGAGGTAGTGGTGAGTGATACCACTATGTGAGGTTTCAGACTGAGCTGCAGCCACCTACAGCATCGGCAACTGTTGTCAACTTTTTCAGGAGTCCAAGGGCAACCAGTTGTTACTGGGCTCAGATTGTGTCAATTGCAGTGTTCTCCACTGTTTAGGGGGCACTCTCTGTAGATCTCCTTAGCCCCAAAAGGACAGAAAAGGAAGGTGTCTATCACACATCTGTCTAATGAGTAATGCTCTGTTATATAGGGAATGGTAGGAGTCAGAAATGCTCTCTCATCTGCTCGGTGTATTATTTGTGGAGTATCACCTTGACCCGGCAGACAAATACCACACACAATAGTTGGTATTTTACAATGATTGGTTGTTTAGGGCCTCATTCAGAGCTTGGCAGGCAGAGTGCAGTCCATTAGTATGGTGGAGGGTCTTACCTCTGCCTCCCAGAAGGTCTACCGCCACCATTGTGATTGTAGGCTATCGAAAGGGTCACAAAGCACAACCTGCTTTGTGATGATACATCTGTCATGCCGTCCCGTGATCCCCTGCAATTCCTATTCTGCAAACTGATATTGGTACATAGGGCGGGTCACAAAATCCGATTCTATTTGTGACAATTTGGGACCCAGTTTGCGGCCGCTTTTTGAAAATCTAGTCTTACAACATCAAGCCCATAGTTGTCTGGATATCTTACTTGACTGAGCTCTGGTAATCAAGTCACGCCAGGACCAGTGCATACCTTGTTTCGCTGCTGCGCCTGCAGAAGGAATTCAGTCAGTCGGCAAGCCCCCTTAGCATTTTGTCAATGTGTTTCACTCCTCTCCTTTTTGGCATCTATTTATACCTTAGCAAGGAATGCCCATGGTGAGGGGAGTGGCACTCCTACACCTGTCTCATGTTGCTACTTCAGCACACTAGCAGTGACTCTTTTTGCAGAAGTACATATAGAGAAGGCAAAGTGACTGTTTCTGCTTCCTTCAACCAATCAATCAGAGGAATTGTAAGCGCACTACTCACCCGTGAGGGTCTTAAGGCGCTGGGGGGGTAAGCAGCTCCGTTCAGTCGAAGAACCAGGTCTTGAGTGTCTTCCTGAAGATGTTCAGGGAGGGGGCACCTCTGATGTCGATCAGGAGCTCGTTCCAGGTCTTGGCCGCGATGTAGGAGAAAGCTCTTCCCCCTGTTCTGGCTCTGTGGATCCGCGGGATTTCGGCGAGGTCGGCGGATCGGTTGTTTTGCTTTGGTAAGTGGAAGGAGATTCTGTCGTTGAGTTATTGGGGTCCGGTGTTGTGAAGGCATTTGTAGGCGTGGGTGAGTATCTTGAAGGTGATTGTCTTTTCTATGGGAAGCCAGTGGAGGTTCCGCAAATGTTGGATGATGCGCTCTTGTCGAGGGATGCAGAGGACGAGTCTGGCTGCGGTGTTCTGTATGGTCTGGAGTTTGCGGAGCAGAGACTTGTTGATCCCGGCGTAGAGGGCATTTCCGTAGACCCTATGCTGGTTATGAGTGCATGGGTGATGGTCTTTCTTGATTTGGGGGGATCCATTTGAAGGTCTTTCGGAGGATGCGGAGGGTTTTGAAGCAGCTGTCGGGTCATGGAGAGGGAGGAGTGGAGTACAATGCCGAGGTTACGGGCGTGGTCCGTGGGGGTGGGAGGGCTGCAGGGGCGGTGGGCCACCAGGTGTTGTCCCATGCAGAGGGGGAGGGTCCGAGCACGAGGACCTCTGTCTTCTCCGAGTTGAGCTTCAGGCAGCTGCTGCTCATCCAGGATGTGACGTCCTTCATTCCTTCCTGGAAGTTGAGCCTAGTGGTGATGGGGCCCTTGGTGAGGGAGAGGATGAGCTGGGTGTCGTCGGCGTAGGATACTATGCTGAGTCCGTGCTGTCTGACGATGGGGGAGAGGGGGGCCATGTAGATGTTGAAGAGCGTGGAGCTGAGCGATGATCCTTGGGGTACTCCGCAGTTGATTATCGTCGGTTCGGAGAGGAAGGGTGGCAGTCTGATTCTTTGGGTTCTGCCAGTGAGGAAGGAGCGGATCCAGTCGAGGGCGGTTCCCTGTATTCCGGCGTCGCGGAGTCTGGCGGTGAGTGTGCGGTGGGAGATGGTGTTGAACGCTGCAGAGAGGTCGAGTAGGATCAGGGCCACGGTGTGTCCTTGGTTGAGGAGGGTGCGGATGTCGTCTGTGGTGGCGAGTAGAGCAGTCTCGGTGCTGTGGTTGCTGTGGTTCCTTCCAAGTCAGATCCGTGCAAGGTCACTTTGTCTGCTAACTGTGATCACCACATGGAAATCAGAGGACGGGAAGCTTCTCCACCTTTTTGAAGTGAGCGCAAGCTATAATGGAATTGAAAAAAAAAACATGGAAGTTGTGCACACGCTGTTAACGTCACTCAGTGAGTTCACTGCCTGACCCCATGCCTGAAGCACACATACTCTAATGTGTTCGTGCGCCCATGTGGTCATGCCATCAGGTCTAGCATGCATTTCGCATACATATTATGGTAAAGCCCTGCCACATAAGATACAACTAATCTTTTACTACTAATGTTTTGTGGCTTAACCTTACTTTTGGGTCAAAAATAGAGCATCAAGGTGCTCCTTTAACACTTGACCCTGAGGGTAGCTACGTCGAGCAGTCTAAGGCTTCCCCTGGGAGATGGTGCAGGGTTTGAGACTCAGAACTCAACAAACTGACTAATAGATGCCATTACGTCAATGTCCAGCTCCTGCTTGATCTTTAAAACAAAAAGTTCTTTACTTACATCACACACAATGTAACGCCATACATATTTGAGAATCAGAAAATTAAGTTGGGCATTACAGCTTCCTTCAGCAGTTACCGAGGGAGGCAGCAAAAGCTTGGGCAGTCTTCGGATGATGGCTACCTCGGTTGTGGATTAGTTCTGGCACTTCTCGCCTCTCTGTTAGTGTGGATTTTGCTCCTCCATTTCGGGCTCCCTTTGGTTCCACAGTACCTTTTGTCAGGTGCTTCATTGGATAGGGAAGGCAGTGTCTCAATGGGACAGCATTGCTCAGAGTGTTGTGGAGAGACCTCACCAAGGCCCATCAGTCTGGCTGGTGACCAACATCTTTGGCGCTGATGCAACGTTTCAGGTAAGCAATGGCAGGAGTCTGCAATAAAGGTACAGTGTTTAAAGCTCTGCAGAGCCTGTGAAGTAGGATCTTCCTTGAGCTTAGACACTTCTGGTGGGTACTAAAGTCTTGATTCAGGCCTCTCCATCAATCTGGTTCTCCCCAAACCTCCGGCTGATCTTTGGTAAGGACTGCAGACTGTACAGGTTTCTTTTAGTGCCTTTTGTCTTGTGTTCCAGGGTACCCTCGGTCCAAGGAGGCAAACAGTCTGCTCAGGCTGCGGAGACACATCACAAACTCCTGGGCCTGGCCCTGATCAGCTATGCCCACCCTTTGTGTATGGGTACTTCCATCTCTTCCTCCTATAGTGGAGACTGCACATTTCTTATGTTGGCAGCTGTAACTGAGCTGACAGGATGGAGACAGCCCTTAGTCACTTTTCATAATATTTTTGCTTTAGAAATCATCTTCTTTAGTTCATCAAGATGCTGAAACCTTTGTCCCTTCCCTGGTGTAGCTTCTGAAACCTCTCTATTATCGTTTCAGAGAGGGGGTTTGTATGGCCTCCTGGATCGCTTATTCAGATCTAACCACATTGTACTCTTGTCCCAGAAGGAGTGCATCCACTTAAATAGTTTAATGTAATCCACGTTTCCTCTCGAAAAACTAAGGATCTCATTTATGAGGTTTTGGCGCAGGGCAGTGCCGCTTGGAATCTTGCTGCGCTGCCCTGCTTCAAAATAAAAGGGCATGATTGCGCTGTATCTATGAGGTATGGCACATTCTTGTCCTTTTCCCCTGCACTGGTGCACAGTGGACTGCCATGTGCCAACGCAGTCACCCTTGCACCATGGTGCAAGGGTGTCTGCATTGCAGGGGTGATTGTTTTTGTGCAGGAAGGGACACCTTCCTGCAAAAGAACAATCATGAGAGGTGTCTTTCTCTTTCTATGCGCTGCAGAATTCAGCACACATAGAAAAAGGAAAAACAAGGAGAAATAAATGTATTTCTCCTCGTTGCACCGCCTCCCCTGGGGAGGCGTAGGAATCTGATGCATTCCCAGGTTTACAAAACTTAGTAAATCTGGGAATGCGTCTGAATCCATGGGTGTTGTGTACAACCACAACAACACCCATTGAATGCCCCTTTCATGCAGAGTAATGCGTGAAAGGGGGCTATATTTACAAGCCCATGGAAAGCCACATAGGGTGGCTGTGCTTGGCCTTGTAAATATGGTGCAGCATTGTGTGCCACCAAAGTGTAAAAAAAAAGTGACGTTCTGGTGGCGCAGGCCTCTTGTAAATGAGCCCTCCAATTTATTTGCTTGTTTGGAGTACAGGCAATGGTCACAGTAAATGCTTTACTTCCTGATGTCTCTTTAACAAAGGCCACATATCCCTTTTTAAAAGTCCCTACTGAAAGGAATGTCTAGTTTGTTAGAAAGCATCATTAGGCTTCTACATCAGAAGACCTTGACCACATCTAGTGCAGAGTGGACACAGCGACAGAAGTTACACTCCTTTTAGCGTGGGACTTCTATCACTTATTTTTATAGTCTGGAACTTCCAGTGCCCTCCCCATGAGACAACACATGGTGGACCGCAGCACTCGGCCCCTCACCCACCCCCACCAGCCAAGCACACAACCTCGGAATCTTCCTCGACTCCAACCTGGCCATGAAGCAACAGATCAACACCGTCTCCTCCCCCTGCTTCCTCACCCTCTGCAAGATCTTCCGATGGTTCCCATCTCTTCCAGGAAGACAGTCACCCTGGCCCTCATCGCCAGCCGACTTGACTATGGTAACGCACTCGACGCCGGAACAACCAAAAAACTCCTGAACCACCTCCAGAACTAGGTGGTACAACTCAACCTCAACCTCCCCAGAAGGACCAGCATCACCCTCCACATCAGAGCTCTCCACTGGCTGCCCATCCACTGGCTGCCTCTTCAAGCTCCTCACTCACACCTACAAATCCCTCACAAGTCCAAACCCACCTACATCAATGACCGCCTAACATCCCACCGACCGACTGGGAATCCCCGATCCTCCACCCTCACTTTGGCCCACATTGCCCTCATTCAACACAGGACGCTGCTTCTCCTTCCTCGCCGCAAGTCTTGGAATGACCTCCTCCTCCACCTTTGCACCGCCCCTTCTCTGGAGGACTTCAGGAAGCAGCTCAAGACCTGGCTGTTCGACCCAGGCTCACACAGCCCACCAGCGGCTGAAGACCCCCCAGGGTGACAAGCCTCGCTACACAAGACTTCCTGATTGATTGATTGATTGATTGAGTGCTGAACTAAATGCATGTTGTATCAGCTCTGGTGCCAGAAGAGTTAAACCTGCAGAAAATCATGGTGCAAGAAGTACATGTTGTTGACAACGACACATCTGATGGAACCCTATCTCGCTTTAGTTAAAAATAATAGAGATCACTGTCTGCTCACTAGGTTCAAATTTAATTAGCTAAACTCATTAGAGGATGCTATGATTTGGGGTCTTTGGGTGCCTGTGGCTGCAACGATGTGTCTCCACAGGATACCCTTAACTTTGTCATGTTTTGCAAATAGTTTATTGCCCCAAGAAGGACTCATATCATCCCACTTCTAAAGAATCGCATCTTTTTTCAAGGTTGTCCTGCTCATATTTATTTACAGATGTTGAATGATGAATTTGTGATTTTTAGTGTCTCCTCTTATTTTGAAATCTGTCTTCTACTTGCGAAACCTGCGTGCAGGCTGACTGTTTTTTTACCGCAGGTACTGGTTGGGCTGCCAGCAGCTTTGTGATTGATAGTGCTCTCTTAATGTCTTTTTATTGCATGTATTTCCTTTTATTGAAATAAAAAAAAATGAATTGTACCAGGCATCAGATAGCCTAATGCTCAACTAAGAACATGTTAGGTCAGACATCAGAGAACACATTGATAGACTATGTACATTATAGGTCAGACATCAGAGAGCCGAGTGCTTGACTTAGTACATTTTGTGTCAGAGAGCCCAGTGCTAATTAAGTAAATGTTGGGTCAGTCATCAGAAAGCCCAGTGCTTGTCTAAGAACATGTTGGCTCAGACATCAGAGAACCCAGTGTTAGACTAAGTATGTTAGTTTCAGACATAAGAGAGCTGACTGCTAGACTATATGTTCTGTCAGACATCAGGAAGCCCAGTGCTAGGCTAAGTATATGTTGGGTCAGACACTGGAAATCCAAATGCTAGTCTACAAACATGCTGGGTCAGCCATCAGGGACACTAAAGCTAACCTAAGTACATGTTGGGTCAGACATCAGAGAATCCAGTGCTAGAATAAATACATGTCTCAGACATCATAGAACTGAGTGTCATGCCAGACACTACCAAGCCTGGTCATCTGAGAACCAATGACATCCTCTGCACAGCTATCATGAGTAAAACGCCCACCCCTCTGGCTGACTGGATCACCATTTCCAGTGTCACTTGGCACACCCGCAGCCAGAAAAACATCAGACTGGAAATGAATAATTGCAAAAACAATGGCAAGAGGCCATCTCCTTATACTCACATAAGATCTGAAACAACATCCCTGTATCCTTCAGAACTTCCCAAACCCTGCTTCAGTTTTGGAAAGTGCTGAATGTACACTGTGTTTGTCAAGTTTGTTTTTATTGAGTTTTCAAATGCACAACAATTCAGGCAACAATGCACATTGTAGCCAAGCTATGCATACATGCCTATTAAGATTTTCTTTGGTACCGCCTGACGACCCTAATCAACTGTATTTACCCCTCCCTGCTACCCCCCTGAGCAACTGCAACATACATTCCATTTCCAAAGACATATAGCAGCTACTGTCCAATCCATGACCTTACTGGGTACTAATACCTCCAATCAGCTGTTTTTCTCTGCAAATCAACTTTCAAACAACCCCATAGCTCTCCATCTTGGGGGTAAACTGTGTTCGGTGTCCCACTGTCCAGAACATCTAGTAGTGGTTTCCATTTGTCTTCAAAATCCTATAATGCCCCTTCTAAGCTACTGCTTAGGTGTACTGAGGCTAGCACTGACCAATAATTAAAAGCCATTTTCACAGCTTAGAAGCATCGCATACAAATATTCCATTTGTGTCTTCCCAAAGATTTGTAGCTAGTGGGACTTAGCTCTAGTATCATGGCTGCAGGATCAGTCAGCAGGGGGCATACCAGTATTTGTGGTAATGTTGTTGTCACTCCCTCCAAAAATTGGCTTTACTGTGGGTATCCCCACTAGATGTGTAGTGCCATGCCTTGTAAACCACACCCCTAATTGGTTATATGTGTGTGAATCTTGATGGAGTGTAGTACCCTCCATATAGGGTCTTGCAGTGATTTCCCTGTTTTTGATACATGATGAACATCTATGTATGTCTCTTCTTCATATTGTCGCATGGCTTGTACCTCACTGGTAAAACTGTGTGCTTGTTTGGACATCATAAACGTCAGGATTGTGCCAGACTGATTCCATGCACACCCTAAGGATATATTGGCCTGTCATTCTGCTGGCCCGCAGGGCACCATCTGGACCCCCAACCTCACAGGGTACCAAATGTGTGTGCAACCTCAGAACATGATACCCTGATCCCCCAAGGAAATAATGGTAACAGATCTAGAACCCCTTTATTTGGTCACTCATGCATACCCAAGGAAATACACAAGAAATACTCAGCAAGTTGCTTCAATATTTGTTGAAGCATTGTGGTTCTTGTGTGAAATATGTGTGCTATGATAATCAATAGAATAAAACAGAATAGAGTAATTAGCGTTACTAGAATAGTGAAAAAGATGAATATTTCCACATTTGTGCTAAGACAGTGAATATATGCAGGAATATAAGTACAGTGTACAGTTTACTCCTACCTAGCACCACCTAACCTGGTCTTGCCTAGGGTGGCTGATCCGCCAAATCCAAGCCTTGGTGGTCAACACCCCATTACCTGTGGTGTGTGTGTGATCAGGCTGCCTGTCTTTGTGTAGAGCAGGACATCCCTCCTATTGGTACGCAGGAATCAGCTGAGCTGGAATTCTGGCTTGTATTGACCTCGCAGTGTTAGCTGCGCGCTCCTCTTCCCCAACAATGAAGTGGTTGTGTATTTATAGCAATAGGATCCATGTGGCCATGTCACAACCACTGTCAGGCCATAATTGTTTATTCTAGTTGGATAGTGTTGTCGCCTTTCGGACAATAACATAAATAGCATTTGTGCAGTGTACTATACCCCTTGTACTGAATGGTCAAGGTATCGTGATAGTGTGCCTACGAAGTGGAAATGTAAGCAATGCAGATTCAGACAATATTATCCTGCATGGTCATGCACAAAAAAAGCATGTCAAAAGTCCCTGTGTGTAAAAAAGAAGGCAACTTAAGAAATGTAAGCATGTGAAATGGCAGCATTTCTAACCGGGCCTATCCGGATCAAGTAACACCCACTCCTTGGACATAAGCAGGTGAAAGCTATCCCTAGACAAATGCTAAACTGTAAGGGTCAATCAGTATAAAAGTAACCCTTCCAGTCTAAAAAGCATCTTAAAAGCATTTGAAAAGCATCACGCTTATTTAATAACAAAGAGTATAGAGAAAGCCTTTCTTTAAAATCATTAAAAAGTTATAAAAAAGCTTTTAATATACATTTGAAAAGCAATTTAACATAATAAATTAAGGTGAAACAAAAAGTGACCCATAACTCAAAACTGCCAGATTGTTTATATGTTCTGAGAGGTAAATGAATCATTGCTGTTCTTAGCCACTGCCGACGATGTTCCCAGAGGCACCCATTAGATCAGATCCATTGAGCAAGCATGTTCCCATCCATCCACTTCATCTGCTGCCCAAGGAGGAACAGCCAGTGCAGGATCTGCAGAAGTCGAGCCAAGATAAAGATCACTAGGAGCAGAAGCATCCCAGAAAGGCTCATAGAATACATGTAGAAGCAACGGAAAGTGCAAGGGATAACAGTACAAGTGAGCCGTTAATGGGCTCACCAGTAGGTCAATGTCCAAAGACTGAACCAGTTGCATTCCTAAACAGGCGTCCAGGGAACACTCGAAAGTGCACAGCAGACAGCGGAATACGGGCTGTATGCAGCATAGCCACACAGGCTGAAAGGACAAGAACCAGTGTTCATTTAGTTCCTGAAGCAAGGGTGCACCAAAAAAACTGTATCATGTGTTCGAGACACAGGAGCACATGTGTAAGAAATAGTTCCATTTGACCACTTAATGGAGCATCCGTTGCAGAGAAGAAAAAGTAAAAGCAAAGACACGAAATCAGGAACAGGAACAGTGGAAGACCTCCAAAAATGCTTCCCACCACGGAGTGTATGAATGGTGGAATCACTCCGAAGACCGTCTGGAAGGTACTAACCAAGCCAGAGCATATTTTCTTAAAAAGGTGCACCACTCCCGCGGTACTATACATAATAAAAATGCAGTGCACAAGATCCCCAAAATGTAACAGGAAATTAGAGTGAAGCAACAATTGTATCTCAGAGGAAGACCTTGCAACTTGAAGATCAAATGTCTCCTTTGCAAATGTTAAGGCCACATCCTTCTGGAACAGTAAGGCTTTTAATCTGATCAGAACATCAAAGTGCACATTTGAAAGCTTTATTGAAGGCCAAAGCGTTTCCTCCCTAACTGTGCTGGCAGGTGGAAACAGTACTTTTGTGCAACAAGTCACAACTGCAGAAACCGTTACCAGATAGGCGACGCCCAGTTTCATTCCACAGCAGCTCTGATCGTTCAACACCAAATAATTCACATTCAAGAGCAATCTGAAAACCAGACGTATCACAACAGCTGGGGAGCCTGTCAGATAGCAGGACACATTTGCCATAGGTGCATTACGTGCCCCATGAAGCGAAACCACCCTACACAAATAGGAATGCTCTAAAGTATTCTCCCAGTCAGTCCCACTAAGAAAGACTTCAGTTTCGCCATTCTTACAGCAATATCTAAAAGGTAAATTCTATGACTTGTGCACATATCCTTCTCCTAGAGCTTCATATCCGCCTTCTTGATGGTGTTCTAAACAGTATTGGAAGTGGAATGTTGAGATTGGCAAAGAAATAAACCCATGGCTTGTCCAATCTGCTAAAGGTATTTCTGCAACAGTGAATGGTAATTTCTCTAAATTCCCTATGTGGAACATAGCGTACATTGCGTCTTTCCTTGCCATGATTGTTTGCTGTTTTGTAAGATTGTATGGTAAAAACAAGCTTGAGGCATTATGGTGTTGCCATGGTGTGCGACCGTTACGAAGTGTCTGTATAATCCATCTTAACAACATAATCAATGTAAGCTGTGACTGCTCATGTTGTAAAGAGGACATGTCATTCTTTATGATGTGTATCACAGTTGAGACAATGTTACCGAGAGAGTATAACCTGGACAATGGGACCCCGGTGATGCTTGTTCTCCTTGATCTCTCGGCTGCCTTCGACACCATCTCTCATCGTATCCTTTTGGATAGGCTTCGAGAGATTGATGTCGGAGGCCTGGCCTTTAAATGGCTTCAAAGTTATCTGACCGACAGATCACAATGTGTCAAGCTGGACTCCTTTGTGTCACAGACTACTTTAGTGGATAAGGGGGTCCCACAGGGATCCATTTTGAGTCCCACTCTGTTTAATATATATGTGGCTCCCTTAGCCTCTATTATCAGGATCTGCGGGTTTGAGACCATATCTTACTCAGACGACACGCAGGTGTTAGTTTCGATAGAGGCGGACCCGGCAGCAACTAAAGAAAAATTTAAAAACTGTATGTCTAACATAGCCCTATGGATGAGGAAGAACTTTCTCCAGCTGAATTCCATTAACACAGAGATACTGCTGTTTGGTGAAGCGGAGGAACTGTGGACCCCAGAATGGTGGCCAGTAGAACTAGGAGAGCGCCCTCCCTAAAAGTTGTGCCAAGAACTTAGGCATTAGAAATGATAATAAGCTTTCCATGGAGGAACAGGTGAAGGTGTTGTCGGGCACCTGCTTTGGAATAATGCGGATGCTTAGAAAGATCTTCCCATGGATACCACTTACAGCAAGAAAAACCCTTATACAGTCACTTTTGGTTAGTAGACTGGACTATGGCAATTCTCTCTTGGTCGGAATAAGGGAAGATTTATTATCTAAACTGCAGGTGGTCCAAAACACTGCAGCCCGTCTTGCCCTAAATAAACCGGCACATACTCCATCTCTACCTCTTCTACGTCAACTACATTGGCTTCCTATCAGAAAAAGAGCAATTTTTAAACTGCTATGTATTGTGTTTAAATCGCTCCATGGGATGGGCCGTTCCTATCTGAAGAAGAAACTTGAATTTTATCTACCCGTGCGTCAGCTGAGATCTAGCAATCGCAAGCTTCTGTGCACGCGGAGAATTAAGAAAGCTAAAATGGGCGGTCGGGCCTTCTCCCATCTAGCCCCCGTTCAGTGGAATAGTCTCCCTGATGAGATCCGTTCACGCTCCAATTTGTCTCACTTCAAGAAACTACTCAAGACCTGGCTATTCTAAGATTCCTCTGCGCATTGGGTGACCTCTTCTCAGGCGCCGAGAGATCCCCTTGGGGATGATTCGTTGTGCAATACAAATAAGTAAATAAATAAAATAAATAAATAACCTAGTGGACAATGTAGTCATGCCATTATAAACTACTGCTAGAGCCCTTTCTAAATTTGCCCTGTCAACCTTCCACACTTCATTGTATATTGCATACCGGAAGCGCCTTTGATGTGGTTTCAAAGACCTAGTAGAAAGTCCTGTAGTCCCATGTCATCAGAAAGAAGGGACAAGTGTTGTTTCACCTGGGACAATGTTGAGATTTTTAGTCAATCAAGGCACAACTTCCAAACACTGTAAGTTATTACCACCCCCAAGTGTTGTGTCTGAATGTAACATGGGTCAGGTATGCTGATCTTAAACACTTTGGTGTTACCAAAGAAACGTGCATGACAACTATTAGCATTCAAGAGCCACACTAAGCAACCCCCATGATGTGTCTCTGAAGATTCGTATGTCCCGTTGCGTAGCATGATGTCTAATGTTTCCTCCATGTAGTTTGTGAACCTTTGCCAGTTTGAAAAATGTGCAAATTATGTGTATTCAAACCTTTTATCTTAGCCAAGCCAAGACATGATGTCTGCTGCACAGTTTTCTTCAGGGAAAGGATTTGATCTGTTATCTAGCATGCTCTGAATAGTGCTGCGTTCCCTGAACATGACAATCTTTAGTTCCCCAAATTGATTTTACGTTAACAGTGTCTCTCTAAAGGTTAAACCCTTATGTGGACAATTGGAAATGAAAAGATTCATAATATATCAGCTTTGAATTAGTGAGCATATTTTTCTATGCTGGTGACTGTAACTGTGGCTCGGATATGAATTTACCTTGAAAAAAATGAAAAGACAAGAAGCATTTGGCAAAACAGGAGCAAGTTGGTTTAATTAAGTGCAGCGGCCGGGAGAACAGCAACAGTCATGCCTGAAGATGTCTCGATGTACAGATGTTTTGGCTGGTATTTTATGCAGTTCTTGAAGTACAATAAACTTATTACACATTCTTGTACAGCACGTAAATCCAGGCCTGGGTCATTAACCATAAATTCAGCCATCTGATAAGGGGGCACAAATGGTCTCTCGACTTCGTGGACACTCGATGTGGGCAGTGTGGCTATGTGCAGATGTCCGGCATGGGGAGCGCGTGATCACTGCGTGTAGTGTACATGCTGTGTTTTGTTTGGCTGAGTGTTCCTAAATACATGTGGCATCTGACTTTGTCGTATTTTGGTAACACGGACCTTTAGCCAAAAGTGTTTTATTGTGGCCAATCTCCTCTGACATTTTGTGGCGTAGCTGTCTATCCGTGGAATCAGTCTGGGTTTCCCCTTGTTTGCGTGTTTGTCTCCCGGCTAAGTGTTACTCCACCTGTGGCCAATCAATCGGTAGGCTGGGTTTGGGTTCCAGGGCCTGTCTGACCACATATCTCTGACTCAGGGCTGATGGGGAGGTCTTCTTGGGTGAATTTGACAGCAAGAAATGAAATGAGTTTGTTATTGCATGTACATGTAACATGATGGTTATTGATATCACATTTACCAACATTCTCATTATTATGCATGTATTTGTTATGGCATACATCATATTTACCGGAATTGATATTGTTATGTGTACCTATATCACGGCGTACATCGTCATCGTATTTACAGATATTTATATTGTTACATTACATATATTATTGCATACGTTGAGATCACATTCACCGTTATTAACATAACCCCATAATAATAAGACACTGGGTCAGTTGTATCGTAATCAGGGAAATATGCAAACTTCTGTGTAAACATTTGTGAACTACCCCATGGTAGTGTTGGGCAGCGTTCCCATTACATGTAATTAAATATTGCACATGGAGTACTTGCTTTATGCAAGAAGTGATCACCATAATGCTGAAAACAGAACTTTTCATCATAATTAAAAGACACAGTACTAGGGGTGATAAAATCATTCATAGAAATGTGAAGCAAATATGGAATTTGCGAATGTTCAGTAGGACTGAATATATCATACAATACCCTATCACAAACAATTCCATCAGTCATTGGAGCAGCAGAAATGCTCACCAGGGAAAGGACTCTTCGCAGTTTGTGTGATGAAGAATGTGGTGTTAAAACCAAGTTCACCAATTGTACAGCAGAGCATTATGAAAGATAGTGTCCATTCAAAAGCAGGAAAAAGACTGTCACAAAACCAAATTGGAATCCACAGGTACAGCCATGGAGGAACAAAGTACGTCTTCTTCAGCCAAAAGTAGAATGCACACAATTTACCTCATGGAGGTGGAGGTGGTGGCTCAGATGATTCCAAAGAGAAGTCATCAAAATTGATAAAGTCGTCCGGAGGCTGTTCAATCTATTTTTGGCAGCTCTGTATGTTGTGTAGAACTTGGAGTAGACCTGAATTGTGGTACGTTGAATTAAACACCCTCCGTGTCAGATTTCCAAATGGAAATCTGTACTTCTGTACAAGTTTTTTGTATAGTTGTTGTTGATATAACAGGTAGAAGAGATACTTCATTATTTGCTACCCCAGCCGGGGAGTAGAAGCTTCATCGCTGATCAAAACTTCAATTTGGCTTCCTGTATAGTAGTGATAGGATACAGTTAACTACTCAGATTCCTACATGGCCTACTGTGTAGAACCGTCCACATGATGTGGATTGTTGATATTGATTGACACAAATCTGTTGTTTTTATAACCAGCAAGGGGCGGTAAAAGTACAGTTCTGGTACCTTCAATAGCCAGGATAGGTACATGCACTCTGTAAGATGGCCCAAATTCTTTCTTGTCCACTATTTTCTCTCTGACCAGTTTACAAATCTTGGGGGTCAAGCCAGAGGTTGCTGGTGCTTCCTTCACTGCTCCAGTGGCAGTGCGTTTTACTTGGACATTTGCTCTGTGGATCACGGAAACTGTTCAGTTCCTGTAAAACAGCACAATGTTCATTGATGTCAATTGGTGGTTCAGCCGCCACTGTGCTGGAACTGTTAAGGTCAGGTACCCAAATCTTAAACCCAAACAGGATCTCGTAGGAAGTCCGACCACCCAGGGATATTCTAGGCAGATTGTCAGGGGCTCTCTGGACCCAATATAGGTGATAGACCGAACTTTGACCTGGGTCTAATAGCCTTGCTGGTAAAGACTGCTTGAAGCCTTAGTTCTTCCTCTCCACTACCAAATTTCCCTTGGGATGATAGGGAGAGGAGTACCGCACGAGCACACCCCATGTTCCCATGGTGTCTTTGTAAGCCTTAGAGGTGTACGCTGGCCCCTGGTCGAATGAAATGTGCCAACTGCATATGTCCCGATAAAGATTTGCAGATCTTTGATAACAGCTTGAGTGTCAGCCTATCACTGTGGCCAAACCCATTGGAATCGAGAGCAGGAATCCACTGCAACCAAGATGTATTTGTAAGCCCCATCTGATTGTAAGGGGCTGCAGTGGTCCAGATAAATACAAGCAAGAGGCTTGTTTGATATTAAGAGTGGTGTCTGTGGTGGACGTGCTATGGTGGAAACCTTCATCTGCTGGCAGAGGTCGCATTTTAGGACAAAGTCCCTAGTCTGTTTGTAAAGACCTGGCCACCAATTGCATTTCTGTAGTAGCAGTGGCGGCCGGCATGGCTCAAGGGTGGCAGGGCAGGGGTTCACACAGGGGGTCGCGTGCAGGGGCGGGAGGGTGCGCATAATAAACAAGCATTTGCAATGCAATAGGTCTCGCATTTACGCAAGTTTAAACTATTGGAATTGTAAATGACAATGCGTTTTATTTATGTTTCAAAAACCACAACATAAATAAAAGGCATTGTCATTTACAATGCCAATAGCTCAAACTCGGGTAAAGACGAGACCTGTTGCATTGCAAATGCTTGTTTGCATGTGATACACTGATCTGATGCGGACCGCGCTGCAAATTAATTAAATAAAGCAGCGCGGCCGCTAAAGTGAAAGCGGACCGTGCTGGAATAAGGAAAGACCATTAAAGAAAATAGTTCTCACCCACTAAATAATGGAGACCGTGTAATGAGCCAAGTGAAAGGTCCAGTCGTTATGGGCGGTAAAAAATGCAGGCAAGGTGGTACGAAGGCGGGAGTAACAAGCCTATTTACGAATCAGAAGCCAGCATTTTCAAAGGACAATGACACAAGCCAATGACAAATATGGGCGGAGAGTGGGCAAGGCTTCCAGTGCATACCCTAATACAGCATGCCTCGCAGAGCGAGCAGCGCATGTGCGCTGCCGCTAGGCTCGACCTAAAAACGAGTGGATAATTCAAAATCCCACGCAAAATATTTCACGAGGACCTATTTGAAACCAGCTGTTTATTCAATAATGTGCTGCGTTCGTGTTGTTTCTGGGCACAAGCCTGTTTGGGCAGATAATTAAAATCTGGTGGGGAAGGAGGTCGCGTGACAGCTCTGATCACAAAGTGTGGGCCAAGTGGGCACTGGAAGTCAGTCCCCTTGAATGGAGGCCTGCACCCTCTCCTCTGGGCAGACACTTACTTCCTCATTTGTTAGCAGGAACAGGGTTACAGGTCCTTTCTTACTTTCTTTCATTCTCTTCCAATTTTTTGCGACAACAGTTTCAAATGTTATTGTACAACTTTGTAAAGAACCCACTGTATTTAACCTATGGATATTTCATGATATTGTACAATGTTATTATTGATATATTTGTTTCATTGATGTTTTAATAAAAATTTTACTTTTAAACTAAAAAAAGGGTTACAAGTCAGCCACCAAAGTCTCGTGGTCTGCGGGGATCACCGCCTTGCTATGCCAATTGGCAACAGGTAAATAGATTTTTCAGAAGCATAAAATACACATTACATAGAATTCTCAGTCAAGCCAATGGAACTGGAAAGATCAGAAACGAAGAGATGACAGAAGCCGTATGCAGCAGTCACGTGGTGTTGACTGGCGCGTCCTGGCAGTGGATGCCACCAGGCAAGCCCCTCCTTTGTGCTGTGCTATCTACAGGGGTCGACACTGCTGCAGTGTCCTGAGGTGGCTGTATGTTTTCTGCTTGCCACGATTAGAAATTCAACAAATGCACAAATACTGCAATAAAGGACACATTCCGTGGGCAAGACACACCTGCACCTAACCACACCAAAGTGTGGCTATAAAGGTATAACACACTGCTAAAAGAGACGGTGCAGAGATGTTCCCTGCAGCCACTGGGTCTTCTGAGCTGTTTATTGTCCACGTGCCGTGCAGTGCACTAATGTATGCTGCACCCTAGCACCAGCAGCGTGCACTGGGCAATGAAGGTCAGAGGCATGCCAGCTTTTCAAGAATTGACTGCTTGTAAATGTATCTTATGTGAATATCCTGAAAATATGGCCTGGCTTCAGAGTCAGGGCCTCAGGGGTCAACTCTGGGCCACCCTGCCTAAAACAGACTTAAAATAAGATTATTTTTTTGTTTGTTTGTTTTGCAGTTTTCTATAGCGCAAACTAGACCGGAAGGTATCAGAGCGCTTTACATGAGCACCAGTTGCAATCCAGACGGACACATTCATTTTGACAGGCAGGGGGAGATTAAGTGATTTGCACAGAATCACAGGATGTTGAGCGTCCCTGCCGAGACTCCAAACTGGTTCCCCAGCTTCAAAGTCAGCGGCTATACCCGTTAAGCAACATCCTCTTGAGGTAATGAGGAGAAATTCTGACTTAAAACCGATTTATGGCTGTCATAAGCCAGGTGAAACGGCCTGATCTATGAAGGGTTTTGCCCTCAGAAAATCCTTGGAAAGTTTCAATGCAAAGTCGTAAGTCTATCTTAAATGGCGGGATATTAATTGTAAATATGGCCCAAAAGTCATAATATTGTGTCAAGACAAGAAAGGCTGCTCTAACCCTTTATAACCAGGGCCTCCTACCGGGTTTAGGGCAGTTTTAGCTAGGCCTGGGCGTTAAAATTCGCTCCGCTCTTGGAATTAGCTGAATTTTTTCCGTGTTTGTCTTTCAAAATGCGTGTTCGCGCACGCGGTAGCGACTTACCGGCATTCAAGCGTTCGCCGACGAGTTTTCCTATCCGTTCGCGTGTGCCACGAGATTTTGGTAGCCGGCCGCGCGATCCCGCGAGAGTGTGCGATCGCGAACACGTCATTCGGACGGGCCATCGGGCATCTGTGTTCGCGGACAGCAAACACGCATCGCGAACGGGCGGGACAAGTGAAACAAGATGGCCGCGCCAATTGGCGACCGCATGGGCAAGTTCGCGAGATATTTCCCCTTGAGCACGCAAACAGCGTCCCCGAACAGGAAAAACGCATCACGAACGGGCGGAACAAGCAAATCCGCGTGCTTGCGGAATTCTGCATAGCTCGTGGAGATTTTTTACACATTTGCGGAACTTTGCGGAACGCGACTACGCAAATTCCGCCCAGGCCTAGTTTTAGCATGTCTGGACTTGATTTGCAAAGGATTTTCCCTGACTTTAACCTGGAGCTCTCCTTGATGAATCGGCCACAATGTAATGGTTTAAGACATTCTTAGGACTGCCCTTGCAAACCAAAAACACTTTCTTTCTGAAGTTAAGATACTCTTGCGCAGAAAACAATCTTTTCTGTCACAATGCGATAGTAACAGTTTCTTAAGTCAGGGAAAACTGCAAAACCGACCCTAATAAAGCATAATTTCATGGTCCAAGGGGTGCCCCGCCATAGAAAATACGTCCCGCCGTGACCAACACCGGTTTATCGAAAACACCACACTTAAAAATAGAAGGACTCAGCGCTTTAGGTGGTGTAGACACTATGCGAAAAACAACATACAAGCCACAACGCTGCAGAAACACCGGGGCATATTTACGTTCCCTGGCGCATCCCTGCATATCAGCAGGGATGCGCCAGGGAAAATGCGTCACGCAAGTTTACCCTTGCGCCACGTCCGATGCGCCGCATTTACAATGCGGCGCATCGTGGCGCAGAGATAAGCAGATGCGTGACGCATCTGCCGGCGGAAGGTTAGCGCAGTGCTGAAGATTGTGTCGCAAGCGCGATGCAACTCCAGCACTGTTCCAACCTTCCCTATCCCTAACATGGTGCGTCAATCCTTACGCCTCCTTGAAGCAGGCGTAAGGATTTGACGCACCAGCGTCGGAAAAGTGACTGTGTGAAATCTTGTAGATTTCACTATGTCACTTTTCCGAGGCGTTCCTGCGCCGGAACGCCCCCCCCCCTGCGCCAGTACGCCCACATGAAACCTGACGCAGGTTTCATGTGGCGCAGGGGTTTACTACGTGATGCATCTCCCTAGATGCGTCACGTTGTAAATATAGCGCAACGCGGTGCATTGTTTGCGTCGCCGCTGCGTCACATGCGTGACGCAACGGTGGCGCAAAAGTGCCGCAAGGGGCTTGTAAATATGCCCCACCAAATGTAAATAGCTGCGTGTGCCAGTGGCGCGAGTCGCCCTACTTGCACATGCCGGCGCTATAATAATCACTCAAACAACGGGTAAATAACGCAAAGGGAGAATTCTTCGATGTGGTACTGGGCGGCGGAGCATCGTCCAATCACGGGCGCCGGGCACTCTGTCACAAGTAAACAATTGATTTTGCTTCTTTCCCTCCCTCTCCATCAGCCTTCCTCCCCGACGGAAGAATGTGATGAGCAGCCCAAAATCAATAACGGAAGAAGCGATCCCGCTGGAGGCGCAGCCTTTCAGCAGATGCGCATCTTAACAGGAGCTGCTCAAGGAGGCACTCACGTCACGTGGATGAGCACTTTCTGCTAATGCACTTAGACCAGGGTTTCTGTCCTTGGCACCTCCCCAATTCGGGAGACAACGAAACGGAGTTAAAGAGGGAGATTAAGTGATTGCACCAAGATCACACAGTGAGGTTTAATTGTACAGCCTCCACTGGAAAGCTGCTTCTCTGGTTCCACAGAGGACGATGTAGATGCTGGTGCACACCACCTTATCACCATTGCTGCATACTGTACATCAGCGTCCAAACTCAACAGCCAGTCATGAGGTGGTCCTGGCGTGACTAACCCCCACCTCCTCAGGGACATCGTTTGATCCAAACCAGAATGCATTGCTAGACTTTCAAATAAGAGACATGGGTTCTAAACCCATATTTCCTCCCTGTTCACACCGTGTGATCTTGGACAAGTCGTTTCGTTTCCCAGTGCCTCGCTTATTCGCTGACAAAACTAGGCGCCCATGAAAATAGTTTTAAGATTTAAATCAGAAACGGGGCATGTACTTGTGCTGTTCTGGCGCTTTGTGGTCTGCTATAAAAGAACTAGGCGCTACGCGTAGTGCTCATTCTGCATAACTGTGCAGCCGAGATCCTCGCATGCCAACATTGCTCGGCACCAGTAGGTACTGGCTAAACAGAACTCCCAGCAGGGTCTCTTTCCAGATTCCCTGCACCTCAGAATATCTTTAATTAAAAACCATTACCATGGAGGGGCGGCATCCATCACTGCAAACAAGTGCTAGTGCCGCAGAGATGCACTGAAAACGCACAAATATTTAGAAATTATGCAAAGCCTGTGGCAACTATCTAGTGATCTTTCTTTTTGTACTGGTACTGCGCCTGTAACTAATGTCTCAAATGAAGGCAGGCAAGAGAGCCGAAGAACAGGTGATCTGCCCAAGATCACATCATTTGGTGAAGAAGAAAAGCCGAGATTAATACTGATGTATACCAGACACAGGGGCAAAAACTTTACAACTATACCACATCACCCCACTCTGCGGTCTATTTTTGTACACAGGGATTATTTTAGCACGGATGTAGGTGCAAGAGAAATACTAGTGTTATGCGAACTCATGTTAATCACGATAACAACAATACACCACTAATACGACCAATAATTGTGCAGTGACATTCAAACCACCTCCCTCCCTAGTACTCCTACCAATGAGACCAAAACTAGCAACATAGGGGCATATTATCAAGGAAACGCGATAAGAATCGCATTTCCCGCTTTGCGCGATTCTTGTTAACGCCGCGTATTGCAGGATTTAATCGCCGAGATATCGCGTTATTATCAACGCATATCTCCACAGCGATTAAATCCTGCGATAGCAGCGTGAAACAGAATCGCGCAAAGCGGGAAATGCGATTTATATCGCGTTTCCTTGATAATATGCCCTGTTACTCAGCCGTACAATCCACCTGCCATTATAAGTATGGCTTAGTCGGTTTCGAACTAGGCGTTACAAACCCGCGATAACCGCGGTTAGCGCGGTTTATTTTATCGCATCGCGGGTTTGCTGGAAGGTTGCTAATATTGCGCTGCCGTGTCAGCGCTCGATTTCCATGGAGAAATGGTAGATACGTCCACTTTGCATGTCATTAGCGATATTCATCGCTGACATGCAAAGTGGAGTGGAAAGGGCTGCTAACTCAAGGAAACACGCGTTAGCGTGTCCTTGATAATTGAGCGGAAAAGAAAACGCCGCTTTTCGGCCGAAAACGGCTGCATAAGCGGCAGAATTCGGCTTGATAATATGCCCCATAGTTATTAATTGGAACATAGTATTCATATATCCAGCTCCCAGACACAACTCCATCATGTGTAGTGCTTCGAACACCACCGAATGCATGCACTGCAAGGATTGTCTGTACAACCAATCAGCCATCCAAAGACATCTCAATCCTATGGGACTGGTGCGACCTTTCATCCCTCCGAGGTTGATAAAACACTAGGTCCATGAGGGCGCCCATTGTGATTCTGCGCGAGGCAGGAAGAACTGGCAGAAAGTGTCACTTAGGAGCCTGATTTTAATATTACAATTGAGGAGTGTGTGTCCCATTATTCGCTGCCAGCACCCACTGCGAAGCCCCGCATCCCCAGTACATAAATGCAGCCTACACACGTCACAACGAGAGCAGTGACAATACCGGCACGCGCCCGTGTATGAAAGTAAACCCTGCAGCCTGCACTCTCACTCTCGGCAAAAATATTACTCTAAATAACACTGTACAGTGTAATACTCGAAGTAAAGGGGCCAATAGCCATGGGAGGGTACAAATGATGACATGGCCATAATAAGGCAGGACTAACAAGCCTCATAATCAATCAGAAGACAGAATTTACGAAGGACAAAGACAGAAGCCAATGAAAATTATGGGCGGAGAGTGAGGGCAGCTTGTCTCCCATACTCTACTACTGCATGTCTCGCAGAGCGAGCAGCGCATGCGCCCTGCTGCTAAAGCGCGACCTAAAAATAAATGAAAAAAGAACAAATTAACTTTCCTTACCACTGGGTCCCGCGTCTCTGCTCCTGCTCTCCTCGAGGAACAGGAAGCACAGCCAGGCCCTACTAACCAATCACAACGCTGCAATGCAGCGTTGTGATTGGTAGGCACCCAGGCTCCCCTGGCCAATAACCGTGCTGCAATGCAGCGTTGTTATTGGTTTTGAGCGTCCTGGTTCGATGCTCAACCAGGGAATGGGGGCCTGGGCATGTTCTCCATGCAGGCTGTAATGCAGCCTGCATGGAGAACGGGGAAAGTGTGCATGACTGGTTTGGGCGGCCCGACAGGCCGATCAAACAGTCATTGCGCACTTAGGAGTGGACAAACCACTCCTCCCCTGCTCCGAGAGCAGAGCAGCCCCACAAAACCCAAGCCCGCCCTCCCGCAAAGCAGCACAAACATAAAATGATAGCTCAAAATTATTATCATTTTATGTTTCTACTTCACACTGCTTGAAAGCAGTGGGGCGACACTCCTACGCCATAGCAGAGGAGCCGCCTCTGTGGTGTAGTGAAATTTTAGCTGCCACACCTTCTGCTCAGATTTATCCTAACCTGCGATCTGAGTTTGGTATTACTCTATCCCCCACTCCAGGAATAATAGCAAATTATATGTTTTATGCACTTAACTTGTAGGAGTACTTTGCTGGAAAACCTGTGGGAGGGTGGTTGTCGTCGCATGCAGCATTGACAGCTGCCATGTGTAGGAAAGTGGGTTTCTGTTGCAGTAACCCCCCACTTTTTGCCAGACTACTGATGCACTTTGACTTGATGTGTCCTGGGTCCCTGCCAATCAGGTTCCCGGGGCCTGTGTTCTTTCCCCAAAACTAACAAAATTGGCATCTCTGGCCACAGGTCAGCCCCTGGTGAATGGTACCACAGGTACCCAGGGCACTGTGACCAGGGAAGACCCCTAAGGGCTGCAGCACTTATTGTGCCATCCTTAGGGGCCCTGTACCGTTACACTCACACACTGCCTTTGCAGGCTGCGTGTTCAGGTGCAGAACAAAGTGAAGAGTCGACATGGCACACAACTTTGTGTGCCATGCCTACAACCCACTGACCTGGCATAGATCAGTCACCCCTCTAGCTGGGTGCACTATACCAGTGGTGAGGGTACAGGACCATGAGCCCTGTACCCCTACAGTGTCTAAGTCCATTCTTAGACATTGTAAGTGCAGTGCTGCCATTAAGAGTAAATGGTGCTGGGAGTTTGTCATTATGAACTCCACAGCACCATGATGGCTACACTGAAAACTGAGAAGTTTGGTATTGAACTTCTCAGCACATTAAACCCACACTGATGCCAGTGTGGGATTTAATGAAAAATGCACACAGAGGGCATCTTAGAGTTGCCCCCTAAAAACGAACCCACCTCTAGTGTCCAGGCTGAGTGGCTGCTTTCAGCTGCCACCACCAGACATGTTTCTAGACCCTTGGGTCGAGAGCCTGGTGCTCTCTGGGGCCTAAAACAATGCACACCCTGGGACGAGGTGCCAAGCCTCTTCCCCAGGATGGGCAGGGTTCACGAAGGGGAAGCTTCAAAGGCTTGCCGCTTTTGTGAGTTTCTCCAGGCCACTTGCTGGTCTCAGCAACTGGTCCCCACTGGTTCTGACCCCCACTTTGGGCGGGTGAACTGGCGGGAAAAACAAGTGAGGAAGAGAGCTGTGCCCACCTCTGCCAACTCCAACCCTCAGGTGGGGGAGGCGAGGTGAAGCACAACTCTCAGTCCACGCCATCTTGAAGATGGGGGGACTCAGCCAACCAGGGACAGGCTCATGCCCCCCTCTCACTGGAGGGTGGCATAATAGGGGGTGCACCCACCCCAGGGAAGGGACCCATTGGTCCCTGCCTTTTTGCCTACCTGTAACGCCCCTAAATCTAGTATTTAGGAGCACCCCTGAACCTTGCTTCCTCAGACAAGAACCTGCAACGAGAAGAAGGACTGAACAGCCGTGCAGCAGCTAACAAGAGGAAGATGCCCACTGACTTGGACCCAGCCCTACCGGCCTGTCTCCCCCTCGAACCTGCTCCTGCGAAATCCCAGTGTGTCCTGCAGCCAGCAACCTCGAAAACCCCGGAAGACCTGCCTCCCTTTAACTACAAAGACTCTGTCTCCCGTGAACACCGAATTTGTTCATCTGCAACCTCTGGCTCCGGCCGGACACCGCGGATCGGCCCCAGTCTGCACCCGCTGTCCACGGCCCGAGCTCGAGTGGGCAAACACCACGAGGAGATCACCCCGGCGATCCTGACCCGAGATCTGGTGACCCCTGACCTGCCTCAAGCCTCCAGCCGACGCCTGCAGACTAAATCCAGAAGGTCCTCCCAACCGCGACCAGGAGCTGGTAAGAAGATCCGACCCCAAAAGGCACCCCTGCACCCGACGCCCCACGACCTTGTGTGCCCAAACCGACGGTGCCTAACCAACCCCTAACTTCCCAACTTACCTCTCGAAGTGGTGGTCGCACCCAGAAGACCTTTGTCCCCGAGCCTGCAGTGCCTTTGCAAACCGGAGGTTCCCCATTGAAACCAACAGGGCGCCCGACGTTGAATCAGCACCCTGCACCTGGCCGCCCTAGTGCCGCTGAGGGTGCACCTTTGGTGCTACTTTGTTTCCCCATTTGCCCTGAGCTAAAGTCCAGGAGCTTTGCTCCCACACCCAAATGGCCTGCTTGCCAGCAGCCACCAACCGGAGGCCCCCTAACCCCCATTGGATAACTTTGGGCCTCAGCACTCTGCACCCAGTCGCCCTAGTGCCGCTGAGGGTGTAACGAGAGTGCAATCTTGATCCTGGGGGAACCCTTATTCTAACCCCAGAAGCTCAACTCCAAAGACCGATTACTTACCTGGTAACCGTTAACTTGATTTCTCTCCATAGGAACCTATTGACTGTTTTTCTCTGAAAAATGTTCTAAGTGGGGAGTTGATTTGTATGGGAATCTGAAAAACAATCGTGCAAATCTGATTTTACTTACCTTTTCTCTAGGAAATGTCCCAGTGTGATATCTAGGCATATCACACTGAGTAGAAAAAGTAATCTAAAAAGTAATCTCAAAAGTAACGTAAAAGTAACTTACCTGTAATTTTCATTGTAAAGTCGATACAAAGTATATGTACAGCATTTCACAGTATTGCATTACTAGTAATTCAAACTGTAACCATTTCAAAGTACATTTACAACTGCATTTCAAACTGTATATTTACTGCAAAGTATTTATCAACTTACCTGTGCCAGGCTTGCTTGGTTCTAGAAAATAAAATAACTAAAAGAATATTTTTATACAAAACCAATTGGTCTGAAGTTCAGTCTTTGAGTGTGTGAATTCATTTGCTGACTGAGTGTGTACAACAAATGCTTAACACTGTCCTCTGATACTGCCTTACTGCTCGACCACACTACCACAAATAGAGTGAGGTGCTATCTAACTTTACCTCTGCCTACCTTTGGGGATCCACTGGACTCTGTGCACACTATACCTCACTTTGGTATAGTATATACAGAGCCAGCTTCCTACACCATGGTGTTGGTATCTATCCACGTACTAGAATGAAATCACAGCGACAGCAGCAGTTTGCACTGTTCCTTTTGCATCTTCGTCAGCCATTGAATTCCCTGTAATGTGCTTTCCTACATGCTGATGACTCAAGGTTAGGTCCACAGAGCACAAACCTTCTGCGAGACTCAGCGGAATTCTGTGATTAGGCAGAGCTGCTCAACATGCACATTTTGACGTTCGGCAATGCGACGCGCGTTCTCGCGCTCAAAATCGCACACGAACAGCAGCACGCGGTTTGCATGGACGTGGCCATTTTGTTTCTGCTTTCTGTGCATGGTGCTGGGGCCTATTTCTTAATCCACCCTTAATCTTTTCAATCCTCCCCCACCTGACTCATTGACCCCTCATTTTTCTATATTGTACCAGTGTCTGTTTTTGTGTTTATGTATTGTATGTTTTTGTCATTTTGTGACTTTTTTCTACTTTTTTGGTATTCCCTTTAAGTCTTTACTTTTTCTTTTCTTCTTTCACCTACTTCTTATAAAAAAATTCCGACCACCCAGAGCTATGGCAGAACAGGACGAGTGAGGGAGTGGAGGTGCCAAGGTGTCTTTTAGCCGCACACCTTTCGGTCATCGGCGCTGCTAAGGGGTGCAGCCCGTGCCATTTTCTCTAAGGTGGCTTGTGCAAAAGTGACCCTTTTTGCATGGTTACCCCCCACTTTATCCCTGACATTTGATGCACTTTGACTTGATGTGCCCTGGGTCCCTGCCAATCAGGTTCTCAGGGCCTGTGTTCTTTCCCAAAACTGTACTTTTGTACCCACAATCGGCACATCCCAGGCCACAGGTAAGCTCCATGTAACAGGTACCATTGGTACCAATGGCTCTGTGACCAGGGAAGACCTCTAAGGGCTCAGCACCTATTGTGCCACCCTTAGAGACCCTCCACCTTAACACCCACACACTGCCACTGCAGGTTACATGTTTTGGCGCAGAGAAAAGTGAAAAGTCGACATGGCACACCTGTGTGCCATAACTGCAACTCACTGCCTGTGGCCTAGCTAAGTCACCCATCTAGCAGGGTGCACTGGACCACAGGTGAGGGTACAGTTGCATGAGCACTGTACCCCTACAGTGACTAAGTCCATTCTTAGACATTGTAAGTGCAGTGAAGCCATAAAGAGTATATGGTCTGGTAGTTGGTCATTATGAGCTCCACACCTCCGTAATGGCTTTACTAAAATTTGGGAAGTTTGGTAGCAAAGGTCTTAGCACAATAAACCCACACTGGTGCCAGTGTGGGATTCAAGGTAAAGTGCACTCAGAGGACATCTTAGAGATACCCCCTTAAAAACGACCAGCCCTGGTGTGGTTCCTGAATAGCTACCCACCATTTGCCACCATTTGCCACCACCTGACAGGTTTCAGGACCCCTAGGTAGAGGTCCTCCGCTCTCTTGGCCCAGAAACAAAGCCCATCCTCGGCAGAGTTTTAATGCCTCCTCCACCAGGATGGGCAGGGTCCATGAAGGGGAAGCTTCAAAGGCCTGCCACCTTTGTTTAGCTGACCCTGCCTTTTGCTGCCCCCAGCAACTGGCTCCCACCGGTTCTGACCCCCACTTTGAACGGGAGAATCGACGGGGAAATCAAGTGAAGAAGAAAGGTGTGGCCACCTTTGACACTCAAGTGGGGGAGGTGAGGTGAAGCACACATCTCAGTCCCCTCTATCTTGAAGATGAGGGGACAGAGCCAACCTGAGAGAGGCCCATGCCCCCCTCCCACTGGAGAGTGGTGTAATAGGGGGTGCACTCACCCCAAGGAAGGGACCCATTCGTCCCAACCTACACACCCGTTTTGACACCCATAAATTTAGTGATTAAGGGTGATCTTGAACCTTGCCTCCTCAGATATGAGAAGAAGGACCGAAGAACTGTGCTGAACGAGGAAGAAGAGGACACCAACTGCTTTGACCCCAGCCTTACCTGCCTGTCTCGACTTCGACCTGCAACCAGTGAAACACTGGAGTGTCCAGCAGCCATCCAGAACCCGAAGGACCTGCCCTGCCTTCACAAAACCAACTCTGTATCCTGTGAGCACTGGACTTGCTCAAACCAAAGACTCCAATACAATTCAGCCGTATTCGTGGTTCTGCACCACTCTGTACCCGACGCCCACGGCCCGAGTTCGAGTGGCCCAACTCCGTGAGGAGGTCTCCCCAGCGATCCTGACCTGGGATCTGGTGGTCTCTGACCTGCCTCGATCTTCAACTCGACGCCTGCAGCCTAAACCTGAGGTGTTCCCCTGACAGAGACCGGAGTGGATAAGAAAATCAGATGCCAAAAGACACCCCTGAACCCGATGCCCCCTTGCCTTGGGTGGCCCAACCGACAGTGTCCAGTCATCCCTCAACAATTCAACTTACCTCTCCTGCAGGTGGTCACCCTCAGGAAACCTCTCTGACCAAGCCTGCAGCATTTCTTTCAAACCAAAAATCTCCATTGAAACCAACAGGGCTCCCAACATCTCCTTGGCACCCTGCATCCGGCCGCCTCATTGCCGCTGGTGGTGCAGCTCCTGTGCTGATTGTTGGCCCCTGCAGTGCTGAGCCTAACCTCAGGAGCATGGCTCCCACAACCCAGTGGCCTGCTCTTAAGCAGCCCCTGACCAAAGGCCCCTTAGCCCCATTGGCTAGCATTGGGGCCCTGAATTCTGCACCAGGCCACCCTAGTGCCACTGGTGGTGCGATTTGAGTGCCTCCTTAAACCGTGGGGATCCTTGGTGCTAACCCCCAACAGCTAATCTTGGAGGTCGTTTACTTACCTGCAAACCGATAACATTCTCTTCTTCTATAGGAACCAATGTTATGATTTTTCTCCCAAAAATGTTCTGTGTTGAACTGACTTTAGTATTGAAACCGAAGTAACTTTGCTTTGAACCCAAAAGTGTCTTACTTACCTATGTATTGTAGGATCCACGGTGTGATATCTAGGCATATCCCCAAGTAGTCAATGTAACTACAAAGTAATCCAAAAGTAATCCAAACATAATTCCAATGTATTTTGAACTGTTTTAAAAGCATATACAAACCTGTAACTTTTCCAATTTCAACCACATTTGCATTTTCTTGTAAAGTTTTGCATTTGAAAGCATATTTTACTTACTTGTGCCAAGTCCTGCTTGGTTCTAGAAGTAAAACATAAGTATGTATTTTTTATACTTACATAATTGGTCTGGATTCAGTCTCTGAGTGTGTGCCATAGGTTCTTGTCTGAGTAAATACAATAAATGCTTAAAATACCCTCCTGATAAGCCTAACTGCTCAAACACACAACCACAAATAGAGCTGTTAGAGATTATCTAATTTAGCCTCTGCTATACCTCTGGGGATCCACTGTACTCTGTGCACACTATACCTCACTTTGGTATAGTATATGCAGAGCCAGCTTCCTACATGGCTGCACTAGTTTTGTATGTGCGGCACCACCTCCTCTCCATGCTGACAGCAGGTGGCTGGCCTGGCAGCAGGTATGGCCTCCGGGAGCATTGACTGCTGTGGTGGAGGGTGCGCCGATGTGTGCCCTGGAGCTCTGGATCCAGCGCACCCAGCAGCAGTTAACGCACCGGTGGGCTGACATCCTGGACAGGGAACGGGGTTTGCTTGACCTGGTGGGTGTGGAGGTTGCGGGGCTTGGTGAGTAACTTCTTATTTGTTATGCTCTTTCTATGCTAATATTTGTTTTCCAAATTGCATGCTGCTTAAACTCAGAGGTAAGTTAAGTTTACGGTACCAATATGTGAGTCAGCCAGGTGCTCGGCGCTACCTAATCGCACTCCTTGGTGCTCGCTTGGGCTGATTATTTAATCAATCAATCAATCAGGAGTTTGTTAAAGTGCGACTACTCACCCGTAAGGGTCTCAAGGCGCTAGGGGTGGGGGGGGTGCAGATTCCATTCCATCAAGGAGGGGGTGTGTTGAAGAGCCAGGTTTTGAGGTTTCTTGCGAAGATGGGGTGCGATGTTGTCTGTCTGAGGTGGAGCGGAAGGGCGTTCCATGCTTTGGCTGCGAGGAAGGAGAAGGAGCGGCCTCCCGATCTGGTCTTTCTGGTGCGGGGGACCACGGCGTAGGAGAGCTAGGCTGATCATAGGGTCCTTTGGGGTGCGTGGAATTTGAGTCGGCTGTTCAGGTATGCTGGTCCGGTGCCGTGGAAGGCCTTGTGTGCGTGGGTGAGCATCTTAAAGGTGATTCTCGCCTCGACGGGGAGCCAGTGGAGTGTGCGCAGGTGCTGGGAGATGTGGCAGTGTTTTGGCAGGTTGAGGACCAGTCTTGCGGCGGCGTTCTGGATGTTCTGTAGCTTGATGATGAGGTTTTTGTTTATTCCGGCGTAGAGTGCGTTGCCGTAGTCGAGTCTGCTGGTGACCAGGGCGTGAGTGACTGTCTTTCGGTGTTCGAGGGGGATCCATTTGAAGGTCTTACGAAGGAGGCGGAGGGTGTGGAAGCAGGAAGACGAGACAGAGTTGATCTGGTGGTCCATTTTGAGCTCGGAGTCCAGGATGATTCCCAGGTTGCGTGCGTGGTCTGTGGGTGTTGGCGGGTTTCCGAGGGCGGGGGGCCACCAGGTGTCGCTCCAGGCGTCGGGGTTTGGGCCCATGATGAGTACTTCTGTTTTGTTGGAGTTTAGTTGTAGGCAGCTGTTTTTCATCCATTTGGCAACGGCTTCCATGCCTTCTCAAAAGTTGCGTCTGGCGGTGTTGGGCTCGTTGGATAGGGAGAGGATGAGCTGGGTGTCATCTGCGTATGACACAATGTTGAGTCCGTAGGTTCTGACGATGGGGGCAAGTGGAGCCATGTAGACGTTGAAGAGCGTTGGGCTGAGGGAGGAGCCCTGGGGGACTCCGCAGGTGGTAGGTGTGGGGTCTGAGAGGAAAGGGGGGAGTCTGACCCGCTGCGTCCTGCCAGAGAGGAAGGAGCAGATCCAGTCGAGGGCCTTGTCCTGGATTCCTGCATCGTAGAGTCTGCGTATTAGGGTGCGGTGGGAGACTGTGTCGAATGCCGCTGATAGGTCGAGGAGGATGAGGGCTACTGTTTCTCCTTTGTCCAGTAGGGTGCAGATGTCGTCTGTTGCGGCGAGGAGGGCGGTTTCCGTACTGTGGTTTTTTCTGAAGCCGGATTGGGAGGAGTCGAGGATGTTGTGTTCTTCAATGAATGTGGCGAGTTGGCTGTTGATGGCTTTCTCGATGACTTTCGCTGGGAACGGGAGCAGGGAGATGGGTCTGTAGTTTTTGAGGTCGGTGGGGTCCGCTGAGGGTTTCTTTAGGAGGGTGTTGACCTCGGCGTGTTTCCAGTCGTCGGGGAACCAGGCGGTCGCCAGGGAGCGGTTGATGGTGTGGCGGAGCATGGGTGCGATGGTGTCGGCGGCTCTGTTGAAGATGTGGTGGGGGCAGGGGTCCGTGGGGGCCCCTGAGTGGATTGACTTCATTGTCTTCAGTGTGTCTTCGGTGGTGAGGGCTGTCCAGTCATCAATCGCTGGTTTCCGGGTGTCGGGGGTGGTTGGTGAGGGTTCAGTGTGTTGGTTGTCTTCGTCGAAGTTGTCGTAGATGCTCTTGATTTTGTGGTGGAAAAAGGTGCTGAGTTTGTCGCAGAGGTCTTGTGAGGGAGGGATGTCGGTATACTCGCTGGTGGGTTGGGCAAACTCCTTGATGATGCTGAAGAGTTCCTTGCTGTTGTGCGCGTGGGTGGAGATTCTGTCTTCAATCGCTTTTTCCTCGTTTCTCTGATGAGTTGATGGTGGGCGTTGGTGGCGGCTCTGGAAGTTGTTGTGGGCTTCTGTGGATTTGGTGTTCCTCCAGGCCTTTTCGAGGCAGCGGCATGTACGTCTGGACTCTCGAAGTTCGGTGGTAAACCATCTGGCTTTCTTGGCACGGGTATTGTTGTTTTTCTTGAGGGGGGCTATGGTGTTGGTGCTGTCCGAGATCCATCTATGCAGGGTTTGGGCTGCGGTGTTGGGGTCTTCGTTTTCCGCGATGGTTGGGGTGGAGTTGTTGAGTGAGGAGGTGAGCTGGTCGTCGGTGATTTTGGTCCAGTTTCTTCGTGGAAGCAGGTGCTAGTGTCTGTGGATGGTGGGTGTTCTGAAGGTGAAGTGGACGCAACGATGGTCGGTCCATGGGAGTTCGGTGGTGTGGCTGAAGGTGATGGAGTTTCCTGTAGTGAAGAGGGGGTCGAGGGTGTGTCCTGCTGAGTGCGTGGGCTCGGTCACGATCTGGCGGAGTCCAATGTTGTGGAGGTTGTCCAGGAGGGATGTGGTGTTGCGGTCCAGTTGGTTGTCGAGGTGGAAGTTGAGGTCTCCCAGCAGGGTGTAGTTGGTGGATGCGATGGCCTGCGGGGAGATAATGTCCGTGATGGAGTGGGCGAAGGGTCCGTGGAGTCCAGGGGGTCGGTAGATGAGGGTTCCTCGGAGGGTGGCGGTGGGGCTGGCCAGTATCTTGAAGTGAAGGTGTTCCATCAGTTCTGTGGGCTCGTCAGGGAGTGTGCTCAGGCGGAGGCTGGATTTGTGGATGATGGCGATTCCTCCTCCTGGGCGGGTGGGGCGGTCCTTCCTGGAGATCTTGTATCCTTGGGGGATGGCGATGGCGATGTCCGGTCCCGAGGTGGTGTTGGTCCAGGTTTCGGTGAAGAACGCTACGTCCGGGGTGGTGCTGTCGAGGAGGTCCCAGATTTCTGTGGCGTGTTTGTGGAGGGATCGGACGTTGAGGAGGATGCATTGCAGGGTCTTCGGTTCGGTTGTGTTCTTGTGGGCGGGTTGTGCTGGATCCGTGTTCTTGGCGGTGCTGCAGGTCTGCCGGCAGCGGTGACAGCTGAAGGGTCCGTGGGTGTCAGCTGGTGATGCTAGCTTGCAGTTGTTGTTGCCTGGGTTGAGTGCGTGGAGTGCTGCTGGGTCGTAGCGTTGGCGGGGCAGAGGTCCAGGGTTCCTCGCGCTTGTCGCGGACGGGTCGCAGACGGGCGCAGATGGGCTTGCCTTTGACGCGCCTTCGGTGCACCTGCGGCGCGCCCGCTGTCCGCGGCCGCACAGCGGCCATGCACTGGCCGCCATTAAGTAGGGGTCAGGAGGGCTGGACAGCTGGGAGGCGAGAGCGGAAAGGGGAGCTGGATTAGACCGGTCGCGCTGGGGGGAGGGGCCGCGGGGGCAGCAGCGGCGGGGAAAGGTAAAGGGAGGAAATTAGGGATAAAGAAAAAAGGGAAAATAAGCAGAAATAAGGCACAAAAGAGCAGAGATGCAGAAAAGTGCAGAAAGGTGAAAGATAAAAGAGGGTAGAAAAACGAGTGAAAACGAGTGAAAGAGCAGAGCGAAAGAAAAGGAAAATGAGCAGAAATAAGGCACAAAAGAGCAGAGATGCAGAAAAGTGCAGAAAGGTGAAAGATAGGAAGGGTAGAAAAACGAGTGAAAACGAGTGAAGGAGCAGAGTGAGAGGAAGGAGACAGAGGTCCACTGGACCACCAGTGATGAGGCGCAGGGAAACCTGCGGGTGGAGGAGGGCCTCGATCACTAACACTGAAGAGTGCAGGGGCAGGGGCACCTCACTTAATGGTGGAGCTGCGAGGGTGGGAGAGCAATTTCACTGACAATGAGTCAGTGGTCTTGCTCGCCTGTCCCCGCAGTGGCCACCATTAAGTAGGGGTCGGGGAGGGCTGGACAGCTGGGAGGCGGGAGCGGGGAGGGGAGCTGGATTGGGCCGGTCGCGCTGGGGGGGAGGGGCCGCGGGGGCAGCAACGGCTGGGAAAGGTAAAGGGAGGAAATAAGGGATAAAGAAAAAAGGGAAAATAAGCAGAAATAAGGCACAAAAGAGCAGAGATGCAGAAAGGTGAAAGATAAAAGAGGGTAGAAAAATGAGTGAAAACGAGTGAAAGAGCAGAGCGAGAGAAAGGGAAAATGAGCAGAAATAAGGCACAAAAGAGCAGAGATGCAGAAAAGTGCAGAAAGGTGAAAGATAAAAGAGGGTAGAAAAATGAGTGAAAACGAGTGAAAGATCAGAGCGAGAGAAATGGAAAATGAGCAGAAATAAGGCACAAAAGAGCAGAGATGCAGAAAAGTGCAGAAAGGTGAAAGATAGGAAGGGTAGAAAAACGAGTGAAAACGAGTGAAGGAGCAGAGTGAGAGGAAGGAGACAGAGGTCCACTGGACCACCAGGAATGAGGCGCAGGGAAACCTGTGGGTGGAGAAGGGCCTCGATCACCAACACTCAAGAGTGCAGGGGCAGGGGCACCTCACTTAATGGTGGAGCTGCGAGGGTGGGAGAGCAATTTCACTGACAATGAGTCAGTGGTCTTGCTCGCCTGTCCCCGCAGTGGCCGCCATTAAGTAGGGGTCGAGGAGGGCTGGACAGCTGGGAGGTGGGAGCAGGGAGGGAGCTGGATTGGGCCGGTCGCGCTGGGGGAGGGGCCGCGGGGGCAGCAGCGGCTGGGAAAGGTAAAGGGGGAAATAAGGGATAAAGAAAAAGGGAAAATAAGCAGAAATAAGGCACAAAAGAGCAGAGATGCAGAAAAGTGCAGAAAGGTGAAAGATAAAAGAGGGTAGAAAAACGAGTGAAAACGAGTGAAAGAGCAGAGCGAGAGAAAGGGAAAATGAGCAGAAATAAGGCACAAAAGAGCAGAGATGCAGAAAAGTGCAGAAAGGTGAAAGATAGGAAAAGTAGAAAAATGAGTGAAAACGAGTGAAGGAGCAGAGTGAGAGGAAGGAGACAGAGGTCCACTGGACCACCAGGGATGAGGCGCAGGGAAACCTGCGGGTGGAGGAGGGCCTCGATCACCAACACTCAAGAGTGCAGGGGCAGGGGCACCTCACTTAATGGTGGAGCTGCGAGGGTGGGAGAGCAATTTCACTGACAATGAGTCAGTGGTCTGCAGACTGTCCTGTCACTAAGACAGTGGTAGTAGTAGTAATATCAGTGAGTTAGTGTTTTCTGTGCCTTTCTTTATGTAGTTTGTACAGTCCAGGCAAACTACCAGTGATGTGTTGGAACAAGGCTTAGTTTTAGGAAATTAGGAAAAGTTCAACTCAATACTAGTATAGGTGAACTGATATATAAAAGAATGTTACAGTGTTTGCCTTTCCTTGTTAAAATATTTTGGGGAGGACAGTACAACTAATCTACCCTATTGTATCTCCTTTATTGCTTACATCAGCATCCATTGGCAAGAAGAGGGCTAGCAGCACGGAGGTGGGTTAGGGAGGCGGAGGGTGTCATCACAAGTGCCGCAGAAGTTAGAAGTTCCAACTTCACCACTAACACCCGCGCCGCGGCCGACGGATCTGCTAGCCCCAGTAAGTCTGCCTGTTAATATTGTTATTATTTCCCTAATGTTTAACGCTCCACATTTAGAATACTTTTTATTTTTTTTTACTGCGGCTGTCTCCAAATTCTTTTTTTTGTCAACTCCTTTTCATTCTACTTCTACATAATGTTTGTTAAATTCTTGTTATCCTTGCATTACCCTAGTTATTTTCTATATTTCAAGTTTCTGTAGTTGACTTACTCCTGTCTATACTAGTCTGTCTGTAGCTTCCTTTCTTCTGCTTTTTCAGTACTTTTTCCCTCTCCACTTATAATATTGTGGACTGATACTGTAAGACTAAGAGAACCAATTTCAGGACAGGTACTCTACTGTGAAGATTGCATGCCCAAGTAAGCTATTCTGATTCTAAGTATGTTTGTTGAGAAGGCTTTCTTTTTCTTGCTCATGCTCAAACAGTAAACCTAGAGAGTGGCCATGGTCATGGGTGGACACCCCCCCTAATGTTGCATATGTATTCATTTATACAGTAGTAGTATACCAGAAGTTTCGATGACAGTGCAGCATTGCTGGAAACTAGTATGAGGACGGTCACATTGCATTTGCCAACCGAGACCATATGTCCTTCATTGACCAATTATTATTTCTCCCATTCATTGTGCGCCAATGATTTAAGAGTCATCATAGCTCTGCACCAGAATTACAACGCATTTTTGGTTGGCTTGACTACCTGGCTTTTCAAACAATGCCAAGAAACACACTGCCCAATGTAATTTGTTTGATCGAAGACACTGCAACTGAACTGTAGTGATTTATTGTAGTTGAATTTTGTTAAAAAAATAATAATAAGGGGAGGTGTATCTGGCACCTTAAATGTGTAATGTTCTTTCTAGCTGCACAGACCATTGTCAGAGCCAGCTACAACGCCAGCAGAGCAGAAGCGGCGGCTGTCAAAGGTGAAGTCCCAGCAGGGACGGGTGGTGGTAAGTCACATTGCTTGCTTATTTACAATTACCAATATACTCACTGCAAGGGTGTCATGAACCCTCCCACCCCCGCTTTAGTAGCTGCAGAAGGGATTGAGTTAATTTCCTCTTTTATCTGCAACTCAGCAGACAAAAGCTCATAATGAACGCTAAAACTGATGGCATGATGCAAATTGAAAAAAGGATGGAAGGATAAAGGATGGGTGAAATGTTATATGAGTGAAAGGATGCGTGGGTGAATGAAGGTGAAAGGATGCGTAGATGGGTGAAAGGATGCAAGGGTGGGCATATGGCTGAAAGGATGCCTGACTGGAGGGGGTGAAACGGAAGATGGGTGAAAGGAATTCTTCTCAGTGGGTTAAAGAGGATGGGTGAAAGAGTGAATGAGTCAAAGGATGCATGGTGGATAAATGAATATATTGGTGAAAGGATGGTTGAGAGTAGTGGATAGGGGAATGAATGGATGGCTGGATATATATGGATGGATGGTTTTCAATAGTTAAAGACTGGATGAGAGAATATAAAGCTTAATGATGGGGACCAAAGGGTGAAGAATACTAGAACAATGAAATGATGAATGGATAATTGCGTGGATGAAGAAACAAGGGAGTTCTTCTGGAGAGGGGCATGGGCAACTACTTCTCTTGTTTGGAATGAATTTATAAAACCTTTGGTTCAAAGCTGGGGGGTATTTCTGTCTACTCCCTTGACTCACTGTATTTGTTAAGTGAGGCAGCTATGTATTCCACCATTCACATCTCTTCACATGGCTTTTCGCCAGTGCCACGCATTACCAAACTGCTGCATAGTTCAATTTGGCACTGCAGTGTTGGCTGTGCAATGTGCGTCTACTTCAGTTTATTTGGCATTTACAAAGTTTTCAATGAATGTCAAAGCATGTGTTTCTCTTCCCTCCCAGTGCTCACTCAGTCACTTTCCAGTACTTTACTCTTTTATTCTCTCCTAAGTTTTGTACCAGCCCGCCCAAAAAATGGAAAATTCCATTCTTGGGATGCGCCTCATTTTTCTGGCCAGTTGATTTACATATTTCATGTCCTCCATAACAGATTTGCGCCTGGTCAAATTTTTCCCTTTCAACATTTCTCAACTACAGTAACTGATTAAGCCAATGCTTAGGCACATGATGATGATCAGTGACACCCCACTATTATTTCATACTGCCAAGTAAATGTATTTGTTGAAAATAATTATAAATTGTGGTGGAGGGCGAGGCCAGGTAGCAAAGTGAGATGAAGTGCCTTGAGTTTTTGCGAATGGGATAGTCTGGGATAGCTTCTGACGAATGTGCCAAATACACGTGCCAAATACAATCTATATATCCCGTTCCTTAATCCTTTCCCTGAGCTGCAGTCTACTTACGGCAAAGGATATCTGCATGTTATACCTGACGTGTGTGACGTAGTATCATTATTATTCATCTGCCTTGGAGTCACTGTAAAATTGAAAGGCATATTGCAGAAGAGCAGCGCCAGTTGGATAGGATAATTGTCTATTACAGATTTCCCAGCTGCAGACTGCAGAGTAGCAAAGTAACAACTACCAACGCACTAGCTAGCATTCCTCCATTATTGTAGCACAACAAGAATATTTATACTCCATACTCCATAGTGCATAATGTCTTATTCATTAGTGAGAGGTAATTTATTTTTATTTTTCCACACAAAGTGTCTGTTTATTTGTTTACTAAGAAATCCTTTAAAAGAAAAAAAATATATATATATTTTTTTTTAAATCAGATGTGCTGTTAATATGCCTTTAATCCTTTCAGCCAGTTTCAGCTTTATGTGAGACTTGTGGGTAAAAAATGTCTGTGACTCTGATCACATCAAATTTGAATGGCCCAGGGGGACCAGCAATGTGCTGCTACTATGCTACAATATACTTTTAAAGAAGTGCTTTGCACAGAGCATTGTTCACAATGTGTCATTTTTCTTTCTTGATATAGCTACTCCTACTGGTTGACAACCTACTTGGCAGGAGATAGCAGCCCGGCTGTGACAGCAGAGGCTGGGGTGCATACAAGCTGCATTTTAGCACCTGGTGACCCTTGAGTAGGAGGCAGCTGCTGCTGACCAGGGCCGCAGAGAGCCGCCAGCGCCTCTAGCCTGCCGGCAAGAAAAGCACCATCACTGTCTGCAGCTGGCAGGCACCTTTCACACCAACACTGCTATCCCCTCTTGCTCTCAGACTGTACTTTCCAGTGCCAGAGGCTGGCATGCATTGAAGGCAGATAGGCATGCATGGAGGGGTACCTCAAACAGCTTCTGGCCTGTGTGTAGTGCCCTCTTCTTTACCCCTTTTTTAATATTTGATTGGGTGGGAGATACTTTTTGTGGTTGGAGAGGGTGGGAATGATGGAAGTTGGGGCTTTTTTGTTGGACATTTTGGACATTGGACATTTTGGACATTTGGACATTTTGGACATTGGTTGGGGACAGGCAGATTTGTTTGGGGAGAAGGGTGGGCCTGTTGTGAGTTGAAGGGGTGGGTTTTATTGTTCAAAAAGGAAAATAAATATTTATTTTACTTTATTAATGCCCCAAATCCTTTTTTGGGTGTTTTACTTTGCACTGCTAACTTTTAGCTCTGCCAGGTTTTTAAACCTGTTTAACAAAGTCTATACCATACGGTACCCTATTCGTACTACTCTCTGTAACTATATTGACCACTGAGAGGGGATTGCCATTGCCTATATTACAACAATGCTCCATAGTTTTCCTACCTCAATAGATGATGCATGGGCTGCTACCTCTCTCAGTTTTCTTACTGCAGGGTTTCCCAGGGTGCCATCCTATGGGGGTGGTGGTAGTTGTAGCAGGCTAGCGCGCTAACAGGGAAGGAATCACAAGCGAGGTCCCACTCCCACCTAGGTGAACTCCAACTGTAGTATTAATCAAAATATTATCCATCACAGGCAACTAGATGGAAAGAAAACACAGAGGTAGTGGGTTTCTATATCACTATATCATCATTATAACTTTAGAAAGACTGAGACCAAACTACCACCATGACACAACAAAAGACCTGATATAACAAAAACTAGCAATAGTACCTTCTTCTGAGAAATGGGGGGCTAGTTTTTAAAACTAAAGAACTAAACTTACAAAACCTTCGCGTCAGGAGGAGTTGAGTCAGAGTTGGGAGTAGAAAAGGTTAAGCGTTTACGCAATACAAGCCCTGAATGATGAGGTTCAAGAATGATGTTCTTCTGTATCTAAAATATGGATCACTTTTATATGTGGGTGGGTAAAATAAATTGGGGCCAGCGTGGGCTATTGCTCAGGTAATAGAAAATCCTGCTGTGAGTTGGTGTTGCTTTCACCACATCCGCCCCACTAAGTGTGTGATCTATTTATGGTGTAAATTAGGTCATGCCTCAATAAATCCCACAGCCCAGTGGAAGAGGATTAGGAGTTTGATGAATGGATGGGAAAGGGGATCTAGGGAAAGGTGTGACAAAGACAAACACTACAGAATGACACAATATTCATCGGGGTAATGAGCAGGACATCATCAATCTGTTGTGCAAGGTAATGAAGGAATGAGTATGGAACAGTTCAGTTAAATGCATTGCAAACAGAAACAGTCCTTCAGCCCCCAGAGACCCAAGTTATTTCTATATCTAAAAGTTCTGCCATCTAGGTTTGAAAAATAGTATACGAATTATGGAGGAGTGAGGTGAACCGACACAGTTCTAAAACACGATTCTTAAATGAAAAATGATACTGTATTGCTAAATTGGGTGGTGCATCTGAATTCTTCTCGGATTGCCTGTTAATCTTTGGTGCCTGGCTGAAGCAGTCCAGTTAGGTAAGCAGGAGTGTTATGGAGTTTTTGCCTTTTGTGCAGGAGAAGAGAAGGCCTATGGATTGTAAAACAAAAAAGATATTGTATAGTCAAGGAGACGGAGAGAACAGAAGGTAAGTGTACGAAGAAGACTCAGAGAGGCAGAGCAAGAGCAGTGCCTGCTGCAATTATTTTGCGACTCATGTGCGATTGATTAACTAAGAAGTGAAAGGAAATTACAACCAATCACAGACAAGTGGTTACATGTACCAGGCTGATCAATCTCACAAATGTCATCATAACGTTAAGCCAAGTGCATGCATAATGTGATGACATCACATGTCTGTCTCCAGTTATGTACAACAACAGGCCCCGCCCACCCAAGTCCCGACCCAACCACATAATAGAGGAGTTTCAAATTTGAGCCAGCACAAACACTCAGGGGCATTGCATTACCCAAATCAACGCATCTCACACCAGTCGACAGAGCTGAGTAGACCTCTTAGAGTCATCATCATGTTGGTTTCCCTGAAGTTGATAACTTTCTTCTTCTGGCTGTTGTTGAGGTAGTCCCACCCTGAGTCCTTCCATTATCCTCCTGACTCTCAGTAACAAATCTATCCAACTCTGTTACGACTCCAGACCCAAATGAAAGAGATCGACCTGTAGTGCACTAATGTTGATGAACAAGAAGAGAAACACTGAGTAATTTTTTTGTGTAGATTTGTGTTTGTTATTAGTCTAACAGTCTAGAAATGTCTTTGAAGATTAATTTGTGAACCAGTTACCAGAACATAAACAAAAAACCAGAGTGGACATGCAAGCAAATCTTGCCAAGTATGAAAGGGCAAGGATCAATCACCTTCAGGAAAAATGTTCATCCATCATGTCACATTGTAAATCATCACAATCAAGCTTACAAATTATAATTGGACACCCTCCCTCACTGTCTGCCACAACATGAATCATCACTCACAATCACTTATTGGTGCAATATATTATTTGCCTGTTCTAATCCAAGCACGGTGGTACACAATTGTCAATCCTCCTTGATGCATGTAACACACATTGGCGCCGTCTTTGTCAATCAAATGTTCTGGGGCAGTCCTGCTAGGGTATGAAAAAAGGATAGGCATGGGACAGAGACAGGCATTGTCTCTCCAATATCCTTCAAGGGAATGGCGAGGGAGGCTGCTTCATTGCACACTGGTCCAACTCCAATCCGACCATACATGTCCCTAAAGGGGTGAGGCTGCTTAAGTCAGTCACACAAAATCAAAATAAATAACATAATATTCCCCTAACTATATCTTTTTTTTCTTTTGCAAAACAATTCGGAAATAAAAGTTCTATGGAGGCCTACCCAGTCAGGGAAGTAGAGTTCATCCTGAAACGCAGGTAGGTCTCCCAGAAGTTGGTCAGCTAACACACTCTGATCTGAGTCTGACCAATCACCCTCATCCTCCTGCTGTAGCATTTCAGGAATGGTGTAATTCAGTGGTATAAAATGTTGATTCATTTTATTCATGGTCAATCTCTCCATGTTTTGAGGTGAGAGACTGGTCCTTCTCACTGTGATGACTGCGTCAGCTGCACTGAGCACATGTTCTGCAGACACACTGGTACTGGACAAGCCAGATACTTTATTGCCAGCCTTCTAACCTGTGATAATTGGTTCATCTTCGCATAAAAATACACCAATGGGTTTTGATCCACATATACCTCTCTTTGGCATCCAGATACTCATTGAACATCCTCTCAATGGTCATTGGTGCTGCCACTTGCTCAATCTGTTTTGCCTTCACCTCTGCACTAGACTTAAACCCTGCCATTTGATTCCAAGTTAATGCAAAGGTTGTGGACGATTATTGTGTTCCTGTTGGTTTTGTTACCACTGGTGTTCTTGTTGCTGGTGTTGCCTGCTGTGAGACAACAGGACTGCCCTGTCTGGAAGTTAAAGGCGGCACCCCAGAATTTCTTTCCATGAGTGGGACTCTATGTTCTAGCCCTTTTTCCTCCAGGACTCTGGCTCACTCAACAATCCACTCTTTGTATTCTAAAACATTCCCTTCTGAAAAAGGAAAGAAAGTAGCCACTATTTTTTTGTAATGTGGATCCAGTTTTGTGGCACAGATGTACTCTTTGGATGGCGCAATGTCTCTTTGCAGCATTGTATTCTCAGTCAAGCGAAGGATTAAGCTCTGAATCAAGGTATACACATCTTCGTATTCATCGCCCACAGCTGTGATACTGTCAGACACATCTTTTAACTGCTCCTTTAGCAGATATAACTACGGGATAGCTTGGCCCATCAAGCTGTCCTCCTTGCTCACTCTGTCAGGCATTTGAGGAACGCGCCTTCTGCATTCTTTGTAGGAGGTGTCTGCTCTCCTGTCTCCTGCCACATGCCTAAAGACCCCCTCCCTCCTCCCAAATACACCGGCCAGCCGTGACTGGACCGGGCTAATGGACTACACTTTCCAACAGCCCCTGAGGTGGGGCCAGTTGGGAATCCCTTTATTCGTGCCTCCCTGTGCAGGATATAGCGTGACTGCGGATCACGGATCACATTAAGCCATCTTCTGCATTCTTTGTAGGAAGTGTTTGCCCTCCTGTCTCCTGCCACAATGCCTAAAGACCCCCTCTCTCCTCCTGCCTACGCCGGCCAGCCGGGACCGGAGCAGACTACTGGACTATACTTCCCAGCAGCCCCGGAGGCGGGCCAGCTGGGAATCTCTTTTTTTGCACCTCCCGATGCAAGATATAGTGTGCCTGTGGCTCCTGCATCACTGGACACATGTGAGTGGCATTCGGCCAAAACCTAGGCCATGGGCGGGCCCATCCATGCCCGCCAGAGCCCCATTGTATTCTGCCCAATGCCAGCTCACTCTGCAAACACACCACAGAAATCTGGGACACCGTCACCACCGTCTCCGCTGACATTTCCTTCATCACAGAAATGTGGCTCAACCCCTCCTCAAACTCCAACATTTCAACCACCACTCCTGAAGGCTACAAGATTATACAACGTTACAGTGCCAATAAACAAGGTGGAGGCACCGCAACCATCTTCAAGGAAACCATCAGATGCACCATCACCAATGATGACCCCACACCTCACATGGAACACCTCAATGTCCTACTACAAACGGATGTGAAGACCACAATAAGAGGCACTCTCGCCTACAGACCCCTGGGACCCTGAGCTACATTCTGCAACGCCATCCCTAACCTCATCACCCCCCTAGCAATCAACTCACACCACTATATCCTACTCTGTGACCTCAACTTCTACATTGACAACCCTAACAACGACAACTCCATTGCCCTCCTGGAGAGCCTAAACAACATCGGTCACCCCCAACTGGTCACTGAACCCATGCACAAATCTGAACACACACTCAACCCCATCTTTACCTTCAGTGGCAGAATCAATCAGTCACACCACAGAACTCCCCTAGACTGACCACACCATCGTACACTTCACCATCACTGATGCCCAGCACACGATCACCAAGCAGCATATCTCCTCACACCACAGCTGGAGCAAGGTACTGAAACTCAGTGGTCACAGACCCTCGCCACCTCCAAAACTGCGGCCTCAACAGACCTCAACTATGCCATCAAGAACTTCCCCAACTGGATCATCAACTGTACAGACAGAGTCACCCCACTGAAACCTACAAAAACTAAGAGCCACATACATGCCAGCTGGTACACCCTAGAACTCAGAGCCACCAAGCGCAACTGCCACCAACTGGAGAAACAATGGCGGGCCACCAAGAACCCCACCGACAGAGCAGATCACAAAACAACCCTTAGCAACTGTCACCAGCACATCAAAAAAGCCAAGACAGCAGCCATCACCACCCACATCAACTCCGCTACCAACCACACAAAGGAACTCTTCAAAATAGTCAAAGAATTCTCCAACCTGACAAACACAGAGAACACCATCCACCCCTCCCAAGAACTCTGCGACACCCTCTCAGATTACTTCCACAGCAAGATCACCAACATCTACAACAATTTCAACATCCAACCCGCCACCATCAACCCTGATGACATCAACCAAAAAGCAAACACCAACCAAAACATCACCACTTGGTCACTGCTCACTGCCCTGAAAACATGAGCCATCATGTCTTCTATCCACTGTGGGCACCCACCAACCTCGGCCCTACCACCTCTACAACCTCGCAGTGAACCCAATCAACATGCAACTCACCAGCATCCTCACCACCTTCATCTTCGCAGCAACGTTTGCAGCCAGATGGAAACATTCAGACGTCGGACCCCTCCTATAGAAATCCTCAGTTAACCCCAACAATCGAAAAAATTATCGTCTATCTCCCTGTTCCCCTACCCGGCCAAAGTTCTCGAGAAAACCTTCAACCAGCAGCTCACCAAATTCATGGAACAAAACCACCTACTGGACGCCTCTCAATCAGGATTCCATGCCAACCACAGCACTGATACCACTCTGATTGCTGCCTCAAATAGCATCAGAACACACCTCGACTATGGAGAAAAGGTGGCCCTGGTCATCCTTGACCTCGCCGCTGGGTTCGATGCAGTCTTCCACAACATCCTCATTAACAGACTCTACAACATAGGCATACGGCAAGATGCCCTCAAGTGGATTGTCTCCTTCCTTACAGGATGCACAGAGAGCATCTGAGTGCCTCCCTTCACCTCCGCACCCAAAGACATCAATGCGGTGCACCACAAGGATCATCCCTCAGCCCCACCCTGTTCAACATCTACATGACCCCCCTCACAGACGTCCTCAGATCCCATGGACTCAACATAATCTATTATGCAGACAACACGAAACTGATCCTCTCGATCACTGAGGACTCCGCCAATGCCAAAAACAACTTCTGCAACGCCATGACCAACATAGACAAATGCATGAGAGACAACTGCCTCCAACTCAACTCCGACAAAACTGAAGTACTGATCTTCGGGAAGAACACCTTTGCATTGGACCGCAGCTGGTGGCCTGCAGAACTCGGACCCACACCGACTGACCACGCACGCAACCTCAGCATCATCCTCGACAGCCAACTGACCATGAAATGAAAGGTTAACGCAGTCACCTCCTCCTGCTTTCACACACTTCGCATGCTCCACAGAATCTTCAGATACATCCCAATGAATACCAGAAAGACCGTCACTCAGGCCCTTGTCACTAGCCGCATCGACTATGGCAATGCCCTCTGTGCTGGCATCTCCATCCAGCTCCTCAGGAAACTCCTGATCATACAGAATGCTGCAGCCAGACTCATCCTGGACCTCCCCAAACGAATCCACATCACACCCACCTGAGAGACCTCCACTGGCTCCTTATCCAGAAAAGATGCCAGTTCAAGATCCTCACACACGCCTACAAAGTTCTCCATGACCTAGGACCTGCCTACCTCAACCATGGACTGAACTTCCACCAACCCGCTAGACACCTATGCTCCTTTTCACTCGCTCTCGCACACCCCCAGGGCCGGACTGGCCGTAGCGGGCACCGGGCAATCCCCCGGTGCGCCGCACGGGTGGGGGCCGGTTTTGGGCCCCTGGGGGCCGTTTTTGTTACAGGGCCGTTTTTGCAGCATAGCTGCAAAATCGGCCCTGTAACAAAATCGGCCGAAAACCGGCCGTGGCAAAGAGCTCAGCGATACAAAAGGGGATGATGGACGGAACGTTTGAGCCAATCAAACACTCACTCCCAGTCAACTGATCTGGGTTTAATCCATCATCATTCTTTAGCTCACTCCACCACCCCAGCAAAGAGCTCGGCCGCACCCCCAACCCCCCGGGGGGGCCGGCTGAGAACTTTGTCAGGGCCGGTTTTAGTTCCCAGTCCGGCCCTGCACACCCTGCATCTGCCGCACCAGTAGCGGCAGCTGTTCTTTCTCCTACATTGCAGCCAAGACCTTGAATGACCTCACCCTCCAGCTCCGTATGGCCCTCTCGCTAGCAGACTTCAGAAAGAGACTCAAGACCTGGCTCTTCAATGGAGGCACAGTGCCCAGATACCCCTAGGGGTGACAGAGTTGCGCTTTACAAATGCTGGTTGACGTATTGATTGACTAGTTTCCATTTTTCCATCCCAATGGTCATGTTTTTAGTTACATCCCCTCCTCTTTGCATGACATACTCATTGTTTTGGTTTCTTCTACACAAAGAGTTGTTCTAACATGTAATAGGTTGAGTTCCAACGTATTTGCACCTCCTGTATGAGTGCTTTAACTAGTACTCTATTAGCAGGCTGGATGATCCTCAACTGTTTCCAGGCTTTAAACAAATGACTGAAATGAGTGCAGATTCTTCTGCAGATGGTCAGTAAGTTGCTGACTAGGTCTTCTTCATTGAGAAGTCCTGCACAATGAAGTTGATGCAATGCGCCAAACACAGGACCTGGAAATAGTCACCATCTGCCATGGCCTTAACTATATTACTGCCATTATCCTGGCAACAAATCCCATTCTGAGACCTCTGGGTCGCAGCCATTCAAACACATTGCTGTTAAAGCCTTCCAAGATGTTTGCAGCTGTTTGGGTTTTTACCATGGCAAACACGGCTACTGTGTCATGCTGCTAAATGCCCTCAACAGTTTCTTCACCACTAAGACCTGTAGATAGCTGTTGCCTAACTCCCACAAAAGAGATCCAGTGTGCAGTGATACACATGTAATCAGTGGCTTGACAACTAGTCCACATGTCTGTCGGTAGGTGGATAGTTTGAACAGCACTCTGCTGCAAAGTTTTTCCAACCAATTCCAAAACATCCTGATGGAGCGCTGGACCTTTCACATACTTGGTAATTTTTTTTGTACTACAAAAGTATTGAGTTTTGGACATTAGCCAATCCAACTACCAAATAAATCACCTTTTTTCTCATACAAACTATTTTTATTCCAAAATTGATTATTTCCTTATTTCTAGACACCTTTCTACAATGACTTCAAATCCTAAAATTGAACAAATCTCCATTTCTGACCATACTCTTATTTCCTTTTTGCTTTCTCTTCAAGATACCCGCTCCCCAATATCTAGATGGAGAATGCATACTTATATAGTCTTAAACCTCTTAACGCTCCTAAACTCTCTAATGCTATTAATAATTATTTCACATACAATAATCCAAATGATACCTAAAAATTGCTCATTGATAAGCTTTTAAGGCATAGTTCTACAATATCCCTCATGGCTTATGAGAACAAAGCCTTTTATGCTACTACATTAGAAAAACAAATAGCTCAATTATACTTTTTGCATTTGTTCTCCTGTTTTTGACCTTGTTTTTGTTGGTTTTAGGACTCTGGGCACTTTACCAATGCTATTCAGTACGAAAGTGCATACGCTCTCTATGTAAATTGTGTTTATGGACTGGTGTTTCCATGATTGGCTTACTTGATTTACTACTAAGTCCCTAGTACAATGCACTGTGTGTGCCCAGGGCCTGCAAATGAAATGCTACTAGTGGGCCTGCAGCACTGGTTGCGCCACCCACAAAAGTAGCCTTTCACAGGTGTCACAGACCTGCCGCTGCAGTGTCTGCGCACAGTTTTTACTGCCATATCAACCTGGCAAGTGCACCCACTTGCCGGGCCCCAAGCCTTCCCTTTCTTACATGTAAGGCACCCCTCAGGTAGGCCTAAGGTACCATCTGGGCAGAGTGCAGTGTATGTGAAATGTAGGACATGTACTGGTGTGTGTTACATGTCCTGATAGTGAAATACTGTGCATTTCGTTTTTCACTATTGCAAGGCTATCTGTCTCATAGGTTAACATGGGAGTTGCTTTGTAACATATTACAAGCATACATTTTCATTGGGACAAGATAGAGAAGTGGAGTTTAGGTTTCCTGAACTCAGGATTTAAATATATATCTTTTAGTAAAGATGATATTTATGTTGTATGTTTGAAAATGCTACTTTTAGAAAGTGGGCATTTTCTTACTTAACCATCCTGTGAGCCTCTGCCATTTGTGTATTCTCCGTCTGGGTTCAGCGTGACAGGAGCAGGATGGGCATTCACACTAGACAGACACCAGGGGGGGTTGAGGTGTGTCCTGCCTTTCCTGGGTGACTCATAGCCAAGCTAAATAGACCTGGCTGCATTTAGAGTAGTGGGAGGAGTTGTGGCTTGCACCTGAATGGACTGTGTCTGACTTCCACAATGCTGTCTCCACCCCCTAGAGTGAGCCTGGCCTGAGCCAGACAGAACTGGATTATGTATGCCAGTGGAACTTTGTTTGAGCCAACTTCAAAGGGAAATGTGGCACAAATATTAGGCCCCTGGCCCAGAACTTTGGATTACTGCTGGACTATGGAACCGGTGAGGAAGAAGAGGTGGAAGAGCTGTGAGGAGAGACTACCATTTTGCTGATTGCTTTGCTGGGTTGGCCTGCAGTTGCTGCTTCTCTCTTGGGCACGGAAAGGACTGGACTGTTCTTTCTGCATTCTAAGTATCTCCAAGGGCTTGATGTAGACCTTGCCTACTGTTGGAAGTCTCAGGGAAATCAAAGACTTCAACATCTTCTGGGTACCGGCTTCTGGAACCGGATGTTTCAGCTGCCACAGAGGAAAAAGGTAACCCAACACCATCAACTACGCCGCTGCCGGCTGTGTGACCTGAAGGCACAGCAGAGGGCATCGTCGCACTTCGCACTGCAACCCTGGTTTCACCGGCAAAGCCGTCTGCCGCCGCCACGAGCCACTGCTTGCAACATGACCTGTGGGCACCGCTTTCCGCACCGCCTCCCTTCACACCGCCGCCATGGTATCCACGATGATGCCCCGATACCATCACCAAGACTGCTGCCTGCACAGTGACCATTTTGACACCGCTCATGGAGAACACAAAGCACCGTCCTACTTCGCACCGCAGCCCTGGTCTCACCGACATTGACGCTCCAAGCTGATATCAATGCCGCTGCCTGCAACGTGGTTTGGGGGCACCGTTCATAGGTTACTCGACGCACCACCCCATCCCACACTGCATACTTGGCCAAAAGATGCCAGCACCATCAACTCCAGATAGTCAACCGACGCCGCTATCTGCACCGCAACCTGTGGGTCCTGCACACCGCATTGCCCCATCTCACACCGCAGCCTTGGGTCTACTGACAACAGTGCTTTAGTAACGACAATGCCGCTGCCTGCACTATGACCTGTCAGTACCACAACGAGCACCACCTCGCTTCGCACCACAGCCTTGGTCTCACCGACGATGCTAGAAGACCATCACCCAGCTGCTACCTGCCCCACGACCTGAGGACACCGCAGATCGCACCGCTCCACTTTACACCTTAAACCTGTGACTTCAAGGGGCGACGACTCTTGCATTGACATCCGGAACCCATGCCTGTCAATGCCGCTCCTCCGGAGCTCACCGCAAGGTCCAACGCCCTGCATCTCCAAAGGTACTGTTTTACGCATCTCCCCGACACTGTATCTGGTCCGTAATGCCGCGACTGGCCAGAACTGTTGGATTTGTTTGTTCATGACGCCGTGATAGCCCTGGACGGAGCTATCGACTTCAAGGAACTGTTTATAAAGTCTATTTTTTCCTTATTCATATTTTGATCACTGTGGGGTCGATTCCGATTCGGGCCGGAAAAAGCACCGACCGACTCGGATCCGGAAAAATACCGACCGACACGTACCAGTGGCGCCCGACACGCCAAGTACGATGCAAGCCGCGATAAATCCGACCGACACGTCAGGAAACCAAGCCGACCGACCGAGCCGCTCGGAAAATAGCAATCCGGCCGGAAAAACACGCGAATCCAACCGACCGACACGCACCCGGAACAAATCCGACCGAATCGTACCCGCCAACTCCAACCCGCAAAGTACGATGCAAGGCGCGAAAACACGACCGAGTCGGACGGAGGACAAGCCGTACGACCGACACGCATACAAAACCGAGCCGAAGCAACACAATACACCGCGACCGACGCGTACGCAGCATACAAAACTGCACAAACACAGCGTGAACGAAACGGAAAACACCGTACGAGACCAATGCAGGGTCCGACTCGGTCACAAGAACGTTTCCAACATACACAAACAGCACAAAGGAAAAATCAACCAAAAAAAGGCCAAACAAGCAATTACCAAGCCAATAAATACTGGGGGGGTGGGGACAGAGAACAAAGACACACCCACAACTCCACCTATATAAAGGACACAAATCACTACCATGAGCCTTTGCAAATGCCATTTCACTGCCAGCACCCAAGAGAAAGCAACCACACACCCACAGCTCACCCTCACACAAGCCACACACCATCAGCACACCAACAAATACCTACCTCACATACACCCAGCAAAACACACACTCACACACCCTCACCTGCACACCAACACACACATCACTCACCATCACCACCCATCACCATGCCCCCCAAGAAGAATCCCAAGTTCCTAGATTGTGAATTGGAAGTCCTGGTAGACGAGATCCTCAGGGTGGAGCCACAGCTGTTTGGCACTCTGGTCCAACAGACCCCCATGTCGCAGAAAACCAAGATGTGGGAGAGGATCATCAACAGGGTGAACGCCCAATCATCATGTCGGCGCACAAAGACGGACATCCAGAACAGGTGGTATGACGTGCGCAGGAGGGTACGGGACCTGCTGAAGATAGACTACATCAACAGCCAACATACCGGCAGTGGCCCTCCTGCCAAGCCAATATACCTCAGGCCCTGGGAGGAGAAGGTGCGGGCCATCCTTCCGCCAGTGAGCGTATATGGACTAGAGAACATCCCAGAGCCTGGTGAGTACACAACAAATGTACACAATAAACTGCCACAAAACACACACATCACTGTCAAGGGAGAGTCAAACCATGCACACATAGCAATTACACAGCAACTAGAACAGAATCATCCCAAAATGTGTATGTCAGTCAGATAAACACAACACATGCCATCAAAAAAGTCACATCCAACTGTGCCAACACATGTACAAACACAACCACAACTACAGCTAGGCAGTGGCACAAATAGAACTAACACACACATCCACACATGTAGCCACCACAACAACACCAACACACAGTGAAGACCACTCAAAGAAAGGAATTCT